>PPLV02000003.1:0-600000 GCA_003706635.2 Ambrosiozyma maleeae (nom. inval.)
CCACTGTCACTTCTGGCTCCACCAGCTACACTGCTACGCTTGTCGTTGTCGAGACTCCGGTCTACACCGTGAGCACCACCGTTCCATGGACCGGATCGTACACCACGACCAGCTACGGTGTCACCACCGTCACTTCAGGATCAGTTACACATACGGCTACGCTTGTTGTTGTTGAAACCCCACCATCGACCGTGACCACAACCGTGCCATGGACCGGATCGTATACTTCAATTTTCACTACAACAGGCTTTTCGTATGATGCATCTTCAAGTGTTCCAGTGGATGTGGTTGTTGTGGAAGTTCCTTCAACGATGTCATCTTGGAGCATTGGCTGGAGTAACTCGACCATAAAGTCGAATGCTATCACTTCAGGTTTGTCAAGCACAACTGAATTGTCCAGTATAAATTTGTTGAGTGGGTCGTCATTGACTCACTCTATGACAATCAGTACGATGACATATACCACCACACTATTAACAATGATCACCACTACAGAAGGGACCGACTCCAAAACGCCAACTACAAGACTTACAACCGTTGTTTCTACCATGACAACTACAATTACAGCATGTAGTTCCCAATCCTCAGAAGCTTATTTGAGCAGTTCCATTGCAGAATCAACTGAGCCAAGTGATCATGTTTCAACAACTTCGACATCAGAAACAAGTTCCGGAGCAGTGTCAATGATAACGATAGCTTCGAGTGCTCCACCTCAACCAAGTAAATCTGGAATTTCGATTCTTGAAGGAGGTGTTGCAGCTGTTCCGGTTGCCACTCATTCATTCATTTTTACATTGGCAGTGTTCTTGGTTACGGTGGTCATGTGAGTGATCATGAAATAGTTGCTGACTTCGGCGTCAAGCTTGCTCATTGCAAGCTTTTACATTTCAAATGAAGTGTTTTTTTTCAATATGTTCCTGTACTGCTAAGCGCAGATTCAACGATATCAAGTTTCTGTATACGTTTTTCATTTTGTTTGAAATAGTCATATATTATACTAAAACTAGAATTTTTTTATTTTAAAGTTTCTTTACTTTCAAGCCGTTTTATTATTTATCAAACACCCCGGAAATCGGTTTAGTAATGACATCATATCATATCACATATGATAGTACAAGTATGATTCAATGCGTTGGTGACTTCAGTTTTGCAACGTGATTGTGATCACAATTTGTGTAAATGGAATTTTATTCAGCCAACCTGTCCAGCAACGTCTTTGAACACTGTTTTATCTTCTAGTTACTGGCTATGCTTTTCCACTCAGAACGCTTCGAATCTCTACACAGAGGATCCATCTAGTCACGTGATGGAAATGTAAAAATATATGATATAATCATAGACACGCTGACGTACGCAATTTTGAGGCTTCTGGAGGAGCACAGTGGCCAGCTGTGAGCTGAGCTGAGTTACACCGGGTATTCAGCAAAGTTGATTAATACAGTAAGACAGGAGTTATAGCACCACATAGGGCACATTGTGCGTTTAACGCTCAGTTGGGTATATTTCACGCGAGTGTCAGAAAGGAGCAAGAGGAATGTGGATTGATGTCAAGGGACTGGAGTGGGTGGAGAGGGAGAAGAGGGCGGAGAGGGAGAAGAGGGCGGAGAGGGATGAAGAGATAGGAGAATGTGCAGGGTGGAAAGAACTGGAGGACTGAAGGAGATCGGGAGATACTCAGGGATAAAGAGATCCTGAGATACTGAGGTACCGTAGAAAAGATTCGGTATTGAGCCCAGACGTAGATCACAGCACCATAGACGATGGTGCGCTTACTGGTACTGCCTTTGACATCAGGTGGACGTATGCGCCTTTCCACTTTTACTGGCTCTGGCTCGGGTATATCATCTGCACGGCCCCGTCTAATTTGCAGTCAACCTCAGCAAAGCCAAAGCGCTGAAAGTGACCTCACGTCTCAGCACGTCTCGCTCACAGCAAATGTGTGCCTACCACCACTGTACCTACGTTGTGGATACCTAGTGAATTGCCTCCATCCCCCTCCCCTCATGTTCATGCTACCTGTCCGCTCTCTACTGACGAGTGCCCCCCCCCCCCTCTTCCAACTCATCACTCTCCTCTCACCGCTCTCCACTCACCCCCCCCCTCCCAGCAAATAGCCTCTGTTCCCCACAAATTGTCTATTTAGTCTATTCCTAAACGGTCGCCCCCTGCCCCGCGCCCAGACCGCCCAGACCGCCCAGCAGCCCACCCGCGGCCCTCATCGTGGCTCTCACGGCTCATGCCGTGCCCTTTCGCATCTCCCCACTGTGGCTCGGTTCGGTCCTCTGCGTGTGGAGAGGCCATCGGCCCAGCTCAAGCGACATGGGCAGGGCCAAACCCAGAGGGAAACGGGGCAACACCGGTGGCCAAGACTGGCAGAGTAGGTGTGCAAATCCTTGTGAAGCACTCTTGTACCTTTCTGCAGACACTTAAGTGTGGGCATGTCGCTTTAGAGTGGTTTGCGTCATGCTATTGTGCCTTTTTTTGGTGGAATTTCTTTTTGTGGTGCCTTTTCCTCCTTCTTTTCTCATCCCTTTGGTTCTCTTCCTTTTCCTCCTCTTCCTCTTGCTCTTCCTTTTACTTTCTCCACCTCCTCCCCTTCTTCTTTACTCTCCTGTTGCCGTTCGCCCTGACTCTTTTTCTTGCCATCATCCACATAGGGCACAAGCTCCCCTTTCACCCTGCTCAGTCACCCACGCTCTTTTCCTTCAGCCCCTGCTCCCATGGCCGAAGCATATTCAACTACTATAGACCAGTGGTGCGTGTCTCTTAGACTGCTAGATGATACCATCTACATAAACAACCAAGTCAAATTGGACTCGTCAGACTACTCAGAATACCAGCCACTCACACCTGTACGGGGATACTTGGTGTTTGAAAAACAGCCACACAGAAGGTACCTCAGATCATCGGCATCTTCAAGCATATCACTTCCACAGATCAAGTCGGTGAATATCAGACTGTTAGGCTGCGCAGATACAAGTCTATTCCTATCGGCCAATAACGCACTGCTCAAATCAAACAAAGTAGCCACAGAGACGTTTCTCTCCGATGAAGTCTCCTTTGACTCCATCGCAAATTTGAAAACAGAGTTCATCTTTCATATAGACCCATCACTCGCACCACAATCAACTTGCAACGTGTTTGGTGGTATCTCATACACAGTTCAAGCGCAGATCATCTCAAATAAAACAACTCATACATTATCAAAAAGTATAAACGTTGTCGCATGCACAATCCATAAACATTTGAGATACTCGGACTCGTATTCGATTGGAAACTGGCGTGATTTAACTTACTATCAATTTGCAATTCATAATAGACGGGTTGCTATCAACGATTCACTCTTGTTAAATGTGAACTTATTCCCTATAGTACCTGATGCCGTCAAATTAAGATCAATTAAAGTCATACTCGTCCAAACTATAGACTACCATTTAGAATCACAGAGGTATGTCAATGAGTTACAACAGTCGGACAGATTCCTATTATTTGAATATAAACCTCCAAATGATCCTTCAAACTCAGAGGATCAGGTTATAAATTTCAATAAGCTCAGAGCATTATCCATAAAATTGAGCAATGCCTACCATTTATATGATGACCCAAAATTCATGTACAATGACCCTGTGTCATTGTACACATTGCATAGAGTTCACCCAACTTTGAGTTCTTCGGTCTCTGCCTTCACAGTGTCCCATAAACTGAGAATTAGCGTGACTTTACAACAAACTTCAGCTTCAACATTACATTCTGCTCCCTCTTTACAGTCGCAACAAAATGATATACACCCAATGATTTCATCGGAAACTTTACAAATAGATGCATCTTTGAACTCTTCTGATATTTCTTCTTCAAACAAAGACTTGAAAACAAGTCCATTAGATATAGTGGACATTGACCGTATCAAAGCTAAAGCTAAACTTGTACCCGAATCAAAGTCGGCAAAAAATTCAAAAGTGGAATTGTTTTCTGAATCTGAAATGGTGATCTTGAGCCAAGAATCGAAATTAGGCATGCAGCCACCGCCAACTTACAATCTTAACAATCAGGAAGGTGTTATGTTGAACGATCTAGTAGATTCATTTGAACTAAAGAAAAAATACACAAATATCAAAGGAAGTGATTTTTTTGGTACTGATTGGCTCTCTGCGTTGAAGGGTGGATTCTATGGAAAGGCATCTCCTTCAGCTACTTCCTCCAATCCTCCTAGTTATGAATCGATACCTCAACCACCTAAATACGTCATGTAGAAGCTCAACACGATTTTATGCCTAAACTTTTGCTACGTTATTAAAAGCTAAAAAAGAATGCTTAAAAATATTACATATGCCCAACATTGTAAAAAACTATATATTTGTTTCTTACATACTGATCCAAGAATCCAAATAGATTCTATCCCTCTCCTCTTCTTCAACCTGTAACACTTTGAAAGTGTCACTTATATTGAAAACAGTATCGTAGCCAAGTTGTGATTTTTCATTCTCGCCTACAACCTCCAGCACAGATTGCCAGGTTGCTTTGTAGCAACCATTTTTCAACTTCTCCAGTTTCTCCTCAAATTCCAAGACATCACACAATGATTTCACATCACTGACATTTAATTCAATCTGTGTGATTCCCGAATTTGCAATAAACTCAACAATGTCTTTCAGGTTAGGTAGATTAAAATCACCATTGTTCACATAACTCAGCTGCTTAACGCTCTTGTCCTTTTTGAAACATCTAGGGTACGATCTCGTGGAGACAAACTTCCAAATAATGATCAACAAGGAATCTATGAAATCAGTATCCAGCTCTGAATCGGTAAACCATGGTCCACCTGTAACTTCTATAGACGGAATTAAATGATATAGCATATAGATCTTACGTTGGGGGAACTTGACAGACTTGATCACCTTAATGAAAGACTGGTTCTCTAATGATTTCAAACATCTTGACACGACATGCTGGTGCAAGTTCGTCTTGGCCTTGATGGTCTTTGTCCAGATACCTTCTCTTCCCGATGATGAAATATACGAATAGATCATCGCCTCGTCCGGTGTCATCTTTAGCAATTTAATAGCCTCTTCAAAGGCTATAGGCTGAAATGCAACTCCCTTCTTGTTCTCCTTTGGGTTGTATGTCTCCAACAATTTGATCAGTCCATTGTTCAATAGCGTCTGTGCATGTGGCATCACCTCTTGGATAGATCCAGCTTTCATCATCGTCATTAGATCCTCCTCCGAAAATGATTGTTTGATGTTGTTCTTCGAGATCATGGAGTCGTACAGTGACCTGGCCTCCGCCGTCAGGTCCGGAAAATAGTTGCTCAGAGCATCTTCACTCGACATTGCTTATGTTAATCTCAGTTTCTTTTCTATTCCAAACTGCTCAAACTCCTCTCCTAGGACTTATCACCCTTCTAAGCCTTACTTAAATCAACTCTTCATATTTCAGCTTCACCATTTTGGCTTTGGTTTCCTATAAAAAAATTTTTGTGTGCTTTTTTTTGTATGGGAAAAGTGGCATAATAAAGTTGAATCTCTAAGAAAGGCTTGCAAGGCGATGAGGTCACGGGGCGTGGAGCGTGGGCTTAGTAGATGTGCTAACTGTAAGGGCTTTGAGCATGGGCATGAACTCATTGGTGGGTTGAATAAGGCGGTATGTTTAAAAGGCGAACTGTGAAGCCTAAAGTCATTCTGTCGCTTTCCGACGACGAAGACACCGAGCCTGCGCAAGACGAAGCCCCTGCCACTAGAGAGAGCCACGCTGGCGAGGCCGCTACAGTATTTAAGAGACGCACAGCAGTGGGTAAGAAGCCTAAAGGTGTCTTGATGAGCAAAGACTTTGTGGACGGTGAGGAGGCCGAGGAAGCTGAGGACCATGAGGACGAGCAGATTAGAATAATAAGAAAGTCGAAGCACAAGTTCATGGAGAGGCGGTCGAAGCTGCCAGAAGCCAATACAAGGCCATTTGGTGGCCTGGCGCTCAAAAGCGACGGTCGTGAGGACCTGAATCTGGATCAAGATATATCCAATGTGCTGAACAGGTATGCCGAAACCGCAGTGCCTACGGTGGCTGCTGCAGAGCTGTCTGCGAGCGAGGATGTGCCGATGCTGGACTCAGTTGCCAAAGTGCTGGGCTCCTTTGAGATAAACGAGTTGATGCAAAGACAGCATCGGGCACAGGTGCCAGCCGCCGATGAAATAAAACTGTCCGGCTCGCCAGACGAGTCCGATGACGAGCCCGGCCACAGAGCAAGCACAGACGACCTCCAGGCGCAAGACGAAAGACTGGCCATAGGCGGTAAAGAGGAGCAGGCCCAGAGACTGCTGCACAGGATGGAGATCGAAGAGGCCATCTATAACGCCCAGATATCCTCTGCAGGCTCCTCAGACGCAGAAAGTGACTCACCGCACAGCTCGCTCCCTCACCACGACATATACGACGCTGTCAACTCAAAATCCCGCCCGATCTACACTAAGGACCAGTCTCTAGCCCAGATCACCCTTCCAATCATGCTCAAGACCCCTGACTTGCAGCACGAACTCACTACACTGAACGCCAGTCTCAAGGACATGGTGCAATTACGTCACATCCATCTGGACCGCTGCGAACGGCTTTCGACGCAGATCGACGCGTCGAAACTGAAGACTCCCGAATAGGTAAATCGGCGCGTCGATACTGTGGCTTCCCAAATAGGCAATTCGACGGCACTCGCTTGACGGCGGAAAATTTTTCCATCTGTACGGCTTTGTGTTTGGAGTACACTGTTTGACTGTAGAGCAGAGTTGGATGACTCTTTAGGGAATTGTTTAAATGGAGCCAGAATCCTTGTTTGTGAAATATGGATGTTTCGTGAGCTGTAGCACTTTTCAGATTTATTATCTTTTGTCTTTGTCTTATTTCAAAACGTTTTCTAATAATCCATGTCTTTCATTGCATCGTCAGTGACCAAAAGAAGTTTCTCCACTTACATGCCGTCCGCCATCAGACACTTAATATCCATTTCCGACTTGACCACGAAGGAGTTTCAGTCGTTGGTTAACAGAGCACAGCACCACAAGTCTCTTATCAAGCAGGGAAAGAAGCCTGCTGCGCTCCCATTGCAGGGTGAGACCGTGACGTTGTTGTTCTCCAAGAGATCCACCAGAACCAGAATCTCGTCCGAGGGCGCTGCAGTCTACTTTGGTGGTCACCCTATGTTCTTAGGTAAGGACGATATCCAGCTTGGTGTGAACGAGTCCATGTTGGACACCACTAAGGTGATCTCATCCATGACCTCGTGTATATTTGCGAGAGTGAACTCGCACAAGGACATTCAAGATTTGGCAGAGCACTCGTCCGTCCCAATCATCAACTCTCTATGTGACACGTACCATCCTTTGCAGGCCGTGTGCGATTTGCTAACCATCAAGGAGGAATTCAACGGCAACCTGAAAGGTTTGAAGCTGGCCTGGATCGGTGACTCTAACAATGTCATCAACGATTTGGCCATTGCTGCCATGAGATTCGGTATCAACGTGTCGATTGCCACGCCTGCCGGTATTGAAATGAGCTCTGCGATTGTTGCTAAGGCTGAGGAGATCACACAAGAGACTGGTGCTACTTTGGAGTTGACTAATGACCCAAAGGTGGCCGCTAAGGATTCCAACATTCTCGTCACCGACACCTTTGTATCCATGGGTGAGGAGGCCCAGACCATTGAGAAGCTGAAGCAGTTTGAGAACTTTCAGATCAACTCAGAGTTGACTAGTCTCGCTGCTCCAAACAACTGGAAGTTCATGCACTGCCTCCCAAGACACAAGGAGGAAGTCTCCGACGAGGTGTTCTACTCCGAAAACAGTGTCGTCTTCCAGGAGGCCGAGAACAGACTCTACGCCGCCATTGCCGTCATCGAGGCGTTTGTGATCAACAAGGGCAAGTTTATCTAACCCTGGAGGCTCCTGCCATTTGCTCATATATATATCCTTGCTTTGTCTCTTATGATGTAACGTTCTACACCAATAAACTAAACCAGTTCCTGTACTACAACAGCACCCATGTCATGTTTAGCTTACGTAATTATGCACCGCACCCGTGTCATGCGTAGCTTATGTCATCGTGGTTTCCGCACGACTTTTTCCGGCCCTCCAAAAGGCCACAGATCATTTAAATGGCACAGGATAAGGTTGAAAGAGGAATAGGACAAGAGGGTAGAGTGGGGGCAAGAGGAGACAAGGTCTAGAAGGGTATACGATCTGCAGAGAGTCGGTAGGCGAGTAGAAGGCGATAATTGCGCGCAGGCAGAACTTATACGGCAGAGGTTGTGGACTCTTAGGGCGATACTTTGCAGTCTAGTGGAAGTGGCAGTGTTACTATGATAGGGCTTAAACTACAGTCGCTGGATAAGATCAAGGAACTGATCAAGTCCGAAGATGATTTGGTCAAGCTGGACTTTATTAAAGAGAACTTGATGAAGGAAAAAATTGCCATTGACGCACAATTGAAGATGGAGCAAGACCTGAAACTAGAACAGCTACAGGAAATGCTAAACAACCTTCAAACGTCAACTAAGAAGCTAAAGGAATTGAAAGACAGCGCGGTGAAATTGGACAAGCTGACGAACTCAAGCCAGATAATAGATGCAAATTTGAATAAATCAGCTATTGTGTTAAAGAATTTCCAAGATATCGAAGAGATCTATGCGTCCTTCATTCCCTTGCATGAAAAGTTTCAACTAGTACACGATTTGATTAATATAGAGTTGAAGCCAGGGGATGACATTGATGAAACCTCTTCAGGGGATACCATGCTAATGGTTCATCTGGAATTGACAAAGTTGAACGACTTCAAGGATGAGCTAATAGGCTTATCAAAGGACTCTAGCAGAGACATCCAGGTGACAATAAACAATACATTCCAACCACTCGAGGGAGTTTTGGCACAATTCCGAAAACTAATTAAAGCAATCGTTCAATCCTTTGTAGATATTATTGAGTGCGGAAACTATGGATTATTGATTAAGCTAGCAAAGATAATTGAATTTGAAGACAGAGAAGATTTCAAATTTAGAGTCATTGAACAAATTACCCATGACTCTGCAAAAAACACAAGGGATGGTGCAGCTTATAGCATTGAGTTGGCTTCTAAGTTAAAAAGAACCTCGATGAGAAATTACCGTGAAAGCATGGAGCAGTATTTCCAGGATATGATCCAATCGGCCTTTGATTCTATGAAAAGTATTGATAGAGAAGAGGCACTAGGTTTAATTGAAGATAATTATTACGAAACATTACAGGTTTACAAACACGGTATTGATGAATGTTTCCCTAAGGCTTGGAATTTTTTTGATAACAAGGTTTTAGTGTGGTATCAAAGAAGCTTGTCAAACTTTATAACGGACATATTAACTGATGATACTATATCCAATTCATTAATCATCCGATTAATAAATTTTGAGTATGACAATATGCAAAAAATCAAAGAGTTGTTTAAGCTGAAGAAAGCCGATATGGAAACAATATCTGTGTTGACATCTGACCAAAGACAGAAACTGTTACAGGATTGTCTGGACTTTAACTGCAAAACAACCAAGGACTGGGTTAATAACGCGTTGAATCAAGTTATTAAGATATTTAAGGAACGTTCCAAAGAGCCACCTGAAAACAAAGATGATTTGCTGGGTATTGAGACTGCCCAGAACATCATTGGAGTGTTTAGATCCAACTTGAATTACCTGATAGAGACTGGAGATTCAAATATCATGGTTGAATTCTTGAGAATATTTAGTGTGGATACTATGAAAATTTATCATGATCGTTGGGTGGATGTCATTAATGAGGAAGCTCAGAAATGGGATTTAGATTCACAAGATCCAACTATTGGATTGTTGCCAAGATATATTACGGTAGTTGCCAATGACTGTGTTCGTTTCATGGATGGTTTAGACTGGCAATTTAATGAAGTTACTAAGTTGGTTCACGTTAGTTACCATGATCGAATTAATGAATGCCTGAACGCTAGTAATAATTACATATTAAAGCTAGGACAGTTTTGTATGGCAAAATTGAACATGTTTATGGAGGTTGAATATCTGCCATTATTGGAAGATGTTTTTACAAAGAGTTGGTATAAGTCTGATCTGCAGATTTCAAATTCGTTACAGATCATCGATGAATCATACTTGGAGCCGCTACAGGAGTTTTTAAATCCCGAATTGTACATTTCACTATTTGAAATTGTTTTGGATAGATTTTTGTTGAATTATTTGCAAAGACTGACAAACACGAAGAAAGTTAATATTGATAAGAAGAGGTTTGAGAGTACAGTTGATAGAGATGGCAAACTATTTAATGAGACCTTTTCAAAGTTTGATGCTGCAAGGTTGTTCAATGAACACATTTTTATATTGGATATTTTGATTGACCTTGTGAGCTGTGAAACACAGGAAGATTACGTTACCAAATGGAATTCTGCATTGAATGCTTTTAATGATTTGCCTTCTGGATTTTTGAAGTTGATAATGGATTTAAATAAGATGAAAGATTCGAAAGCAAAGTTTGTGATTGACGAATGTAAAGCTATAAGTTTGGATAAAGTGAGCCCTACTTTCATGGCTGATTTTTCGTATGCTGAAAGGTAGCCCACTCGTGAGTTTCATTCATATGTAAATATATAGGTTGATTGATTGCTAGGTTAATAAAGACAGACACTGAGAACAAATCCGTAGGACTTACAAAGAATGCACAAAGTAGACGCAACACAAAATCACGGTATCTGACTGGGCGCCTGTTTTAGCTGCAACGCTTAAATAACCATCCTTTTGAGCGTCCCAAAGTGCACCAAAACCAGAATCCACACTCTGCTTGGATGCTTCAAAGTGACAAAACTTCGTGATTGTCACCAAGTACTTAAACATTGACGATAACGACTCCATTTTCAATATCAGATTGTTGATCAACTGGGTATTGGAGGCTCCGGGATTGAGAGACAGTTCCAAGGAGAGCATGTCGGCCAATTGCTCTTGCGTGATAGGCTATATGGTTCAGTCAAACGCCATGCACAATGCATGCAAACGGCACTGAAGGTAGTCGGTTAGTCTCCCTTTTTAGTTCTAGGATAATGTCTCTTGTCGGGTGGATCAACTTACTAGTTTGTCTTCATTGACCTGTTGTAGCTTAATCCCTAGTTCATTGCTAGCCATCTTGAACGCAGTGCAAACACCAAATCTATCAAATGCTGTCTGTGGAAACCAACGTGTTCATCTTTCTTCTTCAATCCCAGTCCCAGTTCACTGCTCTCAACCTTGCACTATTCCAGTTACTTCGTGCTTGTCCTTTTGAAACTTGACGGCGGCTTACATAATCCGGCAGATTAGGAGGAGAGCTGGGTGAGCAGAGCATTGGATACGAACTGGACTGGTGTGAATTCAATGAACAGTGACTTCAGGCAAAACGGTAGGATAAAGGGACATACGTGGGTTGCAGAATTGGTTGCAAGGATAAGCGCTGCCGAAAGAGCAGAGTGGGGGCGGTGGTGAAAGATGTACGCATTCTGGGTATGACTTTAAAATACAGATCGAGTGCTAAAGGATGTGCCCGCTAGTCAGTGAAGGTGGATCAAGGTATCACCTCCAGTCACCCACTGAACAGCTACGGAAAATTACCCGTTCATTTCACAGACCATGCTATAATTGCTTACTGCGCAGCATTCCCCCATACAGACCGTGTCTTCGGTAGGGTGACCGGCCATGGTCACACGGTCTTCTGGATCACCCTTTATTCCGCCAAACAATTCAACCGCTATAAAGCTCACACTTGCTGCTACCCCCTCCCCCCAATTCTACTAACGGCCAGTCGTCTAATCAATCTGCTCCATCCTATTTTACATGCTTTATTGTCGATAGTTAATTATGGAAATATTTTGTCGAGCGCCTGGTAGATTTGTCTCTGCCTGTCTAAGGTTTCTTTGACTATCAGCGGGAGTAGCACCGACCGAGACACCTTTTGAACAGAGAACCGTGGTGAACCTTTAGTACCCGGTGGATGGCATAACGTAGATAGAGGCTATATGATAAGCGGTAATCTTAAAGTAGGTTCACTAACATATGTATAGCATGTGTCATATATTATGTCATCGTGGCTTCATTCATCATTAAACTGCCGACAATCCCCAGTAGTCTGCGCAGCAATATTTGCGACAGGATCGCTTGTTGTATATGTTTAAACCTAAGCGTTTTAATGTACTGTGCTGCTTCAATAACGTGCATTATGAAACTATTTAGAGGTTAACACTATGAGGAGTGTTGTTTCAGAGTACATGAAGTAGCTTAAAGTACAGAATAAGTTGCTTAAAACTATTAGAGCAAACTGAGCCAGTCCGATAATTTGGAAAAGTGTGTTTGAGGTACCAGTATCAAAATTATTAATATAAAATTCAATTCTTTGAGTTCAGGTATTATAGAATGCAACCACATTAACACCAGAATTCTCTTTTAAGTCTTCAATTTGATCAACTTACTCTGTTAACTTACTCGGCTAGGTTTGGAAAAAGTGGAATTTTTAAATATTATATTATTATAATACGGGTAGGTTTATGATAATAAAACAAAAATAAAACAAGATATAATGAACAAAAAAGGATAAACAGACACAAGGTATAAATAAAAAAGATAATGAGAGTGCTAGCTTGTAAAAACAATTGCTCTTAGTGTAATTTTTATTTTGTCAACTTGAATCCAAATTAAAGTCATTTCATCAAGTTTAATCTTGGTTTCTCTTAGCAGCCTTCTTAGCAGCCTTCTTCTCGGTACCAAAGATCTTCTTACCTCTGTTCTTTCTTTGCTTTCTTTGTTGTCTGGAAGCCTTCTCAACCTTGGTAGCTAAACCGTATCTGACTAATCTGTAGGTTGGCTCGAACTTCTTGGCATCCTCAACAGAGTTGTAAACCAAACCGAAACCGGTAGACTTAGCACCACCGTAAGCGGTTCTGAAACCAAAGACAGAGATAGCATCCTTGTCAGTCTTGTATAATGTGGCTAATTGTTCTCTCAACTCATCCTTGGAGACGTTAGCCTTGTTTGGGTGGATAACGTCAATGACAAATTGTCTTCTGCTTAATAATGGGTTGGAGATGACCTTTCTGGTTCTGATAGTGATAGCGTCAGACTATAGTAATTAGAATAATCCAAATCAAGAATAAAAACAATTAGTTAGTAAAAACCTTTGAAAACTTCTCGTGGAAAAGGTGGCTGCAACTCGAGGAAAGCGTAACAGAAATGTGGACTGTCAGATGCAATAAATGTGAAATGCTGGTACTTGTGTATGATCCAAGGAGTCTATTAAATTGGCCTGTAGTACTGAGGACGCAGTCTGTGCTGCTTTAATCATGGTTCGGCTCAACTGTCATACGGCCAAATGCACCCTTGGTACAGAGCTCCTTGTGGTGATGCATAGGGTTTAAACTTCACGCAAAGAGTTATATTACGGCTTGTATTCCCTGTCTCATCGTGTGTTCATGGGTCTCTTCAAGCACATGTACGTATTCGTTCAAATTCTTCACTGGTATCATAATATATATGCTTGCGTGGCATTTGGCAATCTCATAGTCACACATGAAAATGTCCTAGTGTGTTCTGGCTGCGTCTCTGGTCCGCCCTCTTGAATGCTCCTGTTTGTAGCTTCCCGCCTCTCAAACTCCCTCTTTTCGCCACCACCTTGTGTCTAGACTGTAACATACCATCTTGTATATACTATTGGAAGAATAACTTGATCAAAGGGAACTCTATTATGATACTGCTATACTCGTGTGAAATAAACGTATGTGAAAAGGTGTACTGGATTGAAAAAGACTGTTCAAGTTTTCACCTACTCACTAAGGAATCGCGTAGCCCACACTAACTCCACCACAGTAGACGTCCCCAGAAGCCACCTGCGAGACTCACAGGGGAGCGCCGGGCAAAAGTTTTTTCTGCCTGTGATTTTTGGGGGTTTGTGCGCGGCGAGGGTTACAGAGGGTTTTATGATGTCACGTGAATATTACGTGACTGTACAAGTAGACGGTGCACGGGTGCAATTGCACAACGTATGACATAAGCGACGGGCAGCTGTGGCTAGCAGCCAGGAGCCGTGACTAGCAGCTACCAACCAGCAGCTAGCAGCTTGCAACTGGCAACCGGTAACTGGCAGCGCTAACCACATACCGCATACCACCTACATGCGTCTTATACATAATTGAATTGGATTGTGTTTGGAAACTAAAGGCAGCAGTATACAGTGGGGTGACTCGAATTGATTAGCATTACATGGCAAGAAAAGTATATGTGATTATTGCAGGTGGCAATACCTGGGTTAGGCTCTGATTCTTAGCGTAAAATTCACAATGACAGCAATCAACAAGAAGAAACACAACATTGTTGGTCCAAATCTGTCATCATAAGGACCCGAACCTCTTCTTCTAATAGCGTTGGCTCTCCAGTGGTACGTCGTCAATGCGTACAGCATGGTACCCATTGCAATCAGGGTAAATAATGCAGCAGAGATACGGCCGGTCTTATCACCAAAATTCAACAAACCAATGGCCAACGAACCCAAGATGACCGTAAAATTCAACCACGACAAAAACGTTCTCTCGTTTGCAAAAAACACCTTTGGCTCAACTCTGGTTGGCAAAGCAATTCTCTTTCCAGGAGCTGTACAGCAAAATAAGCATTCATGCGTCAAAGCCTGTTAGTATGAATTCCAAGAAACAGAGACGCTTTCAGCATCGCAGTACGGGGTTCTGCGAGCGCAGCCCAGTCAAGTGGCACCGACATCCACCAAACTCCTGTCACAACGCTAGTAGCACTGATACAGCACCGGCAAATTGCTGGGCACGCTCCTCAGACAGCCTGCTCTGCATCAAGTCCAGAACCCTCCACTGTGTACTGCCGCCTTATCGCTCCAGTCCCACTTCCCACAGAAATAGTCACTTACCAGATTGTAGCAGAGGAGCAGACGACATGTTGCTTAGCTTGTATTTTCTCTTAGAGACACTCAATCAGCGTATATCCACGTCTCAACGCAAAAGAACTGCCTGTGTTCCCGCAACCAGCGCTCTTCATGCCATTTATCTCCTCTATGCCTCCCCAAATCCATGCCTGGTTGCCTCCTGTCCCCAAGAAAACGAAAAAGAATAGAGGCACGTGCAGGCCCTTCATTAGCCGGCCGGGGACATTTATCAAGGTTGACATAATTGCTGACGTAGCCCAACATGTAATAATATATTACGTAAGCCACCATAAGAGCAGCTCTACGGGGTGGAGATGTGCTATAGCAGAAGCAGGTTAATCAAACAAAGCGGAATGGAAGCACGGTAAACAGGCATAAGCACAAGCGGTATACATATATGGGTGTAACTATAAAACTCAAAGTGAGGGCAAGAATAGCCTACGATTATTTGTAGCCCTTCTTATCTTTCAAGGCTTTGACCTGTTCTTCCAACTTCTTTAGTTCAGTTTGCAGGTTTGCCAAATCATGGTTCAGTCTGTTCTTTTCGGTGTGGATGTTGTTTTTCCACTGCTTGAATCTCTGATCCTCGTTTCTCAGTTGCTCGGCAAAGTAACGCTTGATCTTCTTTTCCTCTTCGACGAATTTTGGATTGGTGAATTTCTCGGCGGATCTATCGACAGAGACCGAGGATCCATTGCCTGACAAGCCATTGGCTGCGTCGTCCGCATTGCCGTTACTGCCATTGTTGGTCATCTTCAAGGTTCTAAAAGTCTCATAGTGTAATTCTTGAGTGGACAAGATCAGATCCAACATGTTGGTTCTTAAAAGCAAACTTCTTAGCTTTCTGAAATCACAATGAAGATCGTTCTCAACTTCGACAAAACCCCATGGATAAGATCTACCCAAAAGTGTACCGTTGTCTGTCTGAACTTCATCCTCAGAGCCGATCACGGCAAATGGCATGGACTCAATCAACTGTTTAGCGTGCTCGGAAGCTGCCTGGTCATCAATTTCAATAGGTGGAGAATATATTCTAATATCCTGATATTCAATGATCTCTCTAATTCTCTTCTTGAACTCCAACATTTCGTTTGGAGTCAGTGTGTCGGCCTTGGCAATGACCGGAATCAAATTGGCACGCGTGCCAATCTTCTTCATTGCTTCGATATCCAAAGGCTTCAAAGTGTGTCCAGTTGGTCTGATGAAATACAAGACCGCGTGCACTCTCAGGTCCTTCTTAGCAAGTCTGGTTGGCTGGGACTCCTGTTTGAAATATGAATTATGTTGCTCATCTATGAAATCGACAATGGTTTGCCACGAGTTCTTATTATTAATGTTGTCTCCGAAGCCAGGGGTATCTATAACATTCAGTCTTAAATTGAAGGTCTTCTCTTCCAGCTCAGCTCTCAAGATATCAATCTCAACGGTCTTCGTGATTGGTTTACTGAATCTCTGCGCCTCGGCTGTGTGAGGCTTCAAGCTGGTCTGGAACAGCGTGTTGATGAATGTCGTCTTTCCAAGACCAGACTCACCGGTCAGCATGACCGTGAAGGTGGCACCCTCTTTAGAGACAATCTTATATCTGTTTAACCGTAGGCAAATCCGCAAAATCCACAATTCGGTTAGTCAGTAAACAGTCAACGCAGGTGTTATGGTTTCTTCCAGCTTCAGACACGTACCTTTGATTTGGCAAGTTGGTGATTCCAACTGGTTCAACAGCAACAGACATGGCTACAGTCGTGGTATCGGGAAATATCTTTCTGTAGAAGTTCGCAATGTGTACAACGCACCGGTCCTCTCCACGTTACTTTCCATCGCCTTCTCACCCCAATGCCACCATCAATACAATCATCCAGTTTATCTGAAACCACCACACATTCCATTCACAGGAGAATCCAGCGAAAAGCTCTGCATTTCCCAAAACAGACGCGTCTCGGCTACTGACACAAAACAGTAAATTGGCAGATCCACAACGGTTTTACCCACCCGTGCACCGGTATGCGTTGACTTGAAGCCGGGCCCAGAGACGGTTGAAGAGGCAGCATAAAGGGCCAGCAGGCAAATGAGTCAGAGCAGTCCGTGGATGGGTAGAACGAAGGATGGGTGTACACAGAGATACGAGAGATAATCGTAGAAGAAGCAGATTCAATGACAACGATAAAGAAAAGTCTCACGCCGTACATAGAGGCGCTATTGAAGGAGCCTCCAACGTTGACGACAGAACAGTTTGCAGATGCGCTGACGCTGATCTTTGAGGGAGATGCTAATGACATTGAGGCGTCGTCGTTCCTTACGGCGTTGAAGATCAGAAAACTCGAGTTTAACTCTGACTTTATTTCCACGGCAGTGGCAACGATTTTAAAGTTCTCGGACAGCATTGACCACGGCGACTTGGAGGAGAAAGACGGGTTCATCGATATTGTTGGTACCGGTGGCGATAAGCAGAATACTTTCAATGTGAGTACATCATCTGCCATTGTAGCTGCAGGATTAGGGCTAAAAGTGGTGAAGCACGGAGGCAAAGCGTCCACGTCGAACTCTGGGTCTGGAGATTTGATGTCCAAGTTGGGTGTGGACTTGTTCAAAATCAATTCTCAGACGTCGCCCAACATCGTGAATGACTCGAGTCTCTGTTTTCTATTTGCTCCAGCGTTTCACCACGGTATGGGTGCTGTGGTGCCGCTAAGATCAAGCTTGGGTGTTCCAACGATTTTTAATATTCTTGGTCCGCTACTGAACCCAATAAACGTGAGAGCCAGGATTCTCGGCGTGTACACTGAAGAGTTGGGCAGAACGTACTGTGAAGCGGCTGTCAAGTTGGACAGGCTCCGGGGCAGACCGACACCGGCATCCACGATGGTGGTGTGGGGTGAGTGTGGCTTAGATGAGATCTCGCCTATCGGCAAGTCCAAGGCGTGGAGATATAGGCCCGAGACCGATGCCATCGAAGAGTTTACTCTACAACCAAGCGATTTCGGGCTACCAGAACACTCTCTAGATTTGGTGAGATCAGGCACTCCAGAAGAGAACGCCCATGTTTTGAACAAAATTTTGAACAACGAGCTGAGTCTGCAACCAGGAGAAGAGCCGCTCGTGGACTACATTCTCATGAACACGGCTGCCTTGATTGTGATATCAGGGATGACCCAGGACTGGAAGGAGGGTGTGCATTTGGCTAGAGAGAGTATAAAGTCTGGCAATGCCAAGGCTGCTCTCGCCAACTTTATTGCATCTATCGAAAAGCACACGTGACGCCCAGCATGTCTTCCAGGGCCTGCTTACTGCACCTACCGATAAGCACGCCCAGCGCCTGTTCATGTCTCCCAGTTGTGTATGTAACGCCATGTACTGGTAAACACGCCCAGTGCCTGTTCATGTCTTCCATTTGTGTATGTTACTGTATAGACCTTTAACACCTGCATTATGTAACCAGAGTCCCCGAGACGCTGTCATTAAACGCTTGCGTGCCAAAAGTAGCAAGCCGCGCATCTGTCATTCGTCTACACGTGCCAGTAACAGGACGCGTTAAACAAAAATAAAAACAAAACAGAAGGAAACAAAGGCATCAGGAAGAGAGCAAGAAGAGAGCAAGAAGGGAACAGGAAGAGAGCAAGCAGGGAGCAGGAAGAGAGCAGGGAGACAGAAAGGTGAGCATCTGAAGGAGAGTCAGTGCAGAGGTCTGGTTGCACGGACAGCGGTAGATACACATTCAGAGGAACAGGACAGGATGTTTAGCTCGCATAGACAGCTCATGAAGACGCCGGAGCAGACGGGGAGGTCGAAGGCTAAAGCCAGCCAGTGGGACTTCACGCCGATAGGCACGAACAAACAAGCAGCTGAGGACCAGCCGACGTTGAACTTCTCTAAGGCGGCTGTTTCCAATAGACCGGGGTCGCCAGTGTCACGGCAGGTGCCGCTGCACATGCATAATCATACAGGCTCGTCCTTCCTACAGGGAGACTTTGGGTCTCCCGGAGGCGGGTTTCACGGTGATGATATACTACAGGACATTACTGACGATGAAAGCATTTTTCCCAAGTTGCCAGTCACAAACGGGAATCTCCAGAATGCAGCGCCGGCGGCTGTTTTCACGAAATCAGAAAAGCTCATACACGACTCGACAAAGATGAAACAGCAATTTGATGACTTGGAGAGAGCAAATACGGAGAACTACCAACTAAGGATTGAGATATCCCTATTGAGAAAGCACCTTTCCATGGACAAACTGAAAGTGATAGACGAAAATATCAGGCTGGCCAATGAAAATAACGAACTGTTGGATATCCTACAAGAGCATAAGGAGAATATGGCAAGCTCGAAATCCCCAACAGAGTACCAAAGGGAAATTGACACTCTTTCCAAACAACTCCAAGATAAAGACGAACGCTCAGAAGACTTGAATCATGAACTTTATAGCTTGCAACAGGAAAAGGACGAACTCTTAGACACAATTGAATCATTGAAAGGCGATCTGCGAGAACTGGAATTAAAGTCGAATGAAGAGCTGAGTGCCGCCCAAGACCATGAAGAAGAACTTAAAACTGAGGTTCACCACCTGCAGCAGGAGATTGAGGAATTGAAGATTCGCCAGGAAGACGATCGGAATGACAAATTGGAAGCTACAAATAGTGATCATCTACGCACCATTGACTCCCTAACCCAGGAAATCACACAGCTAAAGAGTCAGAATGACAACTTGCTGGATGAAGTTTATTCACTAACTACAGATTTGGATAGATTGAAGGATCAAGCAAAGGACGTAGATAATGAATCACATGAAGATCTGCAGTCTGAAATTGGAAGATTGAACGAGCTTGTCGAATTGAAAGATCAAAAAATTGAATCGCTGGTTGAACGGGAAAGAATTTTATTAGAAAAGATTGATAATCAGGAGAATGATGGATCACTGCCTGGTTCAAGCCAATTTATACAAGAAATCGGCCGTTTAAATGACTTGCTCGATGTTAATGAGACCAGAAATGCCAAACTCAAATCAGAACGGGATAAATTGCAGTCAAAGTATGCCGCATTGGTGGCACAAGTTGAAAATATTCAAAATCTAGATGAAGCCATTGAGGATACTAAGACGAAAGCTATTGATAAAGTAGAGAAATTGAAGAGAGAGCTTAAAGTTGGGTACCGTTCAAATATGCAAATTGAAAAAGAGAATGATAGGCTAGTTGAACAAGTGGAGGAGTTAAAATCTATTAATGATAAAATTACAAACAGATTGAATTCTCTAGAGAGACAATCTTTGAATGTGTTGAAAAAGGATGACAAACAAATATCTGAAATGGCTACTGAAAATAAAAACCTTTATAATGACGTCCTTGAGCTAGCCGAGAAGTGTGAAAAGTTAAAGAAAGCTGTCAAGTCTAAGGATGAAGAGTTGGAGCAATTAAAGAGAAATGTAAAAGACACTGAGGCTGCAAGCTTTGAGAGACTAAATCTCAACGACAATGATGACCTGGTGCGTGAATTGGAGAATGCTCTCCGCAAAGAAAAGAAATTGCATGAGGATCATATCTATGAATTGGAGAGTTCTTATTCAAAGCAGAGAAGTGATATGCTTAAAGACATATCTGATTTGCAGAGGCAGAACAGACAGCTATTATTGGATTATGAGGAGCTAGCAAAGTTGCAAGAACATCCAGCTGGTCTGATGTCTTCTGCTGGTGATGCTATTGAGGAGGAACTTAATCAACTTGCTGAAGATTTCCGTAATTTATCCGTCCTATACCAGCAAACTTTAGAACAAAAAGAATCAGGAGATCTATTGAATATTAAACTGAATGAGGATATTGGCCAACTTTCGACAAAGGTCAATCTCTTGGAGATAAAGGCCAATAGTATTGCATCTAATCCAACTAGTAATTCTTCTGTTGAAAGTGAATTTATAAAGAGACTCGACAAGGAGCGTGAGCTAGTACTTGAGGAGAAAATCAGTTTAAAGAAACAACTGGATGCTTTGGAGTCTAAGAATGATTTACTGAAACAAGAGATCAAAAGTCTTAGTGTTAATAACGAATTATTAAAAAAGAGGCTTGATCGCTTATCTGATTCTAGTGATAAATCAGCCACAAGACTTTTTGAAGATTCTGATAAAATGTTTGAAGAGTTGCAAAGAAAGAGGTCAGAGTTAAATGAGTTGAGGTTTAGATATAACAAGTCCGTTGAGGAGAAAAATGATCTTTTGGAAAGAATTAGGCAGTTGAGTAAAATACAAGGAAATGTTTCAGATCAAAATAAGGACATTAATGGCATACTATTGAAGTTAAATGAATCGCTTGCAGATAAGGAATCTCTTTTAAAACACAAGGAGATTGAATTGCTGAAATTGATTGAGGATTACAATTCAATGAAAAGTGATCTACTGAACAGACTAGAGACTCTCAGGGATGAAAAGTTGCAATTAGCTGAGGGTAATAAGGAGATCAAGGATAGCTACCAAAAATTGAAGATTCTCTACGAAGGTGCCAAGGATCAAATAAGAGAGCAACTTACTGTTATTGATGAGCTACGTGAGAAGGAGAAGTCTTTTAAAAATTATCCTATGAGTCCAGAATCGCCAAAGCAAGGCGGTGATAGAGACAGTATTGTTACAGAGAAACAAAAACAGGCTATTGAGCTGATTCAAGCTCAGAAGAAACTTTACATTTTCAAACTGCAGGAGTACAAAAATTTGAATTCTGATTTGAAGTTTGCAAATGAGTATTTAAGTAACCAGCTGAGTATCATTGAGAAGAAGTTGAGATTAAGTGAAGATATTCTAAACGGTGGTATGGGATTCCGTGGTGGAAAGAGACTAAAGACGTTTAAGGAGGTTGCTTTGGCTGTGTTAGCCGGTGTGAGATTCAAAAATAGGCTGCAAGAGCTGAAACTGAGGGACTTTGAATCAAAATCCATTAAAAAGGAGATTGGCTTTATAAGAAGCAATTATCATTAAAGGATGGAATATATGTATACATATCTTATTTGTACATTATCGTTAATTTATCAGGAGTTTTTATAGTTGTAATCATTAAACTGCTTCTCTAATACTTTTAACCGATCTTTAAAATCTCTTGTAATTGATACAAATTGATCGAATTTGTCCAATTCCATGTTTAACTCTCTTGATTTATTGAGAATTTTCCTGTACTTCTGTAGTTTCAACTGATTGGTTTCCAATTTTTCTTTTGAATCTATTTGAAATTTATTGATCTGATCGACGATCTGTTCGCTTAGGTTATTTGTAAGGTCTTGAACTTTGAACAACAGGTAATCATAGTTTAGAATTAAAGAATGAATCTTCAACGGATCGTCATCTTCCTCCGTATCATTGGCGTCAGCATCGTTGGGTCCAGCACTTTTGACCGCATCTTCCGCATCTATAATATCTCCGGTGACTGGTGTCCCACTGCACATGAGATCCGCCTGCACAGATGACAAGTCATCTTTAAAGTGGTCATAGTATGAAGATGGAAGGGACGACTCTCTTTCTAAAGTTGCTTGACTGTCGGCTATAGAACTCACGGACGCGTGAATTGTGTTTTGGGAATACTGATCATCCATAGTGTATATTAGGTAGTACAATTCGCAGTGTATGTTATATAGGCAATAGTATAGAAAACCTATCGTCACCGGGAGAGTTCTCCAATGGTATCTCTTGATAGTGATAATAGGCGGCCTTTGTAAGAGCCGTAGAGAGTCTGTGGGACACCCGTACACCCGATATGACAAGTAATTCTGTCACGGCGTGCTGGGGTATAAGACTCTGTTATGTTTGCTGGTGTACGTGGAAGTACAGAGTGGCAGCAACTAGAGGTAAGGGAAGTGTGCAGCATCCAGGGATTATGGAATTGAGCTGGTTCAATGTGACGGGCATTCAGAGAAAAAGTAGATCACCGATAGCAGATGATTGGGAATTCCGTTCTAACCACAGCATTATATGGTGACTAATCCGCCAATTCCACGTTTGCACAAAATATTCCCAGTACTCGAGAGGACTATATTCAAAACATCACAATGCACAATGCACAATGCACAATGCACGGTCAGCACTACAGACTAACTCCTTTCGCACGTCATAACAGCTGAGTGGCAGAGGCAGCACAACCCACAAGAGTCTTAAGACCCAACAGCCCACCGCTTTAAAACCACCGCAAAGAAATACCCGCAAACACAGTCCTTTCGTGGTACCAGCCAATCACTGTCTCACACACAAACCCCGTAGTCCTGCCACTAGCACAACAACTAAACCACTCGTGTACACAACAGCACCACCAATCACCACCTCCACGATTAACAGCACATGCGTACCGCCAGGGCCACACCGACCCAACAATGATTATGCTTTTCAGCCAACCAATGGGCCACCATACTGCTCGGACTGGGCTCTAGCATGAAGGCCGCAAGCGTGCTACGTGCCGATCGGCGCTTTCACCGAAAAGGGGGCGTGGCGAAGCGTAGAAGGGCCTGGATGGCCGGAGGTGAGGAGAGAGGGGATGTGGCCAGCCAATAGAAACGCGTACAGCTCGGCCAAACCGCCGAGAGCACGGGCGTGCGGTGGTGTGGCTCTGTTTTGCTCCGTGCTATTTGGTGGGCGGTTGGACATGGACCACAAAAGAGGAGGTATGTGGTCATAACAAGAAGCGGTGAGGTGGTGACGAGTGAGTTTTGGGGGCTTGATGGAATTGTATAAATTAGGCTGGGGTTGCCCTTCTTTTCTGTGTTTTCGGTCTGGACTGTGGTTGTTTTTGTAGCATGAAAAAGCATTGGCATAGCCACATACATTCATCCATAGTACACGCCACACAATGACCATTCAATTCACTCCAAAAGTTAACGTTCAGTCGGACAGAGTCTCCTACACTGAGTCTGAACTGATCTCGAACTACACCTACAAGAACGCCTTGGTGGAGAGGGAAAATGATACCTTCTTTGTCAAACCAACCGAAGAACAGTACCAGTTCAAGGTGGACCTGAAAGTCCCAAAGGTTGGTGTTATGCTTGTTGGGTTAGGTGGTAACAACGGTACAACCTTCACCGCTGCGGTGTTGGCTAACAAGAATAATGTTACCTTCAACACAAAGAACGGCCCTATCAAATCCAATTACTATGGTTCCGTCACCCAATGTTCCACTGTTAAGTTGGGTATCGACGCCAATGGTAAAGATGTGTACGCTCCTTTCAACTCCTTTTTACCAATGGTCAATCCTAACGATTTTGTCGTTGGTGGCTGGGATATCTCCAAGACTAACCTATATGAGGCCATGAAGCGGTCCGAAGTTTTGGAATACGATCTACAAGAGAGATTGAAGGATGAAATGGAAAAAATTGTCCCACTGCCATCCATCTACTATCCAGATTTTATTGCTGCTAACCAAGACGAGAGAGCAGACAACTGCTACAACAGATCTGGAGTCACCAAAGCAATCTCAACCAAGGATAAATGGTCTCACGTTGAATGCATTAGAAAGGATATCAGAGAATTCAAAGAAAAGAACCAATTAGATCAAGTTTTAGTTTTATGGACAGCCAATACTGAAAGATATTGTGATGTTCTACCTGGTGTTCATGACAGCGTTGACAATTTGATCAATGCTATCAAGAATGATAATGAGGAGATTTCTCCATCCACTGTATTTGCAGTTGCTTCCATTTTAGAACATGTTCCGTACATTAACGGCTCACCTCAAAACACTTTTGTTCCTGGTGTCATTGAATTGGCTGAGCAAGAAGGCACCTACATTGGTGGTGACGACTTCAAATCGGGCCAAACCAAGTTGAAGTCTGTTTTGGCTCAATTTTTGGTTGATGCCGGTATTAGACCAACTTCGATTGCTTCATACAATCATTTGGGTAACAACGATGGTTACAATCTATCATCACCAAAACAGTTCAGATCCAAGGAGATCTCCAAGGCGTCTGTGGTTGATGATGTCATTGATTCTAACGAGATCTTGTACAATAAGAAGAATGGTAACAAGATTGATCATTGCATTGTCATCAAGTACATGCCAGCCGTTGGAGACTCCAAGGTTGCCATGGATGAATATTACTCTGAGTTGATGCTAGGCGGCCATAACAGAATCTCTATTCACAATGTGTGTGAAGATTCTTTGTTGGCTACTCCACTAATTATCGATTTATTGGTGATGTCAGAATTTTTATCGAGGGTGTCATACAAGAAGGTTGGTGGTGCTGGTAACTATGAAAACCTGTATTCTGTCCTCTCATTTTTGAGTTACTGGCTAAAGGCTCCTTTGACCAGACCAGGTTATGATGCTATTAACAGCTTGAACAAGCAAAGGGCCGGTCTGGATAACTTTTTAAGAATCTTGATTGGATTGGAGCCATTAGACGAGTTGAGATTTGAAGAGAGATTACTATAACTGTAAACCGCCTACTATCAAACACGGCTTGCAGCTTTTGAGGCTGTCACCTTGTCAACTAGATGAGTTATTTTTCAACAATAGCGGTTTCTATTAAATCAAGAATTACTAGTGTATTCACATTATAAACAATTTGTAAAATGTAAGAAAAGCTAACACATAAAGGTACCAAAAACACCAAAAACAGCAACCTATTAATCTAAGTAGGCGTCTTTTAAGCCGTCAAAATTTTCAAAACATTCAACCACGGTTTTCAAGTTTTCAATAACATTATTAGCGGCAACTCTAATGACTCTATCTGAAGAGCCATTAAACTTGATCACCAACTTATTTTCAAGTGTAGAATAATCAACAGTCAGCTCGTTAGGCTTCAATATTGGGTCCGGGCTCAATGATTTACAAGCGATACCGGCTTGCTCTGGTGTTTCAAATGGCACTTCGAATTTTCTGCAACAGGGAGGGTTACCCGGGTTAGTATGGCAGGATAACCAGTGGCACCAGCAAACAGGCAGTACTTACAGAATATGAGTGAATTCTGGCATTTTGTGATACTTGCTGTTAGTCCGTATTCAAGTCTGTTCTGGTGTGATCTTTATACAAATAGCGTTCTGTGGTAAATGTCCTTAGTTCTGTGGTACATGTCTTGCTTTCAGCCGGTTTGGATCACCACCACCGCTTTTTATCGACGCGTCGCGGCCGACGTAAAGGCAGCTGGGTAAGAGCCGTCAGGTCAATTGACGGATTTTACTGATACACCCGTGCACCAGTAAATGCCGTTGAAAATGGGCACTTGCCACCCGTGCACTGCTAAACGTATTCGCTGTATAAGTACACCTTGAGGTCTTTGCCGGGCGCCGTACACCACGACGTGTCTCTGTGAACAGCTGGTTCTCTGCAACCTTCCCTACATTTGCAAACCACAACTCACACACTCCCCGTAACCTCTGTTCAGCCCTCACCAGAAGGTTCTATTCACCTCGGACAAAGACCCCTCGGCACAATAGTTCCACCGCTCCATTTCATCTTCCTCCGCTACTTTGCCGACTGCTCATCGCGACAGGCGCAATGAAATATCGCCTCGCCCCCTGATTGGGATCCTCGGTACTATCATTATGGCACGAGCCAGCGCCGGGATTAAGTGTAATTTCCATTGAGCGTTTGGCATTGCTAATGTGCTACATGGGCACCAAAATGCCCGTTATTGTGGTGCAAAGATTGCGTTTGGATTGTGTCTGGGTTGCTCGTATTGTTAGGGGCTGCATTGTTTGCCTTTGGACGGTTCGAGAAGCGGTGGAGGATGGTTGTCAGCTCGAGGAGCCATCCGTTAGGGTAATTGAACCATGGTTTGTGTTAGTAATCAGTAGAGGAAAAAAAAGCTGGTAGAGGAGGCCACAAGGGTGGATTGTGGACTTATAAATAGCGGGGGTCCCATCACGAGAGTAGGAGAGCACATTACTGGGTGAAACTATCTCCTAGGAATCAATTCACCAAGCAATTAGCTAACTAACTATCCAGACACCTATAACAATGTCCACATACGCCAACGAGTCCATTATCCTTGCCAACCCACCTGACGCTGAGATCAACTACAACTACGGCGAGCCAACCTCAACCTTTGCCGTTGAGACCTCCGAGTTCTCCACAGCCGACCTGCAACCAGACGAGGTGGCTGTTAAGGTGTTATACCTATCCAATGACCCAACACAAAGAACATGGATCCAGAACAACCAGAACCCACAGTCTGCCTACGTTAAGCCAGTGTTGAAGGGCGATGTCGTGAAATCGTTAGGTCTCGGTGAGGTGATTGCCGTTGGTTCCAACGTGGCCGCCGAAGGCAAGTACCAGGTTGGTGATGTTGTCAACAGTTTCCTAGGCTGGTCAGAGTACATTAAGGTGCACTCTGCAGCCGTCTTTAGCAAAGTGGACTTGTCAATGAACTTGCCTTTGTACTATTACTTGACCATCTTTGGTATGACATCTTTGACCGCATGGGTTGGTTTGGTCTTGAAGGGTGGTATCAAGAGCGAAGACGTTGTTATTGTCAGTGCTGCTTCCGGTGCTACAGGTAACCTTGTTGTGCAATTGGCCAAGAAAGTGTTCAACGCCAAGAAGGTCATTGGTATCACATCATCCGTTGAGAAGTGCCAGTTTGTTGAGTCTTTGGGAGCTGACGTGTGTTTGAACTACAACGACGCCGATTACCAAGAGAAATTGGCCAAGGCTGTTGAGCAAGAAGGCGGTTGCTCTCTCTACTGGGATAACGTTGGTGGTTCTATCTTGGACTCCGTTTTTGACGTTATGGCTCAAAACGGTACCATTGTCGCCTGTGGTGCCATCTCCGGTTACAACGACAAGTCCAAGTTTGCCGTCAACAAATGGCCAATTATCATCACCAAGAGATTGTCTGTTCAAGGTTTCATCGTTGGTGACAGCGCCGCTAAATTCGGTGAGGCTATCCAATGCTTGAGCACCAGTTTGATGTCCGGAAAGATCACTTTCGACAAGGACACCAGCTGCAACATCACCGACTGCTCTGGTGACAAATTCAAGGGTATTGCTGCCAACTGGGGTAGGTTGTTTGCTGCCAACAAGCCAAACGGTAAGTTGTTGACCTTGGTTGCCGAATACCAAAAATAATCAACGCCCGTTTTTCTACGTATATTTACCTAGCTATATTTAGCCCTGTTTGTGTTTTTTCTTTCCAGTTAATCAAATGATCTGTTTACGTATTTAGCACTGCTCGTACGCCGCCTCTTCCAAGCTATCCAAGCGACCCGTCTCCGCATCCTTATCTAGTGGAAGTTCACGCTGTCCGCGTTCCACCTACCACCCGGTTTCTGAGCACTCAAATCTTTCCCAACTCTGCTATGCCCTAGTAATCTGCAGTAATCACAAGAACCTCCTGTTTTCAACTCGGTTCAAGTGATCCACACCTCATCATCTCATCATCTCATCATCTCCTCATCTCCTCAACCTCCTCAAGGTGCCCAGTTATTCACTCCCTATTCTGGTGCACGGGCGTAACCGGTGTCGTCAGAGCGCCGAGCACTCCTCTCCGGACCTTCCTAATTAGGGAGTCCTCCTCTGATAAGAGTGAGGAGACATATCAGTATCACCGGCCCTGGGAAACAGTGAATAGGCTAATATAAGGCAGCATTGGTGGGCGAATCATCTGTAGAAAGTATACTATTGGCTTCTAGAACTACACAGAACACCGGAGTGTACCCACAGACAAGAAAGGAGAGCCAGCAACAGCCCAGCACGCTAACAGGATGGCGCCTACAGCTCTGACGTATTCGAATCTGAAGCCAATCGATAACTTAGAGGAGGAAGAGGAACTGGCCGAAGATATTACAAGACTGCATGCGGACCTCTCACACATTGCATTTACATCTAATTTGCAGTTCTACCTGAACGGAGAGCTGAAGACAGTTAGAAACCCAAACCCCGAGTCAAGGTTGATTGATTATATTAGAAACGATGCAGGCTTAAAAGGTACAAAGGAGGCGTGCTCTGAGTCTGGTTGTAACGCATGCTCAGTGACAGTGGCCACGTTTATTCCGAGCCAAACCGAGGGTGGAACACCAGAGATCAGATACACAGCTGTCAACTCGTGTGTGACTCCATTGATTCTAGTGGAAGGCAAGCATGTCATCACAGTGGAAGGTATTGGTTCCACTGAAAACCCACATCCGGTGCAGGAGAGAATTGCGAAGTTCCACGGCTCCCAATGTGGTTTCTGTACTCCTGGGTTTGTTATGGCATTGTACGCGTTACTGAGACAGAAGGATGGTTACGTCTCAATTGAGGATATCGATGAGGCCTTGGAGTCAAACTTGTGCAGATGTACAGGTTACATGCCAATAGCAGACGCTGCTTATTCTTTTGCTCATGACTCTGATAACTATAATAAGGAAAAGATTAGACCTTTCTTAAGAAACAAAAACACAAAATCCGGTTGTGGCGGAGGAGATGTCAAGGTTTGTGCTATGGGTGACATGTGCTGTCAGAACAAAAAGAACGGAAAGCAGGACGGCTCCACTGCGGAGTTTCAAGATACAGAAATTGATATGAACAAGATCTTCACTCCTAATGGTTTGCCATTGAAGCCTTACAATCCATCGGAAGATCTACAGTTTCCTCTAAAGTTGGCAAGATACTCAAAAAAACCAATCTTCTATGGTAACGAACGCAAAATCTGGTTTAGACCAACTACCAAGTTAGAATTGCTTCAGATTTATAACAGCTACCCAGATGCAAAGTTGGTTGCCGGTGCTTCGGAGGTGTTAATCGAGGTTAAGTTTAAATTTTCAGATTATAAAGTCAATATCTATTGTAACGATGTCGAAGAGCTAAAAAAATGCGAATATATCGAAGGAAAAGGTCTTTTAATTGGTGGTAACTTGCCTCTGATTGAATTAGAGCACGTTTGTGAAAAATTGGGTCTTGAATTGGGCCAACAATCCAGAGGTCAGGTCTTTTATCAGATTGCAGAACAGTTGAAATTGTTTGCATCGAAAGCCGTTAGAAACGTTGCCACCACTGCTGGTAACATTGTTACAGCTTCACCTATTGCTGATCTTAATCCTATATTAGTGGCAGTTGGTGCTACTGTCACCTCCGAGAAAATTAATGACAAGGGTGAATTAGAAACCACTGAATTAAACATGAGAGATGATTTTTTTACTGGTTACAGAAAGACTAAGCTGCCTCCAAGTAGTATTGTTTCCACTGTTTTCATCCCTGAAACCTTAGAAAATGAATTTGTTCATGCATACAAGCAGTCAAAGAGAAAGGATGACGATATTTCTATTGTTACGGGCTGCTTGAGAGCTCAATTGGACACTGAAGGCAAGGTTGTTTCATCTACATTAGTTTACGGTGGAATGGCTCCTATGACGGTCCAATCCAAGAAGACACAGAGCTTCATTGAAGGTAAATCCATCATTTCGGAAAATTTCATTGAAACCGCTATAGAATACCTGTCTGCTGATTACCCATTGGGCTTTGGAGTTCCGGGTGGTATGGCAACTTATAGAAGATCTTTGACTTTGTCCTTTTTCTATAAATTTTGGCAATATATGCTACAAAATTTTAAAGGTTTCAACGAAAATGCCACTTCTGGATTGATTGATACCGATTCCCTATCGAAGGTTACCAGAAACCAAAAACATGGGCACAGAGATTTGGAAAATCCTAATGAGGAAGGAATTGTTGGAAAGAATTTTGTTCATGTTAATGCTTTTAAGCAAGCTGTTGGAGAGGCAGAATACACTGATGACTTGCCTCCTCAAAATAGGGAAGTATTTGGTGCTCAAGTGTTTTCATCTAAAGCGCATGCTAAGATTGTCTCTATTGATTGGTCCAAGGCCTTATCAGTTGAGGGAGTCATTGGATATGTGGATGTAAATGATTTGGATACTAAAGATGCAAACTACTGGGGCCCATTAGATTTTGGAAAGGAGCCATTCTTTGCTGAGGAGGAGGTCTTCTTTGTTGGTCAAACAATTGGTATTGTTCTAGCTGTTGATAAAGAGAGAGCCTACGAGGCATCTAGATTAGTCGAAGTTAGATATGAAGATTTACCAAGTATTATTGCTGTTGAAGATGGTGTTAACCAGGGTTCTTTTTTCCCTGACAAGAGACAAACACGACTAGGTGACTGGGAGAAGGCGTTTGAAGAATCTGATATGACTATCGAGGGTGAGGCTAGATTATCGGCTCAAGAGCACTTTTATTTTGAACCACAAAACTGCTTGATTTTGCCTGAAGAAGATGGAGAATTGAAAGTTTACTCATCTACCCAGAATCCAACTGAAACACAAGAATATGCTGCACAAATTACCGGTGTTGATTCTAACAAGGTTGTTGTTAGAGTGAAGAGATTAGGAGGTGGTTTTGGCGGTAAGGAGACTAGAGCAGTTCAATTATCCTCGATTGCTGCATTAGCTGCAAAGAAATTTAAGAGACCAGTTAGAATGCAATTGAACAGATCAGAGGATATGTTGATTACCGGACAAAGACATCCTTTCTTGATCAAGTATAAGGCATCTATTGATAAGAAAACTTTAAAATTCACGGGTTGTGATATCACATTATATGCCAATGCTGGCTGGTCGATGGATTTGACAAGAGGTGTCATTGATCGTGCTGTTTTGCATTCCACCAATTCTTACTATTTCCCAAATGCTAGGGTTACCGGTATACCAGTTAAGACAAATACGGCTTCCAACACTGCATACAGATCATTCGGTGGACAAGCTGGATTCTATGCTGCAGAATCCATCGTTATAGATTTTGCAGAGAGACTTGGTGTTGATCCAGAAGTTATCAGACAGGCAAACTATTATAAATTAGGAGAAGACCAAGTGTTCCACTACAAGCAGAAAGTCACTGAGGATATCACTTTACGCCATATTATCGGCGAGAACTTGAAAGAATCAAAGTACGACGAATTGCAGAAACAAGTGGCCGAGTTTAATGCCAAATCTAAATGGATCAAAAGAGGTGTTGCTCACGTTCCAGCATGTTTTGGTGTTTCATTTGGAGTTTTGTTTTTAAACCAAGGTGGTGCATTGATTCATATTTATCATGATGGATCTGTATTGTTGTCCACCGGAGGTGTGGAGATTGGGCAAGGTTTGAGTACTGTTATGAGGATGATTGCTGCCCAGAATCTAGGTTGTGACTTTGAAAAGGTTTTTCTATCGGAAACGTCAACCCAGGCTGTTCCAAACACATCAGCCACTGCGGCATCGGCCGGCTCTGACTTGAACGGTATGGCCGTTAAAAATGCGTGTGACAAGTTGAATATGAGATTGAAGCCGATTAAGGAGATGCTTGATAAAAAGAAAGGTGAAGGTAATTACGGGTGGGATGAAATAATACATGCTGCATACTTTGAAAGAGTTTCACTGAGTGCCACTGGTTTTTACAAGACACCGGACATTGGATTTTTGTTTGATGATCCTGACCCAAAACCTGCATTCTTTTATCATACACAAGGTTCGGCTGTGTCATTGGTGGAGGTTGACACACTTACAGGAGACTGGTCTGTTTTAGAGTCCCATATCAAGATGGATGTTGGTAAACCGTTGAACCAAGCAATCATTTATGGTCAAATTGAAGGAGCGTTTATTCAAGGTATGGGGTATTTTACCATGGAGCAGTCGCTTTGGTTTAGACATAATGGAGCTTTGTTCACAAGGGGCCCGGGTAATTACAAGATCCCTGGATTCCGTGACATTCCGCAGGTGTTCAATGTTTCCATGTTGAAGGATTCTGATTTCAAGCATCTCCGTACCATTCACTCGAGTAAAGGTGTTGGAGAGCCTCCATTCTTTTTAGGTTGCAGTGTTCAGTTTGCCATTAGAAACGCGATTGGCTACGCCAGAAAGCAGAACGGTATTCCTGGCGGGTCTTTGGGAGTTAAGTTTCAGACACCATTAACCACTGAGAGGATCAGGGTGGACTGTGGCGACAAGATTGCACAGGCTGCGCGTGTTGTTGCTGGTGAGAATGAGCATGATTTCTTTATTGAGGCCTAGTGGTGGTTTATGACTCCCGGTATGTTTTACGTTGCTCTTGCTTATTTCTTATTTTCTCATTTAGTTATTTATTTTCCTATTTATCTTGCTATTGATATTCCTATTTGTCTTTTTATTTATCTTTCTATTTATCTTTTTATCTATTAATCTTTCTATTTTCCCTCGATCCACCTTGCTCCCTTCTGTATTCAGTACTTTGCCTATGCGGTCTTCTCTTCTGCTCAGGGAATGCAACCACATACACGACCGCATATGTGCTGTCGTGCTCAGTTGTCCTTTAAGTCTATGCTGTGCGCGTTGCGCCTGTGCTTCGTGCCTGTGCTCCGTCCTTTCACTCTGTGCCTGTGCCCTGTCCCTCTACTCCATCCCTGTGCACCTCGGCTGGCCCCCTAGAATTACTAACTGTGGGGTTACTGCTCTGATTACGTCACTGATTACCGCGAGGAGAGGGGTCTCGGGCATGTGAGAAGTGAGTGACAGGCCGGTGATGCCCATCACCGGCATGCGCCAGCACACCGCGCAGGCACAGGAGCGGCCGCGCCGGTGCTCGCTCAGGCACGCCTGGGGCCGGCGTGGGCGCCGGACACTTGCTTGGATCACATGCTAACCGTAAAACCAGCAATCGATCATCGCCAAAGAGTGTGGGGTGTGGGACCAAACACCACAGCGCCAGGGCGTCATTGGGCTGCGGTGGCAAACCTGGTGATGCCAGGAAGCAGTCTTGCAATATAGAAATTGGCATTTGTAGCTGTATGATTGGCCAGACTGTGGGCTCGGATTAGTAAAGCTATCTGGAAATCGCCGTGGCGAAAAAACACCCAAGAAAAATTCTCCTCTTTTTTTGGGCTTATCGCTTTTGCCATCCAAATCGGGAAGGTGGGAGATTCCGCTGTGACTCCACACGGCAGCTTTAGCGTCGGGCTACCTTATACAGCGCAGGGGACGGCTCGAGCGCAGCGGAGCGTCTGCAGCGTATGTGGTGAAATGGGTACTAGTGTATGTGTATATATAAATGCGTACATACGCCAGGGGATAGAGAGCACATGTTGAATGTAATTGCGGGTTCAGAACAGGCGCTGCTTGCTTTTCCTGTCGAGTTTATTTGTCTGAGCACACAATTGACAAACACACAATTGACAAACACAGAATGTCGAACCCACATGTCTATACCACCTCGCAGGGCTGCCCTGTTCACGATGCCTTCTCGACACAGAGAATCCCAGTGGATACCTCGTCAGGATACCAGTACAAGCAGGCGCCAGTGGGACCATTGCTATTGCAGGACTTCCAGCTGATTGACTCGATTGCGCACTTTGACAGAGAGAGAATTCCAGAGAGAGTTGTCCACGCTAAGGGTGCCGGTGCATTTGGTGTGTTTGAGGTGACGGACGACATCTCGGACATCTGTGCCGCCAAGTTCTTGGATACGGTTGGTAAGAAGACGAGAATCTTGACTAGATTCTCCACCGTTGGTGGCGAAAAGGGATCGTCAGATTCTGCCAGAGACCCAAGAGGTTTTGCTACGAAGTTTTACACAGAGGAAGGTAACTTGGATTTGGTGTACAACAATACTCCAATCTTCTTCATCAGAGACCCATCAAAGTTCCCACACTTCATCCACACCCAAAAGAGAAACCCAGCTACCAACTGTAAGGACCCAAACATGTTCTGGGATTACTTGACCAACAACCCAGAATCCTTGCATCAGGTTATGTACTTGTTCTCAGAAAGAGGTACCCCAGCTTCCTACAGAAAGATGAACGGTTACTCTGGTCACACCTACAAGTGGTATAACTCCAAGGGTGAATGGGTCTTTGTCCAAGTGCACTTTATCGCAAGAGAGGGTGTCCATAACCTGAACAACGAAGAGGCCACTAAGCTGTCTGGTGAAGACCCAGATTTCCAAACCATGGATTTATTCAGATCCATTGAGGAGGGTAATTACCCAGTTTGGGACTGTTACGTTCAAACGATGACTTTGGAACAGGCGGCTAAGTTGCCTTTCAGCGTGTATGACTTGACCAAGGTGTGGCCTCATGCTGATTTCCCATTGCGTAGATTCGGTAAGTTCACCTTGAACGAAAATGCAAAGAACTACTTTGCCGAGATTGAGCAAGCAGCCTTCTCTCCTTCCCACACTGTTCCAACAATGCAGCCATCCAACGACCCTGTTTTGCAATCGAGATTGTTTTCTTACCCAGACACACACAGACACAGATTAGGTACAAACTATGCTCAAATTCCAGTGAACTGCCCATTGAAATCTGGATCTTTTGCTCCACAAATCAGAGACGGTGCCATGTGTGTTGATGGTAACCTGGGATCTACTCCAAACTACGCCAATGCATACAACTGTCCTGTCTCATACCAGGCTCCTTTCAAGCCATCCTTGTACAAGGCTGACGAAAAGTACTCTGGTGAGGTGATCCCATTCCACTGGACAGAGTGTAACGACTACGATTTCTACCAGCCAGGCAGATTCTGGGAAGTTTTGGGCAGAACCAACGGTGAACAGGAAGCCTTGGTGCATAACATTGCCTCGCATGTCGGCGGTGCTTCCGAATTCATCCAGGAACGTGTCTACGCATACTTTTCAAAGGCCAACCCAGTTATCGGTGAGTTGATCAAGAAGGAGGTTAACCAGTCGAGAGACTCTACTCCAAGATTATGATTGCGCAAAGTCCCCATAACCTGACGTATATACTTGTGTATAGTCTATTTTCCTGTTGCCTTTTGTAATTTGTACTCTGTCTTTTATCCGTTGAGGTACTCAATTATTTATTTGTCTCATAGCCTTCCAATCCCTAGCCACTAATCACGTATTTCTCCAACAACCCTCCCACGCATGGCCACTATCCACTTGTCTGACTTCGGCTACGTGTCTACCATCAGCCCTGTCAAGCTAATCTCAACGGCTGTGTACCCGCCCTGGCGCAATGTCTCATTTTGGTAGGTGGTACTCTGGCCGCGAGTCAACCTGCCAAATTAGGCAAACGCTTGCGTCTCCCTGGGGACACGACCCCACGCTGTGATTTCGCTCATACGAGAGGCCCTGGGAGGGCTTATCAGGAGGCAGAATAGGGGAAAAGGCAGTGGTATTAATAGATTGAATCTCGCACTGCAAGACGGGTGTGTGGCAGGGAAGAAGAGCGTAGAGAGGATCTCAACCAGACAGTTCATAGTACCACCAGTATACCTAACCTGCCAGTTCATATATCTAGAATGTCGTGCTGCTCCTCCACCTCCAAGCCAACCACATCTGCGGCCGCCTCATGCTGCTCGTCAAAGTCTGCAGCCAGCAAGCCAGTTGTCAGCTCGTGCTGCTCCGGCTCCTCTAACGAGTCCAAGAGATGCAAGTGTGGTTCCGGCTGCAAGTGTCCAAGTTGTAACACCACCAGGTGAGTATCTCCTTCTTTCGGCCCCTCCTGTCCTGGATTTTTGCCTGTACTAACTGAAGCTCGATGCCTTATTGCCTCCGCCATTACTGGTGTCTTTTGTCTCCTGCAGATTGTAAATTTGCTACAATTAACTGATACAACCACCCACTGCACACGATAGGAACATGAAGACGGATTGCCTAGGCGCCACTACGGCGTGGTGAACCTATTGAATATCTGTATTTTTTTAGAAAAGGGTATTGCTTTTCTTGAGCTGTTCACTCTCTTATTTTGTTCCCTATTTGCTTATCTTTTTATTCAAAGTCACCGTTCATGATGTATATATAATACAAACAAACCGATTCTAATTTTTAACTTGCTGGTGTGCCCATGCTACTTGTAGATTAATTAGACTGATAGATTTGTGAATAATCGAGTCGAGCGAAATACCGTCTGCGATCACCCACTAGATGGTCTTTTGGTGTTACCATCCCTTATTATTTGAAATCAAATTATTCCTTTCGGAATTACAGTTTCTTGGAAAATAGTGATTTGGTTCACATCGAGAGACAATATGCATTCTAGAAGGCTGTTCTCTCCAAAATATCCTATAACTGGTTGCAAACAAACCCCTAACATTCAAGCAATGCTGATATATTTTAACTCGTTGCATATTCAGCTGCTTTTGTTTTTACCTATTACCTGATGATCAAGACAGCACGGAGCTGCAGCCCAAATTGTTTGCCTGACGAGACTGGAAGCTCTATAAAGGGTTTGGTTGATAAATCAGACAGCTCATTTGCATGTGAAGATCAATTACACAGCGGCAGATCAGCAAGCAAGCATGGAAACCAATCAAAGATACAAGTTCTGAAAAGTTACTCACCTGTGCAACGGCGCTTGTTTGCTTCTACCGAATGAAACGCTGCAGAAGCCTGGTAATCCTCACCAACAGAAACCTTTCCTCTAGTTTCGATCGGGCTTTTCTTGATAGGTTGGCTTTAACTTACCGGTTAGACAAATCAAGTCTTGGTTACATTTCCAGTAGATCCCCACCATACACCAATTCATCGACTCACTCATACACCCTACAGACCCAGTTAATGGCTACGGCCATATAAGCGCTTACGGATGCACACCCATCTACTCAGGCACTGCCTTCCACCTCAGTCGTCAGCCTATACTACTACACAGAGCATCTCCAATTGCTAGTCAGACCCAATGTACCTGCACACCTCTGGCCCCTGCATTCAACCACAGCTATGCTCCCTTAGTTAACCTGCCATCAAGCCTGTCATGCAGTTCTTGATCCACAACCGGTCACGTGATGTCAATACCGGTCGCGTCGATCGAGGCGTCGATCTGCTCACCTCGTCTCACTGGACTCCTCTGGGCTTTCAGCTTAAAAATACCCCACTTTTGAGTTGTGCTACTTGGAAGTAGCCAGAAGTGCTGTACACCAGTAGAGTGTGCAGAATCACCATAGATCGACGAAGTAGTTGGTTGGTATAGCTGGATACATAGGATCACTGAAACAGATATATATATATCCTCCGTGTTGGATATTTGAATTGTTTTCAAGGGTCTTTTCAAAAGGAGAGAAGCACAAATAGCAAAAGTAGAGGGGAACAGATATACGTCTATAGGTTACGAAATGCTGAGCAATAGATGCATCCAAACAAGCTGCAAGAGAGGCAATTTCAAGCACATATCATTGTGCATGAAGAGAAGCTTTGCGACTGTAGATGACACACCCAATAGGGTTTATGGTGGGTTGAGAGACCAGGATAGGATCTTTCAAAACTTGTATTTGAAGAATTCTTTAAAACATGGAGCACCAGCTTATGACCTCGAGACGTCCAAGAAAATTGGAGACTGGCACAAGACTAAAGAGATTATTTTGAAGGGCGACAAATGGATCATTGACGAGATGAAGAAATCTGGGCTAAGAGGAAGAGGAGGAGCCGGATTTCCAAGCGGTCTAAAATGGTCCTTCATGAATCCCCCAGGATGGGAAAAGAACGTGGGAGCTAAGTATTTGGTTGTGAATGCAGATGAAGGTGAACCAGGAACCTGCAAAGACCGTGAGATCATCAGGAAAGAACCACAGAAGTTAGTTGAAGGTTGTCTTTTAGCTGGCCGTGCTATGAATGCTACCGCAGGTTATATTTATATCAGAGGTGAATTTTATAATGAAGCAGTGATTTTACAAAATGCAATCAATGAAGCTTATAAGGCTGGATATTTAGGAAAGGATTGCTGTGGCTCTGGTTACTCATTTGATCTATACATCCACAGAGGTATGGGTGCGTATGTGTGTGGTGAAGAAACTGCCTTGATCGAGAGTATCGAAGGAAAGGCAGGTAAACCAAGATTAAAGCCACCATTTCCTGCCGGTGTTGGTTTATTTGGTAGACCTACTACCGTCACAAATGTTGAGACGGTTGCGGTTGCACCAACAATTTTGAGAAGAGGTGGCGACTGGTTTGCTTCATTTGGTAGAAAAGGTAACTCGGGAACAAAATTGTTCTGCGTGTCTGGTCATGTGAATGAACCATGTACCTTTGAAGAGGAGATGTCAATTCCTTTGAAAGAGGTGTTAGAAAGACACTGTGGAGGCGTGAAAGGCGGTTGGGACAATTTGTTGGCTGTGATTCCAGGTGGATCTTCTACACCGTTATTGAACCAGTCAGTGTGCGACACCGTATTGATGGACTACGATGCATTGAGAGCTGAAGGATCAGGATTGGGTACCGCTGCAGTGATTGTTTTCAACAAGCAAGCAGATGTCATTAGAGGTATTCAAAGATTATTAGCCTTTTACAAGCATGAGTCGTGTGGCCAATGTACACCATGTAGAGAAGGATCTACTTATTTATCCAAGATGATGGACAGATTCTACAGTGGACAAGCCAATGAGAAAGAGATTGACATGGCGTTGGAATTGACCAAGAAAGTGGAAGGCCATTCTATTTGTGCAATGGGTGAAGCGTTCAGTTGGCCATACCAGGGACTAGTGAAAAACTTCAAGCCGTTGATGTTGGAGAGAATTAAGGATTACAAGCTGAAAAACGGGGAGATGGAGCATGGTGGATGGACCGAGACTGCTAGAGTTGAAGGTGGTGTGGTTTTGGACAATCCGCTGCCTAAGGATGCGTTCCATCATGGGCATCATCATTGATGGGGCAGTATCATGATGCTGTTCTATTTCGACTTAGACTCTGTTATATTCATTTTTGTCATAGTTATTTTTGTTGTGCGTGCAGACGTTCTCTGCTATTTACCGAATTTTTATCCAAACTATTTATCATACTATTTATCAACTTATCTATCCATATATCTATTTATTTATATAGGGGTCAGTGTCTACAGGCCATCTCTGGCTGCTTCAGGCCCATCTGTATCTACGTGAGGCGCATCCGTGTTTCCCGTATTGTATCTCCAGTACTGTGTCTCCAGTTCCACATTTATCTCCGGTGATATTGCTCCAGTTCCATCTGTATCTCCGCTAACCTGCCTGCAGTACTGTATTCCCAGCTCCATCTGTATCTTCACTACTCTGCCTCCACCGCTGTGTCTCCACTTCCATCTGTATCTCCAGTACTCTGCCTCCTGCTACACACCTGCTTCCACGCGCCGATCGACGCGCCGACTGCCCGTCCTTGCCAGTAAAATCGACGCGCGGATCGACCCACCTCCTTGTCCGGCCAGCTGGCCGAGCCACGCGTGCGTGGCGCAAAAGATCTTCCGTGCTGCGCCACGCAATGAATTCAAAAAACGTGGTGGCGCAGCAGCGCACGTGAGCCAGTACTCCGAATCGTTCGGCCTGTGCTCTGAGGCAGTGAACCACACAGCAGCACGTGTGCCAGCCCAGCTGGTGCATTGAGGCTAGCACAGCGCACACCTCGTGCTCATGGCCACCGCTCATATACTCACACTGCCATCGTCGTACCGTCCAGCACTCACATCACACCGCCGAAATTCTCGCTTTTTCCGATTTGCTTGGTACAGCCGAGCTCCGTGAGGAAAAGGAAATTTTCAACTTTATCTGTTTGACGATTCATTGGTGATCAGGATAAAGGCAGGTCAGGAGAAGCATAACGGTAGAAGGATAGTTGGAACTGTGCTGAGGCTATACAGACAGAGAGGGGATTTATAGGTTTGCAGATTTATAGATTCACAGATCGGTAGTTTGACAGGGCGGCAGTTGGCAGATTAACGGAAGCTGTCTGATTGTTTATTTCATTTGTTTGTTGGCTGGAGATCCAGGAACGAGACAGCACTGCACACGATAGAAACACACAGCATACACACAGAGGATGAAGGTTTTGCAGCTGCTCACCATAGCCACGTACTTGATATCCACGGCACAGGCGGTGTTCCCGTCGGTGGCTGACGCAGCCACGTTGGTTGACCCGGATGCAGTCACGATCCAAGGGGACACCAGCTTGGACGCTGCGCCAGGCGTGTCGGTGGACACAGGGAAAACAGACAAGGCTAAGAGCCCAATGTATGCCTCCTCCAAGCAGAAGGCGCAGAAGCAGAAAGGAAAGGCTAAATCTCTGAAGACATTAGATGACGGAGAGGAAGTTGAGGAGGAGGACGATGATGACGACGATGACGACGACGATGATGATGATAAATTCCAATCATCTAAAACCAAGCAAACCCATGCAGATCAAAAAAAGAAGCACAAGTCCAAAAATACCCACAGTAAGAGCAAGTCCCATAAGGGTGACAGTGCCCAGGCTAATGCTGAACCAAAGTCCAGAAACGCCTTTTTCTTGTCTATTTCCATGATTGTTGTCTCTGAGATTGGTGATAAAACTTTCCTAGTGGCTGCTCTAATGGCAATGAAACATTCGAAAATGGTTGTCTTTACATCTGCATTCTCCGCATTGGTTGTGATGACAGTGTTGTCTGGTATTGTTGGCCACGCCTTGCCGTCATTGCTCCCACAAAGACTAGTTCAGTTCTTTGCTGCAGGCTTGTTTGTTGTGTTTGGTGTCAATCTTCTCAGAGAAGGTTTGGCTATGTCGAAGGATGCCGGTGTCTCTGAAGAAATGGCCGAGGTTGAAGAAGAAATAGAGATCGGCGCATTGCACGGTAACTTGAGTAGCACCGAACAAGGTGACGCTGAGCCATCGGCGGCTGGAAAGTCCCAACCACTTTATAAAACTGCTTTGGAGCATGTTGAGAATTTAGCTGAGTTCGTCTTGACACCAGTTTGGGTTCAAACGTTTACAATGACCTTCCTAGGTGAGTGGGGTGACAGATCGCAGATCGCTGCTATTGCCATGGCTGCCGGTTCAGATTACTGGCTGGTGATCATGGGTGCCATTGTGGGTCACGGTTTCTGTACTGGTCTGGCCGTTCTAGGTGGCCAATTACTAGCCAAGAAGATCTCAATGAGAACCGTCACACTAGGAGGTTCGGCGTGCTTCTTTTTGTTTGCCATGATGTACTTCTTCCATGCCGCTTTTGGCTCTGAAGAGTAAGAGAATCGATATCTCACAAGGTTTATTCTCGTTTTGCTAAATTATCACTGCTTTTCGTAATTTTGATTATCATTTCTTGTGTCTGTTAATTATCCTTCTATTTTACTCCATTCAACCTTTACATTTTTTCACTTGTCTTATGGGAAAATACATCATACTTATTTATACACAATATCCAGCCAGTCTTGGCAGTCAGTCTTGACCGTCAGTCCTGGTTTTCAACCTTCACCATATCCTGCATTTTGTCTGTAACCAGCCTACGGATCATGATATCTGTTTTCTCCTTCAATCCCAGTAATTTCTCACCCACTTCAGATTCAAACTCCTGTATCAACTCGTCATCCACCAGCGCATCGCCGCCAATCTCCTCCTCTCCACCCTCTCTGGACTCCATCAGCTCCTTTGCACGCCTGTCAAAATCTTGAAGTGCAAGTCTTGTGATCTTGTTGCTTTCAAGCTGAATATCCTGGGACCCCTGCAACCCCGTGCCTGATACCTTGTCAAACGACGTTATTGGTTTATTTTCCGTGAGGTTGAAATTCCGGCTTTTCAATACCGTCTGTTTGGCATCTGTGTCATTGCCAGAGGCTCTTTTTTGCCTCAACAATTGCAATCTTTGCTTTCTCTCTTGCTGCTGGTCTGCTAATGACGACATCCCCGCCTTGTAACCACGGTTCAAGCATGCATGTCCCGTTTCTGCACCCTTCAGTCACTATATCAGCTATCTAGTTGGAAATCTGGGCTGCTTTCAAAATTTGATAGAGGCGAGAAATGGCCATGTTTAAACAACACATAGATGGAGGGGGAAGAGGGTTGCTAAGCAAGAAGCCGGAGAAGCAAGGGGCCGATAACTAGGATACTTGGTATGTTGTTGAGTATGCAGAGATATATGATAAGACGCGGTGTTTTTGGGGCTGGGTTGCAGGCCCGGGGGGTGCATGGGAGTGGGTTACAATTTGCCACCTCCGCATCACCAAACTTTGACACACTACAATTCACGAAGCAGCTACAGCAGAACGGGTTCACGGAGCAGCAGTCGGAGGCTGCGGTGGGGATAATATCGCAGGCGATCAACGACGGTATTGACAGATACGCGATGAATTTGGTGAACCGAGAGGTTTTGAACAAGATGTCGTATCAGCAGAAGGTTGACTTTGCAAAGTTGAAGGGGGAATTGCAGATGATAGACAGGTCTGAATTCAATTCGTTAAGAAATGAGCACGAGCGGTTAAGAAACGACTTGGAGAAGATGAGAACCAAGTTCAGAGAGGAGATCAACAAATCATTGAGTTCTGTCCGGTTGGACTTGAACTTGGAAAAGGGTAGAATAAGAGAAGAGAGTGCGATTTACGACTTGAAGATAAAAGAGACAGATACCAAGATTGACCAGGAGATGTTTAATTTGAAGGTTCAGATTGAGAGTGTCAAGACACAGGTTTTACAATGGCTATTTGGAGTGTGCGCAGGAACATTCTCACTTGTGTTGGCGTATGCCAGATTAATGAGCTGATGCAAACCTTTTTATAGGGGTTATTTTACTTTATTATATAATATTTAGAAAGGGTCTATTCTAAGCTAAGCAATGCGGTGCATACTATAGTACAAACACACAAGATTGGCAAACAAATAAAGATGTAAAGAAAAGAGAGCATTTCAAGGCGAAAGCGATTGCTTACAACTTGAACAACTCCTTCAAGATACTGGCGGTATCTTCAGGAGAGTTGACGGCGTGACCGATAGTTCTGTCGTCAACGTAGATTTCATAATCATTACCACCCTTGTAAGACTTGTCACCGAAGAAGTGGATCTGGTCAAAGCCTTCGCTCTCAACGTGCTGCAAGCAGTAAGTCTTGTCCCAACCGGTTGGGAACACGTCAAAGGAGATTTGGCCACCGATGGAGTAAGTCAAGGCCAAGTCTGGGAACTCGGCTTTCAAGGCAGCCACCATCTTTTCTCTCACGTTGTTGGCCAAGTCAAACTTCTCGTAATCGTTTCTCTCTTGGGTGGAGGCGTTTCTTCCGACTGGGGACACGTTGATCATACCGTTTCTGAACTCGATGAAGGTACCTCTTCTGAAAGGCAAGTCCAAGTCGGACAAGTATCTCAAGATGAACTTGGTCAATTTGTTGTACTGCTCCTCGCCGATCCACTGGATGAACGATTGGGAGGCCAACTTCTCGCCCAGCTTGTATGCGGTCAATCCGTTCTCGGAGAAACAGTAGTCAAACTTGGAGAGCACATCGGCACCCAACTGCTCCACCTGCTTCGAGAGGTCAGAGCCACCCACAAATCCAATCACGCACTTCTTTCTTAACTCCTTCAATAGGGCGTCCATCTCGGCTGAGATCTCCAGTCTGGCTGGGGTCAAAGTTCCGTCCACGTCGAATAGACATAGGGTCTTTGGTTGTTCTCTCTCGGAAAAGCTTGACATTTTGGTTTGGTTTCAGGTATTCTGCTGATTGCTCTCACGTGAACGTCTTGTGTACTCCTACCTGGCCCTGTCTCTGTCTTGTCTTTGAAAAGAAAAAGAGCAAACTGGGTTTCTATGTGAAACGTGGACGTGGAATTTCCTCACTGCGAAAAAGCCAGCACAATAGGGCTTCAGCTGGCCAGGCCAGGCGGCATGTGTAGGGCGGAGGTAGGGCAGGTAGGGCAGGTAGGGCAGGTAGGGCAGGTAGGGCAGGTAGGGCAGGTAGGGCAGGTAGGGCAGGTAGAGCAGGTAGGGCAGGTAGAGCAGGTAGCGTAGGTACGGAACATGTAGGATGAGGCTAGGCAGGCTAGACAGGCTAGGCAGGACGCCGACACGCGTAACCCCAGCAGCCCCAGTGCTGCCTGCTACCACCAACCGCCATGACACGCTGCCCGCCGCCCAACGCGTCGCACGCCCGGCGGCCGTGCACCGCCCGTTTTCTGCGCTGACGTAGCTGCTGAGGTCAGCGCGCGGTCGCGTTTCTGCAGGTGCAAAGGTGGCAAAGGGACGTCCCAAAGGGAGTAGCAAAGGGGCAACACAATAAAGAGAGTGGAGTGAAGAGCAGAGAGACAGAGGCAGAGAAGAGGTGGAACAGTGGCGGAAGTGAGCAATAACACACAGGAACAGGACCCCAGAAGGTACACTTGCAGAGAGAGAGTGGAGATCCCTGTCTGTACGTCCTGGAAAGTGAATTGCGCCCGGCTGCTTGGAATTGGTTGTAGTGTGCCCAGCGTGTCGAGATTGCCTCTATTGAGCTCTATTGTTGACGGTATTAGTCTGCCACGTTCAGAGAACACTAGATCTCCACTTGCGTGAATGTCAAGCACACCCACGGGTCCGCTAGGCAGCGTGGCTGGCGAGCAGGCCGCCTGCGCAGCGTCACACGCTGCGACAGGCATGGGTGATGACCTCCCATTAAACACAATACCGTCTGTGCAGGTCCCCACGGGCTCAAGACGGTTTCCTTCAAGAACAGAACTGCCGCCACCGCTCGCCAACGCAGCGGTAACTCCCAGCTCTCTGATAGATCTCAACAGCCACAGAATATCTAATAACAGTTCCCCAATTACAAACGATCGGTCTATCTTTAACTCCTCTCCAATTACATTCATCCCCTCCAGATCGGTCTCTCCATGTGACGTGAATGATAGGTCGATAGATTACCAACTGCATGGTCCTGCAGTGGTATCAGGGTTCCAGCAGCAGCAGCAGCAAGATCTCATTCAACATTCACAGCCCTCTAAGCACACATCGACATCATCGGACGAAGACTTGATAGCTGCAAGCTCAAGAAATTTGGCTGTCGTGATAGAGTTGGATCTTGATTGCAACGTCAAATTTATTGGCAGGTCTTGGGAGTCAATGGTGGGAACAAAAATAAGCAAAATTCAAAACAAACCAATCTGCGACATTATTGTCGGTGAAACAGACGATACGCTTGTTTTCAACAAAGCTACAGCTATAATGATATCCGATGATGACAGTTACAGAGTAAAGTTTATTGTTCGGACTAACCTACTTAATAGAAGAAAAAAATCCGATGGCTCAACACTTGATATTATCAAAGGCATACAATTTCCAGAACTCAGTAAAGACAATTTGTCTGAGAGACTGACACCAGCAAGTGCCAGTGACAATACAAATGATGAACAGAAAACACAGTTTTCAATCGAGAATCAGAAGGAAGAAGAGGACGATGAAGATGACGACGACAATGATTCATTGAGCGTGCACTCTTCAACCTCGGAAATGTCTACCGATGGTGGCTTCATTGAATTGGAAGCCCAGGGTATACTGATCCATGATCAGATCACAAGGGAACCATCCCATTCAATGTGGATTGTCAAACCTTTTGTTCCATTGAAAGAGATTACTTTGGAATTGTCTCAGGAGTTAGTTCAGAATCTGGGATTTGGTGTTAAATTATTTGAATCTTATCTTCTACATTTAATGGATTTGGCCATAGTGGACGAAGATTCGATTCCCCATCCACCTCAAGAGCTTTGTAGAATATGTGAACAGAACGTACCTAATTGGTGGCTAGAAAGACATACTGAGCTTTGCCTTGTTGAGCACAGATCAGAGGATACTGTCCATATAAAACAGGAAGACTTGATAGAACATAGAAAGTTAGTGCAGCAGATATTGGATACACTAACAAGAAGAGAGCTGAACAGCCAATCTTCGTCACCTCAACCACATCATACCCATACTTCTTCATCTCTATCATCATCCCCTTCAACTTCATTGGGTTCACTTCCTTCTCCAAGTTCACTTACGCCCATCACTCCTACTACGTCAGCTTCAAGTAGCAGCATCTCGAGTATTAGCGATTATAAAGGTCTACCTATTCCATTAGCCTCAACCCAGTCTGAATTGAATTCCCTAAAGCCAAGACGTAAATCCCTAGGCTCTCTACTACCATCAAAAAGGTTTCCGATGAAAAATTTAGAAAAGATATTGAATTATTGTGATGAAGCTATAAAAGTTAACCCGGGTGTTATTAAGACCGAGGAACAAGAGAATAACTATGAAGGATACCAAGTGTCATTTTCACCAAATTCATCCAGAGCATTGGCACATTTGAAAGAAATTGTTTTACCAGATTCAAGTGATCCTGCTATCAAGTTGTTGACTGAAGATACCGAAGAGTTAATCGCAATAAAATTGGAAGCTATTGATAGATATGCACATATTTTGCAATATGTTGACAGAATCACCAAAGAGACTGATGAAATGATCATTAGCGCCCTTCAATGTACAGTTGCTAAAATTAAAGACCAAGTTCTGTTGAATGATGAAGCTGCAGGTACAACTTCTGTTGTTGACAATTCCATATTAGAGACTAGTCAGCCAGTCAACATGCATCATCACGTCTATAGCGATTTGAAAACGCCGCAACCACAGAAGCCCTCCTCAATGATAAGGCATACCAATACAAGTGACAATAGCAGCTTTGGTGTAAATACTGGCAGCATGATTTTTGGAAATGCATTTTTGGACTCAGATTCCTTTTCTTTGAAACCTGCAAATAAGAGGATGAGCATAGAATCCGGAATACTTGAAGATCGTTGTTCATCAGGATCTTCTACCCCAAGAAGTGGGTTCTGTGCTTCTGCTTCAGGGAGTATATCAAATAGTAGAAACACTCCATTAATCCACATAGCAGATGAAAGTAAGCGGTCGAACTCTAATGGATCACTTTCAAATTTTAATTCGCCCAGACGGCCATTATCACCGGCCTATAACGTGCCTTTAAGTTCAATTCAAAGAAATTCAAAAGCAATCATAAGATCAACTTCGGGTAATAATACAGGATCCGGAACAAATACTCCCATTACATCCCCTTTGCTGCTTTGCACAGATGTCCCCGGATCATCTTATCAAGTAGGTAGCAGCATGAACACAGGTGCAAGCGGAGCTGGCGCTATGACAGGATCTCTGATACCGCCTCCGGCATCACATGGTTCAGTTTCGATGAATGACAAGCCTCAGTTATCACCATTACTTGTTGCCCAGTCATTCAAACCGTCACTACCTTCAATGAAAGATTATGAGGTTATCAAGCCAATTAGTAAAGGTGCCTTTGGATCGGTCTTTTTGGCTAAGCGTAAATTAACGGGTGAATATTTTGCCATCAAAGTTTTAAAAAAATCTGATATGGTTGCTAAGAATCAGGTCATGAATGTTAAGGCAGAGAGAGCAATCATGATGGCTCAATCAGACTGTTCTCATGTTGTCCAATTGGTTGCTACCTTTCAGAGTACAAATTATTTATATTTGGTGATGGAATATTTGAATGGTGGTGATCTAGCCACCCTGCTGAAAAATATGGGTTGCTTGCCAGATGTCTGGGCCAAACGATACATTGCTGAAGTTATAGTTGGTGTTGATGATTTGCACTGTAGAGGCATTGTTCACAGGGATTTGAAACCGGATAATTTGTTAATTGACCACAATGGACACGTTAAGTTGACGGATTTTGGCTTGAGTCGAATGGGATTGATTAGAAGACAGGATGACGCAAGAGAAGCTACTAAACCAATGAGTGTTAGTAGTGGCTCTACGAATATTGATGATTTTCTTTTGAACAATAGTGGTAGCTTTGGTTCTCTCCAGGTTAGTGGATCAGGCGGCGTTTGCAGTAACACTGATACAAACAGTATTAATAAATTGTCACTGAACACCACAAACAATGTTTTGAAACAGCAACAACCTCAAACTCAACAGCAGCAACAAGTACAGCAACAATCTAAACGGCTTTTGAGCATAACACCGTTTTCATTGACTCCAACTTCCCCTCTGTTTACCCCTACAAGCGCTGCCAGTGGTGGTGGCGCGGTTACATCCAATGATGAAATGATGGACTCTTCACCAGTTGATAGTTTTTCACGTAGATCTAGAACCATTTCAAACGCAAGCAATAATCCGATGGGTTCTCCATTGTTACGCCCATTCTTTCCACGTAACAACTCTCAAGCGTCCTTTGCATACCCGAACTGTGAGGATTTGTCCTTACAATCTCAGCCAGAAGTAATAAATTATGCTTTATTTGATCCAAAGAGTTCTGTTCAAACAAGAAAATTTGTCGGTACTCCAGATTATTTGGCTCCAGAGACAGTTGCAGGTAAAGGTCAGGATGCTGTCAGTGATTGGTGGTCCGTTGGTTGTATGTTATTTGAATTCATATTTGGAGTTCCTCCATTTCACGCAGATAGTCCCGATAAAGTTTTTGAAAATATATTGCATGGTGAGATTGATTGGCCTAAAATCTCTGAACAAGAGTTTCATGAGTATTGTTCTGACTCAGCAAAGGACCTTATCATTAAGTTATTAGAAAAGGACCCTACCAAAAGATTGGGCTCTGCAGGCTCGAAGGAGATAAAAGACCATCCTTATTTTCATGGTATAAACTGGTCCACTCTTTTTGATGAGGAGGCCTCCTTTGTTCCAGAACTGGAAGACCCTGAATCTACCGATTACTTTGACGACAGAGGCGCTCAAATGACACTTTTTCCTACGGACAAAGATAGCGGTGATGATTCTGATGATCCAGCTCAATATCAGAAAGGTAATCCTGATGATAATGAGGAAGCCCTAGATGATGAGGAGGATGAGCACGACGATGACACGGCCATTGCTGATGATAATACAGAAACCTCATCACAAATACCATCATCCAAACCTCATAGCAGTCCTGGGATTAATGTGAGATCAAACTCGAGTTCTTCTTCGGCGACAATGGACTCACCTAGAACTAGTTTTTCTAGTAATAAGCAAGTGCTGAGTCAACCGCATATTTTGAACAAGAGAGAACGCAGAGGTTCTAGGTTGAATGAAACAGGATCCGAATTTGGCTTATTTCAGTTCAGAAATTTGGCAGTTTTAGAAAAGCAAAACAAGGATGCTATCAACAGGCTAAAATCTGAACACTTGGAGCACAGAAACAGCATGTCATCCAACACGTCATCAGATAGTAGTTACTTTGGCCCAAATCCAATTGCTGCCAACAACACAGGTTCCTCAATGTCTGCATTGGGTATTACGTATAATAGCAGTTCTAACAGTGGTTCAAGTCCATCCACGCCTACTGTTGTTACTAGATCCAAACTTGTTAGTGGTGGAAATGGAATAAACAGTGGCACGAACAGTACTCTTTTCCCAAACTCACAGGCCTCTACACCTTTCAAGTATCCATCTTCTCCAGTGGTTAAGCCCCTCACGGCCACCACTCCAAAGGACCAAACTGGAAAGTCTGCAAGCTTTAGTATGATCCCTTCTCCATCTTTTAGAAACTCGTCCATGGTTTCTACGGATGCCTACGTCACTGGTGATGAATCTTCGAACGTGGTAGCTCATAATTTCATGCCATCCCTTAATATCAACAACCCAGCGAGATTTGGGTCTCCAATTCCAAGGTCGGGAAGTTCCATAGCCGGTCTCCCTAAGAAATTGTCAGTTTCATCAGATACATCGACATCTCCGGCGATTAAGTTTCTATCGAGATCACTGAATAGAACGATGAGCGATTTCTCCCCCTCCTCCTCCGATACCGAAGAAAAGCCCCCTGCTATATCACGTATTCATCATGGAAGGTTTTCCAGAAAACCTAGGCATTCGTCTTCTTCTGTTCACGAGGCTGCAAATAGTATTAAGAAGATGGTTATTGATGTATTTGATGTACTACTATGTGAACCTATTCCAATTCACAGGTACTCAATGGAGAATAATTTGACAACCTTGGGATGTAATGTTGTCCCTATAGCATCAGGCTCTGAGTTGATAAAACGAACAACGGGAAACGTGAGATTTGATCTGATCTTTATATCTACAGAACTGCATAAGCTAGACTGTATTGATTTGGTTAAATTGATTAGACACACTGCTACGTTAAACCGGGATACCTACATAGTCGCCTTGAGTTCATTTGCACAGGATGCAAGAAATTCAGGTGTCTTTGATGTTGTTCTTGAGTATCCAATCACGATGAACAAATTGAAGAAAATCTTGGACGACTACAAGAGAATTAGAAAGGGCGTGGAGGAAGCTATTGTCACGGACACTGAATGAGTTGTAAACTCGTGTATTAACTCTTTATTTATATTGACGGTAACGAAAGAATCTATTTTCGCATTTCAAAGAAAAAGCTGCTAAAACGCATACTTGTAAACCAACAGGAAGGGGAAAATGATCAAGAACACCTTGAAGAAAATTTCATACAGGTATTCTCTAGTTCTGATATTGATCACAACGTCCTTTAAAGAGTGGGTCATGGAAGTGAGAGAGAACTTGGATTCGACTCTGGACTTACATCTTTCAGCTAACTCAGTCAGGTCCTCTTCTGAGAAGCCCTTGACCAAGTGTAAAACTTGAGACCAATCCTCAGCGTCTGAGACAACATTAAAACCTGTAAAATGCTTATCATCATCAAAATAGCTCAATATGGTCTCTAGAGGGCCACCTGTATTGTCTGCTAGCACTGGCTTGCCCAACTTCATAGCCTCCAAGGGGACAATACCAAAATGTTCATTTGAAGGTGTGTATAGCAACATGTCCGATCTTCTCAATAAGGCATCCTTCAAATTGCTTGAGATAGAAGGTAGGAAATAAACTTGGATATTGGAAGGAGATACTAACAACTTTCCTCTTATTGTGATTGATTTCAGTCCTAATGATTGAGTGAATTTCTCCAATTCTTTCAGGTAGGAGACATTTTCAAACACTCTAGCATCGTAGCCGCCAGCGATCACCAACTTCTGGGAATCATCCTTCGTAGATGCCACATACTTGCTGAAAGCTTCGATTGCAAGTTGAATATTCTTCTTTCTTTCGAACCTATTGATTGACAGGAAAAAATGGGAATCTTGAAAGAAGTTGTCCACTTCATCCAGAGAGTTGTGAATGCCTTCTAGTTGATCGGGAGATTCGGTAGTATTGACACAAGGATAAACCACATCCAAGTTTTGGTCTCGCAAGGACTTGAAGCCTTGCTTCACTACCATTCTGGTAAAGTTAGAGTTCACCACTATCTTATCGGCACACGAAGTGGACACTTCCTCTATTGTGTCGAACACAAGACGGTAGGCCTTTCTCAGTATACCGGAATGAGAAGCCAAGTATTTATCTGGAAAATGGCAGTAGAAAAGAACCTTACAGGAGGAGTGTTTGAGCAGGTGAATTAGCGGAATGCAGTATGGTAACTGATCAACAATTATCAGGTCGAATGCAGCCAGTTCGCCTGTGAAGGCCATCTTGAGCACCAGGTACAGCTGTCTCAAGGATGCAAACACAATCGACAGCATTCCCAACAGGTGTGTCGGCAAAAAGTCTCCGTAGACGGTCACCTTGACCTCACCGTTCTTCACCTCCTCGAAGCAGTGCGCCTTGTCGCAGTGGGATGTGTATATTGTCACGTCGTTGTTGTCGAATGACTTCAGAGACATGGCAAGGTCGATCACAAGCCTCTCGGCGCCTCCGATCCCTAGATCGGGGTGGATAAACCCCACTCTCAGCCTTCTGCTTGTCAGTGTCTCTCCTGGCATGGCTACTATTACAACTGGCAACCCCTCGGACACTGTACATCCCCTTTCTTCTCCTCCACACTCCAGAGTGCTCTGGGTCACCAATCATGATTTATGCCATTTTCCAGATTTTTGTCGAGGCGAAGAAACGTGGGCTTTGAGGAGAGCCAACACATGACAGCAGTGGAGATTTGAGGAAGCGGAGGCTGAGTAGATAGTGAAGGGTAGTGGCAAGCTAGACATAGTGGTGTATCGTGCAGAGAGAGGACAAGGAAAGAAGGGTGAGTGACAAAGTTGTGCAAGATGTTGGTGCCGCCGGACTATTTTGCTCTTGTTGAGGAGGGCATATACAGATGCTCGAGGCTGGACCCTATCAGCCAGCCGTTCTTGGAAACGCTCAATTTGAAATCGATACTCTGGTTGGACGAGGAAAAACCACAGAGAATGATAAACAACTATATTGAACAGAAAGGATTGAAATTGTTCCACATTAAGAACCTGCCTGAGGAGGACGATATCAATATTGCCAATGTGAAATTTCAAGAGTGGATGGTGTTGAAGCCGGCGTTGATATCCAAGATCTTTGAGTTCTTGCTAGACAGCCAGCATCACCATAACTGTCTCATTGTGGATGGCAGTGCTGTGGTGGTTGGGATATTGAGACACATTCAAAAATGGAGCTATTCAAGCATATCCAACGAGTACAGGTTGTTTTCCAGCAGCAAGGCCAATTACTCAGTTGAGAACTTTCTTGAGTTGATCAATGTTGAGCTGATACCGTATGAGGAAAGCAGCATTAGGGAGGATGTCCCTGAGTTTGCGTCTACGGCGCTGTCAAGAGTGTCGACAAGCAGTGTTATACAAGAGGAGACGGAACCTGACGACGCAGATGATGTCTGTGCGCCGGTCAGTGAGCATACCACTACAGGGGCCATCCAGATCAGCAGGCCTGGCGGCGTAGCGCCGGTTGTGCAGGATCAAGCAGCACACGCAACGCAGAGCATCGAGATCAATACTTCTTACAGAAGACGAGCCAGCTTTGCCAAATCCAGCTCGCCGATGGACAATTCCTTCAGCTCCAGACTGTCCATGTCGACATCGCCACAGATCCCCCAGCAGCTTTTGAAGCTGGTGGAGCTGAGAAAACAGCAGAAGAAGAAGAAGAATAAAGAGCCAACGACTGAACCCGACAAGGCCTGGAGCAGGAAAGCCACCGAGAAAGGCGCCTTCTCCGCCAGATGCGGTGCCCAGCTGGGCCTGCCCCAGACTGTAGACCCCAATGGCAGCTCCAGGGACACCCGAAGCGGCCACGTTGCGGACACCAAACCGAGCGGTCTCTCACTGCTGCAGGCGCAGAGTGCCGTCTCCCACGACGAGTTCTACCGCCCCCAGCCAGACTTCTACATCATCAACGACCGCAAGAAGCGCATAAACACCACCATCAAGATCACTCTTCCTGCAGAGCACCACCTACCCCTGTGGTTCAAGGACCAGAGACTCCTATGGGAGTCGGAGATGAGACACCGCAACACCCCCGCCACGTGACCTCGCGTAAAGTTGCCGCCACGGCGGTCGTGGAAAGGGCAGCCTAAACCGGAAATTTCAGGCAGCGGCGCCTAAGAGCCGCCGGCGCTTTTTCTGCGATTTGATTTCGTCGAGTTTTCGTATGAGTAATTCATTTCGTGGGTAAATTGGAGAAGAGGTATAAGTGGAATTAGCAGGGAGTGGGATTGGTTTGTGGAGAGAGCAGAGAGGGATCTTGAGAGGAACATCAGAGGGCCCTGAGAAGTACCAGTTGAATATAGAGATAAAATGGTTAAGAAGGTTCTATTGCTTGGATCTGGATTTGTTGCTAAGCCAACGGTTGATATTTTGGCTAAACAGTCGGACGTTGAGGTGACTGTTGGGTGCAGAACCGTTGCGAAGGCTAAGGAGTTGGCGGGAGAGGTTGCAGGAGCGATCTCGATTGACGCCACGAACCAGGATGAATTGGACGCGGAGGTGACCAAGTACGACGTTGTCATTTCGTTGATTCCATACATCTACCACGCCAACGTTGTCAAGGCTGCTATCAAGTCGAGACACACCGACGTTGTCACCACCTCGTACATTTCTCCAGCCTTGAAGGAATTGGAGCCAGCCATCAAGGAGGCAGGTATTGTTGTCATGAACGAGATTGGTTTGGACCCAGGTATCGATCACTTGTACGCCGTCAAGACCATTGATGAGGTGCACAAGGCCGGTGGTAAAATCACCTCCTTCTTGTCCTACTGTGGTGGTTTGCCAGCCCCAGAGGATTCTGACAACCCATTGGGTTACAAGTTTTCCTGGTCCTCAAGAGGTGTCTTGCTGGCTTTGAGAAACCAAGCCAAGTACTGGAAGGACGGTGAAGTTGTCTCCATTGCTTCCGAGGACTTGATGGCATCTGCCAAGCCATACTTCATCTACCCAGGTTACGCCTTGGTCTGTTACCCAAACAGAGACTCAACCGCCTACAAGGAGTTGTACTCTATCCCAGAGGCCCAGACCGTCATCAGAGGTACTTTGAGATTCCAAGGTTTCCCAGAGTTTATTAAGGTTTTGGTTGACATTGGTTTCTTGAAGGAGGACCCTGTCGAGATCTTCTCCAAGCCAACTGCCTGGAACGAGGCTGTTGCCACCTACATCGGCGCTGCCTCCACCTCTGAATCCGACATCATTGCAAAGATTGACTCTTTGACCAAGTTCAAGGACGAGGCTGACAGAGAGAGAATCTTGGCTGGTTTCAAGTGGTTGGGCTTGTTTTCCGATGCCCCAACTACCCCAAGAGGCAACCCATTGGACACTCTATGTGCCACCTTGGAGCAATTGATGCAGTACGAGGAGGGCGAGAGAGATTTGGTTATTTTGCAACACAAGTTTGGTATTGAGTGGGCCGACGGCAAGACCGAGACCAGAACTTCCACCTTAGTCGACTACGGTGTTCCAGGCGGCTACTCTTCCATGGCCAAGTTGGTTGGTGTTCCATGTGCCGTTGCCACTTTGGAGGTTTTGAAGCACGCCGGTGCGTTTGCTACTCCTGGCTTGTACGCCCCAATGACTCCAGAGATCAACAACGACATCATGAGAATCTTGAAGGACGAGTACGACATCTACTTGACCGAAAAGACCTTATAGACAACCCAGTAATCTATTGTGTATCTCCACCTCTTTATATCGTCATAAATGGCAGTTAACATGTTTGCTTTTGCACTAACAAATTAAACCTCAGCGAGAAAAAATGGCGGTAGACAAGGCAGAAAAGGGGGAGGAATGGGCACACGAGGGGCCAAGGCAATGCCAGGAGCAGGGAGTGGGTAGAGAAGTAGCAGGAGAGAGGGTGACAAGAGAAGTAGTGTTTGTGCAAGTGCAGCCGCCATGTTCCGCAAGATCAAAGACTTTTCAAGTGACATCAAGACCGGGGTGAGCAAGGAGGAGAGGGACGGCAGGCGGGAATGCGACACCGTTGTGGCCAAGTCTCTGGTGAAGTACTACAAGGAGCGGAACCTACAGTTTCCGGAGTGGCTTCATGTGGAGCAGCAGCACCACCATGGACTGGTGGGCTCTGCGAGTGTCAGCTCCCGACTACACAAGTTGGCCAGGGTGGACCCGCATCCGGGCCCAAGCGAGAGCACACAGCAGCCCAGCACAGTTCCTGCTCCGGTCGCCAGCCAGGGGTCCCGGTTCCAGTCCCAGAACAGGCCTGCTTTGACCAGGTCCCGCTTCTCCAGCGGGTCCCACCACAAGAACGACTCTGTCGGCTCCAGCAACGGGCCCGCAGCCACATCCGACCTCAGACACAGCCTATCCAACTCGTCTCGCTTCGCCTTCAAGAAGTAGCCCCGCAAGGCCTCTCCCCTGTATACTAGATACTTCCCTTTGCAAATACATGCCACTGCTCCCCTGCTCTCTTGCTCTCTTCCCACTCGTAAGCCTGCCCTCCTGCTCTGCCGTGCTGCCCCTGCTGCCTCCACACCCGTCTCGTGGCCCTGTTGCGGTGGCGTTGTCGTGACTGCAAAATTTTCTGTCGCAGAGAGTGACAGGATTGGGTGTCGCTGGATGTGCTCCGATTTGAATACATAAACAAACATGGAGTGAGCAGGTGTGGTGGGGATGTAGAGGGGACGGAGGGGAGTACAGTGAAGCTGTGTTCCTGTTGGCCAGTGGGTATCGGAAAATTGAGACGGTTGTGCACAGCGCTCGGCACAAGGACTCGGGAGGTGACCACGGCAGAGGACGAGGACCAAGAATAAAGAAGCAAGCATAGCAACGCGGCGTTGATAGGCCTGGGAAACAGAGTAGGGCACAGCACGTACAGAGAGATGGTTGAAGAGCCAACAAAGATGCCGGAGGCGCCAGCTAATATGGCTGAGGAGTCGGCACGGATCGCTCAGGAGACAGTTGAGATGGCGGACGAGCCAGTTGGGATGGCAGATGCCACTGCCTCAGCGGTAAGCGAGCCCGTGGCGGAGCCCGTGAGCAAGCCGGAGGACGCAACCCCACAGGCGACAGGCGATAGTATTGTCGAGGAGAAACCGCCTGCTGCAGAGTCGGAAAGCACTCAGGAGGAGACAGTTAAGACCGGCGGCGAGTCGTCTAATCTCCTAGAAAACCTATCCACCGACGTGGAATGGTATCTGAAAAAAGTCCAGCTCAGAAAGAAATACGACAGTAACGCTCACAGACACTCGATTAAAAGACAGAAATCAGAAACGCAAGGGACCGCTGAGAACGACACGCCAAAACATCTCAAAAGAGCAAAATTGTTAAGCGATCTAAGAAAGCAGAAAGACGGTGACGAAAATGTTGAGGATCAAGACGCAAAGGTAAAAAGCATATCTACCAATGGCGAGTCAAATGGCGAAATAGAGTACCCAGATGCGGATGAAGAAATCGAGCATGATGAGATTGGAGAAGAAGATGAGACTGGCTCCTTCGACTCGAAGGCAGATGATAAATCTAATGGCAAAAAGGCGTCAAATTGGTCGAACGAAGAAGACGAAGCCATTATCCACTACAAAGAAAACATGAGATATACATGGAAGCAGATTGAAACCGCATTGAACAATAAGCACTCTTGGCAGGCTATTCAAATGCGTTATCTACGTAATTATAAGTCAAGAAACGCAGAGTGGTCGAGGTTCATGGAACTCAAATTGATCAACGCTATTCGAAAAGATTGGGAACATAGATGGAGAAGAATCAGCCAAGAGCTAGGCTCTAATATAACGGTTGCCCAATGCATCAATAAGAACAGCGAAATCTGTAAGAAAATAGAGACACCAGAGTTGAGTTATGTGTTCAAAAACAAAGAGATATGTGCACCTTATACTAATACTGCAAATGATATAAGAGATCCTGAAGCACACAAAAAATTGTTGTTGGTTTATACTGGTTTAGATGCAATCAGTTACGAAGAGAGTGACGAGGAGGCTGAAAAGGATAAAGCAGCTGAAAATGAGTAGCTGCGGTTCATACGTCTCCTCATTTAGATTATATCTTCCAGTTTTGTTGGAGCCTTTTATGTTGGTTTGTGTCTTTTTCCACTTTATCGTTTTTTATTGTCCTTTTCAACTTGTACTTGTTTAGTCCCTTTTCTTGTTCATTTTCTCATTTGAAATGAGTAATAACGGAGTTAAAATTTGCTGTATATTAAAAGCTAAATGTTTATGGAATTCCATTTCTTATAAGCAGGAAATAAATTAAAAAATGAAAAGGAGTAAAGATGAAGCACAGCAATAGAAACAGAGAAGATAACCAGACCAACATAAACAAGCAAAAAAAGCCTTAAAGAGAAATGCATAAACTAAGGTAAAATGGAGAAAAATGCAAAAGCCAGAAATATAGAAGCAGTTTCCAAAAAATAATCAAATAGTAAATAGCTGGACAAAAGCAGAAGAGAATAGTTGAACTAAGTTCTATTAGCCGGTTTTGGCTAATTTACACGGTATACAATATTGAATTTGTTGCGTTCAGAATCTTGGGATATTCAATGACAGCTGATGACGCTAAGCTGATTCTGGAGCAACAACTCGCATCGTCCTGTCCAGAAGAATTCGCAGTGGCAGCACCATCACCAATGAAAACCTGTTCAGTCTTTAGATGCTGATGGTGCTCCTGTTGCTGCTGCTGTAGTAGCTGCTGTTTTTGTAGATCAATTTGCTCTTTTTTCAACCTCTCCTCCTGCTTCAAAAACATCAACTTCTGTCTTTTAGTTGGCTTTCTTCTTATTATAATCTTGGGGTAGTTAGAAGAGGCTCTTCCTCTTTTCTTCTCTTCCCTGAAGTATGTGCAGTTAGAATTGGTTCTGACACATTGAGAACAACGTGGTGATTCGCCAGAACACTTTGTTCTCTTTTGATTGCAAAGGTCACAAGCCTTCTTTGTTCTCTTGTTATGGGCACTTCCAGTAGCAGCATCAGATTCTTTAGAAGCAGCGCCAGATGCGGATGTAATGAGGGATGGATTTGAAGCTGGTAACAGCGAAGCTAGTGACATCTGCTCCGAAGTGTATTGGGGTGTTGTATTACCCTGGACAACCGCATATCCGCCTCGAGGTAGAATCATAGTTGCTCTTGATGAGTCTGGCGTTAGTGTGGTCACATCTGTGGATAAAGATGAGGAAGTGTTTGTCGCTATCAGTGGAGCCGCCGCTTGTTGTGGCTGTGGAGAAGTTTGAAGAGAGGCAGTACTTGCTGATGAGAATGATAAGCGTCCAGTACTTGAGCTGTGACGGCCTGATAAGGATGATGAAGGTGCCGAATGCGTTGAGATGGTACTCGAAAAGGATGGGCGTGCTCTAGTATGTAAGCCACCGGTAGCATTGCCCCCAATATGCGATGCGTACAAAGAATTGCCTAACGTATAGTTGCTAGTGTTGGCTGTATTGGAATTTTTATGTACTAGAATATGCTGCAAAAGGTTATTTGTAGAAGAATTAGCTGCACCTGTGATAAGTGACGATTTAACTGGGGAGGGTGCCAAGGGTGTATTTGTTGAAATTTGGCTACCTATACTAGGATAAAACGTGTGCGGTGTCACATTGTTATATGAGTATGTATGTAGTGATGAAGGGCTACTTGTAGAAGTGCTGCCACCCAATATATTTGAAATTGGAGGCAGTATCGTTGGTGTCGTGACAGGTATCTGAGAGGAGCCGAGGGAGGCAGTTTGATTTATGAGCTGATGCTGGTGACTATAAGACATATTTGAATTGGTGACAGGCTTTGGAGAAGTATTTGAAGCTTGAGGTAAGCTGTAAGAGTTGTAGGGATAGTTAAATTGGACGGAAGCCGGGGAATGGGCTCCTGAATAAAATGAAGGCACAGATGCTTTTTGAAAATAGTCGCTTTGTCTATCTGTAAAAGAACATTCAGTATGTGTAGTGTCACCGTTGATATCCTTGTATTTATCTGTGGAGTTATCCGTGTTTCTGGTGCTGTGTTTATTATTGTTATGGCTATTGAGGCTCGCCTCGATGTCACTTCCAGTTTGAGGGGGAGCGTGATAGTTGGGATATTGATTCATGCTATGTTATAAAGTGTGTGTATGCGTTCTTGGACGCTGATTCTAATGGGGACAATTTGAGGTTCTAGTTGAGATTAATTTATAGAGGAGTCATTTATCCTTGTCGCCAGCAAACAAAGAGAGCAGTGACACTGTGGTGAGATGGGATCAAATGTATCAGAGGAAATATTCGTCAATAGGTAGAGGCCTATCTGAGAGGATCTTTCTCCGGAGTTTGAAATGCAAGCGGTGTATAGATAGATTTCTGTGTAAGTCTATAAGTATATCTCTATGTTTATATATCTATATATATCTAGATACGTTTTGGGAGCCTGATCGGGATGATTATAAATGCGGACACAGCTCCTATCAACAGGATATGTGGGCCATGTAATGCAGAGCGTATTTATGTCAGAAACTTTCAGTGCCACCAGCAGCCTGTCTATTAGTCTTTGCAAGTCTACACATACCCACACTCAAACATCGTAAAGAAAAAGGGTACTCAGGCGGAAAGGAAAATAGGATTAAATCGGTATCTCATAGATTATCCAGAAAATAGACGTGCCGAAAAAGAAACAACGGGCCTCAGCTTTTGCCGCTTTTGTGCGGTGCAGTGCGGTGCGGTGCGCTACGCTGCATGCGGGCATGCCCGCCACCAAAGAGGATAATAATATTATTCTTGCTAAGCTTTTAAATTATCAAAAAACACCGGTGGAAAAAACCATTTTGTCCTAAACGGGAGCAGAACAAGGACGGCAAAGATGGGTGAATAAATAACTGGGATACGTGCCTATTGAGGTAATATTTTTAAAGTGCCGACAAGTCAGCAGGGTTGCAAATGTGCGATACTTTGATTGAGTAAGTAGCAGGTGCAAGTGGAGAGCCCTGGTTGAATCACAGGAGCTGGGCAGGTTTGGAGCCTTTGGTCGGGGTTTGTTATAGCAGCGTGCTACCACAGGCTACAAGTCCTGAAGTGCAGCAAAACACCTTTGGGACCTCGGTTCATGGAAAATGTTGCCGTGCCGACGAAAAAAACAAATTCCATTCAATTACATCTTAACACGTGCCGTCGCGCCCCCGCGCCGCTTAGTGGCTAACTTTTTTCTCGTGGCATATTTACCTACTGTTTCAATAAATATGTCCAGCCGCAAACCCGCTAGACGCATAAACCTACAAAACGATATTTTTACCTGATTCGCGGCCGAGAGCCGATTACCAGTAGATCGTGGTATTAACCACATGCGGACATGGCCCCGACCACTTTGTGCCACCGAGAAACGGGAGACTGGCATTTTACGTGTAATCGCTGTAGCGTGATAAACGGCTCACTTTACTTTCTTCCATGTACTCCAACGCCGCACGTAGGATAATCGCTCGCAATGCTTGGTTTTTGAAGATGAACCAGGGTGCGTGGAGGTGAAGTTTGGTGGGTAAGGCGTGGGTAGCCAGCCAGGCTCTTTACCAGTTTAAGTTAGCCGTGCGACTTTGTGCAGGTGAGGGTGATTACTGATGGATTGATAAGCGATGTGAAAGCAGCACGTTGAGTTGGGGAGGGAGAATTTTTGTCACGAGGACAAGCTTAGAGTCTGGGGAAATGCGTTCGGATAACTGGGCGTGTATACAATTGTTTGAAGGCAGTACTTGGTGTCCCTGGGTTGCTTGTGGTGAACCCACTCAGACATCTATAAAAACAGTAGATAGAGCAGCTCACATACCACACGCGTAATCTGACCCCTGTTGTCTGATATTGCCTGCCATTTTGGTCTTGATGCACCCCATAGCATGGCCCAGGATACAAGTGTGCGTAATGGGTTTTCTGTAAACAGGGTTGATTTTGAGTTAATTCATCCAACAGTTTGGGCTCCTCCTCGGATAATCATGGTTTATATAACACCGCGCTTAGTCGCTTATCCAGTCAAACAGCAAGTCAGCATATCAACTTGGGTGTTTGTTATTCAATCATTCAGCTATGTGAGATCCATATGGCTTGCTGTGTAACCTATTGTTCACCTTGCAAGGAAGAATCGCACTCGCAGGAGGGTCCCCTTAGCGTCTCTTAGGGCCCCTGACCTGCTTCGGCTACTAGGCTGCGCGGAAATAACAGTAATTCCAGAACAGCCTCCATCTCCCTGCAGTGCTCCTTTGGCTGGGATTCTGTGCTGGAAGATATCCCCCCTGCACCTGTAGCTGCGGGTGCTGCGGGTGTGCAATATATCAAACAGGCAGGTGGCTTAGATTACATTGCAAAGTATATGAATAGCATGCGCATGCTCAGACACGATTTAGTCCCATCAGATGCTCTATGAACCTATCCTTTACAATCGGCGTAGCTGTGCACCTGCATATCGTTCGCGTTGGCTATTGCTGTATCCTGTTTCTAGGCTTCACTGGGTTTGTCGCCTGAGACCGCACGGGATACCGGCTTTCACTACCGGGAATTCTCACGCACTACTTGCCCCCCACCCCTTTTTGTGGCCTGGATAAACTACAGCAGAAAACCGCACCAGAATCGCGCGCCTGCTGTTTTACACTTCGTGTTGTTTCAAAGTTTTAATTGTTCTACCGGCTGCAGCAATTGTATTCGTTTGCATTTAACACGGTATCTGTCTGAGACAAAGCAACTATGTCAGTAGTATGGTCTGGCTCACAAAATATACTTCATTGCCTTCCAACTGCTCATCCACGAATTCTGGCCAAAGCAATGCTGCGTGCGCTGTTCCTACTAGTTGGTGACGACTTACCTAGGCACACATGGCAATGCCAGAACACCACCTCAAAGGACTGCAGCACGTCTGCGCGGCCTAGCACAAGCAAGCTATTTGTTATGACGAGTTTTTGCATGCTGTGGCTGACAAGTGGGCGGGCCAGGGTAAATAGATGGAATCTGTCTAGCTAAAGCCTGCTAAAGCACGGTTTTCTTGTTATTCGCTCTTAAACTTTTTCGGCTTTGCTCTCGAAGTTGATTTTAGCCTCGGCATTTTGTGTAAAACCAGATGTATCCACAAAGCGCTTTGCCAGTTGAAGCAGTGAAACACGCCGGTGAAACACGCCATAAGCTCATGTACAGCTCCTCACATATACGCAAAGCTGTTGGGTGTCCTCTCAACTCAGCGAGTTCGGCGACAGGCCACTCAAAGCGGAACTAATCAGTGACTAACTGCCCCTTGCACCTCGATCATCAGATTTGTAAATAAAGTTTGAATGTTGGCTTTGCCAACGTATTCTCAAGTAACTTTACACCAGCATATGGCAAGATGGCAAAAAAGCTTAACGCCAGCTTTTCCCCTTGTGCTCGCATATGCGATTAATTTATCCCTGAGAACCTAAGCAATTAATCCTCGGACAGTCTAGATCAACTCTTACATTTGCACTAGCAACTGCTGGGCTCTTTCTACAATTTAGCTTTTTTATTCCCTTGCCGAATAACTGGGTTTGACAACCCCACGGGCGAAATTACCAACCGTGCCATGATTCTTCGACTGTTATTTCATGTTTTTGCTCTGATTCGTTTCCTTTCTAGTTTCTCACTTGTTTCTTATTCCTTGTGCTTTGCGCTTTGTGCTTATTACTTCCGGCCTAGTGCTTTGTGACCACCGCTTTGCGCCTCATGCTCTCTATTGCACAACTTCCGTCAATCACAACTTCTCTATTTGCAGTCGGTTAATTAAAATTACAACAGCCGCATACATTGCCTCTTTGTTTTGCTAAACAATTCAATGCAACAAACCAGCACGCGCATTCGCGAATGTACACTCCATGGGGATAAGCACAATTTTGATTTTGTGCTTTTAATTATTCAGGTGTTGCGTCAATATTAGGCGGGCATGCAAATCGCCTGCCGAAACAAGCAATACCCCCGGCGAGCTTTCTTTGATCGATGCGATGTCATGTGATTAAAGGTGCTTACAGGTATCCCGAATAGGTAAGCTAACACATGCAGCCAGGTAGGAGCAGAGCTGTTTATGTAACTGCGCATGCCCAATGTTGTACGATCGAGTGAAACTAGTGAAGCTAAGAGTACTGGGGATCTTGTGAAAAGCAGAAATAACATGTCCGAGCACGAAGTGGGTCGGGAGGTGGACGTTGTGTCTAGAAAATTTCACACTTTGATCAACTATCTACAAGGCGAGAGTACCTTTTGGCGTTGACTTGCACGCACACGCACGCAGACGCATAAGTAGTACACTAATCACAATCACATGGGAGACACCCGGGTGCCGTTTGTCGGGCTAACCTTTGTATTACAAATCATGCTGAGTTTGACCTTTATGGTCTAATTCAAGTGCCATGTAATAACATTCTGTACAGCTTTTTATTATTACTATTATTCTGTGCGACATATTTTGAATATATTTTATTGCCTCGAATGTAAATTCATCTTATTTTTGCGTGATTGTTTGGCTTGTTTCACAATTTTCTTGCTGCTGGCAGTAGATGCAGCCTCCACCAAATCCCCAGACAGCCAGATATGAACCGTTTGTATTGGCGCAAGGATCTGGAAAGGGCATGAGAAGGCTGAAAAGGTAAGGGCTGGAGCTGCTGTTAAAATAGCCATTTTAAACTCATATTATTGCATCTTCGGTCTATAGGGCGTTTTTCGATCAGCATATGCATTGGGGCATTGTCAGACTGCTATTCTCCAGTTTAAATCCCCATTCCATATCCCCATTCCATTTCAAATCCCCATTTTGCATTTCCATTTCAAATCTCCATTTCATATCTCCATTTCATATCTCCATTTCATATCTCCACACTGCTATTTCCTCCGTGGTATTTTCCACGCCAACCCCGTGCCACCCGCGTGAAACGCTCCTCGGACACCTCTGGCGTCGGGCTTTGTGCTCGCTCAACTCGGCAAATTTGGCACCAGTCACCGCTATTGCATCCCTTGGCCTTCGCGGTTGCACGTGTTTATCAGTTTTGAAAGGTGCCTGCTGTCCGCCGTGCAGGTAAATCGGAGATTTGCACATGCGTGTGTTGGCAAATCGAATAAAGCGCTGTTGGCACTCCGACCAAAGACACGGGGGAAAGCTGGCGGCACAAAAAAGACTCGCTGAGTGAGGTTGCGATTACAACCTGTTTGATACCTTAGTCACCTTGACTTGGAGATCGATTCGTTTACTATTGTAATGCTTATTGTAAATTTTGGAGGGTTTAATTTTAGCTTGCAAGGAGTGCGACTTTGTTCGAAAGAGAGATGCCTCAGAAAATTGGTGCATTATGACACAATAGCTATTCTGCCCCCTGAAGTACAATCACTTGCGTGGTGTCGGTCTGACGGAGTCAAGTCGCACACCGCCAGACTAGGCACCCACCATCTGTGTAGCCAAGTACAGCCGTTTTGTTGTTATCACTGTAGCTGATTCTGTTCATGAATTTATGGCTGCCAAATGCAGTGGCACCGGGAATATCTGCCGCCCGGTTCTCAGTGCCGAGCAGTTCAAATCGCAAAACTCGGCCGACATCATCTCCAGTAACAATGCTCGTTTGCTCGTCCACAAAACTGAAATCGATCCTAAACGCTTCCTTGGATATGGCAGCATCCAGCCCCGCCCTGATTCCCAACTCCCTGACCAACTCATCATCTGTGCGATTTATCTCAAACTCAATTATTTTACTCAAGCCATGAAGCTTTACAAACAACCCACCTCCATTCGCATTTCGCTTCGCTATCTGGGTGATTGACACGCTTGAGTTGAATTCGCCGTATATGAATTCGAAATCAAAGATTTTACAGCTCAGCTTTCTCAAATCAAAGAAATTCAAGAACCCGTCATTGCAACCACACGCAATGGTGAACGCATCTACCATTTCAACGCAATTAACGTTGTCATGAAAATAGCTCAACTCTGCTTGGTCTTTGCGACTGTTCTCAACCCGGTAAGTCGACGCCTTCTCGCTCCACTTACCGTTGGCTTTTGCTCTAATATCAAACATTTCTAACCCTTCATTACAACAGGTTAACAGTAAATCCTCATTTACCATTTTGAACTGATTTACCAAGCTGGCATTCTGCAACGCCCGCAGCTCTGCTGATCTCGTAATATCCCAGAGCTTGACGTAGTTCGAGTGGCACATTAAAAATTGGTTATTATCAAACTCGTTGAACCTCACCTGTTGGATATCGTCACTACATCCTGTCGGGAATTCAAGCATTGGCATCGGCACCTCATGCGACCCTGCCCCTCTCTCGCTTATAAGGTTGGTCGACCATAGCCTAACGTTTCGGTCATCAAAGCTGCTCGTGATGAAATACTGTCCGGAATTGGTCTGCGAGATCGACGATACTGGGCTCCTATGTTCGTTCGCTCGAAATTCCGAAAACCCCATTTTTCTCATTCTCTCTTCCCACAAATCCCTAGTATACTTTACACTTCTCGATTGACGCTTCTAGTCATATAGCATCTTCTGTGTGCGTTTGTACCTCTATATTGCTACACTCATCTCAGGTCTGATGCCAGGCATAACTACCGCGTATATTTTTCCCCCGTTTCCCACCAAACCTTGTCCGCACGAGTTATGCCAGCGCTGCTCTTTGAAACTCACCAATTTTTTCATCACATTGAAAATTTGATGGAGACATTACAACAGTACAAGGGGACATAGCTACGCCTAGGGCAAAAGGGACCACATAGCCAGCCATATCAGAAGGTACAGGTCTTTTTCTTAGGAAGCCAAGTTGATCCATTAATTTTTCTGTTTTTAGCACGCACAAAATGTCCTCCATAGCCAAATCTGCTCCAGCCAAATTCTTCAAGATTACACAAATGAAATCCACCATTGCCTTGCCAAAAAAGAAGCAGGATACAATGCGTAGTTTGGGTTTACATAAGAGACATCAGACCGTCTACCAGAAAATTAGCGCTGAACAGGCGGGTATGATTGCTGGTATTAAAGAGTTGGTGAAGGTGGAATTGGCGGACGCCAAGAAGTCTAAAAAGGAAATGAAGGATGAGAGAAGATCAAACCCTGGTTTCACTGTCGTGCCTCAAAAATAACCTATGGGCCAACATCAGGATTTCTTTCACTGGAATTTTACGATAATTGATAACTCGGACAAGTATCATTCTCCACGACTTACTGTATTATAGAAAACATTCAATAAGATATACTTGGTTCGCCAAGGACAACTGCACTAGTTGTCAGTCTACTCATACATATCATTGCTACATACTCACGATAGGCCGATAGTGCAACTTTCACTGGCCACACCTATACCATAAGCATACTCACATATATATCATCTATATAGATATCTATATATCATCGTGTACATACAGCCATCCATACAAATTGTAATAAGATATTATTTATGCTTTTGCGGTTGCTCTTCCATTCATGTTTACTTAATTTTAAAATTGTACTGTTTGCTGCGATTTCATATCAGATCTATGGTTGTACAAGATAACTTTAAAAGGCAAGGAAATTACATAAAAGTTTCAAAAAACAGAAGCCTGTGAAGCGTAAGCCGGCCCAGTGCTTGACTTCACTCACGGAGTGAAGTGAATTAATAAAAATGCCAAAGTTATTATTTTGTTTTGTCCCAAAGATTCAGCCTGGTTCTTAAACTGGAGACTTTATTGTTAAATGGAGTCGCAAACACCTTGTTCTCAATGTCATCTTCATCGCCAAATGGTCCATTTAAAGCATTTGTCAAATCATCTGCGTTGATACTCACACTATTACCAATCTTTTCCTGGCTCACATTATTAGCCTTGCCATTTGCAAAGTGGGAATTGTTTAATAAGGAGTTATGAGTTATTGACTGCGTGTATAACTCTGTATCACTGGAAACCAGTGAATCATCAACCATTTTCATAATCGCCTTTGCGGAGATTGTCATCGAGTTGTCCAATCTCTCGTGTCTGTGTTTTAAGGTCTTCAAGCGCTTATTTTTAATAAGATCCATTGGAGTCTTTTGTAGTTTTTCAAAGTGTGCTTTTGTTGCCGACGAAGGAGAAGAGATGTGTAGTGATTCAGTAGCCGATGATTTCACTGACGAGGATGACCTGAGTAACGAGAGATTAGCGGGAAAGTCGGAGTTCATTGGTGTGGAATCAATGACATGGTAGATGGTTCTCTTTGAGCCAATTGGGGTATCTGTAAGAGCATTTGGAGCGATCAAAGAGAGTTCAAAGGATTCCAGTGAACCTTTGCTGTCCAGCTTAAGCGTCTGTCTACCGAAACTTATGTTGCTATTGGTTTCTAGTCTTTTATTTTTTGTGGAATTGAAAATTGTATCTGTTGGGTCTCTCAATGGGTTTTTGTTACGGGGGCCAATCTGTATAGTGTCTTCTATGGTGTAACTCTCATTGAGTAGCTGTGAAAACTTCTTCACCGGGTTATTTGGAAAGCTTGCACCTGTCGTCAAATCTATGTTGTCCTTAGGGTTTATGACAAGATGGTCCAGTTCGATGAAAGGAAACATCTGTTTATAAGTGTCTGTGTATATGTTTGAGAACTTATACGATGGCGCAGCCCTAATAACATTATTGGCATTGTGATGTGGAGCGTTGCCGCCTCTCTTGATATTAATCGGCTGTTTCCGATTGTTGTTGTAATTTCTCTTGACTGTCTGTGGTTTCTCCGCCACCTTTGCCAACTCGGTCTGGTGGCAAGCGTTTAGCTTATTTGAGATATCCGTTAGCATCTTTTGTTTCTGTAGTGTACAATCAGCGATTCTGCAATATGCAATATAAACAACTCAAGGATTCCAACTCTAATACCACCAGGCTACCACGTTAGCGACTCTGCAAGTGCAATATGATACGCCAGCGCAGCAAGAGATTATATAGTCTGCAACACAGGTACTCCCAGAATACCACAACTCGCCCACAGCGCACACGTCAAGCTCTCAGTTTCCGCAACTTCTGATCCCAGCTCTATTACAGCCCACAAATTGCGCTTAGTTCAATAACTGTCACTGTCAATCAACCAAAAAAGGTTAGCACAGAACAGTCCTGAAAAATGTTCTATAGAGCAAGACAGACGTTTGTTTACCTCCTTCCGGATCCGGAAACCTAATTGGCCCTTCCCGATGCAGACAAATCGCGGCGGTGCGCTGCTGTACGTCGATCGGCGCGTCGCAACTCTGCCGGTGCACAGGTGGCGCCTGCCAGGCTCTGGCCGGCACACGACCCGGGAAAAAGTTGATGAAAAAAAACGAGAAAAACCACTGAGAGCATCAAAATGGAGAGGAAGAGTGACAAGCTATAAGTGGGACAAGGGGGGAGCAGACAGGGATCGGTGGTTTTTCACAGGAAGACCAAGAAGGAGTCAGAGAATCTGTACCTCATACACACCGACCATGCCTAGAAGGATCAGCAATGCGAACTCTCTACTTAGAGGTAGAGTTCGTACGTCGTTCAACAAACACAATCTTTTCAACCTGTACAAGAAATCCAAGCCATTCTTCAAGAGCATGACATTGTACCAGCAGAAATGGTCATCCAAACAGGAGACAAGAGCATACCATGGTGAGCATCTGACGGAGAGCAGATGGCAAACCTTGTTTGAGCCTAGGTTGCAGGGTGTTGCGCAGTTGGATGCCTCCTTGAAGGGTTCTGTTAAGCCAACGCCAATGGTGTTGCAGACGTACGCTGCGTTGGAGAAGAGATTGGATTTTGCTGTTTTCAGAGCAATGTTCTCGTCCTCAGTGAGACAATCCAGAAAGTTTATCTTGACTAAGAACGTGAAGGTGAACGGCACCACGATCATCCACCCAGGGTACACCTTAAAACCAGGTGACGTTTTTTCTGTTGAGCCAATGAAGGTGTTGGAAGCATTGGGCGAGAAGAAACCAAGTTTGAAAGAGGCCTACAAGGTTGATAAGCTACAAGTCATCAAGTGGCAACAGTACGTTCAAAATGCAAAGGAAAACCCAAGACAAGCTTGGGAAAAGCAAAGAGAAAAGAAAAAGAGATTTGATGATTTATACAAGGACAGATACCTTCCAGAATCATCCAAAAACACCAAGAGCGACGTTGCTGAGAGACTAGATGACATGCAAGCAGCTCAACTAGATAGAATGAAGCAAGCACAAAAATCCGTTTCCAGAAAGTCGGTTCTAAAAGACATTGTCTCCTCTGTCGCCGCTGCCAAAAAGGATGACAAAGAAATCAGCCCTAGCACATTTGAGAAACAGTTTGGATCAGAGATTGCCAAGAAATGTTTACACTTATACGAAACCTTCACTCCTAAGGAAAAGATCTTCACTTTGGTTGGTGACGAATTGACAGCCGAGATCTCAAAGGTGTTGCCAACTTTCCAAGACGGAAAGCCGGTTGGTGAGTTTTACGACGAATCCAAGTACAAGAAAATTAGACAGCTATTATCGGAGATTAATACGCAGTATTTGGACAAAATCAGAACAGATTACTCAGAGAAGCCTGTGAGTGAAGACGAGATCATCCAATCTTGGGCATCCAAATTGAAGAAGCACATGCAAATACCTGCCTTTGCAGAAGTTGAAGAGAAGGGTTTCTATGATATCAGTTTGCCATGGCAAAAGGGTATGTTTGGTTTGAAGGATGCTTCCAAGCCTTTCTTCACTCCATGGAGAATGAGAGGTTTCATTGCTCCTTTTGCAATCCTACCAAAGCACATTGAGATTTCCTTCAAGACATGTCACGCCGTTTATTTGAGAGATCCTGTCGCTAGACCAGGTGAATCCGAAGTTATCTCACCTTACGACGAGGACATCCATCAGAGAGCGTTCATGTACTATACCAAGAGAGGTATGTAAGAATGATGACACCTCAAATCCATTTTTCATCAAAAAAATTACATTACATATTCTTGTCATAGTTTCTCATCTACTTTTACTTCCCTATAACTTGTAAATATATACTATAATACATGATCGGTTTAAGATATCATAGATCTACAAGATAAACGTACCCTATAGACGCCAACTAAAACTTTGAAATGCTATTATGCTCTAAACTGGAAAAATATCATACAGCCTCAAATAGAGATAGATGAAAAATCTACATGATAAACGTATTCTTAAGATTACACGGAGTATTTTCTTTTACAACTAAATATAATCTTTCACTGCTCAGCATGGTTCTGGATAATGAGTTTCAATAATTCCAAGACTTTACTTTCAATATTAAGTAAATCGCTGCCCTTAAAGCAGGCCACGACAGAACTTGGTTGGATCAAGCAAGAGCTTCCAGAATCAGAATGGCTGAATGCTGTTCAAGACAGGGCGCAGCACAAACCGCTGCAATATATACTGGGCACGCAACCGTTTCTAGATTTTGATATACGTTGTCAAGAAGGTGTACTTATACCCAGAAATGACACTGAAGAATGGTGCTCAGCATTGATTGATAACTTGAACGGTACCGATAACGAAGCGTTCAATGTACTAGATTATTGCTCTGGCTCTGGGTGTATAACACTGGCAATGACCAAACTAAAAGCATGCAAGCAAATAGTTGGTGTTGATTTCAACCCCAAAGCTGTTGAACTAGGAAAGCTCAATTACAAGAAACATAAGACAATGCTACAAAATCAAGCTTTGGAATTTCAGTTTGGAAACATTATGAACTTGGACACACCAAAGAAACCGAGAATCTTTGAACTGCTTATATCTAATCCTCCTTACATCCCTTCAGAAGATATGCAACCCAAAGAAGTGGAAGTTAGCGTTCTTGACTACGAACCACACGAAGCGTTGGTTGGAGATTTAGAGTTTTATACGCAGCTAGTGAAAGTTATGTCAAAAGTTGGTACCAAAGGCTTTGTGTTTGAGTTAGGATACATAAGGCAAGCCATGGAAACAAAAAGATTACTATCAGGGAGCTGGACTTGTGGAATCCGGTATGACTCTGGTGGAAACATTAGGAACGTTATTGGCTGGCATGGAGACGATTTCAAAAGCTTAGCCAAAATGTGTGATGAAATAATCTAGTTCATGGAAATATTAATTATGAATAATGTACATTTAATGTTATATAAAGTATTTAGACTGTGATAATGTCGTACTAGTTAGTAGTAGCGCATGGGGCTTCATCAGTAGGTTGTTCTGATGTAGCGGTGCCTGTAGTGTCATCAGCAGGTTTCTCTAATCCAACTTGAGACTCGGTGACGTCTTTTGCTGCACCATCCTCTAGTTTTTGCTTCTTCTTCATACCTCTGCCAACGGCGACGATACCTTCTTTTGGAAACACCCTTAGGCCCCAGAAAATATAACCACCACCGGCTCTCGATGTCATCAATGGATGGAGCTTGCCTGGTATGGTTTGGTACTTTCTAACCTTTGACTCAAAAATATTGGTCAATAGCATTCTCTTATCCTTCATCATAGCGTGATTCAATTCAACTAAAATCTCTTTGAATTGACTATACACCACCACTGGCCTTGAACCGCCAATATTTGGCAACACTTTGGATAATAATGAGATTGGGTTCAAAGTACAAACTGTAATGAATGCATCAAATTTTTTGGTCTTGATGAACTCTAGAGTCTTACTCAGTTCTGTGTACTTTGTGAGTCTTTTGAAGTAGAGGGCTCTCTTGGCCTCGGTCATGGCATTGATCTCCTCCTGTGGTAATTCCTTTTCCTCCACTTGCTCGGAATCAGGGTCAAAAAACTGTAATAAATTGACTGGCTTAACGATTGAGTATATTTCGTCGTCAGAGTAGCCACACTGAGACAGCAAGCTCAATTTAGGTTGATCATTCTCGTGCAACAATGTGATGGAACCTTTGCCTTTCATTCTTTCAAGTAAGGTGTACACGATAAGTCCTCCGGTCTCGTCAACAACTAGATAGTTTCCGCCGGGCATGACATTGGCGTAACTCATCATGAGTCCTAAGGTCTCTTCACTCAGGTCCAACACTCTCTGGGGGTCTTTCTCCTGGTAGAGGTACTGTAGTAAGTTTGACGAAGTGAGATAGTTCAGAGTGAATCTTCTGGTGAACTTCTTTTGCTTTCTGGTGAGATACTTCTCCTGTGAAAAGATGGTCTTTTTATCGAACGCCTCGTGGCTTTGGATCATTTTTTCAATGATCTGTTTACCAATGGCATTGCCTCCGCCCTCCTTCTTCATTTTCTCAATCTCTTCGGTGGAGAACTTCTGGATCTCGCTTCCTAGGTCCACCAAGTCCTTGTTAGACGCAGAGCTCGTGAACTCGGGTCCCGGCGTCGCAGACCCCGATCTCGACGCATCGTCGCCCAACTCCGTGTCTCTTTTCTCCTCCAGCCCAAAGCTCAGGCTCTTGATCGGCTGCACCTTCTTGTCCTCCAGGATCTCAAACGACTGTCCGTACGGGAACCCCAGCACGTGTTCCACCGAGAACTGCCCAAACTTCCCCAGGCTGATCGTGCCGTCTCTTCTCAGCTCCACAATTCTCAGCCCTCCCGACGGCATCGTGATGATCCCGTGCTCGCCCTCCCTGATGATCCGGCCCGTGCTCGTGCCTCCGCACGTGCCTCCGCTCGCTCTCTCCGCCATGCTCATGTTCTCCTATCGTATCCTGTCTGCTACTCACTTCTACCACCTGCTCCCTTCTCCTCTGCCTCCCATCTCCTCTCTTATCCTCTCTTATCCTCTCTTATCCTCTTGTCTGGCTAAATTCATGTTGAACAAGAGTGAAAATTTTACACCCTGTTGAGTTTCGCACGACTCTGAAAAAAGTGAAAATTTATTTTAAAGTAAAACAAGAGCTAATAGGAGGATAAAGGAAGAGGTTGATGGAGGAGGAGGAGCAGGTTTGCAAGGAAGAGTTGAGAGAGAGACTGGAGCTGAAGCTAGGACAGACAGAGGCGGAAACACCAGAGTACAGTCAAGATGGGTAGAAGAGCGAGAAACAAGCAGGGAATGCCACCAACTTTGGAGCAGTTTGAGGCGAGAAAGAGCAAGGATAACAAGAGAAAGAGAAGCACGAGCGAAGGCGGCAAGGAGCCAGAAGGCAAGGCGAAGGGGGCCAAGCCAGGCAGAGAGACGAAGAAGGCGAAGACGGTGAAGAGAAAGCAGGTGTCGGACGAGGAGGAGGAGCCAGAAGGGTTGCCGGAGGTTGACTACGAAGAGCTGGCAGCCGCTAAGAAATCGCTGTTTGATGAGTCGGACGAAGAGGACCCAGCAGCCAACTTTGAGACGCTGGACGACCTGGCCGGCGAGGAGGACGACGAGTTCGACATGGAAGAAGGCGAAGGCGAGGTGTACGACTCGGACGAGGATGCCAGAGAGAAGCCAATGTTCTCGGATGACGACGAGTACGACAGCGATGACATGGACAAGATCAACGCTGCCAACATGGAAGAGTACTCCAAGAAGTTGGACGAAGAGGCCAGACAGGAGGAGCTGGACGCTGAAGAAGAGCTGTTGGAGCAGCAAGTGCAACCAAGAGCCAAGGTGCTCCCAACTGAAGAGGAAGAGCAAATAATCGAGCAGGGACCCCAGGATTTGACCATGGTGAGAACTAGAATGTTAGAAATCGTCAAGGTGCTTGAAGATTTCAAGACCCTGGCAGAGGAGGGTAGAAGCAGATCCGAGTATATGGACAGATTGATCAAAGATATATGTGAATACTTCGGTTACACCCCAATGCTAGCCGAAAAGTTGTTCAACTTGTTTTCGCCATCTGAAGCCATGGAGTTTTTTGAGGCCAACGAAATCCACAGACCTGTCACTATTAGAACTAACACATTGAAGACTCGTCGTAGAGAGTTGGCACAAACTTTGGTGAATAGAGGTGTTAATTTGCAACCTATTGGTCCGTGGACCAAGGTTGGTTTACAGATTTTTGACTCACAAGTTCCTGTTGGTGCTACCCCAGAGTACCTTGCTGGTCATTATATCTTGCAAGCCGCTTCATCTTTCTTGCCTGTCATGGCTTTGGGCCCACAAGAAAATGAGAGAATTTTGGACATGGCTGCTGCCCCAGGTGGTAAAACTACATATATTTCTGCTTTGATGAAGAACACAGGTTGCGTGTTTGCCAATGATGCCAACAAGGCTAGAACCAAGTCATTGATTGCAAATATTCATAGATTGGGATGTACCAACACAATTGTCTGTAACTACGATGCTAGAGAATTCCCAAAGGTTATCGGTGGTTTTGATAGAATCTTGTTAGATGCTCCATGTTCTGGTACAGGTGTTATTGCTAAGGATCAAAGTGTTAAGGTTTCAAGAACTGAAAAAGATTTCATACAGATTCCACATTTACAAAAGCAATTGTTATTGTCTGCTATTGACTCCGTTGACGCCAACTCGCCAACTGGTGGTGTCATTGTTTACTCAACTTGTTCTGTTGCAGTTGATGAAAATGAAGCCGTTGTCGATTACGCCCTAAGAAAGAGACCAAACGTTAAGCTAGTCGAAACTGAGTTAGCTATTGGTAAACCAGGTTTTACCTCCTACAGAGGTAAGCATTTTAACGCCTCTCTTTCCATGACAAGAAGATACTACCCACATATCTATAACGTTGATGGTTTCTACGTTGCGAAGTTTAAGAAGATTGCTCCAAGTCCACACGATGTCTCAAAGGCCGGTGCAAAGGAGAAGGAACATTTAGCCAGATCAGAGGCCGCTGAGGAAGGTCTTATCCATGATGACTTCGCTGACTTTGGTGATGATGCTGATAAAGAAATTATGAAGGAGTCTATTAAGCATAGCTTGAAGAAGAGAGGTATTAACCCAAACACCGTTGACATTGAGAAAAAATTGACCAAATAAGAATACAACATGCTCCTTATTCTCATTAACTCTTCTGTATATTAAACTTTACATATATATTTATCCCGACAAAATAGTGAAGCAGACAGATACCTCTTCTGTTTATTCTGTTTTAACCCTTTTTCTCTCAACTTTTAATTTTACATTGATCACATGTACGTGGCAATTGGTGTCCTTTGAAAGTAATCAAACACATAAAAATTAAATCTACAGATACAAATTAGAAATAGGAAAGCACGGAACAAAGTACACATGAAGGGCCTTATAATTTAATACATCCCATGTTGTTCTCTTTAATGTAATCTGGACCCATTTCCTCGTATTCCTTCTTAGAAATATAGCTCTTTTTAGCTTCCTCTGTAACGGACCATTTGGCCATACCTCTCCAGGCATCCAGCAATGGATCAGCAGCTCTTCTAACTCTTATCGTCTTGCCGACTGGTAAGAATGAACGGAATTCACTTTCTAATCTCTCTTCGAAATTTTCAAATAAAGCTTGGCCACCGGTTATAAAGATATCCTTCAAAACCTCTGTGGTGTCGTCTCCCGAAAAACCTGGTTCAGAAGGCAATCTTCTAAGAACTGTATCTTCACATAGCTCAGCTATACCAGCCTGGTCAACTCCAGCAATAGAAGGCTGGAACAATATTTCCGGAACTCTGATTCTTTCTATATTAAGATTCATTTGATGTAGCTGATGCTGATCTTCAGCATCGTAATCTCTTGGACCTCTTAAGAACTTATGGATAATCGAGTTTCTCCAGTTGAATTGTCTCTCCAATGTATCTTCAACAGTAAAAGATGGGTCAAATTCTAGTAGCTCCGCTTCTAACTTTAAAATCACCTGCTCTTCTTCCTCCTCACCTTCTTCATCACCATTTGCAATGTCCCTATAAACTGCCCAATCATCATCATTAGCACCAAATGTATCATTAGGATCGTCGTCAATGGTGACATTTGATGCCCTTTTTCTCCGTCCATTGGAACCATGAGTATCATCACTGGCTAAGCTGGCTATGTTTTTCATTCTCATCTGAGCTGCTCTTGATTTTCTATCCGTCAATTCTTCTTTTAGTTTGATTCTTTCTTTTCTTCTGTTGATCAACGCATCTAGCTTTTCTCTTCTTTTATCGATCCACGATTGTAAATCAGAATTTCTCCATGCGATATCTTTCTGTTCTTCTTCTTCTGCCTTTTTCTTTGCTAACTCTTTCTCTTCTTTGGCTCTTTGTCTGGCATCGTAGTTAGACTTCATTAATCTTTGCTTTCTTTTTTCTTTTATCTGTTCCTCATCCAACTGATCATCAGGAATTTCGACCAAAGGCCATGATGGGACTATCTCCACATCATTCTCACCTATATCTTGACTTCTAGCTTTTTTCAAGGATTTTTCTAAATTAACGATGTATTTATTGAAATCTGCCATGTCATCAAATCCTTCAGCCCTTAGTGTGTCAATGGTTTGCTTTTTGTTCATGGATTCCAGTCTGGTCTGAAGAGCACTGTAATAGATATGATCTTTCTCTTTCTGCAAAAGCTTTTCCAGCCTCTTCTGTTGTGCTTGCTCCTGTAGTTTTCTCATTGTCTCTCTTCTCTTTTCCGTTTCAAGTCTTAGCTCTTCCTCGGTCTTCACTGGTTTCACAATTTCCATAAATGGAGCTTCAAAGACTATATTTTTGTTTTCCAAGTTATCCAAGTCAAGGTATGTTTTGAGCTCGGTTTGATAATCTTTTGAAATATAACAATAGTTCTTGATCATATTTTCCACCTGGTGGTTATGCACCTTAGTAGGAAAGTAAGGGTATTTTAGGGCTAACGAGTTGCTAAGGTAGTTCGTAGCCAGACTGCCTCCCCAATTCACCCTTTTAGAAATGGATATCAATGGCTTGTGATTAATAACAGGAATCACATGGGTGGCTTCGTATCCGGTTCCGATAACGATACCGGAATTACCACCATTTTGGTAGAAACTAAAGAGAGAATCATTTCCAAACGCTAATTTTGGAACAGAATACGTCTCAAACATCAGCTGCATCATGTTGAATCTCTGTTGGAAAGGAGGGGCCAACGTCTCGTTCATCACGATCGGGTTATCAACGTATCCGGAGGAGTTAACACCCAAGTGGACAAACCCATAATCCAATATCGCCTCTATGCTTTCCCAGTTTGTAATCATAGGCCCGTCGAACGGTGACTTGATAGTTGACTTCATACTCGAGTCGATGAAGCAATCATAGCCCACAGTTGTCAACGGCCTGTTGAACTTTCTGTCTCTAAACCTGGCACTGAGCGTAGGGAACACATTGCTTGGCGACGCCTTGTTCGCCATACCCACCCTCACCGCAGATCTTCCAATGTCTATAGCAATCGGCATGCCCTGCTCGTAGTCTTGCCAGAAGGGCTCGGGATGCGCAGGCAGCTTCAGCTCCTCCATCTTGTGCACCTTCATTGCTGCTACACCCTCCCGTGCTCTCTCACTTTGATCGCTAGCTCCAACTGTCATGTTCTTCTCACTCTCTCCTTCCCGTCGCCTTACGCTACTACCACTCCCTGCTATCTCTTTCCCTACCCTTATGGCCATACAACACCGTGGCCGTTTTGTGTGCTTCACTTTTGGCCCGCATTTTCTTCTCGAAAAAAGGCCAGGAAAAGGTGGCCAAAGGGCCAGGAAAAGTGAGCTGTACGAATTGAAGGGCAGGGGCCTGGACAGTAGACAATGAGGGGGAGTAGGCAAGCCGTAGGAGTCCTAGTAGGATAGAAATTGCCAATTTAGAAGAAGAGCGCACAAGATGAGTAACGAGAACTTCTCCATACACGGTTTCAACTTGGTGACATTATTGAAACGGTAAGTGTGAACACGGTGTCTGGAACACGGTGGCGAGGTGGCCATTGGGCCCACGGGTGCTGATGAAGCGTACTAACCTAGACGGGCCGTTTGCTGGGTCTCTTGTACATGTTTTAGTCTTGAAACTGCCACTTCTCGGTTAGAGGATATCACGATCTTCCAAGAGGGCTTGGTGAAGGGTACGCCAGAAACTGAGGCAGAAACCGAGAGCTCCTCCGATAAAGATTTGGTGTCTGCAACTGCAGCTGAGCCAGAGGCAGTTGCAGCCTCTGAACCTGCTGCAGAGGAAGAGGTGCCAAAGTCAATCAAGGAGTTTGACAACTTTATTACGGACTTTGTTGACCCATTTGTCGCCAATTCCGAAAAGATCGATAGTATCGTGTATGGCCAGGCCAAGCTGTTCAAGGAGGCAATTGTCTCAGAAAGAAAGTTCTTGCTGGCTGCATCCAAGTCTAAGAAGGTTGAGCTAGCGGACGCAGTTTTCCAAGACGCCATCAAGCCAATCAATGAGATCATCTTTAAGATCATTGAATTGAAAGATTCCAACAGAACGTCTAAGTTTTTCAACAATTTGAACGCTGTTGCTGAAGGTATTCCGGCATTAGGATGGATCTGTGTCACTACCCCAGTCTCCTACATTCCAGATTTCAAGGACTCTGCGCAATTTTGGACTAATAGAATCTTGAAGGAGTTTAAAGATACAAATGAGGATCAGGTCAGCTGGGCAAAGTCATTCCTTGCGATCTTTGATGCTTTGAAAATGTACACTAAGGAATATCATACTACTGGTCCGACATGGAATCCACAAGGTGGATCGTTGGCTGACAACTTGAAAGATGGCGAGTCTGCTGCTCCTGCGCCTGCCCCTGCCCCTGCTCCCTCCGCTGGCGGACCGCCACCTCCACCTCCACCTCCACCTGCCTCTGTCTTTGAAGTGGCATCCACAGAGGCGGATAAACCAGTTGGTATCAATGCTGTTTTTTCCGATCTAAACAAGGGTTCAGCTATTACTGCTGGCTTGAAGAAAGTTGAAAAGTCACAAATGACTCACAAAAATCCAGAGTTAAGAGCATCGTCATCTGTTCCATCCAAAAAGGATGTTCCAGTTCCACCAAAGAAGCCAAGCAGCTTGTCTGAAAAAAAGGGTTCTCCGGCTCCTGCTGCAGTGAAGAAGGCACCAGTGAGAGAACTACAGGACACCAAATGGGTGATTTCCAACTTTGATAATGTTGCAGATATTATCACTATCGAAGGTGAGATGTATCAGTCTGTTTTCATCTCCCACTGTAACTCGTGTGTTGTGCAGATCAAGGGTAAAGTTAACGCCATTTCTATCAACGCCTGTAAAAGTGTTGGTGTCGTTATAGATAAGGCTGTGTCTGGTGTTGACATCATCAAGTCATCCAGCCTAGAGTTGCAAGTGATGGACTCTGTTCCAATCATTTCCATTGATCAGTCCGACTCTTGCTCGCTATACTTGTCCAAGACCAGTTTGTCTACCGAAGTTTACACCTCATGCACTACATCTTTGAATATCAACGTTCCTGACGGTGACGATATGAAAGAGTTAGCCGCTCCTGAACAATTCAAGCATACCATCGGTGACAACGGTAAGTTGGTCAGTGCCGTTGTTGAGCACGCCGGCTAGATAGCCAGCACGTGTGACTGCTCTCCTTCCGATTCTTATTTACCGTTTACTTTCCGTCACTCCTGCGTCCTACTATCCACTGCGTGTGTAGCTCCTGGGTGAGCTATATTCCAAGGTATAGAGCAGCTAGAGCACCTCCGATAACACATATTACACTTACTCTAAAACCAATAGATAACCACAGGCGCATGCTCCTGTAAAACTTACGTAATGCATTACTTGCGCGACACCAGCGGTGTCGCTCTTCACACCCGTGCACCGTTTATGGTTTTATACACCTGTGCACCGCTAAAGTGCTTGATGTTGTAGGTGTCCGACTCGGCAGGCAAGCCGTCCCGACCGACGCGACGGCTCGCGAAATGGAGGCGCCGTCTTCGGAAGAGCCTGGCAGGTTTTGCCCAATAGAAATGTTGTAGAAAGTGCTTACCCACCGGGGCAAGCTGCCGGGGCGAGCTACCTGGGTGAGCGTTTCCATGGCGCTGGCTGCCCCGCGTGCCGGGTGGGGTGCCATGTCCCGGCCGTGCGGGTGGCTGTCGGAGTTTCAGTCCGCCGCCAGAGAGGGGAACCGAGATCATAGCAGGGTTAGCAGGGGCCACCAGAGACCACCAGAAATCACCACAGAAGGTTGCAAGCATGGCCCCAGTGATACATGCTGTACATGCTGTACATGCTGTACATGCTGCCCACGCTGCCTATGCCCACACCAGGTGTCTCACCGTCCACGCTCGGTTAGTACCCCAGGCCTCGGGCGGGGCACCTGGCGCTGCGGACATGGGAATGCCCGCTCTCGCTACCGGGCAGCGCGCAGGCTCGAGGGGCCTTGCTGAGACTGGAGCATGGTTGCAATGGCAGTTGTGCAATTGCAACTGGCACACCAACTAGGCTTTCTCTCGAAGGAACACAGTACACGGGTGGTGATGGGTAGAGTGCGTCTGTAGAGTGCGTCTGTAGAGTGTTGCAAGTGGTACATATGACATTGTAGATCAGTTATCAAAGAAATAGATACACAGGTCCGGAAGCTGGATAGATATTGACATTTCCGTTTAGGCAACAAACTCCACATAAAAGACATTTTCGCCATGTTGAGATCCGCTATCAGATCATCTTCAAAGAGACTACAAGTCTCAAAGCCATTGCTACAACAGGCCTCCAAGATCACATCTCTGTCAGCATCGAGATCCATCCAGACCGCTGCCAGACCAACTTTGTCAGTCTTGTCCAATGCCGGCTCAGCTAGAAAAGTGCAACACTTCCAGCCAATTGCCTTTGTCAGAGGTAATGCCCAGGTTGTGAAGGTTCCAGACATGGCCGAGTCCATCACTGAGGGTACCTTGGCCTCGTACGCCAAGAGCGTTGGTGACTACGTCGATGTGGACGAATTGATCGCCACCATTGAAACCGATAAGATTGACGTGGAGGTCAACGCCCCAATCGCCGGTACCATCGTCGAGTTGTTGGCTCAACCTGAGGACACTGTTGAAGTTGGTCAAGAACTATTGAAGATCGAGCCTGGTGCTAAACCAGAGGGTGCCGCTGCTCCAGCTTCCAAGAAGGAAGAAGCTGCTCCAGCCGCTAGTGAGCCAGCTGCAACCCCAGCTCCAGCTGCTCCAAAGAAGGAGGCCCCAGCTCCAGCTGCTCCAAAGAAAGAAGCTCCAAAGAAGGAAGCCCCAGCTCCAGCTGCCCCAGCTACCGGTTCTTTCTCTAGACATGAGGAGAGAATCAAGATGAACAGAATGAGAATGAGAATTGCTGAAAGATTAAAGGAGTCTCAAAACACAACTGCTTCTTTGACAACCTTCAACGAAGTTGACATGACCGCTTTGATGGAAATGAGAAAGTTGTACAAGGACGAAATCTTGAAGAAGACTGGTACCAAGCTTGGTTTCATGGGTGCTTTCTCCAAGGCCTCTGCTTTGGCCATGAAGGATATCCCAGCCGTTAACGGTGCCATTGAAAACAACGACACCATGGTGTACAGAGATTACGTTGATCTATCTATTGCCGTTGCTACTCCAAAGGGTTTAGTTACTCCAATTGTTAGAAACGTTGAATCCATGTCTGTTGTTGAGATTGAAGCTGCTATTGCCGGTTTAGGTGCCAAGGCCAGAGACGGTAAGTTGACCTTGGAGGACATGACCGGTGGTACGTTCACCATTTCCAACGGTGGTGTCTTTGGTTCCTTGTACGGTACTCCAATCATTAACATGCCACAAACCGCCGTTTTAGGTTTACACGGTATCAAGGAAAGACCAGTCACTATCAACGGTAAGATTGAGTCCAGACCAATGATGTACCTGGCTTTGACTTATGATCACAGAATGTTAGACGGTAGAGAGGCTGTCACTTTCTTGAAGACCGTCAAGGAGTTGATTGAGGATCCAAGAAAGATGCTTTTGATGTGAATACATAATCTAAGAGCATTTTATTTTATAACAAAAAAGAGGAAATTATGTTTTTATCCACAACCCCGAAATATCATCATTATTCTATGACTTGAACTTTGTATCTCCAGCTAGGTTTTAGTTCCACTTTAAACTATTTATTCTACAAGTATCTTGAAATCGTGCTGTGTTGTGTTGTGTGTTGTGTGAAGCTACTTGATAAATTCGCAATCTGTGCGTACCGCTTCTTATACTCACCTTCTACAACCCTACCGTTCCTCCCCTCCATCATTTTTCAAAATTATTTTTGTTTACAACTTGACTGACTATCTGATTGACTATCTGACTAAATTGAATGACTGACTATCTTTCTATTTGACTGTTAAATACATTTCAAACCGACTATACACCTGTTATCAACGCTCCGTACTATTAACATTGTGCTTATGTAATTGCTGGCGCACAAACGGTCGAGCTGATGTAATCGGAGTGAAGGCCTCTTCTTAATTAAAAGAAAAACAGGAGCAAGAAGGAAGGTTGTATGCAAAGGTTGGACACATGTAGTGTAGTGGTGGCTCAGTAAGTACTACGGAAGACTTAACTGGATTGGTATGACATACTTGTACGGGACGAGGACGGGAGTGAGGTTTCCGGCGCATTACATCTCGGTATTGCTCAAGTTGACCCCGACCGAGGGGCAGAAGGCCATCATACGGACCATCTTGAATAGATTCAATGAGTCGCTTGCAAACAGAATCAAAGATTTGAACAGGGGCTATTTTAAGGACTTGGCTATTCCGTTTCAGCCAAGTGGGGCTGTACCAATGATCCCATATGAGCTTCCGTATGGTGCGTTGGTTAGAGGGTTTGGAGAGGCGGAGATAGCTGGGCGGATGATTGACCCTAGTATGTTGAATTTGAGCAAAGGCCTGAATGCTACAAACTGGCCTAGAAGATTTCATAACGGGCCGCTACTAGTTGATTTTTCCCTGGCTTCATTGCACTGTTCGTTGACGCCGATTATCAACTATGAGAAGATTGAGGATGTTTTACAGTTCAAGAATAATTTTCTCAGTATGTGTGATGATCTGAAGAGCACACCATCAGGGCCAGTGAATATTTCCTTTCAACCAGACTTTAAAGTGCATTCAAAGTTTAACTACGAAAAGTTTTTTGCTACTATCCAGCTGGACGACTCGTCAAATGCTCAAATCGAACATATCCACGACAGAGTGTCCAAATTAAGATATCTACAGGCCAACAGCGGAACTATACTAGGTGAATCCGAAACACAAAAGCTGGAGAAACTGAGAAATTTACATGTAACTTTGGGTATATCGTACCTGCCTATGGAGATTAGCAAGAATGTCAATGCTATGTTTGGAATGTACGAGTTGTTCTACCTCAACGAGGCGCTCTTGAAGAGCAAGCAGGAACTAATCGACAGATACGGTCGTGATGTGCCTTCTTTGAACTATATCTCGGAAATAGACTCCGTAATATGCGCTGATGATTTGAAACAGCTTAGATTTACCAGCAATCAGCTTGCTCTTAGTATAGACAGCAGCCAGTTGATCAAATCATTTTGTTAACATTTCCTGTGCTCTCTCTACCCCGTCGATCTTGACTGGCTTTCTCCTGTGTATAATTAAAATATATCCTTCCCAAAACTACCTTTGCTACGGCTCTATTGCTACTATCCTGCCCTTGCTACGGCTCTATTACACCTATCTGACCTTGCTACGGCTCTACTACATCTATCCTGTCATACCGCTCCCCACACCGCCTTGTGCCCATCGGGGCATTTCTCTCCTTTTGCTGGTGCACAGATGTGGAAAGGCTGAGCCATTGGATGTTCAGGCTGTGTACTTTACACAGCCGTGATCGGTTCCTCATTAGGAAATTATGAGATTTGCTTGTTTAGGCTGTGTTTGTTTGTGTGTTTCCTTATTAGGCAACTTGCTATATTTTCCAGCTATTACCAGTATTAACAGTACTGGGAATAAGTGCAAGTTGAGGAGTGTTTCTGTGAGGTTGTTGAATACAATAGACCAGAGATATGGCCAGTTTGTGTTTGGCAGTGTTAGGAACAAAGAAACCCAGGTATTTTGACACATTTTGCCTGACAGTTCGTCTAGAGCACAATCAGTTTCATTCTGGATTAGCTGCTGAGACAGTGAATAGCTGATCATTTTACTTGTACAAGCTATTACCCACACCTACTATCTACCAAGAAATTCAGTTACGGGAAGACTCACACGGGACTGTATAACTTTTATACGGTCATTTCACTCCTAGCTTTTGATCAGTTGCGTCGTCCAATCTTTTCTTTCTTGTTGAAACCAGTTGAGGAGTATTGAGATAACAGTGGTTCAGAACAGGACAGCTGTGACAGGCATTAGAAGAAAACCAGTATAAATAAAACCTTGCTACGTCCAGTCTACAAATCGAAACATAATGGCATCGTACAATCCATTCATAGATGCAGATGCCATCTATACATCTGAGTTCAAACCACTTCCACTTCCAGATGACGTCTTTGGATTCGACCCGATGTTTGCTACTATTCCAAACACTGTTCCAGCTATGGACGGTTATGGTCCAACAGTGCAAAACAATTATTCCGGTGAATTACAAGAAGATGAACTAGAATCTATTTTGTTTGATTTGGGTATCTCGGAGAACAGAATGCAAGCTAATGAAACACAATGTGACAAACAACCCCAACAAACTCAACCTTTTGCAAAAACGCATGGTAGAAAGATAAGTGGTTCCGGTATCTTTGGTTTCGTTGGATCAGGCAGTGACACTCAGCTCGCTATACCAGGAATCCCAGTCACGCCTCTAGTGATGAAGAACAAGAAAATGATGTACGAAGATATCACCAAATTTGACAATGTCGATTACGGCAAGCCTCAATCCACGCAGTCGTATCTTCCTAGTGACTATTCCAATCAAAGAACAGTTCCACTTGCTCCGCCACCTTTAGTTCAACAAAAATATGCTGAACTCTCCTCCGTGAACAACAGCAACAACATTGCTCACAGCAAAGCAAAGCACAATATCGGTCCTGATTACTTCTTTACAGGGGACAGCGATGGAAAGTACAGATTTCCAAGATCATCTTCACCTCCGCCAGTAGTGACATCCTACTCAGCTCAGGATTTGCAAGGACTAAGACAGTACCACCCTGACATCAAGGGTAATGGTTTCGGAGGCTCATCGCAGAGCATAAGGGACAAGCCATCCAATAGCCAGCAGCCCGATTCGATAGACGATCTCGAAGACTTACTCAACTATCCAAACGAAGAAATCAGAGACCAAGTGGACACAATTCAACAGCAGATTCCGCAAATACCTCCAAGTTTTGTCAATAACAGCAGCACGTCATTGGTGTCCTCGTTAACTTCGTCGCCAACTAAATCCGGACACACCTCTCCAATAAGGCCAAACTCAAGCACGACAACTGTTTGTCCAGTAACACCCGTCAAGTCAGCTGCCTCTTTGAAAGTCATTAACAAGTTTTCCGACTTCAAGACACCTTCCCCACAGAAAGCTCTTTCAAACATCAGTTGGACTCCAACTTTAATCACAAAGAAAAACGATCTATCCGAAAGGATTCTTAGAGAGCAAAGGATAAGATCTCCAACTAAAAAGAAGAAATCCACCATCACAACCACTCTGGAGTATGGCGCTTTGGACGAGTACTTCATTGGACCAACAGAGGATAAGCTGTACATCTGTCAGTATGACAATTGTGACAAGCAGTTCACAAGAATCTCAAATATAAGGGCGCATATCCAGACCCATCTATGCGATAGACCATTTCTCTGTAAAGTGTGTAATAAAGCATTTGTGAGGAATCATGATTTGAAAAGGCATGCAAAGGGCCACGAGGAGTATAGGTTTGTTTGCCCTTGTGGCAAGAAGTTCCCAAGGCAAGACGCCATGAAAAGACACAGAATAAGAAACATCTGTATAGGTGGCGTCCTCGAAGATGAAGACAGTGGCAAGATAGTCAAAAAGAGAAAGACTAACAACTCTTCCACGCCTGGTCTGAAGAGAGGCAGAACTAGGAAAGAAACCCCAGAGTTGATGGTTCCTGCTGAGCAGTATAAGGACATGGTGTCGCAACTAGCTGGCTCATCGCAGAACCTGTTCGACATGAGCGTGAATATCAATCTAAGTGGCGGCCAACCTGTTGCTGGTCTGTATGACGGCGATACGCAGCCAGCCGCCAATAAGAGCACCAGCATCAATATGGCTCAGCAAAACACCATTTACAGGCCAGTTCAATTGCAAAATCAAGCTCAGGAGTTTGTCTCGGGTGACATGGAGCCTGATATTTCATTCAATATTGATGAATACGTTAATGGCTATAATAACTGACCCTCCATACCTCTGCCGTTCTCTTCCACAGGTCTTTTCACGTCTCTTCACGTCTCTTCACGGGCCTCTGGTCACTCCATTATCTTCCAAAAATACCATCTTGTCGTCATCTTTGCCCATTCACTTCCCATGACACGCTATTTTAATTCTTTCCTTTCACTTTCTCCATTCTGTCTCTTTAGTTCCCTACCCTAAAGGTCATCTTTCCGAAACCTGTTGTATTATCTGTTCGCATAAAACCCGTCTTACTGTCTTATCTTCCTTATGTTTTCTACTTATTAAAACTAAGATTAATCAAGCAATAACTTAAATTCCTTTAGTAAAAACAGTATTACATTCTAATTCTACAGATACACCAACATCAGTATGGAATACCGTTGGTGAGTCTCTGGAACTCATCATAGCCCTTTGTAGCAAGACTCTCAAACGATTTCTTGATCAAACCTCTAATGTACTTAGCAGCTTCACGGTCATTCTTTTCTGGAACAAATCTGGCAGTTAAACGCTTTATAGTGGCACCCTTAAAGCAAGGTAGTCCGCTATCCAGCATTGGAACGACTGCACCAATGATGGCATCCATGTATGGTCTACAGGCCAAAAACGATTTGACACACAACTCCTCAAACCATCTGTATGCTTGTGTCTCTGTGGATCCTCCCATCACCTTGACCATCTCTCTTGTCAATTTGAATGGTGACTGCTCAAATTTGACACCACCTGGAACGATATCAAAACAGAAACCAAAATCAATATGTAAAATATGGCCCTGGTTGTCGTACATGATGTTACCATTGTGTCTATCTTTGATTTCTAGTAGATAGGTGATGATAGAGTAAGCAGCTAAGGATTTGACAAAGTTATTTCTAGCTTTTTGGAACTCACTGGATGTCTCAGGACCAAATTGACTAATGAAATATTCGTATAATCCGTTAACTGCTTCTCTACCTAGCATATCTCTGGATATCGAGTTAGGTAGAACGTCAATAATACCACATCCAGGAGCGGTGGCTGTCACCCTGTATGGAAACACATAAACATCTAAACCGGCATCCATCCAAATTGTTCTGAACAAAGAAATGATTTGCAACGCTAAAACATCCTGTCTACAGTCATCACCAACCTTGAAAATGGCACTCAAGTCAACAATACGGCTTTCTTTCACTTCATGGTTGTCAACAATTTTGACAAAATCCTTCTTGATCTTAAAAGTAGCAAAAAATGGGGCTTTGGCATGGGATTGCAATGGTTTACCCGACTTTCTATCAATATCAACAACAACACCGTCTGGGTTACTTGGAAGGTAAACTCCTTCTTCAACATTGATAAGCGCCATCTCCTGGTCGATCTTTGCCTTCTTCTCCGGCTTTGACTTTTTGATGAATGGCTTCAATTTACCAGAGATACCAGTAACTTCGTCAAAGAAAGCAAATTCCTTTTCAAAATACGCACGATCCTTTGATGAAAAGCTCTTAACCATTGAAGCACGAATCTCGTCCAACACTGGCTTAATATCATTTGGAATAGTAGACTCCTCATCTTTGTAGGAGTTGGCTGCCATGTTCCAGATAATTTGATGGGCAAACAGTTGAGAAACATTGGCTGTCTCTAAGATGAAACGTCTAACATAGCCTAATGAGCCATCGTACCTCAAAGACTGGACAATTTGTGGAACATAAAAGAAGGTCAGATGTGGATCATAGCTTTCAATAGATCTCATTGCGTATTGTAAGGCAAGCGGATCAGAGTTATATGGAGGCATAAAATATTTGATGGCATCAATAGGAGCACAAGAAGCCCATAACGTGATATAAGGCGATGCACCTTTCGATGAATCGGAAATGATATATTGCACAGCTGAAGGCTCTTCAAGCAGACTGAATGGTGACTTCTTAACCAAGTTTCTCAACGTCTTCCCCAGGTGTTTGCCCTGATGACGCTCAACCAAATTCAAGGCCAATCTTCCATCAATAGCATATGCATCAGTCAAAACCTTTTCATCTAGCTTATACAAGGCGTACGTACCTGTTGTATCTCTAGGGTTTAGTGGGTTAAGCCATGACGAGATGAAGCTGATTTCATCATCCAAAAACATCAGAAGAATTCCTCTTTTCCTTTCCAAGCTAGCCGTCTCAAACTTGTGAGCAATAATGATATTTGCAACTTTTGTTAAAACAGAATACTCAGTTTTCATCTTCAGCTTGTTGTTACCAAAAGGTGTTCTATAAGGCTTAATAAACCAAGACAAGGAAGCATCAAGCGTAGCGTTCGAGATCTTATAAGAATCTCTGGAATGCAAAGAATCATGAAGTTTAAGAACTTCCAAAGCAAAACTAATAAGTTCAAATCTGGCTAGTCTTGCATATGGATGACAGCTAGCAAATTTCAAGCCTTCTAAAGCAACACAGACTGTTTCAGTAAACATTTTCAAGATATGATCACTCTGATATTTGGATGTCTCAAAGTGGGAAGAGAAAAGACGAATCAGCAGTAAATGTGGCTTGATGCCTGTGGATGCAACGTGACCATTGTGGTCAATAGTTTCCTTGCTTGTAGGAAGATATTCCATTGAGTTCATTTTAGAATTCTTTAAATCGTTCTTCGTACTAAACAAACCTTTCTGATCCTTGACTGAAAGCTCAAATTGATAAAATATTTCTGATAAGAGCAAACTAGCAATAGATGGTCTTTCTCTCATGGTTATCAACCAGTATTTTATACCTATCTCCATTTGCTCTCCAGAAAACCCTATAAAAGGCAAGATGACGATGTCTCTAACAAGATCACCAATATCGGTTGGCGAAACGATAATCGTACTGGCACAGTCTTGAATGATTTGCTCAAATATTGGCAAAGATATGTTCTCTTTGTCCTTGAGCTTGTTCTTGATATCAGCAACCTTACGTCTCAAAGCCGAAATGATAGATAAAGAAGAGCTCACATTGTACTCGATAAGTTTTCTGGCAAAACTACTACCCTTGAATGACGAATCTCCAAGAAATCCCGAAGTGAAAATCAAGTTGGTCATGGAATTGGCCTGCAGAGAGTACATTTCCTTGTCGGACGATAGAACCTTCCCTGCCATCTCAAAAGCGAATGAAGCACCATACTTAATTTTATTAAATGAAGATGAATCTTGTTTCGAAATATAACTTCTTAAAATTGATTTCATATCAATACTGGAGTTCATTTGACATTGATTGATCCACTTTCTTGCGTGGTTAGAAAACTGCTCCATTGTAGCATGACGCCACTTGTATGAGTCAGATAAAACCAGCCTGATATGTCCATCATCTGAAGTGAATTCTATTTTTGGGTCGTATGCGTTGGCATCTGCATCAATGACACTATCAAACAACATAGTTAATATGTCTAATAGAGAATAAATGCCTTGTTGGTGGCACAAGGTAGAAGGCATGCGGTTAACAATCAAATCAGCACACTGAAAAGCTGTATTTTGTAAAACAAAGTCTCTGTGGCAGCAGTACACAAAGATGTTCTTCAGTTGTTCTGAAATTTTAGTGATTGTAAACGCAGATGAGCCACCTTTCTGGACACATTTGATATATCTTGCCGAACAAAAGTAGGCAATAGAGCCAACATAAGTCTGTAGACCGGAAATAGCAATAGAAGGATCCGACAAATATTCCAATGCCTTAGAGCAATTGCCTGATTCCACACGAAGAGTCTCCACAAGAAGGTTGGCAGAAAGAAAAATCAGCTTTGGTCTTGAAATTTGGGTTTCAAACACCTTTGCGTCAATAGTCTTGGAAGTCAATATGGCGCTTAAAGTATCCTTATGCAGTTTCTCGGTGCGCTTTGACGTACCCCTTCTCAAAACGGTATTGAGATCAATAGAGGTTTCACTTCTATTCCAAGACGATTCGGAGGCCAAAGGCGGAGAATTGTAAGCTAGCCTTAATAAAGAATCGTAGTTCTTTTGGGTCAACACAGAATTGTAAGCAAATCCATGACTACATAGGTTAAACCATGCATCAGTAAATAAGCTGACAGTTTGTTGATCAGTAGTTAAAAGTGGTTCTTCATCTACCGAAGGCAGCAAAGCAGCCAGAGGCTTTAAATAAATCTCAATTTTTGAAGCTGTTTCAGAAACTTCAGTGTTTGTTTTATGATGTTCTAAATCATCAATATCTCCTAATTGGATAATGTTGGAAAGCATACCACGTAAATAAACATCAAACCATTTTCTTTTAGGATCATTAGCTATTTTCTCTGATAATGCGATCCAAAGTGCAATGACACGGTCCATGCTGTCTTTGTGGGGCTTTCCACCACCAGTAATTTCGTATATTGTTCTAGTCACAATAAGAAATTCACGTCTCTCCATGATTCCAATAAAGTTAATCAAGCCTTCCAATAAGATTAAGTTGGAAGCTTCCGCACTATGGCCTATCTTTTGAGACAAGATGGTAACAACCAGCACATTAATAGCTTCATCTTGAAAAGCCTCAGTAATTTGTAACACGGCAGTCACAACATTTCTACAAATCACAGGTCTAGCTTCAAACGCTGTTGATTCGTGCATGCTTAATCCGGACCAACTAGACACCTCCGACTTAACCTCAACTTGTTTATCAAAAGATGATTGTTCCTTTTGCTCGGAGAGCATGTTGGTTAAACCATAAATTGACGAAACAACCTCATCTTCAGATAAATACTTCAAACAATAAGTAATAGATGTTGTTAATAATTTAACAGACGAAGTGACTAAAATTGGAATGCCCAGAATGGAGGGAAATAGTCTGTTCAATTGATAACCAACAGCGCTATCCTTTCTGGACAGTAAAGCAGCAGCAGCAAAAATCGACTGTAGCAACTCGGAGTTGGCTATCTCAATGATTTCATCACTGTTACTGAATTTCAAAACCTGATCTAAAGAATCCATAACGTATGCCTTGAACTGATCCTCAACAACAAGCCCCTTGGCATAACCTAAAGAAACGATCTCCAAGCAACTTGATTTAATAAAATAACCAGTTTTTCTACGAGTGTATGTAGAGTTGGTAATAATGTCGGAAGAGCCAACGACATAATTCTGGTTTGACAATGACAAGGCAACTAGTTCAGACAGCAAGCCAACAATATCCTTTGGAATATCGATGCTGGTCTCATATAATCTCAAAATGCAGTGGACCAAAGATTCATCTCTATTTGCACCAAGAACATTTGCTAAATAGCCGGTTAATAATTTGGATAGCAATTGCATGAACAATAGTGAATTGAACTCGACGCCTGAATCCTGGAACTGATGTATCATGTCAATCTCGGAGTTCTCTAGCACAGAGGATATTAATAACTCAATATCCGAATAAAATTCGGCCTGAAAGATCTCCAGCAGTTTGCTCAACAAAGAGACTGAGATGAATGGCGCATTAAGAGCCAAGCCTTCCAGTAAGCCAACAAGGGTGAAATAGGAGGTAATTTTAAACTCTTCAGTTTTGAAAGATTGAATGAAATCATCAATTATGGACTGGCACTTCAATTCTAGCTTTGGAAACTTAGAGCCTATCTTACAGAGACCCGAAACAAGTTCCAATGTTAACTTTGTCCAGGGGGTTCCATTTAGGACATTGCTCGACGAAAACTTCTGGTTTCTGACCTCTTTTAGATAGGTTTCAAATCTCACCATCAGCACGTCGGCCTGGACTTCATTGATGAGGTGTTCCGTGCTCTTGCACAGCGCAATTAGGATCTCCAACTCATGGCTGCTAATGACTGTTCCGGACAGGTCTGAACTCTTGATACCACTTAACAGTTTTTTCAATGTCGGAGAAATAGACAGCTCCAGCGATGCATTGGCTGCAGATCTCTTGGCAGAGATAAATGCTAGCTTCTGCAGGGCCTCGGAACGAACAGAGTGCCTTGGGTTTCTAGTAGGATTGTACAATTCGTGATTCAAAAGCTGGCGGTTAGTACTGCTCTGATTCGCAGGCATTTCGTTTCAATTTGCAACAATGCTTACCCTGAGTAGTCCATAGTGTGTTGCTGCTCCTTGCACCTTCTGGTTCTTCGTGAGTCACAACCCGACACCCCACATCCCTACATACGGCCTCTCTTCCCTTACTCAGTTCCTTAATACACGTCAATCCATGAGGCTTTGAGAGTCGGCGACACCAACTGGAGAAACACCTCTGCACCAGAAGGATGAAGGGGCCGCCAGAGACTGTTGATTAGCCAGGGCAGTAGAGGAGTGGAGTGGTAGAGGTAGATGGGTACGGAGTTATTGATGGCATTCAAAGCCAGATATCCATATTAACAGATGGGCCTGTTAACTAGTTAACTATAAAAAAACAATAGTAGCAAAAGTCGAAGAAAGGGAAAGAAAGAGAAAAAGAGAGAGAAAAAGAGACACCCAGAAGATTAAGAATTAAACAGATACATGGCATGTCACATGAGACAGGTACATGATAGGATGGGATATAATATGATGAGCAAGCAGTGTGGAAATATACTAATATTACATGTATGTATCATAAATTGGCAACTATGAGTAGGTTTCGATAAGGGTGTCACGCAAGTTACCTGAGATGGCGTCAGGTTGAGCGTCCTGTAATCTGAATATGCTTTCAATGACGGATAGTTCTGGAGCAGTGGTGTCCAAACCGGCAACAGCCAGCCAGTCGTTGACAACCATACCGGCACCAACAACCGAGGAACCTCTGTTGACGGTACCAGCAACTAGGGGAACCTGTAGTAATGAGGACAACTCCTCTTGATCTTGGATGGATGTCTGTGGGTGCACCAAACCACCTTGGTTGGACAAGGAGCAGTACGAGCCCACCAACACGTTACCGGCAATGGTCTGTCTGAAAACTTCAACACCCAAGACGTCGGCGATCAATTCTTCGGTTTCTCTCTCGATATCTGGGTGGACTAAGGCAACGTAATCGTTACAGCAAATAACGTTACCCAAGGCTGAAAGTCTCTCTTCGACTCTTTGGATTCTCACAGAGTCTGGCAAACTGTTTCTTAAGTGCATTAGCTCTTGGTCTGTGGTCTGTGTTGGAACTAATAGACCTCTTCTGTTACCGGCGGTCATTCTACCGACAATTCTAGTACCTGCAATCGTGGTGTGAACGATCGGTATAACGTCACCTAGTTCGGCTTCAAAAGCAGAGTAGAAGTTCTCCGAGCCACCAACTGCAACTAGACAGTATGAATTGGTTAGCTTCGAGAAGACACCCACTTCGTTAGAATTTTCAAACTATACCAATGTGCCCAAATTCAATATCAAGCATCAAACGTCTGTTAGTATCCACCGTTCTCCTATCGGTTTCTCCCTCCGCCAAAAATCCCTCCTACTTACTTGTGCTCTGGTAGACATTCTTAGTACTTGTTACTTTCTGACTTGGTATATCCTGTAACTATGAGCTTTTCCCCATCCCAACAGCTCTATTCCACTTCATGAAGGTCTGAAAGCTAATAGAAAATGCAAAAATAGAAAAAATTTTAGTAAAAATTTTTTTTGCTTAATAACGGGCTGTTACGTAATCCTGGCTTGCCTGGGGCACAAATGGGTGGGAGGGTGGCAAGGTGGCAAGGGATGGAGTGGGTGGTATTGTGGATGGGTGGAGTAGGTGGTAGGAGTAGGTGGTATGGTGGATGGGAGGATGAGTAGGTGGGAGGATGAGTAGGAGGGAGGATGAGTAGGTGGGTGGTGTAGCTGGTGTAGCTGATGTAGGTATATTAGGGGTATTAGGTAATTTAGTCTATTACGATATCACTATATCACTCTACTATATTGGTATATTAAGTATATTAGGTGGTGTAGGTGGTGTAGGGGGTGATCTGGTGGAATGGAGTCGGTGGTGTAGGGGGATGGTCTGGTGGAATGGAGTAGGTGGTGTAGGTATTTTAGTATCTTAGTATATTACTATATTACTATATTACTATATTACTATTTTACTATATTACTATATTACTATATTACTATATTACTATATTACTATATTACTATATCACTATATCACTATATTACTATATTACTATATTACTATATCACTATATTGGTATATTGGTATATTGGTATAACAGAACTATTTGTAATATGTATCATCAATTATCAACCTCAGTCAAGGTCAATCACATCGGCATCGCTGTCAGCCTCGTCGGTCCAGTCCCCCACATCAACGTCCATAGAATCGTCTGCCTCGTGGTTTGGAAGAACCACAATGCCCGATCCGTCCGTGGTGATCTTGACACTCTCTTTGTCCTTCACCTGTCCGTTCAAAATCATCACAGCTAGATGGTTCAAAATCAAGCTTTGAATCAATCTGTTTAGTGGTCTAGCGCCCATATCTGAAGAGTACCCATGCTTACACAAGTACTCAACCGCAGAATCATCAACGTCCAATTTGATGCTCTTACCATTGGATTCAAATCTCGCCTCAATCTCCTTTAATCTCAACTTCACAATCTTGGAGATGGCGTGTCTTGATAATCTGTTGAAAACAACAATGGCCGAAACTCTGTTTAAGAACTCTGGTCTGAAATGCGCCTTGACAGATGTCATAACCAACTCCTTGGTATCAGGTGTCACCTTGGTTTCTGAGGATGCATTGATGTATTCAGCACCTAGGTTGGAGGTCATGATCACAATACAGTTGGAACAGTTAACTAAAGTACCATTGGCTGCAGTAATTCTACCGTCATCCAACATTTGAAGCATGATATTTAAAACCTCAGGAGCAGCTTTTTCAACCTCATCAAATAAAACAACAGAGTATGGCTTTCTCAGAAGTTGGTTGGTCAACATACCACCTTCCTCGTAACCAACGTAACCTGCCGTAGAACCTAGTAACTTTGAGACAGAGTATTTCTCCATTAACTCTGAACAATCAATTCTAATCATGGCCTTTTCATCCGCAAATAAAAAGCCTGCTAGCTTCTTTGCTAACTCAGTCTTACCTGATCCAGATAAACCTAAGAACATAAAAGAGGCTGGCTGGTGTGGATTTGCCAAACCAGATCTTGATAATCTAATGGCATTAGAAACCGCCTTGACGGCGGCACCTTGACCAACAACAGCAGAAGATAGCTCCTTCTCCATATTTATCAACTTTGCATTTTCTGCCTGAGTCAACTTTTGCATTGGAATACCGGTCAATCTGGCAGCAGTTTCTGCAACTTGGTCAGCTCCAACAACATTTCTGACCATGAATTCTTCAGACATTGTTTCCTCTTCCATAACTTTGTCCTCCAATTCCTCTATTCTCTTCTTGACATCAGGAATAGCGAACATTCTCAAATCAGCAATAGTTTGGGAATCATGTCTTCTTTCAGCATCTTGGGCCTTAATCTCCAATTCATCTAACTTCTTCTTTGCAGCGGTTAATTCTTCATGTCCAGCCATTTCCTGACTGTACTTCTCCCTCAATGGAATCAACTCCTCTTCCAGGCTTTGTTTCTTTTGGTTAGCCTGTTTTAATCTTTCCTTGGTCGATGCATCAGAATCTTGATCTCTCTCCAAAGCACTAATCTCAACTTCTAATAATTGTAACTGTCTTTCCTTTGAGTCTAACTCTTCAGGCTTCGAATCTCTAGCCACGGCCACACCTGCTGCAGCCTCATCAATCAAGTCAACTGCAGAGTCAGGCAACTTTCTGTAAGTCAGATATCTGGACGCCAATTGAGCAGCAGTAACTAGAGCACTATCCATAATTCTCACACCGTGGTGAATTTCATACTTTGGTTGTAATCCTCTCAAAATTGCCACAGTCTCTCTAATGGTAGGTTCTCTCACGTCAATTCTTTGGAATCTTCTCTCAAAGGCTCCGTCCTTTTCAATATACTTTCTGTATTCGTTAACGGTGGTTGCACCAATACAGTGGAAATGACCTCTGGCCAAAGCAGGCTTTAGTAGGTTGGCAGCATCACTCTTACCGTCACCCATCAACATGTGGATCTCATCAATAAACAATATTATCATTGTCTTTGAGTTTTCAATGTCTGTAAGAACACCCTTAATTCTTTCTTCAAACTCACCTTGATACTTGGCACCAGCCTTCAATGCACCTAAATCCAAAGCGTACAACTTGCAACCTTGCAAAACGACTGGAACATCGTTATCAACGATTCTCTGAGCTACACCTTCCACTATAGAAGTCTTACCAACACCTGGGTCACCAATCAAACATGGGTTGGATTTAGCTCTTCTGGATAGCACTCTAATGGCTCTTCTGATTTCTTCTTCTCTACCAATCACAGGGTCAATCTTACCTTGTAATGCCTGTTCTGTCATGTCGATAGCGTACTTCGATAAAAATTCATACTTCTCAGACGAATCGGCTTGTCTGGAGTCAATTCTTTGGTTTCCTCTTAATTCAACCACCTGCGCCTTTAGAGCGTCAGGCGTGATGCTCACTTCTTTCAACAGTGTCTTTATGCTCGAGTCATCAAGCAATGCCAGCAAAATGTGGTCCTGTCCAATGAAGGAATCCTTCTGCTGAGCTTTAATTTTTTTAGCATTGTTGATTATGCTGGCTGCCGAGGATGAAAACCCCGGCTCGTCAGATCCTCCACTCACACTAGGCAAACGCACCAAGTGCTTATTAACCAGTCTTTCGAAATTTTGCCAGTCAAATCTGGCTCTCTCGATGATCGTCTTTAGATATATCGCCTCACCCTCGCTGGATGCCGGTGTCATAGCTGCAAGGAAATGCAGAGGCACTAGCTGTGGGTTGGAGTTCTGTTGGCATAATTTCTGTGCATTGGTGATAATCTCCAATGCCCTATCTGTAAATTGTGTTGAGTCCATGGTATATGTGTGAGTTGTATTTAATGTGCGTATTCTTCTATGCTTATGTGGCTTAGTGTCAATACAAGTACCTCCCAATACACTGGCCTCCACCTCTCGCTCAATCCCAGACTTCCAGCCCTGTTATATACCAATCTGGCACTCCAAACACCTGATGCCCCCCGCGTTCCCATCGCCAACAGAACCTGCTGACTCCGCTACCTTTGCTACTCCAGGCGAAACCAGCCTGTTCCGCCAGAATCTGGAGACCTCGCGACTTTTCTGGAAGGTTCGATTTTCCAGGCTGTGCTAGGGAGAGACCTGGTGGTTAGGTGGGCTCTTTGGGGTACGTACGGCTAGGTGGTTGGGATAGGTAATTACAGCTAGGTGGTTGGGATGGGTAAGCAAGCTAAGTGGTTGGAACGGGTGAGCAAGCCACGTGGTTGTGTATCAGTGGGAACAGGCTATTGTGAGAGAAGTGCTGAGCGTTGGATGGGTGTGAGCAGAAGCACGGATGTTGCGGTGAAGAGAGCCGAGTGGGCAGTTACATCAGGTGTGGTGCTGTACATGCATACGTCGGAGAAGTGGTGTGAGCGGATTGAGTGGTGAAGTTAAGTGGGGTGAGCGCACGGAATAAATAGGGTTCACTGGTGTTGTAAGCGAGCTGAGAGCTTGCAGTGTTGTCTCAGGGGCTTGCCATGTATCACTGTGGGTATGTGCGTGAAGATGGGCAGCAAGACTGTACGCCCGTGAGGTGATGGGGCTGTGTAGTATGTAGAATCAGCCCTCAAACCATGCTGGGGTCTGTGATTGTGCTCTCTGTCCCTGTCTCTGTCCCTGGGTGGTGTCACATGATGCGCTCCATGAGATCATGTCAGTTGCCACTAGTTCACGTGACTCCTATATCGCCACTGCCTGCAAATTGGCCCCATTTAGGCAGCTTGTGGGGACGTTAATACATCCCTGCACCACCAAGTAATTCCATGAACCCCAATAACTAGATCATCGCGACTGAAATGTTGTCGTGGAGAGCAGTAGGTGCTCTGCACCAGCAGCAAACACTGGAGACACGATCACAAGAGAGAAATTGCATCAATTACTGACAGTGAGTAGATGGTTAAAGTATACTAATGGCAGAATATATGATAACAAAGGATGATCCCAATTCTTTGGTGTCAGAATATCCAGTACACTACATCTTTTGTAAAAATCTCTAGCTCTAGCACTTTCGTATCATGTCCCAAACCACATCAGACATCCCAATCAATCATAATGATGCACTAACTTGAATCACCATGCTGTGATTCCTTACAGATACCATACACATTTACTGCTGTCCGGGATGCCAAACGCGTATCGTGAAGCTTAATCTCATTACGATGCTTAACGGCAGCGTATCGCTCTACAGAAAGAGTAGCATTTTCCCACTTGGCCGTACAATCATTCACATTTCCTTTTCTGTCAATCTATATAAGAAACGATCTTTTTGAAGGAAATTGTTCATAACTGCTAATATATCATATCTTGCTAAATGCATCCATCACCTTTACGGTAGCTAGATATTACGTAATCCGCACATACCATGTCACCCACTGGATACGAGAATGTGGCAGGTTCTCAGCCAGCAGTCCTCCTGCCGGTACGCAAAGAACGCTGATAGGTGGCAGCACAACCTAGCAGGTTGGCATGCTGAAGCTCTAGTCCCAGCAGATGGACTCCCGGCACAACACCGCAGCTGTCGCGTGCACACGCCCAACCCTCAGGCCAAAGTACCAATTTCCATGACCGCCAGTGGCTACTCCGAGAAAAGACAGCTAGCCGAGCCTTGTGCGAGGCAAGGGTGCGCATTTTTGGGGTTTCCCGAATTCGGGTTTGCACACCGGACGCGCCCAATTAAATACACGGGAAAGATGCTTATGCCGGCTGTAAAGTATGGGGTAAATGTAGCTGGCCCAGGTGCAGAGGCATGGGCGGGAGGCAGATCACCCGATTGTGCGGTAGGCTGGTAGGCTGGTAGGCCGTCAGACTCTGCCAGGCGTTTGCAAGACTGCCGTGGAGACTGCCGCCTGGTGGGTACTCCACGGGCCCTTTTGCTCAGACCCACCGTACGGGTGGCTGGGGGCTCGCAAGGACCAGCGCTAGCCCTGGCACCGGGCGGGCGGCCCTTTGCACAGCGCGGTGCCGCCCGCGCGAGCGAAATCGTGAAAAATTCAAACTGATCACGTTTCGCTCGTGGCAGCAGACACATCCGAGGACGGAGTACCCACGCAGCGTGTGCCTGCCGGTAATTGGCTGGCACCCATGTCCCATGTGTGCACGCATCCCTGCTGCCCACCCCCTCTCCACACCATACACACACCCTGCTGGCCCACACCACGTATATGTAGACAGCCAGCATGGCACCTCCATGCTGAGCATCATCTGACACCACGCACCCAACACACCGCCAACTCTCCCTCACACCGTAAATTACAAATTATCGACACCTCATTGGCTGTTCCAGCCGCACATCCGGATACGCGCCAGAGCCTACGACCCAACCGCGTGGACCCCGACACCCCAGCGCCCACGCGGTGGCCCCCGTGGTGCCGCGCGCGCAGCCCCCCACGACGGCCTCATCTCCCCGTCCCCGGGAGCTGCTCCAGCGAAAAGACAGCACTCGAAATAGACGGGGCCGAAATTCATGATGCTGCGATTGAGCAACACACACAAAGGAGCACCACCGAATTGCAATTCCAGTTTTCCAAATATATATGCTAGGGAATATCCAAAAGTGCAGAAAGAGAGAAAGAAGGACCTTTGTAGGAAGAAGTTGATTTGGGGCTTTTGTTGAATAACGAACACATCCGACAGATCACTAGACAGCAAGATGTTATCATTCAGAAATGTCGCCAAGCGTGGTATGGCCACAGTCTCTGGTTTGACCAAGGACTCCAAGGTCAACATGAACTTACTAGAGAAGGACACCTTCATCAACTACAAGAACCAATTGGCTAACGTTGAGATTGTGAAGTCAAGATTGAACAGACCATTGACCTACGCCGAGAAGTTGTTGTACGGTCACTTGGACAACCCTCAAGAGCAAGACATCGAGAGAGGTGTCTCGTACTTGAAGTTGAGACCAGATAGAGTTGCCTGTCAAGATGCCACTGCCCAGATGGCCATCTTGCAATTCATGTCTGCCGGTATGCCATCTGTCGCCACCCCAACCACTGTGCACTGTGATCACTTGATTCAAGCCCAAAAGGAGGGTCCAGCTGATTTGGCTAGAGCCATCTCCTTGAACAAGGAGGTTTACGACTTCTTGGCCTCTGCTTGTGCCAAGTACAACATTGGTTTCTGGAAGCCAGGTTCCGGTATTATCCATCAAATTGTCTTGGAAAACTATGCTTTCCCAGGTGAGTTGTTGATCGGTACCGATTCCCACACTCCAAACGCTGGTGGTCTAGGTCAATTAGCTATTGGTGTTGGTGGTGCTGATGCCGTCGATGTCATGGCTGGTTTGCCATGGGAGTTGAAGGCTCCAAAGATTATCGGTGTTAAGTTGACCGGTAAGATGTCTGGCTGGACTTCTCCAAAGGATATTATCTTGAAGTTGGCTGGTATCACTACCGTTAAGGGTGGTACTGGTGCTATTGTCGAGTATTTCGGTGAGGGTGTTGACACCTTCTCCTGTACCGGTATGGCTACCATCTGTAACATGGGTGCCGAAATTGGTGCTACTACTTCTGTTTTCCCATTCAACCAATCCATGGCTGACTACTTGAACGCCACCGGTAGATCTGAAATCGCCGAGTTCGCCAAGGTTTACCAAAAGGACTTCTTGTCTGCTGATGCTGGTTGTGAGTACGACCAAGTTATCGAGATTGACTTGAACACTTTGGAGCCACACGTCAACGGTCCATTCACCCCAGATTTAGCTACCCCAGTCTCCAAGATGAAGGAGGTTGCTATTGCTAACGACTGGCCATTAGAGGTCAAGGTTGGTTTAATCGGTTCCTGTACCAACTCTTCTTACGAGGATATGTCCAGAGCTGCCTCCATTATCAAGGATGCTGAGTCCCACGGTTTGAAGGCTAAGTCTTTGTTCACTGTTACTCCAGGTTCTGAACAAGTTAGAGCTACTATTGCCAGAGACGGTCAATTGAAGACTTTCCAAGACTTCGGTGGTAAGGTTTTGGCTAACGCTTGTGGTCCATGTATCGGTCAATGGGACAGACAAGACATCAAGAAGGGTGACAAGAACACTATTGTCTCCTCTTTCAACAGAAACTTCACCTCCAGAAACGATGGTAACCCACAAACCCACGCTTTCGTTGCTTCTCCAGAGATGGTTGTTGCCTACGCTATTGCCGGTGACTTAAGATTCAACCCATTGACTGACAAGTTGGTTGGTGCTGATGGCAAGGAATTCATGTTGAAGGCCCCAGTTGGTGAAGGTTTGCCATCTAGAGGTTACGACGCTGGTGAGAACACCTACCAAGCTCCACCAGAAGAGAGATCCGCTTTGGAAGTTAACATTGCCCCAACTTCTGACAGATTACAAAAGTTGACTCCATTCAAGCCATGGGATGGCAAGGATTCTTTTAAGATGCCAATTTTGATCAAGTCCTTAGGTAAGACCACCACTGACCACATTTCGATGGCTGGTCCATGGTTGAAGTACAGAGGTCACTTGCAAAACATTTCTAACAACTACATGATTGGTGCTATTAACGCTGAAAACGGTAAGGCCAACTCCGTCAAGCACTTGTACACTGGTGTTTACGATGGTGTTCCAGAGACTGCTGCTAAGTACAGAGACGCTGGTGTTAAGTGGGTTGTCATTGGTGGTGAGAACTTTGGTGAAGGTTCTTCCAGAGAGCACGCTGCTTTGGAGCCAAGATACTTGGGTGGTTTCGCCATCATTACCAAGTCCTTCGCTAGAATTCACGAGACCAACTTGAAGAAGCAAGGTTTGTTGCCATTGAACTTCGTTGAGCCAGATGCTTACGACAAGATCAACCCAGAAGATGAGATTGACTTGATTGGTTTGACTGAGTTGGCTCCAGGTAAGAACATCACCATGGTTGTTCATCCAAAGGAAGGTGAGGCTTGGTCCACTCCATTATCTCACACCTACAACTCTGAGCAAATCGAATGGTTCAAGTACGGTTCTGCTTTGAACAAGATGGGTGCTTCCAAGAAATAAGAAAACAAAATTGACGATAGCCAGTATTTTTAATGTCTTTTATCTAACTTCTTTTGAAATCTTGTTTGCCAATTCATATCTTATATTATTTATTTTACTAAATTCCTTTTATGCCTAATAGAGAATTTTCTTGAAGTTCTTAAAAGAAAATATAAAAGCAAAACATATATAGGTTATATTTTCAAATATTCATTAAATTAATTTGCAAACTGGTGATTATTTTCATTATCACTACGTGTTGATCTCTGTGATATTGTCAATTCCCATAGTCGAAACGTTACTATAAGAATTGAAACGGTACATCTGTTTTAATTAGGTGCACGCATTAAGACGGTAGACTTGTAGCTAGTTAAATGCAAAAGTGGAATTGTGGAGCACAGAAGATTTAGAGTGATGAACTTCCACTCTTGGGAAGGGGATGTGAAAGAGAAAAGCCGTCCACAAACAGATAGCGATCGATGTCTCTTGCTTACCAGCAGATCACGAGTCGGACACAATGTGAAACCGAAAACCCGACAACTTGAATACAGGAGTAGTGGTAAAATGCTCGATGCGGGAATTTGGCTTGAATGGGACACTCGTTTGCAAGTAGATTCATGATAACAAGCTATTATAAAACGGAGGACTTTATTTATGCTAATAATATGAAGCGAGCAGTGTGAGGTTAGCCAAATGGCCAGCAAGAGTGGACAGCTTTACAAAAGCTGCCTCCTTCGGTTGGCAGCCATGCCCAAACATCCGTTGTATACGTAATCCTGAATACTATGACGACAGGTACATGGTCAGGAGTATACATATGCAGGCCGAATCAGTTTCTTTCTATACCACCGGTGGAATAGATGCGCGTTATTGTAAACTAACATGTATCATCTGGGATGGCTATACTGGGCTGGAAGCTGCTAAATAGTTACTCCTCAATCTTAGGGACATCATGATAGCAGCTGTCCAGGCAGAGGAAATAGTCCAACTGATCAACAGGCTTGCTGTCTTTATTGTCCTCGCCTATTAGAGAGCCGACAAATCCTAGAGCACCCCTATCACACTCACCACATGTTAGGTATCTTTGCAGTTTATACTTCTCCAGCTGGTAAGTCTGTGCATTCTTCAACTCAATTGGAGTCTCCAAGTCCGCTAGTTCGCCACCAGCCACTGGTCTGCTCACTCCGATATTATCAAAGTCCCACATCTGCACTTTGCAAAAGCCCAACCCATCATGTATGCTTATTGTATCTTCAGGTTTCAATTCTGGTGCAATAAACTTTATCTGGGTGGATGTAGGGTCTAGTCTGTGACTACCCTTGTTGTCTTGGGATATTCCAATGACCCTTGTTGTGCATGCTGGATAGTATGGACACCTTAGAACGGTATCTTGCGGCATCGTATCTACTGAGCCAGATCCTGCGGTCAGAGTTGGGGCTCCACTTGCTATTAAGGCTATTCCTGCTTGTATTGCCTATTGTCAACAATGTGCACTGTTTCAACACGGTGACTGTAGAGTTCGTGTCCACTTGGTCACCCTCTTCTCATGTTACGCTCGCTTCCGACCGAGTCAAGAAAAATCTGTCTGCAGGATCCAAACCTGCTGTTTCTGGCATGTTTAAGCTTTCTCAGGCATCGAAGCTGTCTACAGGGCTACAAAGGACGTTTAACGGCAGGCGGCACGGCGGTGACCGTGGACACTGGACGCACCAACATAATAGACAGGTGTGCAAAGTGGAATTTGTAGAGGACGGCTGGAGCGTGGACTAAATAGGCAGCTACACGGTCCAAAAGGACGAAGGACGGCATTTTGATTTCAGATAATAGGTGAATTATATTTTGAATACCCACTTTGCACTTGCACAATAAAGCGTATAGTGTTGAAGTAAAAGTGTGCTCAGTACATTGTTCTCATCACTCGTCACTGTTGTTGCCAAATGAGCCGGCTGACGGATAGGATTTTGTGTTTTGGCCGACGTGCGAACGGCTCTCGAGTGCTCGCCTCATGCCCAGCCGGGCAAGTGGTGTAGTCTCCGAAACCGGCGCAGCCTGCACTTCCGTCGACAACAGTGGAGACACACCGGAGGTTTGAACACAACATAATAACCCCAGATACTTGTTACACCGCAGTGTGCAAGGTTACTTATGTGACAGGCACCAGCCGCCCCTGCGAAAGCAATAGTCATATAATAGCATGGCATGGACCAATGGAGGTGTATGAGCACAGCGCTCTCGGTAGCACGCGCTACTTGTCTGTCACTGAGCTGACTGTGCACCGGTCCTGTACTCAAACACCCACGCTCATCCGTCACTCATTACTGATACCCTTTGAACGATTAACTGGCAGGAGTCGCTTATCTTACCCTGTAGTCAGTAGCAGGCCAGCTCGAGCTCTAAGGCATTTGCAGTTCCGCTATATTGCCGTTGCTGAGTGGTTGGCGCACGCCTTCATTTATTAGGGCTGTGCACGTGGGGGATATTCCGAGATTTGCTATCCAGTAGGTGCAAAAGATCCGATAGAGAGCAGGGAATGTGAGGTTTTGCTATTCAACTTTTAGAAGAGGGAGGACTTCAAGTGTAGCTTTACTTGAATTACGTCACGTCTAGCAGCTGAGGTACAAGGGTTCAGCACTAACGGTGAATGAAGCATGCAAAACGAGCTCGAAAAATGCTCTATGTAGGACGAGCATGCATGCGACACAACTACTCCTGATAGCAGTACGACTCGCGGCTCCAACATAAGTGGCTCTTTAATTGCATCAAACAGGGTAGAAGCGTGCTAGTATGAAACGGCATTTAGCAGGCATTTCAGCTCGGTAGAACTATGGCAATATATCTTCCAACTCCGTGAAATATCTGTTTTAGCCTTATCCAAGAAATTTTCCGGTTACTCTCCCCTGCATGACACCTGTATAACTGCAAGCCAAGTATCGCCACGGATTAGGAAGTAATGTACTTATCTTATTTTTCAACAGAGCCTCTTCAATAACTAATTGAAAATTTTTCGTTTATTATGTATGTTTATGATATTCGATAATTGCAATTACATTAAAGTGGTTGGGAAAAGAAAGACTAATTTTCCGTATTAAAATATTAGGTTCAAAGAACAACTATATAAAAACGACAATTCAGTGCACTGAAAGGATAGTAGCCCGTGCTACCTCTTTCACACTTCGTCCAAAATATCCCATTGCATGAGTATGTGTAGTGTATATCAAAACCGCCCAAAAAACTAAAATTAACAGAATGTAAAATGCATGTCGTAAAACAAATGGTGAAACAGAGCATCAAAAAAGCCAGAATCGTTGTAGTTGCAATAGCGCGCGTGAGATATGCGTATAAGTGTCATATGTAAGTAGTAATGTACAGAGAGTGGATGCTCTTTTTTGGTAGCCTTTCATCCTTTACTCTAATTTGAAGAGCTGGAAGATCTTCTCCATTTGAGTTTTCTGCCCAACTTGTTCCAAGTTGAGGACGAAGAGTTGCTGTAATTGGAATTGGCAGACGACGTAGAATAATTTCTTCTGGTTCTCACTGAATCCTTGTGAGCGTTTCCGCCAGCAGTATGCAGTGTTCCTTCATTGATGGATAGTGGAGAGCTGCATCTTTCGTCTTCATTGATGCAACAGTCTAAGACAGCACCAATAGCGCCAACTGCAGGAGTGGAATTACTATACAAGTAATCTTCCTCCTCCGACGTGCAAGCAGCCTCAGAGGCTTCCAATGCTTCGTGGGTGAACTCTTGATAGGAAGCATGCAAGTAATTCTTACTGATGTTTAAAAGCTTTGTAAGGGTCTTGGTATCCGGGACACTACCGGTCATCTCAAGCTCATTTCTTAAATCCCCAGGAAGATTGAGCTCCTTTGAAGAGTTGGTCATTATGAAGTCTCTATACAGACAGTTCCAATCGTGCTCGATACTCTCCACATTGTTGGAGTTGTTGGGAAAGGTGGCTTCTTCCTTATTCGCTCTCATTAGACAAGTGGATTGTGACGAGTCATGTAAACACCCACACGTGTACTTGCCCATGAACTGAGACAGTTCACTGAAAAACTCGAGATTTTCTAGACAATGTTTGCGGATCAAGTACTGCACAAAGTTCGACATGCTGAAAATTGAGTTGTTTGGAATCTCATTATTAAGTATCTCCTGTAGCTTTGGAACTGCAACAGTGCTACGACCAGTCTGCTGTGGTCCGTAATGGTCGGCATCGTTTACCTGGTGGACCGGTGCACCCGTCGGCATCACTTCACCCGTCACGCCTTCAGTGTAAGAGCTCTTGAACATGCTGTTGATATTTTGAGGTTCTTTTTCGTCGCCTACTTGGCTACGACTTATGCTGATCATCATGTATATGTGCCCTAGTACAGTCAAATGATGTGTGGGACTGTGGGACTGTCGCCTGATGCGGTTCTATATAGAGATACAAGGCCTCTGTGAATATGATACAACTGGAGCTGACAGAGTACAACGCTAGCGCACAATTTAAGCACCCAAACGGGAAAACATATAAGTCAAGCTACAGGGGTCTCCAACCACTAAATGATCGAGTCAACGGTTGGGCAACCACGAGCTTAAATATAACAGGCGGAACACACGCAACTTTACCAGAAAAAGTGGTTATGAACGAGTTATCAAACAACAAAGAACGCCACACCTGCACCTGGCAAATGGCACCGGCACTGACTATCGCAAAGAACAAAAATATAAAAGATTAGAGAAAAAATAAACCTGTCTGTGCGGCGCCGCCGGTGCGCAAGTGCGCAAAACGGTCAGTTTGTCTTTAGTTTACTTGACAAGGCCTTGCTTAAAATAAACTTTGCTTTTTTAACAATATAGTCATAAAAAAGAAACAAGATTGCAAGCAACAGTGCAGAAGCCTTGTCGACACAGACCGCAGGGAGGCTTGCAGAGGAAATACTGGGCGCACCGGTTACCGGGGAATTTTGAGGTTGTGTGCCATCATCGAACGGGGAAGGTGGCATGCGACATTCCAACCTGAGTGGACATATGTGACTTCTCTCCCTTGTGTGGAGGGAAACCCTTGCTGGACATGATGGCCTGCCGTGCATGCGTGATGGAGATCTGTGCTGAATACGAGGCTGCTGGCGCACTGGGAGACAATACGAAGAAGTATTTGCCATCTCTTGGATTCACAAAGACTAGAAACAAACCACAAACTTTATGCTTCATGTCATTTATAGAATACGTGTCAGCTCACAGCGCCGAAGGCCACTAGTGTCCGTCCAGTGCTCACCCAGGTTCAGTTTCACACAAACGGTAGGCCTGATTTACAGACACTGCATTCTCTCTCTAAGAATTACAAGGCAGTAAACAACCTGAACGGTTCTAGCCGCTTGCATCTGTGGTAAAATTGATTTCTTGTTTTAGAGTCCGAAAAGGCCAGAGCGGCACGACACGAGAATGTCGACAAAATCGCAATCTTAAACACAACGGCCTACGGACAAAAAAGAAAATCGCAGTTGCAAAAACCGTTTCGATGCGGTGCGCCAGCAATCTAAGGAAACACAAATACAGTCCGCAGCCCACTGCCGGGTTTGCTGGCTCGTGGGCGCGCCTGAAAGCCAACCGGCAGACAATATCGGGGAGAAAAGTACACCATGTGGAGGAGTCAGGAAAATGATAGGTAATGTTTTGATGACAAAGCGTGAATCCACAGGAAGGAGTCTTACCGTGCTCCAAAGCAAGCAGCTGTGTGTGTGACTCTTGCAATAAGCTTTTTTGAATAGTGATAGGCAAAGCATGGAAAGCTTTGAGATATAACAGAGGGCATAGCGTGCGAGCTTGGCTTGTCGATGTATGTATTGTTAAAGCTTATGTTCAGCTGAGTATTCGCGAAATTGGCTGTAGCGTCCAAAGGTTTTAAAGTTTGTGCTCGTGCCTCGTAGCAACCCAGCTCTCGGCCCGCATCGGCGAGGGTGTCCAGCTTGGCCCCACCACCCAGGAGCCTCCCACACGGTAAGTGAGCTATTCTTATCTCTTATCCCAGGATGATAATCTGTGAGCGCCGCATCCAGGCCAGGCTGTCTGGGCCGGTTGGATGGCTGGCAGTATCTGCACCGCAGCGCTCGCTGTTGCCCGAGTGCTTCTTCGATAAAGATAACAACTAGGTTAGTTATTCAGACGTGCAAGCAGCTATCGTGGTATATTTGTGATCTACACGTGGGATAAGTGCTGGTTTGCTCCTAGAGGGAGGGCAGGACTCTCTCGCTGTTACATCCTTTTAAATTCCGAGATTGTACCGATACATCCAAACAAAAAGCCCACACAGCAGGACGGTTACAAATCGCAATCTCCGTGAGTGTATCTATGGGAATGCATGATTGTACATATGCACGGTTGCCCACTACAGTGTGCATCAGAAGAATATTTCCCAGCTGCACGGGCGCCACACCAAGGTTAATTTCTTCGGGGATAAATTGTATTTTGGAGTCCAATTTGGTGTGTGTATATCGCAAGCGAGAAAATTATTATTCTAGTCAATACTAAAACTTCCTTTAGGAACAACACTAAAGCCTCTTTCTGTTGTTTCCCATCAGGATTATGGGAGAGGCAAACAGGAAGAATACAAGAGAACACAGGGCGAGTTCCTCTGATAAAGATCCTTATCTCCTTGGTAATCTAATCTCCCCGACATAACACTATTTTGAGTCCTTGGGATCATCTCAGACGCCATGCATTGCACCAGGTATACTATATCTCCACAAAGTGGTAAGAAAAAGCTTGTTTCAAACGTTGCTCGCAGACTTATAGCCCACTCTTGGCTCATAGCCCTATTGTACGTGTAACGGCATTATCGTGTTGGTATTGTTATCATTGAACAACAGGACTCTACCAAGGGGGTTGCAAATCCTGGTTTTGCCATGCAATTACTACCTTTGGCTTGAGATCTCCCATACCCTGTGGATATGACAGACTGTAAGGAGTTGCAGACAAACTGGCCAACGTTATTGTCAGCACGTTGTGGCCCCTTATGTAGTATGCGAGTGGTTGTTTCCCACTCCCTGGGTGCGCGCATTTTTTGCATAATCGGCCTTTTTCTCAATGCTGGAGGGACACACACTGCGGAACAGAAGCTCACAGCGTATGCGATTCCCAATTTGGAGGGCCGGCAACAAAACAAGCTTTGCAACTACGCCAAAAGAGAATTCCCTTCTGAATTGTGTCATACTGGGTCGTAGGATTAACTTTGGTTAACCGTCGCACGGATATGCTTCCTGTTGAAGTTTGTCACAATCCACTTATTGTGTGAAATCTGATGTGAGCAGTTGAAGCTTAATCTGTAATACATGACATCACCCACAGAGACCCAGGTTGCTTCTAAAGATATCTGCGATACCCGGCGTATCGCCGGAGAGCGTTACAACGTATTCGGACTGCGTGACTGATGCTGAGCAGAGGCCTTATGAAGAACACAGTTACAGAGGCGTGTTTCGAGTCGTTTTTATTGGCATCTCAATGCCAGAGGGAGTTGTTTCGAGTGCTGTGTTTCCCAAAGCGGTAATCTTCTAAGGGTGTTAACGGTGGCTTGTTACCTCACACACCTCTTTCAAAACATCCAATGCTGTGTGGCGACACAGCAATTGTGTCCTGCTCCTGCTAACGGGGCCTTTGACAATAGCTAATTTAACAAATTAGACAAACAAGCTAACAATCCCCCATGTCGCTGCAGGCATAAAGAATATTCGGTAACTATAGGTTTATTTCAGGTTTTACACGACACACGCTGTTGAATGATGTAGTTGTGCAGTGATTGGGCTTGCTCTGGTACCTGTTGGGCTTGTGGGGACCGCGTAGATGTCACATGTCACATGTCCCCAAACTCCGACTGGTCAGCTTGTCGAAAGTGTGCCGGCCGCGTTGGTGTCGCGGGCCCACCTAAAACCAGGCGGTTCTGTCGACAGCTGTCTGCAGCGTACGGGGACCTGCGTGGCCCAGTCTAGACTGGCTGAAGGGGTGCGCACCGTGCCCTCGGGGAGACGTCAGGACGGTAATCTGGCGATAAAAAGGAACATGTATGTGCATGGAGCACTGCCTACTGCGTAGACTATCTACCCAACCCAAGCTTGGTATGGCCTTGTACAGACGTCCAACAGGACCCAGGGCGGGGGCGATACCGATGGGCCATAGTGTAAAGCGTACATTTGAACTCATCCCTGTTATTTTACGCCCAGCTGCTCGCTGCATGCAGGGAGCACTGGACTGGTGGCTTTTTGCCAGCATAGCAGGCCCCGGGCTGCTCGCCAAGGGCGGCTAGTCTTTAGGAGATGCAATCGTTTGTAGCTGTCTGGTTAATGTGACTAGTGGCAGAGACCCTCAAGCATCCAAACTGATAGTACGATAACTGCAGCGAGCCGGTGCTTTTCTTCGCAATCGTACCCCTTGATCAGCTAACTTCTCTCTTTCCTTTTGCTCTGTGTACTTCGGGGCCACTGTCAGTCTTCATTAATGCCTCAGCAAAAAGAAACACGCCCTTGGATCCACTCCACACCCAGCGGCCATATGCTGTCTATACCACCACTCTCTAGGGCAACCATCCGTACGACACTATTTGCCGTTGTGCCCTATGTCACTTTCTGATATGACCGCTCCTCGGGCTGTGCACTGTCCTACGCAGATCCCGTCGCGCCCCTCAGTATCTCAAGGGGTTGCCAGGCAGACACGCCACGCATAGAGACCGATACTGTACAGTGCAGGCAGTAGACATAGCTGTAGAGATTGAGTACACCGTACCCAGTGGTACAGTATGGTACAGCAGACACAGCCAGCTTCTATCTTTCGGTCTAGTTACAAGCATTTAAATTTTTATAGGTGCATGCAGAAGTAGTCACCTATCACTCCGACACATTCGCAGCAGCGCACCCATTTCACGTACAAGGCGACCACAAGCCCCGTGTAGGATTACTGATCTTTTCTTCACTGCATACACAAGCCCCACATACACATACAGCAATGGTGCCAAGGCTACTGAGATCGAAAGACTCGGACTCGCTGCCTGACTACTTGAAGGCGCTTAAAAGCTCTAAATTGGTGACCCTATCCTTCATACCCGAACACCCAAGATCCCATACAAAGTCAGCCACTGGACACTCGGATGAACAGGCCCACGAGGAGCACAGAAGAAAAGAGAACACACACCGAGCTGCGGCGGAGAAGGGGGAGGAGGAGGAGGAAGAGGAAGAAGAAGAAGAAGCATCGAGCGATCTAACGGATCATCAGATCAACGTCTCTGTATACAAAAATTCCAAAGTCAGAAACTCATCTAACAACTTCAAAGTCAATAAAATACGCAAAAGCAATAAAAGAAAACAAAAATCCAAGCAAAATTCTAGATCGGCTAAGAAACATACAGTTACATCATCTCTTGTTGATATGCGCAACTTACCCTATAGCGATGCTGCTACTCAGGAAAGTAACAGGGACCGTGACATTTTCTGCAGTATACGAAACGAAGATAACCGCATAACATCCAAAATGGTTGCCTGTGATACCCTCATTAATGACGACATCTACCACTATAGGCTCTTTCCCGACATGTCGCATCATTTGGATGCCATCAGTGGCTATACAATAAGCCAAGACAACATATCAGATACAAAATCTTTTGACTACATAGAGCACCAATTCAAACACAACGCGGCCATGGTCTGTAAGACACTCAAAGTGTACAGGGAATTATACAAGGCCATCTCTCTCAAGCTTAAGCATCTTAACACGGATAAACGTGTCCATGGCTTGGATAAAATCGAAAAAGTTTAACGGTGATAAGAGTAAGCTTCTGACAGTTTTTCTGCTCTCTCTTCATCCCTATTCGTATCTAATATTTATTATTATTTTTGTTTTTGTTCTGTTCACTTTAATAAGGTTACAAAGTTGTTTTGTTGGATCAATTGGAAACCTACACATCCAGCCTGTATGGCTATTGTTCTGCTCTTTCCGCACGCATAATAAATAAAACTTTAATTTTTAAAAACGAGTTCATTCATATAATTAACCTGAGATACCTGAAATACTAATTTAAGAAATTAACAACGTTTCTGCAAACGTAATAGTCGATATTATGTCCCCATATTAAATCCAAATGCTCATAATCCTTTACTCCCACAACCTTCAACAATTGTCTGTATGCGGTGTTGGAATATTCAGTATCATCAACAAAAGTCTTCTCGTTATCACCTGGCGAAGGCTTTCTATTGTAGCTTGCATCAAAACCACTAGCCGATATCACGTCAGTCTCTGTCAGTTCCACCATTTCAGTTCTTTTAAAGCTTGGTAATTGAGATATCAAGACTTTGATATCCACTAGGGAATCTCTCATTCCGTAGATAATCAGTAACTTGCCGATATCAATCGTCTCTGTAGGATATTGAAAAGCTGAAAAGATGCGTGACTCTAAATACATCTGAAATTTAGTTGATTTTATAATTTGAAACCAATGCACAACACACTTTACAGATGTGGTTGAATATAAATGGAAGTATGACACAAACTTTTGCTGATAATCGATATTCAACGAATACCAATCAAATAGAATCTTGTTTGGATAATCAATCAATTTGACAAAAAAAGGTGGGTACGTTATCTTTTTCCAAAACAAAACCGACGGCAAGAGGGACTTCCGACCAAACAACCAGAAAACCAATTTCGGTCTGAAATGCACTATTGAATTCAATAGCCAATTTGAAAGCTTCTTTGGTGTAGTGGCAGGTGCTATTAAAACCAGTTTTTCAATCTTATCGCTTAGATTTTTGTTTATAGATATCGAGGATAAAACCTGAGAACAGCCCTGGCTGAATCCAACGTAACAGAGCGATTTCTTCTTATTGAGGTTTAGTATGTATTCGATAGTATTCGGGATATCGAATATGGCAAACTCATCAATAGAGAAATCCCAGAACTTGGGTTCCAGTGGGCTCAGTGTGACGTGCTTAGAGGAGTATTTGTTACCTCTGTTGTTCCCGAGGTAAACATCGTATCCGAGCTCACACAGCAAAAAAGGAAGGTTCTGGTCCTTGTTCAACATGATGCACCAGATTTCACTGTTCATGAGCAAGCCATGCTGGAAGTACACGAGTTTACCGTTCGGTTTGAACCCATTAGTCTCAGGGTTTAGTCTATGTAGCGTCAACAGGTACCCGTCCGCCGTTTTCACTAGATGATTCTCACATTTGAAGCCTTGCAGTTGGCAGATTTCATGCATGTTCTTTGCGTTTCTGAGCTTTTCAATCCGGTCAAAAGTCTTGTTGTGATCAGGGTCCGCCTCTAGGATGGAGTTGTAGACGTAATCGTTGCTCTTGAAAAACGCAAAGATTCTTCTTACCACCAGAGTGAACGCCAGAATCACTGACTCGGGCAACGCCAACGTGATCCCGGTGATGATCTGTTCCGCTATGATAACCACCACCGAGAACACGTTCTGCAGCCTCTCTCTGTATTCCCTCCATGCCGGCTGCTTCTCGCTTGGAAACGTGTCTGTGTCTTCGCCGGATACCATGTCTGTCCACTGTGTGCTTATCTTGTCTCGTGTCCCAAGCTTGCCTGTCTCTTGCCTGTCTTCCTGCTCCCCTTTCTCTCCACTCCTCTACTGTTGCTCATCTCTCTACCTATCCATCTCCCCAGAAATGGCTTTCTCTCTTAGCCTCTCCGGGGGCAAAATCACATGCTCCAAAACAGCGCCACGACAAGGGGCTTGCCGCTGCACCGCCCGCCCGGCGCACACATATGCCGTCAGCACTAACGTCAGCACATCGCACAGCGGGTCCCGCTGGGTCAGCGCTGACGTAACACACAGGCGCCGTCGTGCTCAAAGCAGCAACTAGACAACAAGCAGCAAGCGACCGGTCGGAGAGGCGGGCAGGGCGGATGGCCACAGCAGGCGGCGATGAGACCGGTCTGGAGCGGCGAATGCAGCGCACAGCACACAGGGCCACAGGCCAGTGCCCCAGCAGCTGCCCTGTTCCTACACTCTCATGTTGCCGTGGCATCCAGCCAACAGAGCAAAACCAGGGTAGGCCAGTGAGAAACAGAGCACAATAAAGGGAAAAAGGGCACCAAAAAGGGGAAAAAGGGGAAAATAGCGCACGCAATCAGCGTAGGGACCAGTATAATAAGAGCCTTTACTATTCTCCAGCCAGTTGAAGGGTAGCATTGATCTCAACACAGTCAGGTGTCAGAACATCTTCAGAGGTTCAGCCCGCCAGTATCCAACAGCAGTCACATCCAGCTCCTAGATCAGTCAACACCCTCAAGCACGATGGGTTTCAGCGACTTGCTATCAAGAAGACCTTCAAGAAGAGTAAGTCCATAGACGGCAGCATGCCATTGCCTGGTGACTGCACAGCTACTAACACCATATCCTTGGAATCCGTGTTTTTTCCTTACTAAGTGGTAACAGTCGAGAGACAGCGGCGTCTACTATTACAACACAGGCGCCAGCGCAGCATCCACTCCCCATGTGTATGACTCCCGGTACACTTCCGACAGCAAGATGACAGCCTACCAGGCTGCTACTGCAGCCGCTGGAGCATCAAGAGCTAATTCAATGTCCAGTTTATCTGGAGCAGCGGCAGCTGCAGCCTTGAGGAAACACACCTCCACGACAGGTGTGCCTAGCCATCAGCAGCAGCAGTATAACGGAAGCGGAAGAACAATGTCATTAAGTTCGAGAAGCTTTAGAGGCCCCCAACAACAGCGAAGAGCAAACTCTTTCCAGCCTGGCTCTTTCAACACTTACATACAGCAACAGAAGCAGCAACAGCAGCAACGAAGAGAATCGTACCAGCCAGCAATGAACAGAACTGCGTCTTCAAGACTGAACTCTCTCAACTCGACTTCTGGAAGACCCTATGCCGGTGGCTCAAGAGCCAATTCTTTAACATCAAACTCTTCAAAATTTACTACAGGAACTACTACCACCACCACAACAACCACAAGAAGAACGTCCAACGTTCCTAACGGTAAATTACAGACCACAATCTTGAAAACGACAACCACCAGAGAGAAAGACTTTGATGGCCGCACTACTTCAATAACTAAGACGATTGTTGAGAAAAGAGGCGATTTAGAGATAGTTCAAAAAACAATTATCAAACCAAGCTCCCCTAGTGATTTAGATATAGAAGACAACTTTGACGAAGACTTTTATAATGAAGCTGGAGATGCAAATGTTGCCGATTTTGGTTTAGATGACCATCTTGAAGACATTAAAGAAGAGGATACGCAGGGTTACAACGACGAATTATATGATCAATATATGCAATCATTCCAAGAACAACCCAAAAAGATCCAAAGTATTGGCTCGGCTGTGGCTCCTGCAGCTGCGACGCAAATCACCAAGAAAGTTGAAGAAGTAAAGGCTCCATCTGAAGCTGCCGTGTTACGAGAAGAAAATCATCAAGAAATTGGAGGAGATCATACCCCAATCATCTCCGTTGGTGCAACCACTGAAGAATCGCCAAATAAGGCCCAATCCCAATTGGGTAACAAATATTCAGATTCAACAAATGCGATTGAGGCTAAAGACCATTCTTATCGTATGCTCACAAGACCTAAAATTACCGAATCACATACTTCAAATATCACAGATTCTCCTTCAAAAACAAACTTAAAAAGTTCGTCCAATAATACGATTGATATTTATGAAGATGCCTCGACTGGCGTTACCACAGTTGGCGATCGTCAAGGAGTCATAAAGGCAAACATGAATTTGGATGACGAGTTGGATGACGATTTCATTGACGCGGTCGAGTTGCCAGCAGACCAGAATGGATTTGAGACCGAGAAAGTTACTGAAGATGTAGGCTCTAGCCATTCTTCCTTAAAGCAACAGCATCACTCTCCTACTATACCGCATCGTGCTTCACTGAGACCAACTTCGCAATTTTCTCCCCATATTCAACAACAGCAATTGAATCAGTACAACCCACAGAGTTTGACTCCATTGCAACCTTCAAGCAAAGCTCTGCTACCACCATTTTCAACTGGTTCGGTAGCTGTTAGACAAAGATCCAACTCTATCGGTTCCAATACGAGTTCTGCTAGAAAGTCAGTGAAAATTCTGAGTACTCCAACCATGCAATATTCATCACCTGCCCAACGTAGTCCTCAGAAACCGGCCAAGCTATCAGATGAAGAGATGTATGCCAAAGCTCTGAAGATTGCGCAGCAAAGGGTGTACGGTGATTCTGTTCAGAATTCAGCTACAAATGAATACAGTGACCAGCCTAACACTACCACCCAGGAAGAAGATGTCAGCATGGATGCAGATACGAAAAGAAACACGGCTATGAATACAGGCAGAGCGATGTCCATTACTTCAAGATCACAAGTTAGTGCCAATTTGAATAACACCGGCAGGACCATGTCACTATCATCACACACGAATACTCAGCAGAATTTATTCTCATCTAACTACAAATCCAATGCTGCTGATGTTGGTTTTGTCACCCATTCACTGAGAGATATGCCTGATGCTAAAACCCTGAAGAAGCAAAAGGAGAAAGAAGCTAAACAGCTTTCCAAAGTGGAAGCTAAAAACAAAAAAGTTTTAGAAAAGGAAAGAAAAGAAGAGTTGAAGAGAGCCAAAAAGCAGAGAGAAGAGACCTCCAAGAAGGTGGAGAAGGATTTATTACAGCAACAGCAAGGTGAACAGGTTAGTGCAGATACTGCGCCTGTTTCACAACCTGTGGCTGCACCAGCCGAAAAAGTCAAGACTCCAACGTACGCATCTCGCTCAAGAATCTCCAGTAGGATGTCGAGCACTGCGCCTGCAGTTGCTGAGTCTCAGCCTCCGGAGACACCTAACCGAGCCAGTGAATCGTTCTCATTAGCTAGACACAGCAGCAGTATTGCTTCGAGCTCTCCAATGAAAAAGACAAAGAAGCTGTTTGGCCTTTCTTTGGGCAAGAAGAAGGATAAGGGAAAAGACAAGAAACAACAAAACCAGTTGGTTCCAGTTGATGATAAGGACACCATCACCATGGCGCTACCTGTGAATCCACCAACCACCAAAACCGCTCCTCCATCTTTATCTAACAATCCAAATTCTTCCAGCATGGTGCATAGTGTGAATGCGCAGGACAACGAACTCAGAAAGGCGCACAGCTCCACCGGCGCCAAAGGAAGAAAGTTCATGGAGTTCTTCAATCTATGATCCAGACCCAGCCTGTACTATATTAGCCCAGCCTCAGAGCGCTCCACGCTTCCCCAGTCCCGCAACCCATGTCTATCTTGAGTGTAATTGTTTTTTTTTTGTAATATATATATGCTTCATTCTCTTCATTCTCCCTCTTGGTGTCAGGCCCCTAATCTTCTACCTTTTCAATCTTCCACTCCTTTAATGTCTCCTCGCAATTTGGCATGCTGGTGGCTATAGGAAAACGTGACGCGTCGGTCCTTTTGAATTTTTTATGGCTTCAATAGGCGTAAAATTTTGCTGGTGATTTGGTGATTGCAACTGGATGGAACAGGAAGAAGGTGTAGTTGAGTGCTTGGGATTAGTGCTTTGAAGTAGATATACCGTGGGAACCATACATTGCAGAAACAGGCAAGGGGAGCCTTTTCTGTTGAGCCGGGATTCTGGGAAAACACAAGAAGACAGATAGTTCTATAGAAGGAGCCATGAGCAGCAAGCAAGAGGCGAATGATAGCAAGGAGGAGGCGACAGCTCTGAAACTTTTGCATGCCAAGATCTTGACACTCCATTGGCATGATAACTCACTGCCTGTCTACTCAATTGACTTTCAGCCGAACCGGACAGGCAAGAGGTCGGCCAGGCTAGCCACCGGCGGTGGCGATAATAACGTGAGAATATGGAGACTGGTATACAACGAGCAAGGGACAGAGATTGAGTCCGTAGAGTACCTCAGCACGCTGGCAAAACACACACAGGCGGTGAATTGTGTCAGATTTGATCCCAGCGGTGAGTTCTTAGCCAGCGCATCCGATGACGGGACCATCATGATCTGGACCCTGTCTGAAAAGATCATCAAAGAGTTTGGTAATGATGACGATGAACTGAAAGAAAGTTGGTACCTTAAGACCGCATGCAGATCGTCCTCATCATCCTCTTCCGAGATTTATGACATCAGCTGGTCGCCTGACTCGAGATATATCTGCTGTGGATCAATGGATAATATTGTGAGGGTTTATAACGTTTCAAATGGATTGATTGTAAAGCAAATAGCTGAACATAACCATTATGTACAGGGTGTCACATGGGATCCTAGAAACACCTTCATTTGCTCTCAGTCAGCTGATAGATCTGTCCACATTTACAAGATACTAAGTGAGAATGGTAATGACCTGTCCATCTCCCCAACTACGTTTTATAAAATCAGCAGGGCTGAGATTCCTGTGCGCAGACTCCCTTCAATTTCTGCTTCAACTTCCCAGACAAGTACACCGGCTATTACACCAGGCAGCACGACATGCAGCACAACGGATAGCTTGACTAGCCCACAATTGCCTAATACAATCTTACACCAGCCTCAACCTGTGAAGTTGACAAAGGAGAATTTGACAAGAAAAAACGCAGAATCAAGAAGCATGTCTACGGTAAGCAGCAGTGCATCATCATCCATGGACCCACCAATTCAAACCCCAAAACACAAAAGAACATATTCCAATTCTTCTTCTAGTTCTAATATTTCCAGATGCCCTTCGCCGTTACCGCTACCTGCCGTGATGCCTTCATCTTCTACGGTTGTTTACAAGAATTACCATCTTTTCCACAATGAAACTTTGCAATCATTCTTTCGTAGATTGACTTTTTCGCCCGATGGACTGCTTCTTTTGACTTCATCGGGGGTTTTTAAAAATTCATCATCAACCGACCAGAAATTCAATAGCAATGATGAACTTGTTAACACCGTCTATATACATACCAGATTCGGACTGAACAAATCACCGGTGGCCCACTTGCCGGGGTTCAAGAAACCTGCCATAGCCATAAGATTTAGTCCTGTCTTATACAAGTGCCGGGACAATGTGGAGGCTGTGTTTAAGCTACCTTACAGAATGATATTTGCAGTGGCCACACAAGATTCTGTTTTAATATACGATACGCAGAGTTTGAGTCCACTTGGCATAGTGTCAAACATTCATTATGCGATCATTACCGACGTGTGTTGGTCGAGTGACGGAATGACACTAATGATCTCGTCTGCGGACGGGTTTTTATCCAATGTGATCATGAATCGTGAACTTGTTGGCGACGTGGAGACGTATGATGCCATAAAGTACGTCCAGGAGCACCCTATAAGCAAACCTGAGCCGAAAAAGCCAAGTCCAGAGACCCTCAGGGACACGAGCGACGACCAAACTTCATCGCAGAAGAAGCCAACTAGTACAAGCGCAGCCTCCACACCCTCTATACTTGAAATGCTCTCCACGGGCACGCCAGCTGGCTCCTCCACGTCGGTTCCTAGCTCGATCCTCAGCTCGCCTAACCCGAAATCCATGCCGACCATGGAGGTCATCGACATCACCGACCCTGCGATCCCTACTGCTCTTGATGAGCTCAAAGTGCAACCCCCACCGCCGGTCCTGTCTCACGAAGCCATGTCCATGTCCTCATACGCTGGCCATGCCAGAAAGAAGACCCGTATAGCTCCCACCCTGGTGTCTGCACCAGCCACACAGCCAACAGAGGCGGTGCTGAAGGAGACCAAGTAACGGTGGCGCAGCTAAATGTGTGCGCGACAAAATACAAGCCACATCAGAGCGGGCGGTGCACTTGAGAGGCCACAGCACTCGTGGCGCAGTCAAGTGCGCGACACAAATTGGGTTGTCGACTGCGGGCTGTTGTGAATGAGGTGGTTTTAAGTATTGGATGTGATAACTGATGAGGTGGTGAGTGGACATATGGGGGCGGTTTAGTATATCGTAGGTAGCGTTTAGACGGATTAATATACGCATTTTCCATGAACTATACATTGACGTGTAGCTAAGGTTTTTAAGGTGCCAGCGTATCACAGAAGCCGAGCCACCTCATAAGAAACCGCAGGAGCTGATTTTTGGCATTTCATAAAAGCTATAGCTGCAGAATGGACAGTTCAACTTTATCAATAATCATAGCAATTCTAGCGGGGCTCATACTCACGAGTTACTGTTTTAGTCCCGAGTCTAGCACACCACGGCTGAGACCTGTCACTGAGGAGATGATATCGATGGTGCAACAGATTGGTCCTCAGTTAACCAGAGAGCAGATCCGCTACGATCTAGAGAGAACTGGAGACGTGAATATTACCATAGACAGGTTCTTGCGAGATGGAACACTAGCAGATCCGCCTAGAACACAGCCGGCTGTGCCGGATCTATTAAGGGCGAGACCAGGCGACAGTCACACGAGCCGTGGTGAGTCTGCTGGCACCGGGAAACTCTCTCTCGATAAGGAGACTGGGAGGGACATTAGTGGACCAAAGAGTGGACTGGGAAGCGGGCCTTTTGGAGGATTGACCTTTGAGGAGAAGAGGAGAGAGCTTATCATGGCAGCCAGAAAGAGAATGTCTGAGAAAAATGGTATTAGTTGGGATTAGCAAGCCAGAAGCGAAAGATATCTTGATAGGAATCTACATCAATTTATGCTCTGTGAATGCCATGCCGTGTAATAATTTTGTTTTGAATATCTCTCTTTTAATATGATGTTTATAAATGTGTGGACGAACTGGTCAGAGCGGTAATAAAATTAGAAAGGTAGATACATATGCAACAAGTGAAACAAACAGAAAAGAAAGGTAAAAACACAGGCCCAAAACTAAGAGTATATTATACAAACGAGGTTGAGTAACAGCTAACCCTGCCATACTAACTTCTCTTATCAAAATACATTCTGAACTTCTTATCCTCGTTCTTTACCTTGTAGATAAAATTCATAATCACCTCACTCTCTTTCACGTTCAACTGGTTGTTAAAATGGCTCTCAACGTGTCTTCTCAAATCGTCAGAGGTTCTGTACTCGTAGATGTTCTGCTCCTTAGTCATCTCGTTCCTAATGTAAGCTTCAGTCGACTCTCCCAATTTGCTGTTTTCCAACAGGAATCCCTGGAACGTCTTAATATCAGGGGAGATCACATTGCCCGGGTTCAAGTAAAGCTCTCTGTACTTTCTCAACTGCGCCTCGGTCCACGTGTTTATATCCATTGGGTCTTTCTTAGGAAAGTCATCTGGCCCATTTCTGTGAATGTACTTTGTGAGAAACTCCTTTTGCTGCTGCAACAGTGCCTGCTGACGCTGCTTTGTAGCGGATCTCGAGCCTGCTGAATGGGCGTTTCCATGCGTCGTTCCATGCGAGTCTGATTCAGAATTATCTCTTCTAGCCATGATGAATACGTCTGTTTGTTTCTGTTCAACTTTGGGCTTCTCCTGTCTATCCCCAGTCCCTCCACCCAAGGTCCAGACCCGGCTGCTTGGCCTCTTCTCTCTCTTGCCTGCTCTCCTTCTCTTTACTGGCCTCTCGCAAATTGCAAGAAAATCCCAAACGGGCCAAACACCACAACAGGCACGCCTGTTGTGGGTCGTGCACTTACGCAATCGGGCGTCGAAAGACGCGCCGAATCCTGGCGGACGGATCATCTCCTGGAGAAACCGGGTCCAATAGCCCCCAGAAGCAGTACGATGGGCAGATATATTGAATGCGATGAGGGAACCGAGAGGAGTGGGTGTCTGATTAGCTTCTGGAAGGAAGATAGTGTCTAGGAGCACGAGGCAGATGACGAAAGCTATTAAGAAGGTTTATGTTTTAGGTGCGGGAGGAATTGGCACGTTGGTGGGCTCGCAGCTGGCATCCAAGTTCAATGTGCAATTTATTCTAAGAAACCAGCGCAAGATTGACTACTTGGCACAACATAGCAACTCTGTGAGTATCAAACAGCTGTTTAACAACAACAAGGTGCTACAGTACAGCATTGGTGGCAGCGTCAAGGTGGGCGAGATCAAGGACAGAACAATTGATTTCCTGATAGTGTGCGTGAAGACGTTCGACACACTCAAGTCTGTCGAGCCGTTGCTGAATAAGATCGATAGCAAAACTAGAATCCTGCTGATCCAGAATGGTATGGGTGTCATTGATGAGCTGCATGCTAAGGTTTGGAAAGACTCGGCCAGCAGACCGACCATCTACCAGGGAGTCATCTCGCACGGCGTTTTCCAGGATTTAGACAAGGAGAACACATTTGATTACAACCATGCGGGTCTTGCCGATTTGAAGATATGCAAGCTACCACAAGACTTAGCTGAAGCTACGTCTGTGGTCAGAGATGGAGTAGTGGATGACGAAGTCATCCAAGAGCTCAACGAGTCTGCTATTTTGAGATCCAGCTACCATAGCTATGCTGACTTACTGGTGTATCAGGTGCAAAAGTTTCTGGTCAACTGCTGTATCAACTCCGTCACGTCTATTTTAGACTGTATTAACGGAGAGCTTGATAATATCGACTCCAGCTTTGACACTTTCCAGGAGATTATCGACGAGGCCCTTTTTGTTCTATCCAAGAACTACCCCGCGCTAGCAGACTCTCCGCTCAACAGCCAGGTGCTAGATAATGCGAAGCTGTTAGAGTACGTCCTGGAGTGTGGAACTAGAATCAACGGTAAAAACTCCTCCAGTATGAGACAAGACTGTCTAAATTTGAGAAATGTCGAGATAGATTACATAAACGGGTATGTGGTCACGCTCGCCAAGCGTCTTGGATTAACCGCCAAAGTGAATCAGACTATTCAGCTACTGGTTAAGACCCGTTTGAGTATCAATAGACACAGAAGCATCACAAGCTCCTCTAAATAGTAATAGAATGACAGTTCACTCATGTAATCGTCGTAACCACCGACGCGTCGATCTGTGGAAAAATTTCCAGATTGGGCTAAATTGAGCCTAATAGATCTATTTCACCTATTACTTGAAGAAGAAGAAGCACGGTTCATATCAGATATAGTTGGCATACGGCTCATAGGATATCAGTAGACAGTAACACGAGATGACACAGGATATACTTTGGAGAAGTATTAAGCTCAGTCGAAAAGAAGCCACTCTCAGTAAGATTCTAAGATGCGGACAGGCCTTCAGATGGAGATTCATAGACGGGATTTGGTCGTGCTCTATTAAGAACCGGATCCTGCTGCTGAAACAGGACACCGACTCGCTGCAGTACTCATCAATTCCGTATTTTGAGGATACAGAATTCCTTGTGCGGGATTACCTTAACTTGGATGTGAAGCTGACAGGGCTTTACCAAGAGTGGTCAAAACTAGACTCCAAGTTTGGGTTGTACGCTGGCAACTTCGAAGGCATAAGAATGCTAAGACAGGATCCATGGGAGAACTTGATTAGTTTTATCTGCTCTACAAACAACAATGTGAAGAGAATCTCGAAGATGTGCGAGACACTATGTGTTAACTACGGTGAATATATTGGCGACTTTCAAGATTCTGCCTATTATTCCTTTCCGACGCCTGAAAAATTGGCTAATCCAAACGTTGAACAAGAACTCAGAGATGCAGGATTTGGATACCGTGCTAAATATATTGGAAAAACAGCAGAAATGCTGTCCAGAGATCCACAGCTCTTAGACAAGCTTGTTTACAAACTTCGTGACCTGCCACACGGCGAGTGTCACGAGTTCTTATTACAATTCAAAGGGGTGGGTCCGAAAGTTGCAGATTGCGTCTCTTTGATGTCTTTGGACAAACACGATGTTGTTCCCGTGGATGTTCACGTTTTTAATATTGCAACTAGGGACTACAAATTCAAAAGCAAGGCAAAATCTTTGAATAAAGAGGTCTACAACGGGATTCAAAGCTATTTCAAACAACTTTGGGGTGATTACGCTGGGTGGGCTCATTCAGTACTGTTTGCAGCCGATTTAAAAGACCTCAATAACGGTATCAATGATACCGTTATTGTGAAAAAAGAAGAATTAGAACTGAAAAAGAAGCGCCAACGTGAGATTAAGGAAGAGGAGGAAGAACATCTCGACATTACAACACAAGAGATGCTTTTAACCGACCGTCAAGTTCGCCTCTTACAACGTAATAACAAAAGGGTCTTGAAGAATGTTTAAATGAGTTATTTTATATGGTAAGCTTTGGCTATGATCACTACAAAGAACGAACCACAAAACAAGGGACAAAAGGCGTCAGAAAATGGTATTTAAATGGACAGATACAAATAGTCCAAAACAGATTGTTATGGAGAGGAGTTTGGTGTTTTTGCTACGCAATAACATATCTTGTATACAAAGATGTCAAGTGTAACCAACAACACTAGAGGAAACTCTTAGGTGAGGGAACATGGTTTGCAATATAATAAGAATAAAGTCTTTGTTTAAATTTTTTTTAAATAACTTATAAAACAATGTTCTTGGCCAACTTAGCCTTGTAATCCAAAATGGAACCGTCCCATCTTGTAGCAGTCTTGTCTTCAACAACGTAAATATCCTTTGCAATCTTGTCCAACAATCTGAAATCGTGGGACACGACACAGACACCACCATTGAAAGCGTTAATAGCGTCGGCCAAAGAATCAATGGTTGGAATATCCAAACCGTTAGTAGGCTCGTCCAATAGTAAAATGTTTGGTTGTTCTAAAGCTAACAAAGCAAAGACAACTCTTGATCTTTGACCCTCGGATAAAGTAGCCATTTGGGATGTCTGACCTTCACCAGTTAAACCAAATCTACCTAATTGACCTCTCCAGTATTGGAAATCCTGTGAGATGTGGGAGTACTTATCTCTAACAAACTCTAATGGGGACTTGGTCAAGTCCAATTGATCAGAGGAGTGTTGAGAATAGACACCAATCTTGATATGTGTGTGCTTGGAAACTCTACCTTGTTGAGGTTGGTTTTCACCTGTCATAATCTTCAATAGAGTAGATTTACCCACACCATTTGGACCAACCAAGGCGACTCTTGAATCCATATCGATACCGAATGACAAATTTTCATATAAGTTGTTCTCTGCCTTACCATCGTAAGCGAAAGAGATGTTATCAAATGACAAGACTGGAGGTGGCAATCTCTCAACCTCTGGGAATCTAAAAGAAAACACCTTATCTTGTGCGACCGGTTGAATCAAACCATCAGCCTCCATCTTATCCAAAATCTTTTGTCTGGATTTAGCTTGCTTCACCAAGTTAGCATATGTACCAGCAGAGGCAATGAACTTCTTGATATGGGCAATTTCTTCTTGTTGCTTGTGATATTGTTTCATTTGGTTGGTTTCCAATTCTGCTCTTGTCTTGACGTAGGCATCGTAGTTACCACCGTACATCATAATTTGCTTCAGTCTCATATCAATCATGTTACTACACACACCGTTCAAGAAATCTTGGGAGTGGGAAACTAAGATCAAAGTACGGTCGAAGTTTTTCAAGTACTCTTCTAACCAGACACAGGCCTCCAAGTCCAAGTGGGCAGTTGGGTCGTCCAACAATAGCAATGTTGGCTTAACGAAAAGGGCCTTAGCCAAAGCCACTCTCATTTTCCAACCACCAGACATATCTTTAGTCTTCTTTAGGATGGTCTTAGCGTTGAAACCCAAACCAGTCAAAATAACAGCAGCTCTGGATTCAAAGGTAGCTGGGTCCATACCGTCGATTCTCTCGTATAGTGGGTCCAACAATAGGGATTCTGGGCCCTCCTCGACAATGATATCTTCGACTTCTTTCTCCAATCTTGCCAGTTCGTGCTCGGCCTCTCTGACAACGTACTCCAAGGCAGAGAATTCCGAGGCCTCAGCTGGCTCGTTCAACAAGTACACGTCAATGTGTTCTGGGACAGGGTACTCCCTAGCGGCCAATGCTCTCAAGAAAGTGGACTTACCACAACCGTTCTCACCCAACAAACCGTATCTTCTACCGTAGTTCAATTCCAATCCAGAGTCTTGCAACAAAACCTTACCGTGGAACAACAACGAGACAGACGACATCTTGATATCTCTCGAGGTTGGAATCGAGTCTAGAACACCGGTCGTCACTCTGTCCGAGAGACCGTCCTTGTCCTGCTGCAACTTAAGCTTCGCAATAGCGTCCGACGCAGACTCGACATCATCTGGCTGAGCCAACTTCTCCTGTTCCTTCTTGGTTAGCTTCTTTGGCTTGAGTTTACCTTCAGCAGCCTTCGCAGCCTTCTTAGCCTCTCTTTTAGCCTTCGATGCAGAGATAGTAGACATATTCAATAGCTAGTCTGTAGTATTCAAGATGTTCAGTAAATACAGCTTCTCTCCTCCCTACCGCCTCCTTTACCCTCCTCTTAACACCTACAATCTCATCCTCTCTTTCCACTCTTTTCTATTGCTAAACTTCCAACTCTTAAAAAACTGCAAAAAAAAAAAATTCTGGAAAAGTCGTGCAGCTACCAGGAGGTGTGCTGGGTGAACAGAGAGGGGTGCACGGGTGTGGCGGGGGAGAAGTGACAATTTACTTTACTGTGATTTGCAGGCTGAGGAGTGGACAGTAGGTAGGTAGAGAAGTGGCAGATAGTACGTAGATTGAGGAGTATAAACAGTTAGGATGGGGGGAGGGGCTGTGTGGTGGCAAGCGGGCGCCTAGAACTTCTCGGAGAACTGGAACTCGAGGTGCGGATAGATCTGTCTCATCTCGGAGTCCAAGATGTCGTAGAGCTTCTCGTTGTCCCTGAGACAGACCCACTCGCCGTCGAGGTAGTCGAATCTCTTTGGGCCCGAGATTGGCGAGCTCAGCCATAGCTGCTTGTTTGGAGGCTGTTTATTGATCACGTAGGACCCGTCGGTGGTGTTTATCGAGAGGATGCCCGAGTTCTCTTCAACGTCGGCGTCGACAACGTCATTTTCTTCAAAGAAAGCGTCCAAATCAGTGTACACAAGCTCAATAGTGGCATCGGCATGCTCATGGTACGACTCGATCGTCAAATTTCTGACGCTGTCCGGCACCTCGGACCCGTCAGTGCTGGCCGTTATAGAGTTGAATCTCACCTGCGTGTGGCCGGCGCTGCCCGGTCTGCACACTGCGTCCAGCTTTCTTTTCTTTGCAAGCGGCTGCATGTAGTGGACGTACCTGTGCAATTGGGTGCAGCAGGCAGATGGTGTCACGAACCTCATCAAGGGTCTTGCCAGTGATGGAGAGCTGATCAGTCTAGAGGCGAGTCTCATAATGATATCTGCCGGAGACGCAATAAATCGTAATCTGGACCGTGGATGCAACGATTCTGGCCGTGGACTGGGGTAATTGGAATTCCGCTTCTTGCTGCCCCACAGCTACCACGAGTGCAAAAGGAGATGCTTTAATTGCTAACCACAACCGGCAAAGTACAAAAACGTACACCACTTTTTGTTTTTCAGCGTTAGCCTGTTGTGGCGCAGGTAGCTGTCATAAAAAAGCGCCACGTGGCGCATCGCTACGCCACAGTTCAATAGAACGTGGCGCAGTTCACTGGACATGTAGGACGGCTGTGCATGTGTGGAGAGAGATAGGAAGCGGTGGGAAGTGAGCAGACAAGGCGTGAGCGGAGAGAATATAAGCGCAGAGAGTGTGAGATGATGAAGTACAAGCTGGTCAGGTTACGGCTGAATAAAATACGAGATAGAGTTAACATTACAGGCGAAAAGGCAGCTCGTTCGCCGAGTACTATTGTCGCTGGGCCGCAACGCAGTTATCGCCAGCCTTAAGGCAGAACACCGCCAAGCACCGCTAGTGGCCCCAATTAGAGTGCATGGAGCCAATGCATCCTGTACATCGGCGGCACCTCTTACTGGGCAGATAACGCTCTTCACACACCCTTTCTAACACTGCTTACGTCAGCGGCGTCAGAGCGGGTGCCAGATGCGCCCTGCTGGCCCCGAAACTTGCCGTTCTGGGAAGCGCGGATGTCGCCGTTACGTAATTGGCAGCTGCGATGCCTTGGACTTGTGCGGCAGCTTTGTGCCTTCTGCATTGGTGCAGAGCAGGGCCCCAGATCCACCTTCCTTAAGGAGAAGCACGCCGTATGGTCGGTGATCTGCCCAGTAGCAGCCCGATGCCGCTACATATCTAAGGCGGGCGAGATTACTGCGTTGATGGTTTGCTATGTGTGCGGGTTTGCAGGGGTGCTGCGCAGTGACCGGCGGCGGCCATGGAATAGCAATGGCGTAATCTACGACAGCGCTGGCATAGCAGTAGCAGCAGTGACATGGTGCCGGCATAGCAGTGACATAGCAGCAGCGCAGCAGCGCAGCAGCAACATACTAGACGGCAGTTTGCACAACCTGCGGGTGCCTGGCCCTCGGATACTCGGATCAGTGATTCGAGCCGTGCCAAAACAATAGGCACGAGGACGCTAATCACCGCTTGCCGGTTGCCGGCTGCTACTGACGGTTGCGGTCTTGGATGCGGTGCTGTTTCGTTATCTGCAAGGCTAACGGATTGGGCTGACTATCTCGTTATCTGTCCCTGAGGCCTGGCGGACTCTGCAAGTTTTATTGTGTATATAACAGAACAGTAGCCCACATTGGTAAACTCTCGTCAGCGTGACACAGCAGCTGCCGGCCCCTATGGACCCTCCAGACCCTGGATACACAAGAACAGTTCCACACACCCTGGACCATACAAGCATGTCGAACAGCTCCAAATCTAACGTTCTTCCCGTGAACTCTATCGTGTCGGTGGTGTCCGCCAACGACGCCAACTTGAACGTGACATCTATCTTGTCGGGTAAAAAGGTGCTCGCCGACCACGAAGTGTCACATGATGAAGCAGTCATCCTGGCCTTGGGTTATAAGGCAGAATTCAAAAGAGAGTTCTCCCTATTCACCACTTTTGGAGTGTCCTTCTCGGTGTTGGGTTTGCTTCCTTCGATCGCATCCACCCTATGGTACTCCATTTGCTACGCAGGTAACGCCGGTATCACCTGGGCATATCTCGTTGGTATGATTGGTGTCATGGGTGTTGCCTTGTCCATGGCTGAGATCTCATCCGCATTCCCAACATCCGGTGGTTTGTATTACGCCACAGCCATGTTGGCCCCTCCAAAGTACAAAGCTATTCTATCCTGGTTTGTTGGCTGGTCCAACTATTTTGTTCAAGTCACAGGTGCTCCTTCGGTCGGATACGGTTGTGCATCCATGATCTTGGCCTTAAAAGCGTTGGTTGACGACTCCTACGTCTACCAAAACTGGCACTGCTTTTTGATGACATCCGCTTTGACTTTTGCTTGTGCTATCATTGCTTCTCTTCCTACTAAGTGGATTGCATGGATCAACAGCGGTTCAACTATCTTGAACTTGGTGTTTTTGTTTGTCTCGTTTGTGGTGTTCATGGCAGGTAACGAGAGAGAAAGCATGGGATACCCTAAGTTCAACGACAACAGCGTGGCTTGGGGTATTACCAACTACACCGATTGGCCAGATGGAATCGCTGTTTTGTTGTCTTTCATGGCGGTCATTTGGACCATGTCTGGTTTTGACTCTCCTTTCCACTTGGCTGAGGAGTGTTCTAACGCTCAAGTTGCCACCCCTAGAGCTATTGTCTTGACCGCAGTCACTGGTGGTATCTTGGGTTTTGTTTTCCAATTGGGTATGGCTTACACTGTTTTGGATTTGGATGCCGTTGTTAACGATGACTTGGGATTGGGTCAACCTTACGTTGGGTTCTTGAACCAAATTTTATCCAGAGACAGAGTCCTTGCTTTGACTTCTTTGGCCATCGTTGTTTCTTTTACCATGGCCTTCTCCTGTATGATCGCCGCTTCAAGAGTGTTGTTTTCCTACTCTAGAGATGGTTGTTTCCCATTGTCCAGATACTGGTGTGCTGTCAATAAACGTACTTTGACTCCAGTCAATGCCGTCTGGGCCAATTGGTTTTTGGGTGAATTGTTGTTGCTATTGATGTTTGGTGGTGTTGCCATTGATGCCATTTTTTCTGTCGGTGCCATTGGTTCTTTTGTTTCGTTTACTATTCCAACTTTGTTGAGAATCACTTATGCCAGAAAGACCTTCAAGAAAGGTCCATGGAATCTAGGTAAGTTCTCTGAGGCGTCCGGTTGGTTGGCTGTCAGTTTTGTCACTCTGATGATTCCAATTCTAAACTTCCCTCAATACAGAGGTGCGGCTAATACACCAGATCTGATGAACTGGACCGTCTTGGTTTACTGGGGTTCCATGTTCTTGTGTCTAGCTTGGTATTTCGTTTACGCCCACAAGATTTACAAGGGTCCAAAGAGTAATTTGGATAGCTCCACCATCATCGACGAGTCCGACGAAGACAACGTGATCGAGGCTATGATTAGTAAAGGCTCCAATGTTGTCTACGGCTCCAAAGAAGATGAAAAAATCTGATCAATTTTTTTTGAAAAAAACCGATCTTTTCCTTGTTTCTTGTTTGTGGCCTTTTTGTTTCTGCTTTTTATCCTTTTTAGTCTTCCCATCTGTGTTTTTGTGTTATCATTTACCCTAATTCTACTAGTTTTCGAATCTTTAATCTCATATTGAAACTTATTTAAAGTTCCTCCGCACTCTGAAAGTCAAGTAATTCGGCTAACGTGTGTTTTTTGTCATCGCGTTAACCGTAATAAAAGTGCAGCTATTTGACTGACTATTACCCTTTTGCTCATGTAAAGGTCAGCCCGTCTTGAGGAGGGTTGTGGATATTGGGAGCTAAGAAAGAGACCAAGAATGGTGTTACATAATGACAAGTGGAAGTACAAAGCCAAGAAAGAATATATGCGGAAGCATGGATTGTCTAAGGTGTCCGACGAGAGGGTGGAAGATAATGGAGATAATAAAGAGGAGAGCGTGAAACAAGAAGTGACAAGTTCGGATAGCGAAGTAGAGGGATCGGAGAGGCTGGCATACGATAGCCCGTCTAATGTTTGGAGGTTCAAGGACGATTTGCCAGCTAGTGAGAGAATCATCAAGGATGCGGACGAGTTAGAGCGAGAAAGATTAGAGCTGGAAAGCGAACAGAAGCTACTTAAGGATCAAGGGAATGTCGTGCTTGCAAAGTTAAAAAAAATGGACATAAACCAAGGCCTAGAGCAGACTTTGAAGGTTAAAAAAGCCAAAGATTTCACCAATCAAGATCTGCTTAACTGGTCTCTCGGCGGCGCTCCGATCACCGAGACACCCACCAACTCAAATGGCTACATGAAATCCAAGGGCAAGGTCCTAGTTGCGAGCGAAGAGGAGAAACAGAGGTATTTGGAGATGAGGACGCACGCTGACCACAAACGAGTCGTGGACGACATGAGAAAGAAGTTTCAGCCAGCCGGGAAGCGCACGCCGGGCAAAGTCCTCGAATTGAACTTACAGTCTGACAAGGACCAGTACAAGCAAGTTCTAGAGAAGAACTTGAACTCGGCCTTGCAAGAGACCACGAGAAAAAGCAAGCACCAGTCTCTCGCAGATTTCGAGAAGGACGTTGACGATCTGCTAGGAATAAAGATGAGCGAACACACCCAAGAAGCTCTCGAGTACGCCGATGGCGCAGACCCTGGCACCCCGTTCTCTTTAGCGAGCGTGATGCATGGCAACACTAGACCTCCAGGCCACACCGATAAATACAGTAACACACACACCAATCCTGCCAGCAACAAACAAGCTCCGAGAGCAGGTTCCCTCTCTCTAGATGATGAAGACTTCCTTGATGAGCTTTTGGGCTGACGTGGCGGTGCAGTGGCGCTGTGCCGCGTTTTTGCCGCGTTTTTGCCGCTCCGGTCTCACCTTAGTAATCGTCTCAGTCCAGAGGTGGTGAAGACGCAGATGATGAAGGACAGTGGCATTGCAGTAGAGTAGATGGGGTTGGATTGTATATGAACACTGCTGCAGTCTTGCATTAGTCTTGTCTTGATACAGCGGGAGTGCCTGTTTAGGACCAGTCAACAAGAGAAATTAGATATGACGTCGGACGCGGCAGAGAGGCGGCCATTACTGGGCCTGATCCAAAGGCCAGGTTCCAGGAACAGCGTGTTGAAATGGCCTGGCACCAGGTCCAGACTGGTATTATGCACAGCAGTGGCCATAGTCACATTGATACTGGTAGTCCAGCAGCTGAGTCTGCGGTTGCTGGGGAGTGACCCTCCTCGGCGTATTCTACCCCCAGCACATGTTCCGTTCCTTGGAGGGCCCACCTGGCAACCCAACTCGAACGAGACGGTCATAGCTGAGCACGGTGCAGTTGCCTCCGATAGCCAGATCTGCTCGGACCTTGGAGTGTCCATATTGAAGAAAGGAGGGTTTGCTGCAGACGCAGCAGTGACAACCTGCCTCTGCATCGGCGCTCTTAATACGATGTACTCCTCGGGCATCGGTGGGGGTGGTTTCATTACCAGCAAGAGGTTTGATGAAGACGGCGCGTTATCTATAGATGCTAGAGAGATGGCACCTGGGGCCGCACATAAGGATATGTATGCAGGGATCGAGTATCAGGCACAAAAAGGAGGTCTCGCCGTCGCCATCCCGGGTGAATTGAAAGGGTTGTACACTTTGTACGAAAAGCATGGATCCAAGAACTTAACTTGGGCCGAGTTGGTTATACCAGTCGCACGGATATTACAGGAGGGGTTCGAAGTGAATCCATTACTAGCTTTTGCGTTGCATTATGCAGATCAAATTGGAGAGATCTCCAAAGCTGATTGGGAATTTGCGTATAGAGACGACGGAAATACAATGAAAGCTGGTGATATCATGACACGTCCTAATTTAGCTAACACATTCATGGAGATTGCAAAAAACGGTAGTGATGCAATCTTTTATGACCCTGATGGGTTCATTGCAACGTCGCTATCGAATAAAGCAATTGAAAAAGGTGGTATATTGACAGCAGATGATTTTGGTAAATACAAAGTTGTTGTTGAAAGGGCACTAGAAGTGGATAACTTTACCGCTGATAATTTAACTGTTTACATTGCCAATGGAGCTTCGTCTGGAGTTGCGCTGGCTGCTGGGTTGAAAATCATGAACAGTTTTTCGGATTTGAACGATCAGGACCCATCTGCTACCGATTTTTATCCTGTTGAGAGCCAGAGATTGATCGAGACCATGAAATGGATGGGAAGCGTTAGAAGCCATCTCGGCGATATTGGACTCTACAATAATAATGCAACAGCGATCAAAGAGCACCATGATCGTTATTTGTCTCTGCTCAGTGAGCAATGGATTAAAGGGACTGTGAGTAAGATCCACGATGACGCGACGTTGCCATCTTGGGAAGACTATGACCCTGCATACCAGCCTAACGATCCAAAAGGAACCACCAGTCTATCTGTGATGGATCAGTATGGAAATGCAGTTTCAATCACCTCCACAGTAAACTTGCTTTTTGGCTCCTCGGTGCATGATCCTATCACAGGTATTATTTTGAACGATGAAATGGACGATTTCTCTTTACCCACATCCAAGAATGCATTCAATTTGCAACCTTCGGTTTACAATTATATTGAGCCTTACAAGAGACCGCTCTCATCATCCGCACAGTCTTTGGTCTATGATCCTTCTACAGAAAGAGTTGTTATGGCTGTTGGTGCTGCAGGCGGCTCTCGTATCACTACGGCAGTGCTTCAAGCTATCATTCGCTCGTTCCATTATCGACTACCATTACTAGAGACCATCGCCTATCCTAGACTGCACCACCAGTTGTTGCCTAATCTCGCATGTATAGAGAGACCAGAGGTAGACGACTTGAATCGTGAGCTGATACGCAGGGGCCACATAATTGAGATGACTGATCACTTGACTGCAATGAATGCCATCAGAATGTTTAACGGAACCATGCACGCTCAAAGCGATTACTGGAGAAAGCTGGGCAGAGCTTCCGGTTATTGAACTCTATGTATAAAGTAATATGCTTCTTAGTCTGTTTTTTCGAGATACATAGTATCAAGAGTTTCTTCTCGTAATACAAACAGGCTAACCTGAAAGTTGGCCCCCACAAAGCCCTAAAGTCCCATGAAAATCTGTTGAACTAAAAAATTTTGGCGGTTGCTTTGCATTTCAAAGTGGATTGACGCGTCATGGATTCCACAGACAATGTAGAGTAGCTACTAGGTCTGGGGAAACAGCGGATTAGGTGAGCCAAGAAGAGTGTCTTGATTCAGAATTTGTGCAAATTGAGCAGTATTTTGGATGAAAGGATTGGATGAGTATATTGAGGGGGAATGCAGTCCATTTACAAACCCCAAAAATACGGATAAGACAAGGCAGTTATGGAATTTGCTGCAGGACGTTACGAATCTAGTGCAGGACATTAATGAAGGTCCGCTGTCCTGTATGAGCATTAAGAGAGCGGAATGTGAGGAGAGCCGGCTATCAGACATAACGAATAATGAAAAAGGTGTTGCAGCCTGTAGAAAGCTTTGCGATAACGTTGGTCTCTACGATAATACCGAGTTGGAAAACCACCAACCACCGAATTCTAGATTGAAAGATGAGAACAGGGAGTATTTGAAATTGAACAAGTCATTATCAAAAGATAACCAGGAGCTAAAAAGAAAAGTTGACCGTTTAACTATAGAGAATGGCCAACTGAGATTGCAGATTGCTCTGCTAAGCAAGGGGAAACCAGACTCTAGCAGCAATGCAATGATAACCAGTACGCAGATGTCTAGTAGTGACATGGATGACACCGTTCCGCCAACCCCTAACAGACGACAAGGGTCTTTTGCTAAGAAGAATAGAACTTCATCATATGAACCGATTTCATCGCCCATTAAACTAACAGCCCGGCAGCCGTCTGTGGAGCTATCCTTTGAACATGAGTACGAGGACGAAATAACAAAACATGAAGGGTTTGGATATGATGATTCATTAGACTTTCTTTCACAGCGGAGCAATGCACACAATTTGGGGCAACCACAAAGACAGATAAATGAGTTAAACAAGGAGAATTGTATGGCCAGAGAGTTGACAATTGCAGATTCACAGGATGCTGACAGTGGAGATCTTAACGAGATAAGCAACGGCTCAAAGTGCAATACGGTCCTTTTAGATTTCACCCACCACCCAACAAGGGGTGGATCTTGGTGGCCAGAAGATTTTAAAGTGAATCCATTTGTGAATTACGGTTTAACTAATCCTTTTAAAAGTCGAAAAGTTGATGCCAGACTTGTCCATCCAATTCTTAAGAAACAGCACGAATACCAGGCAAACTATCTACGCCATGAAGAGATGAAAGACTTCAATAAACTAGCGGGTGAGTTACCACCAGCAACTCCCCTAATTGCCATGAAACATTCCGTTTTACCAACACCTCTAAGAACACCCGATGAGGCATTAGCTAACGAGTTGATAAGTCCAATATATAAATACGACGTGAATCGATTAAACTACCACAAGAACAAAGATTTATTGAATTTAAAGAGTACCAAGAGAATACAGCTTTGGTTATCTCTAGATGATTCTCCACCAGGCCATGACAGATCTGAATTCCCCACTACACAGGAGATTGAAGATGATAATAAGCGTGCTGTCGAAAGGATGAATCTCCTTGCATTACAGAGGTTATTTCAGGCAGTTTTAATGATTCAAGAAACAACTAAGCATAAAAGAAAACACAGCGGGTATATCGAAGATGACGAGGATAATGGCGAAGTTTATGAGCAAGTTGGTAAGTTTGTGTTTAAAAATGAAGCATTCAATGACGCCGTGATTCATGACCGCTTTAAAATCAATGAGAGTATATTCTATGAGCCTGGGACTGAAAGGCTGGGTTAAGGGATGCAGTATTTAATTGTATTGTAAAGATATATTAACAAAAGATCAACTTTTGATATACGATCATAAAATTGTACAAGTTCAAAGTAGAGGCGACAGTGGGGAATAGTAAAAAAATGCACAAATACAAGGGGATAAAATGGAAATCTAGAGACAAAGGTTTTGAAGAAAGAAAGACGAGAATCCAAAAATTTAGGAAACATTTTGGAAAGAATTAGATAGAATGTTAATGCAATTATTAAGGACTAAGTAAGATGGACACGACACGAAGATTATGCAGAGGGAACAGAGCTATCGACTTTTTGATTTGAGATATTCCACTATTGAAGAAGATGCGGTAAGTGTGTGTAAATGTTTATTTATTTCGTTGTTTTATTGTCTTACTCCTTCTTGCCCTTCAAGTCAATGTAACTTTGATAGTTGAAGTTCTTCAAAGCAGGGTTCAAATCTAAGGACAAACTCACAAATCTCTTGGCACCTTCAGTCAAACCGTAATGAACAGTATCGTCTTTCAAAGAAGGGGTTAATGATGTGAGACCATTACCAAAGCCATCTGATGTGATCTTCTTCTCCTTTGGAGAAGTTGGATCTGGGTAGAATTTATTCAATGGGATGTAAGATTGGAACAATTCGTAGGAGGCCAATGTGAAACCAAACTGAGGTGATGATCTGCAAATTCTAGCGACACCACCTTTCAATAAAGCCTTTGGACCTTCTTCTCTCAAGATTCTAGTGAAAGCATCAGCAATGTTCTTGTAGGCCTTTTCACCTGGACGCGTTTCAACTTGTAGTCTAGTCTTGATAACATCACATGGAGTAGTCATGTAAGCAGCAGGCATACCAGCCATCGCACCAGAAACCAACAACTCCCACGATTCCAAGTGATCTCTTTTGGTATTGTCTAATGGATCAAATCCAAAGACATATTTCTTAATGTTGGCATATGTTGGGAAGTAGATAGCAGAAAAAGGAACGTCTCTCAACATACAAGCTGAGGCACCCTTATATAAACCTGCAAAACCCAATTCACGAACAATGTCAACAGCGGTCTTTTCAACAAATGGTAAACCAGCATTTTTCATTTGTCTAATGGTTTCACCTTGAACTTGCAGTCTAATCTTGGTAATCTCTAGTGGATTCGTAAAAACAACTTGACAAGCACCGGCAGATGAACCAGCCATAATTTCCCATCCCATGGTAATTTCGCCATTCTTGGATTGTGACATACCAATACCTCTAACTAAATCATTAACTGTTAGTTTTATAGCTTTTTCAGGAGCAACACCAACTAATTGAGGCAGTAAGCCAGAGTAAAAACCTTTCAAACCTTCGTGTTGAAACACTTTCTTGAAACAATCTCCGTATGAAGAATAGAGAGAATTACCCTTTTGGTTTTGCATTCTGGTCTTAACCAAATCAATTGGGTAAACAACAGTCGCACCAATGGCACCAGCAACGGAACCTAAAAGAAAAGAGTAAGCAGACTTAAACACAGGGTATAGAGAGAAAGGCACTGCATCTGATGATTCTTGAGATTTAATCAAATCATCCGTTAAGATGGCCAACATGTCACCTGATCTAATTGCAGAAACAGAATTCTGTTCTTTTAGTAGAAGAGTGTTCCATTTGAAGAATAAAGAAATATCATCCTTAGTCAAAGTCTCTTCTGATTTGGAGCTCACAAATTGGAAAAAATCTGACTCGGTAATTTGATGATCCTTTTGGTCAAAGTTACCAGTCGAGATTTGTTCATAGATCAGGTAGTTCAAGAAAGGTAAATTTCTTAAAAATCTTAAAATTTCATAGGATTGGTCGTATGATAACAAATCACCGTATGCCAATTTAGAGACGGTTTCCATCTGATCCAAAATGCTTGAAGGCAGTTTTGAGTGATAAATCTCTTGAACGATGGATCTGAAATCTGATAGCGTGACTGTGGAATTTTCCTTTTGCAATTTTTCAAATTTATTCTTTAATTTCAAAGTTGGAAGGGTGGATAACAAGTCTGAGAAGTCTTTGGTTGACAATTGAGTCAATTTCTTGGATTTTAAATAGGATTCAATCTCAATTTTTTCGGTCTCTTTCATTCTTTCTAAAATCTCCAAGAAACTTTTCACAGAGATGGTATCCTTTTTGGTTGAGTTAGCTGCCAAGGTCAAATCTGATTCAAACAATTTGAACAATCTAAATAGCAAGTTGTTTGACGAGTCGCAGGATTGTTCAATGGTTAACAAATCCGAGGACAATCTCTTGAAGTCGGATTCAGTCAGGTAGCCCTTGTGTTCATGGTCCGCCACGATGTATAGTAGGCCAAACGCATCGATTGGCAAGAAGGAACCCACCTTGGAAAGGTACTTCTGATCGGTGTCTTCGTTTTTCAAGATATTAACCAAATCATCAAGCTTCAACACTTTGTCAGTGGTTGGAAGATCCGAGTACGCTTTCGAGTACTTTGAGTAGATCTTTGATAAGCTTTCGTCAACTGTAAGGGCCATGTTTGGAGTCGCCTGCAGAGATGGTGGGGGCAAAGGTCTAGCGAATGGAACAAAACTCCAGAGTATAGATGCCGTGGAGGAAGAGGAAGAGCAAGCACCAGGATCTTCAGAGCTAACGCTGTGTGTCATGAGAAGCAAATTCAGAAAAACGCTGCTGGGTGATTGGGGGGTTTATATGGAAACACAAAGCTGGAGAAATTTTGGAGAAAAATAAGACTTCCAGCGGGTTAGCCAGGGGAAAATCACCGGTTCCAAGCGCCTAATGCTGGCGAGTTTTCTTCGCTCGAGGGAGAAATGGCAAAAATGTCCAAGCGAGTCGATTCGCTTTGGATGAGTCAACGGCGCGGGCGCGGGTGCGGGTGCGGGGGCAAAAGCAGGGGCAGCGACAGCGGCCGGGAGATGGGCAAATACGGACACGGGACACGGGCAGGGCGGTATCGCACGAATTGGGATTGAATCAATGCAAACTGATCTCGCGACGTCTGTGCAAAGGGCTAACAATAGGAGACGCTGTGTGAGAGACAAGTGAAGACTCAGCCAAACACAACAACCGCAGCAAAGAAAAAGGGCAACAAAAAGGGCAACTATTCTGGTGGTCTTTTTGCCCCCATTTATATCTCTCTTTCCAGGAGGCGTCTTTCTGTCGGTGTCCCTGTGTGTTTACGGGTGGTATTAGCGGGCTGCCACGGTGAGCTTGCACATGTCCTGGAGGCTGGGCGGGTGCTGGAGCGGGGTCTCACACCGGACGCTCCGTATAAACTCGTGTGCGCGGGTGCGACGCACGAAATGGGGAAACGGGGGTTTTCGATAGTCGGCGCCTGCGGGCGTGCAGACCCCCCACCTGTGGCGCGGGCGCGGTGTGCACCCGGGAGAGTGGCGCGGCAGCGGCGCACCAGCCACGCAGCTGGCCGAGCCTGGCGGGGCAGCGTGCGCTGGGCGCCCCTCTTGTCGCCAACCACGATAGGCTACCACGGGTGCAATGCCTGTTTGGGCTGTTGTCGGCTAGCTCCCTGAACGAGGTCCGCCCGCCGACTCAACACCATTGCAAGCAACGCACATATAGTGAGTGGCAAGCACGAGACCAGTACGCACAACCCACAACCTACCACCTGCCACCTACGACCCCAAAGACTCAACCATCCCGACGAGTGGCACATCTCCGGGACAGCTCCGGTCTCGGTCGGTGCCTGCCACCGCTCCTGCTCTTTCCACGTGAATCACTTCCCGTCCTTATCGGGATGTGTGCTGACGTAACACACACATCTCCCGCACCGGGTGACTCCAACGAGCCGGCTGGGTGCCTTCTATTGTTCCGAGCGTCGAACCCCCTAAGCCCTCCGCGATCTAGACTGCGCACCCGTACACCGGACATGAGAGCAGCAGCTCTCAATCACCCGTGAACCTAGTGGGTTGAAGCCATCCCAGGTAAGAGGCTCAACTACAGGGTAGAATAGAGAGTGAAGAGTCAATTAGTAAGTTGATTAGTGTGAAAGGGAAGAGTAGACAGTGGAATATTAATTAGTGTGAAAGAGAAGAATAGAAAGTGGAATATTAATTAGTGTGAAAGCGTTGAAAAGTGCCACTGAGCCGAGACAGAAGTAGGCAGATGCTATCAGGATACTCAAGATGTGCTACAAGAAATTGCCCACCTATAGCTCTAGTGTGTCCTCGGTGACAGTACCATACAACTCGACAACCAGCTCTAGTAGTGCATCCAACTCCTTGGTGATGGAATTGGTCACCAAATTGTACGTATATAGCAAAACAAAATCCTCATCCGACAATGTTTGGCTTTCGTTCTGCTTCTTGCTGATGTCTCTGTTCCGTATCTCGCTCAATTTAGCTAGTAATCTCTCCAATGCATGATCAGTGGACGCAGGTTTCGAAGCCAAAGGGAACCCCAATTTCATCGCAGAGGCAAGCATGTAAAAAATTAAAAACACCCGGTTCTCTAGCTCCAGCATCTCGGGCTCTAGATTCTCTAAAACTTGATATTCTTCAAACGACAAACTGTTATCGATTTCAATGATAGAGTTCATGTTTTCAAATGCATCCATAATCCTAGAGGTGGATTTTAGTAGCTGATCAAAGATATCCTTGGGAAAAGGTCCTTTCAATCGGATCTCCATCGGCGCCTGCTGTAACAATTGCTCCAATTCCCGCAGAATAACTTGATTTCTTTCTCTGTCTTTAATTCCAACCAACCTGTACTGTTCCACCGCACCACTTCTATTGGCACTTCCTTCCATGTTGTCTCCACCGCTGAAAACCTGAAAATTCAATGGCCCACATCTCCAGACAATACCAAGCCTTAGCCACAACAAACTTAGGCCCTGTCTGATCCTACTTCTGGCACTCATTGGAAATAGCGTCATGGTTATGAAAACTGCCCATATAACACCAAAAGACACACCTAAAAATCTGTGGAATGCAATCTCAAATATTATAGGCGTATCTCCACCTTCATCGTCAAGATCGTCGCCCGCTCTTCTTGACATTGTATAAGAATACAAAACAGTAAGGTTGTAAGTCAACAATATAAATCTTCCAAATGCATTGTTAACCTTCCAGTTTAGAATAATGTCGAAACATGGAATGCAGAATATAAAGCCAAATAATGCCATTACTAGCACATTAGGGTACCAGAAAATCCACACCAAATATGCAACCAGTGCTCCCATAAAAGTACCCATAAACCTCCACTTAACAGTCATATTTGTTCCTCCCACAGATTTGTTCATAATAATGCAATATGTAACTAGGGCCCATTCGCCACGCCATTCATTAAAATAATAGCTTGATTTGTCCCAGTATGCAAAGACGGCTATAGCCATCGCCCCTAAACCAACCCGACATCCAAACTGAATGTCAATGCTTCTAAATTTCTTGCTAACCCTCCACAACTTGTAATTGAATGACCTCTTATGGACAGTCGCAGAATCAACTCTGGATTCATGATGACGGTTTAAAATGCTATCCAATGAATTGTAAGCATTTTGTTGATCAGTATTAGCTATTGTATCAGCCTGAGCTAGGCCTTTTCTCCAATTAATGTTTCTCCAAAATTTAAGAAAATTGAAAGTCTTTTTGTAACATTCTGGATGGCACTCCATGTATCTCATGTCTTGTAAAATCTCTAAGTATTTAGTCAACTCATTTCCAAAGTGAAGTAATAAAAATGAAAAATTTCCACATGATGCAGCCACATCCTCTTGGTCAACTTTACTATCAAAGTCTGTCTCATTCTTGAATATATCCTGGTTGTATAGTTTACTCAGTGATTTTGTCTGGGTTGAACTGTAAAGATCAGCAGCTAATGCTAAACTTCTCTCGTACTGATCCACTGTCGAATCAACTAATTCACAATTATCCGTAAAAGGTACGCCGTCCAATATCTGTCTCATGGTGAAACAGAAAGATTTTATGGATGGCCCAAGATAGTAAATAAACAAATCAAATAATTCTTTAGATTCGGAGACTAAATGGGAGTCCTCTTCTTCTTCTTGTTCATCAGAAATTGTTCTCCCCACAGAGGCATCATCTCGATAGATTGAGCTTCTTGTTAAAAAGCTCTCTAATGATCTATTATCAGAGAACACATTGGATCCATTGGTCTCGTCTGTATTTTGATTCAACAAATCCCATTTAAATTCCACTGATCTTCTTAAACCAGCAATTGTTGAACTCAAATTGGAGCATGATAAAACCAGCTTTTCCAAAAGTTTATATTCAGCCTCTCTCCCAACCACATACATTTCAAACTTGGATTCCTCTAATGACGACTGTAAACTTTTTAAATTGTTCTTTAATTTGTCCAGTAATATTTTAATATCATTTGTGTCAATGTTCTCATATTTCAAAAACCCATAAGTAAGTTTTCTTAATATCTTTGATAAGATGTCCGAATTTTCGTTCAATTGTCCTTTTAATTTTACTAGCCCGCTAGTTGGCCACAAGAAATAGCAAGTACCTGCAGATATTATGCAACCCATTGTAACAATCCTAAAGATTGACCAAATCTTCGCCCATGGAACCACAGATCCATCTATACTGCCTTCTTTGATAACACAAGAGATTATCACAATTGCACTCAAAGAGCAAGCAGTATTAAAGGTTGGCTTATTGATAAGCTGTTTCATGAATGAAATCAGGCCTAACGCTGAGCAAGACAATACTAAGTCTATCAAATTACCAATCTCTGGATCATCCTGTTGATAATACTTGCTTGACACTAGCATTAAACCAATGGAGGTTGAGAATGCAAATACTAAGGAGATGATGACAAACATTAAAGACTGTATCATTGAGCCTTTCGATCTTGAAGCATGGAAATAAACCACAACAGTACATACCAAATGCTTCGAATCCGATTTTCCTAGCAGCTGTGACAAGATCGGCAAATAGATCGCAAAGGAAGCTATAAAGTAAGCCAGTGATGCCTTCAAGATCGGCTTAGACAGCTTGGAAAGAATGTACTCTCGGGTGGCTTTACTCAGGTCACTTAGCCTCGTGTTATCTGTGTCAGAACTGCGTTGCTGTTCCCGGTGGTGGTGGTGTCCTTGTCGCTGCAGAAGAGACGTTCGGTTCAGCATTGGTCTTGCACCTTCTTCCACACTGCCATCCTCTTCTGTTTCATCAACAGTAGCATCCCAAAATGAGTACGTCCGTTGAACTCTCTGTCCCGTACTGGCTATGATGACCGAACTCTTTCTGTGGATCTGAGGCATCTCAGGCGCCTTCACCTGGTCATTTTCCGCCGAGTCTTCATCTCGTGCCGCTTTGTATCTAGACGACTCACTTCTGGCAAGCGTCGGAATCTTGGATACCGGAGGTGTTGGCGGTTGCTGTGGCTTTGCTCCTGCCGGAAAGTACTGGAATGCATCGTCCGAACTCATCGACAATAACCGAGTTGACTCCCTAGGCGGTACATTCATAGGCCCGCTTCAGTCTGTTTCTTTCTGCCTTTCAAGGTTACCTCTACTTAAGTCAATTGGCTTGCCCTGTTTCCTAAGTCTTGTATACTACTTTTCCATGTTGGAGGTTGTCACACAGTAACAACTCGTACCCAGCAATTTGCCATTTTTTTTTGCGATGACATTTTCTTTCCAGGCATTGCCATGTTTGACTACGTCTAATTGAAGTAGAAATAGTCAGGCATTGGCGTAATTTCGGGATACGTGGATAGACTGATTGACATATTTGAGCAATTAGGTAGCAGGGTGGCCTTTTCAGCGTATTAAAATTATTTCATAGGTGCATTTAGGGGCAGATGAATGGTCACTAAGCCCAATTAAGATAAAGAAACATATATACAGATAAAATTCACAAGCTGGTGAAGAAGACGTTACTCATCATACTCTAGTCCAATCACGTCTTGGAATATCTTTTGACATGGAACCGTGGCGTTCAATCTAGCACATAATAGATAGGCCCCGCTTAACTTTCTGTGAAGAGAGTAAGTCTCCTCAGGCGGAGGAGTCAATCTTTCGTTCAACATTAGCTTGATGTTACCTCTCACTCTGTCCGTGACGGTTTGTTGGTTGAAATCGTAAGGAGACCCGTTGTTGTCTGTAGGGCTGAAAGGTTCACCAAGAGCCATTATTGAGTCGATGTGTGCTTGCCTCATGGCGTCACTCTCGAATCCAGTCAAAAAGCCTAACTTTTCAGAGTACTTTCCAACCAGTTCTCTGTCCTTTCTAATGGAAGCTCTCAAACAATTTGCATAGTTTTTGACAAACTCAGGTCCAAACTCCCTACATGCGCCAAAGTCTAATAGCTCAAGCTTTTTAGTTTTCTCGTTGTATAAGAAGTTGGCCCAGTTTGGATCACACTGCATAAATCTGAATTTGTATATCTCAAGCAAAGTCAACCTCATCACATTTGTGGCAATCCAGTCTTTAGTTTCTTGATCCCAGTTCCCTTTAACAATTTCTTTACCTTTCATCATCTGCATGGTTAAGACATGCTCATCACTCAGCTCGTGGTACACTTTAGGAACCTCAATCACGGGATCATCTTTCAATAATTCCTTAAATTTCACCAAGTTCGTGGCTTCTCTTATATAGTCACATTCCCACTTCAACTCGATTCTGGCATTGGCCACGCTCTTATCCAAAAACAATCCCGGTGGTAATAGTCTAGATGCTGTCAATAAAGAAAGCATATTATCCAAATCTGAGTCGATAGAGTCTGACACGCCAGGATACTGCACCTTAACAACAACTTCTTCCAGTTCTTTTCTTGTCACAGCTTTGTGCACTTGTCCTATAGATGCAGCAGCAATTGGAATATCATCAAATGAAGCAAATAGCCTCTGTCTCCAGCCTTCGCCTAATTCAAACGCAATGGTCTTTTCCAATTGGCCAGCAGGCATGTAATGCGCACTGTTTTGCACTCTCAGTAGGATCTGCTGGATCTCAGGAGGTAGCACAGCAGCATCCTGAAATGATAACATCTGACCAATCTTCAAAGCGGCACCTCTCATTTGACTGAATTTCTTAGCCATTCTCTCGATGTTTCTTGGAGACATTATTAAATTATTCAGACTTTTGTTGTCGCCGGCTGCGTAGGATTTGGCGCCTTCCTTCAGCACTTCTAGCCCTACGCCTGCTGCCAATGCACCATAATGAATCAATCTGCTCAAACGAGAACTCGGAACCGCTGATTGGGTCAACTCAAAGTCAGGAGTCTCTGCTTCACCGATAACACCTGGCTTTGCGCCTGCCGGCTTTGCACCGTCATGCTTATCTCTCAACGATCTCATGGTTGAAAATTCCCGCTTGTTCGTGATTCCTGGCTTGGGAGCTAATGGCCTCTTATCTGACCCAAGCATATTATTTTCCAATTTCTCAGAATGCTTCACGCTTGTTGACTTCTCCCTGGCCAACTGAAAGATGTCCACGTCTCCACCTGAGGACCCGGCGTCGTTAGAAGACACGTTCGCCTCCTCAAATTCACGGTTACCCTTCTTGGCCCTGGCCTGCTCGGATTTGTATTTTGCCTCCGTGTACAGCGCATCGTTGCCTGCCAAACTCGACAAGATGGAGCACTTCTCCTGAGCAACCTTACAAGTTGCCTTGGCCACTTGTATTCCACCGGACGCAAGCGACCACGCTTGATAAACTGACTTCACACTCATCCTATACGTTCTAGTGGTTGTCACTTTGATGATGTCTCTATGTCCCAGATCTCCTTCCTACACCGACCCTGCTCCTGGTTCTCAGTCACCAACTCCACTCATAAACTCTACCCTTTACCTACAAATAAGAATCACATCATTAAAAGAAAGTCAAGCATTTACAAAAAAGGCGGCGCGACGATCGACGCGCCATGTCGTATTTGCGAGCTACGCTAGATAGTTGGTGGGCCTAGTGGTGGACATCTTCTCTTAGTAGCAAAGCACGTGAAGCCAATGGGATCAACACCTGACCGATTCTGGAGTCGTTGAATATGTCATCGACGATTTCCTGCTGGGATTTAGCGTCTGAGCCGTCTTTGTTGCCAAAGACGGTGTTGAAGTTGAGTATATCATCATTACAGAACATGCCAATCAAGTCGTTGTCGTTCTGCACGTCTGCATCGTCGTCTAGCACGTTCTCAAAGTCGTACTCTATGTTCTGAAGAATGGCGAACTTTTTAAAGCTCTCGGCATGTGAGTCTCTGTTGTTGTGGAAGCTCTTGTACATTGGGGATTTAATCTCGTACTGCAGTGGGTCCTGTAGCTCGATCAATTTGATGGTTTTCTTATCGCTTGGGTCTGTGGTCTCCAGCTCCAGCATCTTATTCAGGATTTCGATGTCTCGTCTGTGTCTCTCGAGAATCAGATACAGTAAGAGCCGATCCTGCAACTTACTGGACGTTGTGTGGATCAACGTTTGGTTTCCGGCCGCGTCTTGCTCCACTCCTTTAAACACCAAATTGCCATACTCCTCAGGGATGCTCTGGAAAATGTCCAGTCTAAAATTCAATAGCTCATCGACATCATCCAATCTTGATTGGCGTATTCCTTTAAACAAAAAGATGTTATAGTCTAATGGGTAATCTGGCACACTTGCTAATTTCGAGAGAGCGTCGGCACTCAAGCTTGACAGCCTTGCCGGTTCATCTAAAAACGTGTGCGTCATGCTTCTGCCACTGGTTGCCACCTGTTTCCTGCTTCTGGTAACACCCCTGTCTCCCGTCAAACTCCAAGCGGTCTTCACAAACATACTGCCTGCCAGCCTGTGCCTGTCAGCACCAGCTGATAGCTGTCTAGCAGGCTCCATCGCTAAAGGGCGCCGGCCCCATGCACCCGTGCACCATACAGAGTCTGGGGTAGTACATGCTGCCTGATGTGTAAGCTACGCCGGGAATAGCACAAGCCCAGGTGCTGAATACAGGTGTATGTAGATATATGTGTGTCTGTGTTTGCGTATTGGCATTATTCAAGGTAAGCAGTAATCCATTGTAGAATCAAGTGACTAAGTCTGCCTTAAAACCCTCGTACAAAAAGAATACATTTATTAATGAGCACTGGGGCCGGCTTCCGTCACTCTGAACTACATTTCTGGTTGCCGAGGGGTCTGGAGTATGTAGAGTGGTCTTGCTAAATCAGTGATATTGTCTGATGCCTCGTAACATTGTCTTCTGTATCTGCAGCAACGCTGTTCTGCGTGGGCCGCCCCACGCGGTAGTGGCCGTTCAACTCCCTAGATTTAAGGTTCGCTTTTTGCCTGTGTTTTTTTTCAGCATTTGGGTGTGTTGAAGACAGAAACGGTGTAGAAAGAAGCAGAAGCAGTGAATAGACACCGGAAGACACCAGTTGACTTCTCTGGATAGTAAAGGTAGATAGACAGCTGAGTATGAGTTTCTTTGTGGATCTATGGGAATCTGTGTTCCAGCCGGGCACTACGCCTGCGTTGATTTTAGCTACACACGTATCATTTGCGTTGCTTTTGACCTCATTACTGGTGCTTATCTACATGAGTGGGTCTGTCCATTTCTATAACCTGTTTGCCATTGCCGCGTTACTTTGGGCGTCAGTGACCTGGTTCATCAAGGAACTAGAAAATGAAAAGGCAAAATTGAAAACCAATGAGGAGCTGGCGAAAGAGGGTGACAAGGCCGAGAGCGACGCTACCAAGAAGGAGAAATGATTGCGCATAACAGGCAGTTGCCCTGAATGCCGGCTTTGCATGCTTGCATATCAGGAGGTGCACTATTCTGTTCTTAGTGCAGTTCTTGTGTGGGTGGCATGTTGGCCACCGTGCGCACGTCCAACCCGTTTTTCATGTGGCCTGGGCTTGTAACTCCACGTGTACTAGATATGTATTTACGCTATTGATTTGTTAACTATTTAATCCTCTAATTTTTCTGTCTTAGGCTACGGGGCTTCAGCTTGTATACGTGCAGAGTGACGAATCACTAGAGCACCCAACTCCGAAATCATCTGGTGGCTGATAAGAAACACGAAAAACCCATACAAAAACGCCGGGAATTTTTTTACTGGAGTCTCTGTGGTGGGCAGATTGGCGGTTGAGGAGCTTTTAAGGAGAAGTAAAAGAAGATAGCACTTTGGGGAGGGCTGTGTTGTAAGGAGGCATAGATGGCTGAGAAAGAGACGAAACCAGTCTGAGTATGAGTAGCGGAAAGAAGTTTATGCCAAAGACACCTGTGGAATTAGACCCACCAAAGGATGATCTAATAACCATGGAACAGCTATCGAAATGCGATGGTAGGTTGAAGTATTCTTGATTTTGAGCGACCAGCACGTACAGACTACTAACTGAAGGAATTGGAAACTGCCATTGGATGGTTGTGGTGCCAGGTGAGCAATCGGAGAAAATGTACATTGGGATCAAGGGGACAATATTTGACGTGAGCCACAACACTGCTGCTTACGGCGTTGGCAAGGGATATCATGTGTTGGTAGGACGCGATGCGTCTAGGGCCTTGGGCAAGTCGTCATTGAAGCCAGAGGATACGGATTATAGTGTCAGCTGGGACTATTCGCCGTTGACTGAGAGACAACTACAGGTTTTAAGCGATTGGTTTACGTTTTTCAGCAACAGGTACAACGTTGTTGGAAAAGTTGCGGATCTACCTGCATTACCACCACTTGAGAACGGTTCGTAACACTTGGAAGGTGTTCAGTGGTTGAGCTCATCTATTTATATCATTTGTTTTTTGTTTTCTTTCGTATTTCCAAAAGAACATTGTGTTTTTTATTATCATGTGATGATGAGCTGATGTTCTATGGGTGATGGGTGACCCTCGAGCAAGGTATAGCCAGTAGAAGAGTGTGGATCCAAGAGAGTATAGTTTTGGATGAGCATGATTCATGAGATAAGCTGTGCGTGCAAGATTGTATATGCTTCAGGGGAAGACGTGTGTTTGTGATTTGCAATAAGTCAGGTGGGCTTTTGGGGTCGTGTACCATGCGGGCAGAGAAGAGGGGTACATAGGATGACAGGGAAGGACGTAGATCAAGAAAGAGATGCTCTGGTGCAGGTGGGTTGCATTGGGGGTAGGCAGTGCGGTCGGTGCACTCAGTGTAGCCAGTGTACTTGCAGCCAATGTAGCCAGCCAAACTACCGGTGTGCTAGGCCTGGCTATTGTTGTCCCGAGCCTCTACACGCTCTCGCGGACATGGCACCACCACGCCAGGTCCAAAGTCACCAGATAGGCACCACGGCACGAACCGTGCCTGCCTTAGTGTGCATCCGAGGAGGGCAACGTGCAAAAAGTAGGGTCCATCGGCGAGGAAACGCTATTTCAGGGGACCCTCGCCGGCTTGGCACACCGCGTGTGGACAGCGACGCCATCTTTTAGAAGCCGAGACGGGACGGCTGGTTGCCACTTCTATAAATAAAAGTTTGTGGGGACGGTGTGTTACGGTGTGCTACGACGTGCCACCAGGTGCGGTGTAGGCCGGTTGCACACAGGGCGGAGACTGTGGGCGCACGGGTCGCCGTCTAAGCGGGGAGCGATGGGGCCTGTGAGGTAGTGCCTGTGTGGTTCTGCCTGTGAGGTGCTGCCCGTGAGGCGCCTGAGATGCCTGCGATGCCTGCGATGCCTGCGATGCCTGCAATGCGTTTCACTGCTGCCAGGTGCACCGAGAGACTTTCTGGCTCGTTCTATTGGCGTTCGTGGTGAACGCCATTCAACACTGTGCGCTGGATCAGACCCTCTCATGTATGCGTGATTGTTTGCTCGGCTTCTTTCAAGCGCCAGTGGAACCCACACGGCAGGTGAAACAAGGCGAGCAAAGACACTAGTGCGCGGAACCCATGGGCGTGCCCCGTGAACGCGGTGAGGCGAGTGGTTGGGTCGGTATTGTGAGCGATGCGTCGCGGCGTTCGACAGGCTGCGGGCCAGGCACACGGGGCGGATCAGGCACACGGGCCAGGCACACGCACACGCACACGCACTCAGGCCGCCCGCCGCCAGCACCACGCCAGAGTCAACAATAAGCGAAAGAAAATCGCCCTGTCAAACACAGCAGCCTTTTTATGGCTATACAGGTAGAAATCCATGCAACTGTCAGCTGGAGAGTAGGAGCTTCAAGGCGTGCAAATTGGCACTGATTGCGTGCCACGGATTGCTTGTCAACACACTGGGCTTGAAACGTGATCAGAGTTGGTTGTCTGACGTCCTTGTCTAAAGGCCATTGCGTACTTGTGCACCCACCCACCCGGCTCTGCCGTAGCATATCACACTGACACAACAGGCTGTGACTACCCAAGGAGCGGTTGATTTAGCAGGTCCACACACTCGTTTGCATTTGTAGCGCAGAAACAGCATATTCAGCATGGAGGCGGCAATGTCGACCACCAAGAGGCAGTCGTACTCTCTGAACGGAGTTCCTCAGAGCGGTATGAGCAGAACAATTAATGCATCCGCATTCATTGATATCTCCCAGGAACAGCCAATCAACATGCCAAACAACTCCGCCAGAAGCGAATCCTTCAGACAGCAGCAGCGATTTGCCCCAGACATGTACCAGCAAACACACCAGGGCCCATACGCTCAGAACCCTTACGTGAATCAGTATCCAGACATGGGATACCAGAATAGCGTACCTAACTTACAAGGACAAGCGGCGTATGGACAACAGAGACCAAATGCCGGCTACCCGGGCTACAGCCAACCCCAGTACAAGCCTAGCTTTCCCGCTGCAGAGAGACCCTCAAATGGATCAAGAGCAAACTCCCTAGCATCTTCAACCTCTACCGTGAACAGATTCCTCAAGAAGAAGTTTCATAAGTCAGGAGGTGGAGGTGGTGACGATGCCGACTTTGGCGATGGTATGGACGATGGAGGCAACGTTGATCTCCCAACTGACAGTCATGTGTCTTTTGAAGATTTACAGCATATTAGAGGCGGTGGTAGGTATGGCTCTTCCTTCGTTGATACAACACCTTATATTCCAACGATATCCACGGCCCCAAAAGGCCCAAATGGACAGCTTTCAAATGAACAATATAGAAAACAGAAACTCGCCTCTAGAAAGTTGGCAGCTTCACAGAATGGAAACACACAGCCGGCGGGAAATCTGCCCCAACAAGGCGGGGGGCCAAGAGCAATGAGCCTGCAGGGCTATAACAAAGGTTCCCAATATCCAAGGGCCATGTCTATGCAAAACTATGGCGCTTTTGGACAGCCAGCAGACCCAAGATCAATGTCAATGCAGAGCAATTTCTCAAAGCCTCCCTTTGGTAACCCGTCTGGCTTTCAGCAACAGGCCCCTGGACCTAACAGATACAATAGACTCAGTGGACCGCAATACTATTCTTCACAACAACATACTTCCTCTCTTAGAGGTGTTCCAAACCCATACATGAATCAACCAGGGTCTCAGCAGCCCTTTGGAAGACCTAATACTGGATACTCCCAAAATCAATCTCAGAACGCTCCTCCTATTCAAGGACCTACCCATGATGATTATGATGGACAGTTTCAGCAAGGACAAGTCCCTGTTAATGGACCTGCATATCCCCAGCAGCAGCAGCCACAACAACCACAGCAGCAGCAACAACAACAACCACAGCAGCAGCAACAACAACAACCACAGCAGCAACAACAACAACAACAGCCACAGCAGCAACAACAACAGGAACCCCCTACTGTTAATATTCAAAACGAAGATGGGCAAGATCTAAATGGTTCTTTTAAGGTTCCTGCTGGTGAAAATCCTAAAGTCAACCGTTATGTCTTTGCTGATAGCGACGGTGAGGATGGTGAAGATGAAGAAATAGCAATTTATGAAGAGAGCCCGTTATCTAAAGAAACCCCGCAATCGTTATCGCCTGCTACTACGACTCCAATCACTACACCTACTGATCCAAAGATTCCAACTTCGGATGTTGTAAATGAGACTCTAAGGTCTCCTCCAGCTGGTGCTCACTTCTCAAGAGTTAACGGAAATGAAAGTGACATTAAAGGAAACACGTTGTCTGTGTACTCTGTGACTTCGTCATTTGATAATAACTCTGCAAATATCAAACACCAGGATATTTACCAGCTATCTAACAACACGACCAACAATGACGTTTTTGTGACCGCATCCGAGCTACCAATCCATTCTGAAGTTGATGAAATACAGGAAGAATATCAAGAAAACGATCATGGAATTCAAGCTCCTGTTGTGTCCACTCAAATGTTTGATAACCTTGCAAACAGCAGTCAAGGTACGCTAAAAGTTTCCAAATCAATTGATCTCCAAAATAATGACGAATCTGCTATTTCCGGTTTAGAACAGCCTAGTGGATTTACAAATGATTCGTACGATAATTCTCAAGATGATTCAATTGGTAAGACTCCTGATAATACGATCATCGAACACCAAAAAAACAGTAACACCCTAGAGACTTATAAAGAGCAAGGCAATGAAGATGAAGAAGATGAATTATTGAGATCTGCACAGGAGGCCAGAAAAGCTGTCACTGCTAATTTGAACCAGTTTAGGAATTCTCCTGATCTTCGCAATACCCAAAATCCAGATTATGCCCAATCTACGAATGCGAATATTTTGACGTCAGCCTCAGCTTCCCATAAATCCAATGCTTCTATGACATCAAATAGAAGGAGACCTCCTCCGCCTCCATCGCTTCCCTCCAAGGAATCAGAGAATTGGTATTCCAACTCACCTGCTACCTTAGGTGGTGCTGTAGGTACATTTACTCCTGCATCTCTTGCTACATCTACTTTTAGCCAGAATACTCTCACTGCTGCGGACAATTCCAAATCTACTACGGCCCACACTCACGACAAGAGCGGTGGGTCTCACTTTTTAGGAATTAATACTTCACCTAAGGCTTTCCGACTTTCTGGTAATACATCTGGTACTGATAATTCCACTTCTCCAAAGGCAAAAAAAAAGGGGTTCTTTTCAAAACTTGGATTCAAGCATAAGAAAGAAAGTAGCATCAGTTCTCCCACTCTTATTTCTTCCTCGAGTTTAAAAACTTCCGATACTAATGGCAATGCCAGTATTGCAAACAAATCATTGAATTACAACACTGCACCGGAATCACCTAATTATTATCCCACAACACAAGGGCTACAGATCAATGCAGCTATTCCTTATGACAGAAATAAGGAAAAATCGTTGCCGGACACCCCTGTGACAGTTGATAAATCTTTGCTAAATTATCGATTAAGTGTCGATTTACCCTTTCCAGAAAATGAGGTCAGATTGAGCCGTATCATCAATTTAAACAAGGTGGATTCGGGTGTGGAAACTCACAATATGGGAGATGCCTTCAATGACATCAACAGAAAGTATGAAACTTCTCCGTTGAAGTCCATTGAGAGATACAATTCAAGTGTTGGTTCGAGTACAGCTGATAAATCTGGACAAATTGAGAAGGAGAGCATGGCTTTCACAGCCCAATCTTCTCCTGAAAGAATGAAGAGACTAACTGTTAACTTGTCAAATGATAATTTTGATATTCTAATGAAGAACCATGCCATTTTTGAGACCCACAGATCTCCTTTGCAGGAGGATCTTGCAGATGAGTCCAAGGATGAGGCCTTTGATTTCAGCCCATTTAGATCTCCAGAAACAAAACACACTGCAAGTGATTTGCTTAATACCGCCAAACCATCAAGCCTTGAAAGAGAATCCGAAATTAATGTTGTTAATCCGAGTTTGAGTTTGATTGAATCAGATTCAACGTCAATTCCTGATAAGGTATTAAACAATCCTCTACATGATAGCAAGATAAAATCTACTACAAATGTTGAAGATTCCGATGAGGAAATTTTGGAAGATCTTTTGCCTCCTGCATTGCAAACGCAGACAAAGACCTCAAGTGACGTACATAGCGAGTCCTCTCAGATGTCCAAATTAACGGGCGATTATTCGACTGATACCAAATCGAATGAACTAAGTGTTTCAACTACTCCTGTGCAAACAGAATTGAGTAGAGTGACAGGGTCTCCTGGAATTGCAAAGTTTTTCACTGCTGAACAATTTGGATTGCTAAACGCTAATAATGATCTTTTGAATGAGTTACAAATTGTCACTAATGAATTAGCTGAGTCTATTAGTAGGGAGCTGAAACTGGAATCCTCTTTAAGAGAGAATAATCTGATTGATTCGTACACTCTTTCAGAGACAGTGAAAGGGTCTGAGATATCTAAACTATCAAGCCAATTGGTTGACGAAACACGGAAGAGGAAAACTGCCGAAGAGCTGCTATTAAGACATTCTGCTGGCTCGAAGAGCGATAATCAATTAAAGGAACTAACATACGAGAATTCTGAATTGCAGGCTAAAATGACTGAACTACGGGAGGCGGCTGAGATTTCCAAGTCCACGATTGAGATGCTGAAACTTGAGAATGGTGAGTTGAGGACCAAGTATGAGGATTTGGCACAATCCCATAGGGTTGTGACGAATGAGACCATTCCAAGTTTGAAGAACCAGCTGGAGATGCTAGAGTTCACGTCGGCGTATGAGCACAGCGACAAGGACTTTGAAGAGTTGCGTCAGGAGAACTTTGGGCTGAGAAAGCAGCTGAGTGAGGTTGACGATGTCACGGACCTTCAAAACCAAAGAGATTCTTTACGCGATGCTCTGAAGCACCTGAAAGCCCAAAGAGAAGCTGAGACCAAGAGTGCCAACGACAAAATCAAAGCACTCGAGGCCAAGGTTGCGGAGCTCTCCGCTTCGCAATGAGTGTGGGCCCAAGCGAATGCAGCCGAGCTGGCTTGTGGATAGCTTTGCTTCCAGGTATTTCCCATCTCTCATGTCTCGTCCCCTGCACGACTTGTGCTCTCCCGCCTTTGCTAATCTTCTGTGCCGTGCCCTTCCGTGGACGCCATTCTTGTGTTGCGTAGTCACCTGCCGCCGTGTATCCACCTGCTTTACTCACCAGCTGCTGCTCGCCAGCTGCTGCTCTCCACCGGCACCACCTGTGTACTTTTATTACCATCCTGACAACCCCCCGAACTTGATCTGTACACGACCGTAAATTTGAGCTGTAATTTTTCGCTTGAAGCTGAAGGCTGGGCTGTTTGGTGAAGTGTAGCTGAAGAGGGTGGTTGTGGGAAGAGAGGCGTGGGGGAGAGGTGGAGTAGTGGACGGAAGTGCAGAGCATCTAGCTGTAGTAGAGTGAGCGAGAGGAAATGTCCGAGGAGAATTCAAGAAAGAGAGCGTTTGAGGAGGAGGAGGAGGAGATTGTTGGTGGAGCTGGTGGAGCGGGTGAGACTGGCGAAGAGCAGCAGCCAAGAGACAGAGACTCCAGAGACAGACAGGAGCGGTTTGAGCAGTCGGGCACACAGTGGTCGTCCAAGAGGTCCAGAAGACAGCAGTTGCCTAGAAACGTTGAGCTGGCGAGAACGGTGTGTCAAGCCATTGGCAAGCTTGGCGATTACCCGCCTGAGCTGGCGAAGGAGCTGGACCACGTTTCCCGGGAGATTGCCACAGAGTTTGCGGAGTATGACGATGCAGAATTCAAGAGCTCAATTCTAGATTTCATATATGCAATGGTGGTGGAGCAGCCTCATAAGATGGCGATTATCTCAGGACTGGTGCAGCTAGCGAATGCAAGAAGTGCAAAGGTTGGTGCGTTTGTGGTGGACTACTTACATTTTAAAGCCCAGAGTATCTTGGACAGTCTAAAGAAGTCGGAATCGGCAGACGCCGAAGAGCTGACGGAATCGAACGAGTCGGGTAGATTCACCAGATTAAAACTGGTTATCAGATTTTTTGCAACTTTAAGCCCAATGCTCTCAAACGTGGATACCGTCATCTCCATTTTCAAGCAATTCTTGACGGTTGCTGTTGAATTGCAGAAACAGAACGAGCATAGATCCCCATTGGGTGAACTCTTATTCTTCGCTACTGTGGGCTCTATTCCATTTATTTGGTCTTCCAACGGTAGCACTGATGAAATCAAAGAAAAGACCCAATCTTTATTGGATTTGGCAAGAGAATTTCAAACTAAAAAAGCAGCCTTCTCCGCCAGTCTGGTGCAACATTTTGTCAAGTTCAATGATGACGATGAATTGCCTTATGAGCCAACAAACATAGTGGAGTTAATTCTACCTGCTGTGGAAAACTTGGGTGATTTGGATCTGTTTTTGGACATCAACTCTCTAATTAAGAGTTACATTCAAGATTCATTAAAAGCAAAAGCCAGTAATGAGAACAAGGTGGAAACCGAAGAAGAGAATCAAGAGAAGCAAGTTGAGAAACATCAGCTAGTTCAATTCAACTTGCCTTCGGTTGCTGATTTCCAAAAGGTGGAACAACTAAATAGTGGTAGAGTCGGTAACGTTGACTCTCTATGGAGATATCCAAGATTTCCTCTACAGGTTTTTTCCATCACTGAAACTGCTTTCACAACTGTGCCACCTGTTGATTCTTACGTTTCCTTATTACTCCGTGACATTTCTCAAGATATTATTCAATCAATGGAGTACAACAGGGTTACTGTTTCTAAGCAATTGCTAATCTTGTATTTTTTCTTCAATGAAAAGTTGTTTGCCAAACCAAACTCATCTTTCGACAAGTTGACTATTGTGAATGATTTGGCGGCTGGTGTTGATTTAATCAAAGATTTGGAGGAAAACCCAGAGATTCCAGATGAGATGAAACAATCAATGATAACTTCGGCGAGACACATTCAAAGGGAGTTTGATGAAGGTTACAGATCCACATGGAAGATGGAAGAAATTGTCACTGAATCTTTATTGGATTTGATGTTTAGATTACCACCTTCTGGCGATGATGAAGATGTTTTGCCGATCATTTACTACGAGACTCTATTAGCCGATACCTGTGGCCGTGATTGGGCATTAATGAGAAGAAGTGAGAATTCTAATGAAAAGGTTCCATTTGCTAAGGTGCTAGGTGGATCTATTAGATTTTTCTTTAAGAACTTGAAATTTTTGAATCTAGATTTGAAAGACAGATTTGTTGATTGGCTACTATTGCAATTGAGCAACTTCAATTTTGACTGGCCATGGGCGGACTGGCTTGAAGCTTTAGAGAATGCTGAGGGTTCGCTATATGATAATGCTGTTTATTTGATAAAGAACGTCATTGCAAAGGAGGTGAGAGTCAGCACTCCAACCACTATCAAGTCTACACTTCCTGAAGAGCTGCAAAAATATTTAAGATTGTCGTTGTTACAACCTGATGAGATTGTGGCATATGACGCTCAATTTTTTGGTGAGGCTATAGCACAGGAAACTCAGAGATCGAACTATGCCATTGAACAAGACTACGATAATATTGGTAGTGATTTGAGTAACTCTGAGGTGTATCATCTTGTTGAGCAGTATCTTTTTAACAATCAGAATCACGAATTCAGTGAGGTTTGTAATGGCATCTATGGTTACATTCAAAAAGGAGACAGTATGCAAGAATTCAACGATTTGGTGTTTGAGTTGAAGGAAAAGATAGCAGCTGCTAATTCCAGAGAGGATAATGTCGCCAAAGTTGAGAATTTTGACAAGTATCTAGTTACGTTGGTTGCACAAGCCATTTGTATTATTGGATCGAGATCGTTGTCCGTTATTGAGGGTGGTGCTTTAGAATTATGTGGTGAAAAGCTACGTAAAGTTCTAGGGTTAGCAGTTGAAGAGGCAGAAGGTACCGAGCCTTTACAGAATGACCAGTTCCCTGTTTTAGAAGATTGCAGTGAGAGACAGGGATGGTTGATCGAGGCTGTGTTGAGATTATGGAACAATGAGCCAAGAATTGGGTATCTAATCTTGGAGAAGATGAGAGATAGGGGATTGTTGAGATCATCACAGTTGCTGGAGTCCATCTGTCAGTTCAGACAAGGTGGCGCCGTTGTGTTGGTTGAATATTATGGAGCCGAGTTGCTGCAAAGATTAATTGATGACGGTAAGAAGCAGGACAGCGAGAGATTTCTGAGCGTTTTTAATGAGTGTGTGGTCAAGTTGGCCAACGGGTTCATTGAGCAAGAAGGACCTGATTCCCGGAAAGGCTTGCGCAGCTTGAAGAGCATGTTGATTGTGCAGATGTTCCGGTACGGTGACTTTTTGGATCTCGAGAGCCTCAAGAGCCGTGTTAGTGAGGGGGTCTGCGACGAGTCCGTTAAGAAGGAGATCATCTCGTGTATTGAGGACGTTGCGAGGTGTTGATTATCAGTTAATAAAATGTAGAATAAATGTTGATTCTTTAACAGCTGTATAATGAAAATATAACCAGTGTTTCTTTCTATACGATTACCCGCCCTGGCCACGACATGGTCCTTGTGGCGGCCAGCGATTGTCGGCGACAGCGTGTCGGCACCTGGCTGTCGACATCGCCTTGCGCTCAGCACGCCAACTATACGTGGCCCAGCTGACTAACGGGCCACCTGGCCGCGCAGCACCACAAGGCATATCGATCTGGAACATCCCGATCAGCTGGAACGTCTTGCGAGCGGCTTGCTGCGATCTCGCGGGCGTCTGCAACTGCCGGCCGGATGTCGCGGGCTTGTGGGACGTGTTCTTTTTTTAGAAGCGCCGGTGCTTTGTGCCTCGACGCGCGCGCGCCTGTGCGAGCGCGTGCGCGACACGATCTCGCAGAGCGTGACACGCGACGGCCGCAGCCGGCTGGCGCTCGCAGGGCCTCGATGTCGGCGCAGCGCAGCGACGCTGGCCATGCGTGCGGCCCGTGTCTACGAGGCCACGCTAATCTGCGAGCACACACACACGACATGGACTGGCACGCTGATCTGTAGCGCACACACATACGCCATGGACCGGCGATGCTGATCTGTAGCGTACGCACACCACTCGTACACCGGCATATGCAGCGCCCAGCGGGCAGCACGTCCGTAGCTGCCGACCCGCACACGAGCGCCCCCTTCGCATGCCGGCATGGCGTGGGCGCCGCCCGCAGCGCCCGCCAGGCCCCTCCGGAACAAAGAACAAAAGAAAAAACCTGAAATTGTCGCTCGCAAAAACCGTCGCTTACGTAAGTGCCTGCCCGCACGGGATTGCAACTTTGGCAGGGGTTTTGGCAGGGCGTGGTGATTTGGCTCTGGGATTGCCATTTTTAAAAAAAGCTTTTCCTTGTTTAACTCTCTTCCTCCCAGATGGAGTGGTGTCTTGAGCAGGAGCAGTTATCTAGCCTACAAACCTATAGATATACCTTCGCAGCGTATATTTATACACCATCTACACACTCACTAGTACCCTCCTTCACCCATCCATCACCCCCATCCCGTGTGCCCGCTGGTAGCCTTGGAATCACGTCTTTTTGATCCCTTTTCGCACTTGATCCACACGGAAAAGTGCAACGCAACAGCTGCTAATCCACAGGCCCGGACTGCGAACAGCAGGACATACACAGACACAAGGTACTACAAATCTACCGGATACGCATAGTTGTCCGCTCAAGGTAAGTTGCTGCTGCTGCTGCTCCTGGCACGCTGTCTGAAACATCCATCTCCCAGTCGCCGCACCGCATACTCGCTCCTCTCCTCCCCCTTCTCTATGAAAAGCGTGAGCCAGAAATTTTCTACTGGATCAATAACACTTCATCCATGAAAAAATGTTTGGCCACACCGTGTCTGGCGGAGGAGATTTTTGAACTGTTTGCGGTGGTGTGGTGTGCTGGACGATATTGGACAACCGCCCCCGGAAACCACATACTAACTTTTGCTTTGACCGCACCACTCTTGCTCTGCTCTTAATAGAAATCTTGCACTAATCAGGCACGTCTTGCTTCTGACACTGAATACGCACACAGCAATCCTTGTTTGCTGATTGTGCTCGAATTTTCACCTTTGCATACCTTGTTAGGACCGTGTCAAAATGTCTTACAACGATAACTACGACCCTAACAGTATGAACCAAGGTCAACACCAGGGTTACTACAATGACGGTTACGACCAGTCAGAGGAGAACTTCCACCAAGGCCAGCAAGGCCAACAATACTACGACCAACAGGATCCTTACTATCAACAAGGCGGCTCAAACTACTACCAAGGACAGCCCCAACAAGGATACGACCAGCAAGAAGACTTCTATCAGCAAGGTTACGGCGGTCAACAGTACGCTTCCGACCCAAACTTAAACCAGCAGGGCTACTACGATCAGCCAGGCTCTCGTGATCCTGAGGCTTACTCAGACTTCAGTTATGGCCCAGGTGGTGTCCCAGGCACTCCTTACGATGGTTACGGAACCCAATACACTCCTTCTCAGATGAGTTATGGTGGGCCAAGATCATCAGGTGCCTCAACTCCAATCTACGGTGCCGGTCCTTACGATCAGTCTGCTATGGTTGCCTTACCAACAGATCCTTACCCAGCTTGGACCGCTGATAATCAAGCACCAGTCACTATAGAACAAATTGAAGATGTTTTTATTGATCTGACCAACAAGTTTGGTTTCCAAAGAGATTCTATGAGAAATATGTTTGATTACTTCATGACCATGTTGGATTCCAGAGCCTCAAGAATGTCCCCAGCACAAGCCCTTTTATCCTTACATGCTGACTACATTGGTGGTAACTCGGCCAACTATAAAAAATGGTATTTTGCTGCTCAATTGGATTTGGATGATGAAGTTGGATTCAGAAACATGAATGTTGGCAAATTGTCCAGAAAGGCCAAGAGAGCTAAGAAGAAATCCAAGAAGGCCAGACAAGCTATGGAAGAAAATGGTGAAGACACTGAGAGAACATTGTCCGCTTTGGAGGGTGATAACTCCTTGGAGGCCGCCGATTATAGATGGAAGGCCAAGATGAATGCTCTTTCTCCATTGGAAAGAGCAAGACAAGTTGCCTTGTATCTTTTAATTTGGGGTGAAGCTAATCAGGTCAGATTCACACCAGAGTGTATCTGTTTCATCTACAAATGTGCATCAGATTACTTGGAGTCCGAGACTTGTAGACAAACTACTGAGCCAATCCCAGAGGGTGATTATTTGAATAGAATTATCACTCCATTATATAGATTCATCAGATCTCAGGTTTATGAGATTGTGGATGGTCGCTACCTAAAACGTGAAAAGGATCATAACAAGATCATTGGTTACGATGATATCAATCAGTTATTTTGGTATCCCGAGGGTATCTCCAGAATTGTTGTTGATGCTGGTACCAGATTGGTTGATTTCCCACCTGAAGAAAGATATTTTAAATTGGGTGAAGCTGAATGGGACCAAGTTTTCTTCAAGACCTATAAGGAAACAAGAACTTGGTTGCATCTTATAACCAACTTTTCTCGTATTTGGATCATTCACTTGCCAATGTATTGGATGTACTGTGCTTACAATTCTCCAACATTATATACCCACAACTATGTTCAAGTTTTAAACAACAAGCCTTTGGCTTCTTCCTCTTGGGCTGCCGCTGCTTTGGGTGGTACCGTTGCATGTCTTGTCAATATTTTTGCTACTATATTTGAATGGATGTTTGTCCCAAGACAATGGGCTGGCGCTCAACATTTAACCAGAAGATTATTATTCTTGTTGTTAATCCTGGCTATCAATCTTGCTCCTGTGATTTTTGTTTTTGCTTGGGCAGGTTTGGAAACATACTCCAAGTCTGCATATGTTGTCTCCATTGTTGTCTTCTTTATCGGTATTGCTACTATCATATTCTTTGCCATCATGCCATTGGGTGGTTTATTCACCTCCTATATGAAAAAGTCCACCAGAAAGTATGTTTCATCCCAAACTTTCACTGCTTCTTACTCAAAGTTGGAAGGTTTGGATATGTACTTGTCATACTTCCTATGGGTCTTAGTCTTTTTAGCAAAGTTCACTGAATCCTATTTCTTTTTGATCCTATCTATTAGAGATCCAATTAGAGACTTGTCTACTATGACTATGCGTTGTGCTGGTGAAGCTTGGTATTCTAACGTTGTCTGTAAGCAACAGGCTAAAATTACTTTGGGTTTGATGTACGCTACTGATCTGGTTTTGTTTTTCTTGGATACCTATATGTGGTATATCTTGATTAATTGTGTCTTCTCTGTTGGTAGATCTTTCTACTTGGGTATTTCTATTTTGACACCATGGAGAAACATTTTCACCAGACTGCCAAAGAGAATTTACTCAAAGGTCTTAGCTACTACCGATATGGAAATTAAGTACAAGCCAAAGGTTTTGATTTCCCAAGTTTGGAATGCCATCGTTATCTCTATGTACAGAGAGCATTTGTTGGCTATTGATCACGTTCAAAAGTTGTTGTACCACCAAGTTCCATCTGAAGTTGAAGGTAAACGTACTTTAAGAGCTCCAACTTTCTTTGTCTCACAAGATGATAACAACTTTGAAACCGAGTTCTTCCCATTAGACTCAGAAGCTGAGAGACGTATCTCTTTCTTTGCTCAATCTTTAGCTACTCCAATTCCAGAACCATTACCAGTCGACAACATGCCAACCTTCACTGTTTTCACTCCTCACTATTCTGAAAAGATTTTGTTGTCATTGAGAGAAATTATTAGAGAGGATGATCAGTTCTCTAGAGTTACTTTGTTGGAGTATTTGAAGCAGTTACACCCTGTCGAATGGGATTGTTTCGTTAAGGATACCAAGATTTTGGCTGAGGAAACTGCTGCATTTGAAAACGGTGATGAGAAGGACGAAGATCAAATGAAGCAAGAAATCGATGATTTGCCATTCTATTGTATTGGTTTCAAGTCTGCTGCTCCAGAGTATACTTTAAGAACGAGAATTTGGGCTTCTTTGAGATCTCAAACTTTGTACAGAACTGTGTCAGGTTTCATGAATTATGCTCGTGCTATCAAGTTACTATACCGTGTTGAGAATCCTGAAATTGTTCAAATGTTTGGTGGTAACGCCGAAGGCTTAGAAAGAGAATTGGAAAGAATGGCCAGAAGAAAATTTAAGTTTGTTGTTTCCATGCAAAGATTGACAAAGTTTAAGCCAGAAGAATTGGAAAATGCCGAATTCTTGTTACGTGCGTACCCAGATCTACAAATTGCTTACTTGGATGAAGAACCACCATTAAACGAAGGTGAAGAGCCAAGAATTTTCTCTGCATTAATTGATGGACACTGTGAAATTATGGAAAATGGTAGAAGAAGACCAAAGTTTAGAGTTCAAATCTCCGGTAATCCTATTTTGGGTGACGGTAAGTCTGATAACCAGAACCATTCTTTGATTTTCACCAGAGGTGAGTATTTGGAATTGATTGATGCCAACCAAGATAACTACTTGGAGGAATGTTTGAAGATTAGATCTGTTTTGGCCGAATTTGAAGAATTGAACGTTGAGCATGTTAACCCTTACGCACCAGGTTTGAAGTCCGATCCAGGTAAGGTTACCCATCCTGTGGCTATTGTCGGTGCTAGAGAGTATATTTTCTCTGAAAACGCAGGTATTATGGGTGATGTGGCCGCTGGTAAGGAGCAGACTTTTGGTACTTTGTTTGCCAGAACGTTGTCTCAAATTGGTGCTAAATTGCATTATGGTCATCCTGATTTCATGAACGTTATTTACATGACTACCAGAGGTGGTGTTTCCAAGGCTCAAAAAGGTTTGCATTTGAACGAAGATATTTATGCTGGTATGACCGCTCTATGTAGAGGTGGTAGAATTAAGCACTGTGAATACTTCCAATGTGGTAAGGGTAGAGATTTAGGTTTTGGATCCATTTTGAACTTCACCACTAAGATTGGTGCCGGTATGGGTGAGCAAATGTTATCTAGAGAGTACTACTATTTGGGTACACAATTGCCTCTGGATAGATTCTTGTCTTTCTACTACGCTCACTTGGGTTTCCATATTAACAACTTGTTTATTCACTTGTCATTACAGATGTTCATGTTGACCTTGATTAACTTGAACTCTTTGGCTCATGAATCTATCATCTGTATTTACAACAAGAACAAGCCAATTACTGATATTCAATACCCATTAGGTTGTTACAACTTGATGCCTGCTATTGATTGGGTTAGACGTTATACCTTGTCCATTTTCATTGTTTTCTTTATTTCTTTCATTCCATTGCTTGTTCAAGAATTGATTGAAAGAGGTATTTACAAATGTTGCATGAGATTCTGTAAACACTTCATGTCTTTGTCTCCATTGTTTGAAGTCTTTGTTGCTCAAATCTATGCTATGTCTTTGTTGAACGATGTTACTGTTGGTGGTGCTAGATATATTTCCACTGGTAGAGGTTTTGCCACTGCCAGAATTCCTTTCTCGGTGTTGTATGCTAGATTTGCTGATTCTACAATTTACATCGGTGCTAGATGTGTCATCATGTTGCTCTTTGCTACTATTGCTCACTGGCAACCAGCTCTATTGTGGTTCTGGGCTATTATTGTTGCATTGATCTTTTCTCCATTTATTTTCAATCCTCATCAATTTGCTTGGGAAGACTACTTTATTGATTACAGAGATTTCATTAGATGGCTATCTAGAGGTAACACTAAGTGGCACAGAAACTCTTGGATTGGTTATGTTAGATTGACTAGATCTAGAGTTACTGGTTTCAAGAGAAAGACTATTGGCGATGACTCCGAGAAGGCTGCTGGTGATGCTGCTAGAGCTCACAGATCTAACGTTTTCTTTGCTGACACTTTCCCATGTCTCATTTACACTGCTGGTTGTTTTATTGCTTACACTTTTATGAATGCGCAAACTGGTGTCACCACTGGCAGACAGACTGTTAACTCTGTTTTAAGATTAGTTATCTGTGCGTTGGCTCCAATTGTCATTGATTGTGGTGTTTTGTTTGTCTGTTTAGGTTTGTCATGTTGTGCTGGTCCATTGTTAGGTATGTGCTGTAAGAAGACCGGTGCTGTCATGGCCGCTTTTGCTCATGGTGTTGCTGTTATTGTCCACATTGTTTTCTTCATTGTTATGTGGGTCATGGAAGGTTTCCATTTCGCTAGAATGTTGGTTGGTTTAATCACCATGATCTACATCCAAAGATTGATCTTCAAGTTTATGAGTTTATTGTTTTTGACAAGAGAGTTCAAGAATGATCATGCTAATGTTGCCTTCTGGACTGGTAAGTGGTACGGTTCCGGTTTAGGTATAGCTGCCATGACTCAGCCAAGCAGAGAATTCTGCGCCAAGATCATCGAATTGTCTCATTTTGCTGGTGATTTCATTTTGGGTCACTGGATTTTGTTCTGTCAATTCCCACTCTTGTGTATTCCATTGATTGATAGATGGCACTCTCTGATGTTGTTCTGGCTGAAACCAAACAGACAGATCAGACCTCCAATTTACTCTTTGAAGCAGGCTAGATTAAGAAAGAGAATGGTGAGAAAGTACGCCACTTTATACTGGCTTGTTCTGGCTATCTTTGTTGCTATCATTGCTGCTCCAGCCGCTGTTGGTAGTTTGAAGAACTTGAATTTCTACGAAAATTTGACCACCCAAAAGCTTTTGTCTACTGAAGGTTTGTTCCAGCCAAGAAACCAAGACAACAACGATACCGGTACTGGTTCCAAGGGTTACACCCCACACTGGACTACCAAGACCTCTCTACACACCTGGTCCACCAAGGCCTAAACGTGAGTTGCCAGACTCCAATGCTTCTAAAATTACTATTCTTCTGAATATGGCTGTGTTGGAATCTATCGAACAAGTTCAAAAATTCAAAAAAGTGACTATTATCTGCACAGACATTTTGTTCCATAAATATATTCTTCCATCAAGGATATATTAATAGGCCTTTTCTGTTTTATTCCTGTCATAAAGATAACTTTATCATTGACCATCATAGGTTTGTTTTTTTGGTTTTTTGTTCATTGTCTTTTCACTATTATTATTACTGTTACTATTTGTTTGCTTATGTTTGGTGTTGTTTTTCAACAATTGCTTGCATGCATCATGTCTTCTGATTTTATTTTATATTTTCTGGATCAGATTAGTTACTTCACAAACATTTGTTCAGGTATATGTTATATGTTTAACATAATCTCTTTTTTCACTCTCCTCTTATTTTATATTGTTCTATAATCTAGTTTATTGTATATTTGTATTTCTTTACAAAATGCGTCTGTAAGATTCATAAGAGGTGTGGAAAAATCCTGGCCTATGGAGAAGGTGGAAGAACCCTTTACGAAATAGACAAGAGCCATACACCAAGTATAAGTTAGTTTACGTGGAAGGAGGTCGCAAAGGCAGCTTCAAGATTTAATTAAGAACAGACACGTGGATATATAAATATATATTATAAGATATGGAGACTTGGAAAGCAGATATTGTTTTAGTGATGGAACAATCTGATTGGGTTCTCAACGTACACCATTCCTTGAGAATCGGCAGCATCAAAGACGGCTCTATCCATGACAGAACCGGAAGGAGCAGCAACGAACTTGACACCTGATCTGGCGGCTCTGTAAACGTTATCTGGGAATGGGAAGAAGGCGTCGGAGGACAAAGCGACATCTGTCAACTTACCCATCCATTCAGCTCTCTCTTCAGAGGTCAATGGTTCTGGCAATTCTTCAAACTTGGATTCGTATTCCGATTTTTCTGGCTCAGAGGTTGGGATTTGGCCTGTGACGTACAAATCAATAGCGTTGGACTTCTCTGGTCTCTTGACGCCCTTGGCCCACTTGAACTTCAAAACCTTAGGATGTTGTCTGAACCACCAGTTATCAGCCTTGTCACCTGCCAATCTGGTACAGTGGATTCTTGATTGTTGACCAGCACCCAAACCAATAACCATACCGTTTTTAGCGTAACAGACAGAGTTGGATTGGGTGTATTTCAAAGCAATGGTGGCGACGGTCAAATCAATAGCAGCTTGTTCAGTCAAGCCAGTGTTCTTGGAGACAAACTCAGTGAAAGTGGAGGAGTTGATGATGGCATCGTTTCTCTTTTGCTCCAAAGTGATACCGTAAACTTGTCTAGATTCCAAGGTCTCTGGAGTGAAGTTTGGATCAATCTGCAAGACACAGTACTTACCACCCTTCTTCTTCTTCAAAATATCTAAAGCTTCTGGCTCGTAACCTGGAGCAATAACACCGTCAGAGACTTCCTTAGAGATGATCGAAGCAGTGGCGACATCAACAATGTTGGACAAGGCAATAAAGTCACCGAAAGAGGACATTCTGTCGGCACCTCTAGCTCTAGCGTAAGCGTTAGCCAATGGAGACAAGTTCTCAATGTTATCAACAAAGTAGATCTTCTTTTCAATGTCGGACAATGGTAAACCAACAGCAGCACCGGCTGGAGACACGTGTTTGAAAGAAGCAGCAGCTGGCAAGTTTAAAGAAGCAGACAATTCCTTAACCAATGGCCAGGAGTTCAAAGCGTCCAATAAGTTGATGTAACCTGGGGAACCAGACAAAACCTTGAATGGCAACTCACCTTCTGTAACGAAAGCTTGGGCTGGTTTCTGGTGTGGGTTAGCACCGTATCTTAGAGTCAATTGGGAAACGTCTTCAGAATACTTCTTTCTGAAGAAATCGGAGATGGCGGCGTCGTAATCAGCGGTGTGCTCGAAGGCCTTCAAGGCAAACTTGTTTCTGGCCTCGGTAGAGATTTCACCCTTGTTGGCCAATTCATCCAAGAATAATGGGTAATCGTTTGGATCGGACAAGATGGTGACTCTAGAGTGGTTCTTGGCGGCAGCTCTCAAGAGGGTGACACCACCGATATCGATCTCCTCGACCGCCTCGTCAATGGTGACGTTGATCTTAGCAACAGTCTCCTTGAATGGGTACAAGTTACACACGACAAAGTCCACTTTGTCGATGTTTTGCTGCTGTAGGTCTTTTTCATCGGATTCAATGTTTCTGGCCAAGATACCACCGTGGACGGCAGGGTGCAAAGTCTTGACTCTACCGCCCAACATCTCTGGGGCGTGGGTGATGGACGACACGTCCTCGACTGGGAAGCCCGACTCTCTTAGCAATCTCGAGGTACCGCCGGAGGCCAACAATCTCACGTTGGCGGTAACTAGGCCCTTGGCCAAGTCCAATAGGCCCGTCTTGTCGTAGACAGACAAGATGGCGGTTTTGCTGTAGGTGGTTGACGACATAGGTGCGGTGTGGGGTCTCGTCCGGAAATCTGGGTATGCTCTCTGGCTAGCTCGGCGGGTCTCAAGCTCCTGGCAACTCTCGGTCCTGGCAAGCTTCAATCGGTCTGCTATCTGTCTGCAAACTCCCTGTCTTAAGTACCTTTCGTGGCTCCTGCAGCTGCTTCCTCGACACAGAATGCGTTCCTCTCTCCAATACTCCAATCCAGGGTCAATCTCCAACTTGTCCCGGTCAGCCTGCCCAATTCTCCTCTATTATTCCATATAATTAGCACTCTTATTACAATACAATGAAAGCCAGCCAGACTCTCCTCTATCGCTTTCGCCTGCGCACGACCGCCAATTTCCAAGTCACTGAAAAATTTGCCGTTTGACTTCTGACGGTGGAGGTGGGTGGTGGATGGCAGAGATGGAGGTGGACGGTGGATGGGGCTGGACGGAGACGCAGTACGGGGCGCTACAGCAGGACATGTGGGAAAGAGAAGAAAAGAAAAGGGGCCCGATCTCTCGAGCTCATCAGCGTAACGTGTATTCAAGAAACAAAAAGTAGAGCTATTTATGGTACACAAACAGTAAACATTCAGGTCGCACCAAATACCAACCACGCCAACAGCGACAGGGAGCCAAACGACGCCCGGCACCCAATTTCCATCCCCGCACCCGCCTATGAAGAAACAACTACTCAAAGACACCAAACACCCAGGCTGGCGACACGCACAGCAACGCTGGCAATCGCGCAGCACAGGAGGCCCAGTGAACTAGCGAGTGGCTTATTTTCTGTATCTCCACAAGGACAAGGTGTTGTGTTGCTTCCAGGTGTGTCTTCTACCCTTCTTGGTCTTGTTGTACAAGTGACCCTTGTTGATACCTCTGGATTTCTTACCGACAGCAGTCAAACCTCTAGCCTCTCTGTGCTTGTGGACTGGGTTGGCGATCCAGTTGTATCTGGCATCTCTTCTGATGGCCTTGTGTTGTGGGTCAACCAAGATAACCTCGTAGTACTTGTAGGTGGAGTCCTCGTTGATCCAGTAAGAGTTCAAAACTCTCAAGTTGGCAGCTCTTCTACCAACTCTCTCCTCAGCAGTGGATCTCAAAGACTTTTGGTACTTCAAGTGGTTAACACCCTGGTTGGTTGGCTTACCGTAAGTAGCACCCTTTGGAACTGGTCTCTTTCTACCACCTCTTCTAACTCTGATTCTGTAGATGACGAAACCTTGCTTGGCCTTGTATCCCAATCTTCTGGCCTTGTCTGGTCTGGAAGGTCTGGAAGCTCTGTGGATGACGTTCTTTTGTCTGTACTCCCAACATCTGACTCTCAACAAGAATCTCATGACATCGGATTGCTTCTTTCTTTGCAACTCTTCTAAGTACTTGTAGGCACCCATTTTGACAGTGTTATATATAAGGTATGGTTTATTGAAATAAATCCAGTTACTTTTTGAAATCCTCTATATGATAACAACACATACATGTTTCATCAAGAAAACAGCTACCCAGCTTTAGACTTAAAAGTTGTTCCACAACCTCTGATGGTGGACTTTCAAAAAAATTTTCGATGAAAAATTTCCCTGATATGAGGGCTTGTAACCCTTGGTGTGTGCACGTGATGTGTGTTTGCTGCTGATGTCATATGTCACGTGCTGCTTGTGGCTGATGTAATGCTGGGGCGTCACGTGCCGGGATTGCTGATGTTGATGCTGACGTACGCAGCAGAGATAAGGCAGCCGGTTGTGTTTGCCGTGGTTGGTGGCACCATTCGATTGCTAACGGCAGGGGCAGCAACGTATAAATAAGCGGGCAAGTCAGTTGCTTGTGGAGTGTAGATGGAGTGGGATCATGAGTTTTAGGAGAGCAACGCAAGAAGTACAACTGACAATGTAAGTACGATAGGGTGTGGGAGTGGGATGAAGGTGGGGCGGGCGTGCAGGTTGCAGGTGGCCGGTAGGCAGGAGGCAGATAGGCAGGAGGCAGGTAGACAGGAGGCAGGTAGACAGGAGGCAGGTAGACAGGAGGCAGGTAGGCAGGCAGATGGGGCACATGAGGCATACAGATGGATACAGATGGATACAGAGCGGTACATGTGGGTACAGATCCATGCATGTGTATATAGATGGAGCACTCTGCGCTGGTCCATCCAGCCAGAAACCGCATCTATCTGCGCAGCCAGCTCTGCTCGCTGTACTGACCGGCATCCTTCTGCTCCTCCTTGCCACCTCCCAGATACATGCTCTCCTTACTGAACCCTTGACAGCTCCCTGCTCCTACCTACCCACCCTCTGGCTCATCTCCCTGCCCGTGGCTTGCTCCCCGCACGAGAACCCCGCGACCGCCCGGCGGCAACGCCCCACAGAGCCCTTGCTACCCTCACAACCACCATACTAACAGCCCCTACTGGTTACCACCCGGCCTCTGTCTGGCGTCTGCCCCATCATCACAGGTCCACTGAAGAAGCAAAGCAAGAGGTGAAGGATTTGATCGCCGAAAAGGATGAAGAAGCAAAGTCGTTCCTGGATAAACTGGTGAGCGCCGTGACTGAAAAGTACGCGTGGCTGTCTGCCACGGTGAAGACCAAGGTGGATGAGTATCCAATAGCAGCATCTCAGGTGTTTCTAGCTACTGTGTTGGGAACCGCTGCCGTGGCTCTACACGGGACGTCACACACGCAGCTGTCTGCGTTGAAGTGCAAGGATTCCAAGGCACTAACGGGTGCCATTGTGGCTGGTATCATTGCTTTGGACACTTTGGCTATAACGTACTACAAAAAGTGCAAAAAGTAGCCGGCTTGAGCCTGTGCTGTATTAGCTGTGATTGCAATTTCTGACACCATCTGTGCTGTCGGTGTCTCCGTTTCTGTTTTCCTTGATTGTTTGTAATCATGTTATCTCGAATATGAATAGTTTATTTACCATGCCGCTGGCGTGCAACGCAACTCGTGACTAATGCTATGCTATTATAACAACTAAACCATATATATCTGTACGTATTCAGTAATTTGCGTCTCTACCCCGGAGAATGTTTTCAATCTCGTTGTCGTCAAACCCAGAGTCAACATTTCCTCTTCTCGTAAATATGTTCATCGTACCATCGGCATCCTCATATTCGCCGTCCCGGCCGCCTCCCACTCTCTTCTTTCTGATGATCTTTCCGCTTGGTAACATCTCGTCCTCGTATCTACCTGTACTTGCAATCTTCACGACCGATGGTGAGCCAGGCGGCAACTCGGTTGGATTGATCATCGTACCTTTTCTCTTTCTGAACTGAGTATGCTTGCTGGCATGTATGGAGCCCTTCTTCAACAAAGATTTGAACTTTAGGAAATTCTGCCGCATCGGTGGGTAAGATTCAATGTCTCTATCAATCATCGATGATTCGTGCAGCCAAGTCCACGATTGCTTCAATTCTTCAAAAGAGTTCAATTCAAATTTCTTCCGAAGTTCATTATCTTTCTCCAATGCTTGAAATTGTGTAGTGTCGTTAGCAAAGAAAGTCATCTTCACTAACTGAAACACAAAATCAATTCCCAACCCAACAACAATCAAGATCAGGATTGTCGCCCAAAAGGTCACGTCTCGTCCAAAATGCTGGAACAATGCATCCGCAACATAGAAGATAGTCACATCAACTTTGGTTCTGTATAAAAATGCTAATAAAACACACCATAATAACCAACCAAATACTGAGACACACCAAGAGATTAAGCAAATCTTGCTTATGGAGTGCATTTCAATGAAATTGCATTTAGTGTTGATAATCACAATCAAAACAGTAAACAAAACAACACCCAAAGGATACGTGGTATTATCAATCAATGCATTGAATCCGTAGATATTCCACAATGCAAATGCCAAAGTCACTGCTTGTGACGTAGCCAATACAGCCCAGGCTAAAAACAACTTCAAATTGAAAGATTCATAATTTCTGCCTAAGGAATATAGCTCGGGTACAGCTATCAATGTAGAAGGTCTTAAATCCTTGTCAAACATACCGATGCATAACACAGGCAAAGAAGTAAACAACGTATTAAACATCGATAATGACCATGATTCATATAAAGAAGAACCAGTGAACAATGTGTATCTTTGATAAAGCAGTTGAGTCAAATAAAAGAAAAATTCCTTGTAAAAGGTACATAGAACAAACTTTGATGTTCTAATGTAATTGTAACGTCCATGAACCAGTAATAATTTCAATAAATATCTGAACTGCGCAATGGAATAGTCGGATGTTCTTGCTGCTTGTAATCCTTCCCTGCCGGTAATACCAATACCGACATCAGCACTCTGAATCATTGCAATATCGTTTGCACCATCGCCAATAGCCAAGGTAACTTTGCTCTTGTCCAGCTCCCTCACCTTAGAAACCATTGTGGCCTTTTGAGAAGGGGAAGCTCTACAGCAAATAACCGAATCGGACTTAACACCCAAGGAAATAAAAAGTGACATCATGGTTAAATCTGATTCAATTTGTGATAAAGTTGAACCATCAACAACAACGACACAGTGAGCCACATTTCCTTCATCCAATTCTAATTCTGCAGCAGACATTTGGGAACTCAAATCTGATAGTGTCTTACCCACCTCTTCTAATGATAAAATCACTACTGTGGAATAATCTTTAATAAGCTTACAAGAGTAGCCAATAGTGATTGCAGTTTCCCTCTTATCACCAGTCAACATCCACAATTTGATACCAGCTCTTCTCAATTTTTCAATCGCTTCTGGAACACCATCCTGTAATTTATCTTCAATAGCAGTACATCCTAACAATTCCAAATTTTCCTCTAATTCACCACCCACTTGGGCTATCTTATCAGCTCTATTTTCAGTCGCAGTCTTGGCTGCCGAGTATCTTGCAATCCATTTTGAAAACGTAGGCTCATCTAAGACTCTGTAAGAGTAAAGTAAAGTTCTCAAACCGTCGGTAGAAAATTCATCAATATGCTGTAATGTTCTATCGATTATGAATTCTTCGTTCATTAGTAAACGATCAGCAGGAATATAGGAGTCCTCTTCTCGTATATCGTAACCATCTTTTTCTTTCAATTGCATTGATCTTCTTGACTCATTTATCACATTGCCAATCGCATTCTCATCCTCTCCAGATAGTACGCTCTCGATACCAGACGGTATGTTCCCTTGACGTCCCAAAATAGAACCGTCACTCATGGTTCTAGACAAATTCAAATTTGGCCTGTGGAAAGATGAAGTAGACAGTCTAGCCTCACTTGGTGACGCAATCTCCATTGACATCTTCTTATTTCTGACAATAATCTCAGCTTCTTCCCTTTTACGCATATTAACTGTATCATTGAATTCAATCTGTTTTCTTTCAGCCAAAGAAGAGTTTCTCAATCTTTCCAAAATGATATTATCAGCACCTTTACATAACACAACCAGTCTGCCGTCAGGAAACCTGACAACAACTGACATTCTTTTTCTTGCGGAAGTGAAATCAACGACATCAAGTAATTCATACTCTTCAAATTCAGGAGCTTGATCAAATCCATTTGGATAAACCTTGATAATCAATTTCTTTTGTTGCTTGTTCCAAAACATAAACCCCATATCGCTAGCGGCCTGAACCAATGCTAATTCGTCTGGAGATGAAGCCTGATAATCAATCTCAATGTCGTCTTCCGCATCCTTTGCAGAAGCATCTCCTCCACTGCCAACAGGCTCCATTGTATCATCTAATGATCCAATTGAATCATCTGACACCCTGTCAGAATTCTTCTTCTTTTCAATACGTCTTGGAATACAATTGTGGCATAATGCAATAGAAAGCAAGAAAAATCTCACTTTTTTGGAGAACAGTGAGTTTGGATCTAGTTGAACGTGCCTGATTAACTCTAAGGAAGACCTTAGCGGAGGTACCATATTGCTAACTTCCTCGTACTGTTTTTGATTCTGTCGGCTTTGTTGATTTCTGTTCTTTACAGTGAGTGCAGTTGCCAGACTAGGACTAATACTAGGTCTGTTACCAGCAGTCATTGTTGAAATAGCCATGCTTGGTCTACCGGCGACTCTTACAGAACCTTGTCTATTGATAGAAGCTCGAATTGCTTCACTATTTGTGTGCAGGTGACTATCGTTCGAAGACGTGAAATCCAAATCGCCCGACGCCATATCATTATCGGAGTTGGTCTTGATGAGGTCAATATCATGGATCCATGGAGTACCACATACTGAGAATTTTCTAAAGATCATTTGATTATCGGTCAATGTACCTGTCTTATCAGAAAAAATATAACTAACCTGACCTAGTTCTTCCAAAATAGTAGCTGTTCTTGCTTCTGCAGGTGTGTTTGACTCCTTATGATACATATCAATATCCCATTGTAACAACCCCATTTGCATTGCTTTGATAATTTCCATGGTAACATATAAGGATAATGGAATCAACGTGTTATACATAATTATAAATCCCATCACGGTTGGAGCAACACCAACATCCTGAGCATAGGTATACCAATTTTTGGCTCTAGTCTCTTGGTAGAATAATCTCTCGGCCATAAAACTGAATAGAGAAAGACATAAGACAACAAAAAACATAAATAAAACAATAAAGTTGATTGATCTTTGCAGTTTTGGTGCTTTGATTCTTGGATTTTTGATGGCATTCATTCTAATTTTGGACTCTTCACCCGTGAAGATAACCAATCCAAGACATGAATCTGTATTTCTCAGAATAGAGCCTCTGTAGATGACGTTGTCTGGTCCCAATGGATAGTTTGTTAACTCTTGTGTTTGCAAATCAGATAACTGTAAAGAGCCCTCAAAATTGTATAAATCTAAATTTGGATCTTCCGTTAAAACGGAACAAGAGTTTAAGTTGTGTCTCAGCCCACGAACATTATTGATCATATTGTGTAGTTCATTGTTTGGAACTTTTGATTTCAAGTTTGTCTCACCATCCAATGCCATAGTTTCAACAAATGCTTCTCCAACCTCGTTGGTTGATGTCAATAAAATTAAATCTGCAGGAACCCATTCATCACATTTCAATTTCACAATTTTACCAACTTCAATATCTTTCCATTTGGTTGGCACTATCTCTAATCCATTTTTGAAAGCCAATTTCTCATTTGCAAAAGAGTTCGCCATTTGAGAATTTTGTGCTGTCATTGTGTCGTCATCTAATGAATCTAATGACAAATTACTATCTCTAAGGATAGTCATTGAAGTTGCTGTTCTGGTGTAATTGCTTGATAATTTTGACAAGCCTGCTGACCCATTTAAATGATTTCCTGATGATGACAGCTCTACCACTTTAGTCCATCTATTGTTTTCTGATTTGTCTAATCTATGTCTTCTAAAATCATCGAAACCTTCTCTCAGTATCGATATTGAAATAAAGATAGATAATGGTATAATTGTGGTCGTTGTACCGGTAGTGGACCATGATGGAATCAATTGTAATATTGCAACCAACATAAAGTAACAATTTGCCAATTTCGAAAATTGTGCTATGATCTGTCTAGGCAAGAAACTAAATAAAGTGTACCTTGAAGATGTTATGATATTGTTTAGATAAGGTTTGTTCACTCTCTGATCTATTAGCACTCTTCTACCTTGTTTATTCTTCAATGTAGGAAGTTCTGACTGCGATTCAATGCTTAATGTAAGAGGAATTCTTCTACCACCAATGGAAGGTATGGGGTTTTCGATACCAAAAAGCCTATTTTTGGTTCTCGTAAAGATGTTTGGCTTCTTGTACGGTTTAATATCAGGAGGGAAATACACTGAAGTTTCATTATCCAAGTCAATCACAGATTCGTTGGTGGATAGCATTCTGTAGGGGTTTCCAGGAGAGCCTTCCTCCAAATTTCTGAATACTTCAATGTCTTCGGGCACATAGGAGTTGTCAACCGGAAGTAATTCAATTTGATCTTGCTGTTTTCTTGCATCCCCGTTTGAAGATGCTAGCAAATTGGTGGAGGAGCCATTTTCTGGTCTATAATTGGCTGCTGATTGGAGTACATTTTTATTGAACAACTGGGTTCTCAGTGAAAAGCCTCTCTGTCTTGTTTTGACCGGTTTGGAAGGAACATAGCCGTTACCGTTTGGGTGGCCTGTGTCCAGGTCTACCTGATCCTGGCTATTTTGTGTCTGTGCAAATGGATCGAACTGCTCGTCTCGACTCATAGTCTGTCAATGTGGCGTAAGGGTGTCTTGCGTGCAGAGCCGGGGGCCTAGTCTGTCTGAATGCTATGGGAGGGTCTGGTGACGTCTCTGAGGGAGAGTCGGGTTGGCAGCTTGCTGGCTTTCCGGCAGCGAGGAAACAGAGTCTGGCCAACACTGGCAATGTGTTCTTGCTGAACGTGTGTTTCGGCGGTGGAAAGGAACGCGACGGATGGTTCCACGATTGCACACCTTAATAGTTAGTGGTCTGATAGCCCAGCAGCTCAATAGCTCAATAGCTCAATATCTCAATAGCTCAATAGCTCAATAGACCAGTAGCCCGACAGCTGTTCAGCTTCTTGGCGTGATACCCTGCTACAGCTCCAAGTCCTCACCTGGCAGCCCCTCATGCCATCATCCCTTCAGTCTATTCCCCGTCAACCTGTTATCCCTCCAGAGCTCCAGAGGGTGATGTCTTTCAATGCCAGGCAAAGCTGAGATTTGAGGCGCAGTGGCGTCGATCGTCGCGTCGGCACTGCTGGTTGATCGTCGCGTCGGCGCTGCTGGTCGATCCCCTTTACTAATCGTCGCTGCTTGATTGGAATGGCTCCATTTTCTTGATGAAGATTTTTTGTACTGAAAAGTGCAGTTATATAGGAAGAGGAGGTGGACACCATAGGGGTGATGGTGCAGAGATAGTATTGACTGTGGTATCTGTCACTGTGGTATCTGTCACTGTGGTGTTTGGTCTCTCCTGCTCCTGCTAGATATAACACGATGTCTCTGTGTAAGAGCCAGTTTTTCTTTATTCGTAACGCGTCGATCATCAGCGCCGGCCTGAAGAAAGCATCTTGCTTCTCGACGGTGTCTGGCGTTGCGTCTCACTCGGCCAAGCCACAGAAGGTGTCGGGCCTGTTGAGCTTCACAAACATGTACGCGAGAACGAACACGCAGACGCACACAAGCAAGCTCTCGCCACTGCTCAACTCTGCGTACTATAACGCCAACCTGCTCACTGAGAGAAACACCCCTAAGGCGTTGTCATTGCACAAGAGACAGTTTTCCACTTACGCCGCCAGACTGCTCGAGCCAAGAGCCGACGGCACTTTCCACAACCCAAAGAAGAATTGGCCCGTGAATTCTCACAAGAATGTTGGTTATCTGTGTATCGGTACATCCATCCTGGTGTTTGCTATTGTCATTCTAGGTGGTCTGACAAGATTGACCGAGTCTGGCTTGTCAATCACAGAGTGGAAACCAGTTACCGGTGCTATTCCACCTCTCAACCAACAGGAATGGGAAGAGGAATTTGAGAAGTATAAGCAGTCCCCAGAATTCAAGCAACTCAACTCTCATATCACGTTGGAAGAGTTTCAATTCATTTTTGGAATGGAATGGTCGCATAGATTGTTGGGAAGAGTCATTGGTGCCGTGTTTGTGCTACCAACATTGTACTACATTGCAAGAAAGAAAGTGAGCAAGAAAACGGCCGCTAAATTGTTAGGTATCTGTTGTTTGATTGGAGTTCAAGGTGCTATCGGCTGGTGGATGGTTTATTCTGGTATCGATGAGACCCAGTTGGAAGATAGAAGATCCAAGCCAACTGTCTCGCAGTACAGATTGGCCACGCATTTAGGAGCTGCCTTTTTGGTCTACTGTGCGATGATCTCCACTGGTTTTTCTGTCCTAAGAAACCACAAGATTTTACAGAATCCGGACAAGTACTTGGCTGTTTTCCAAAAGATTCAATCACCATCGTTAAAGACTTTTAGAAGATTATCCAGTGCCCTATTTTGTCTCACCTTTTTGACTGCCATGTCAGGTGCCTTGGTTGCAGGATTAGATGCAGGCTTGATTTACAACACCTTCCCACACATGGGTGACGACTGGATTCCATCTAAGAATGAACTGCTGTCGCCGGTTTTTGCCAGATTGGCGGATGGAACTGATCTGATTTGGAGAAACGTTTTAGAGAATCCTACGCTAGTGCAGCTCAACCACAGAATCTTGGCTGTGACGACCTTCTGTTCAGTGTTTGCGCTACACATGTACTCACACAAAATCAAGGCTATTATTCCTAAGCAAGCATACAGATGGTTGAGCGTCAGTATGGGATTGGTGACTCTACAGTTGTCGCTAGGTATTGCCACGTTGATCTATTTAGTTCCAACCGAGCTGGCTGCTGCGCATCAAGGTGGTGCCTTGGCGCTCTTGACGGGTATTCTCATGCTAGTGAACAACCTAAAGAAGCCATCCAAGTCGAATTTCATGATTCTCAAGAACGCCTTGGCCATAATGAAGAAGTCGGGTAGCGCCACCTTGAAATAAGGGCCTGCGATTCTTGCCATGACACCCTGTATATAAGAGGACAAGAGGCCCATATTGCATGTATAATGTGATTTTTTCTGTAAATAAAGCAAATAAGCGTTTGGCATAGAGAGGTGTCATCTAGAGTAGATAGGAGTGGACGGGTGTGCTTTAAAAGGGATCTAGGTGAGTCAGCACAATGTCAAGGCCAGCAAAGTGGCTGTAGCACACTGACAGGAGCAAGATACCTGTAGTCGGCAGTACCCCTTCCCTCCCTTCCCTCTTCTCTGCCATAACCTCCGCGCGTGTCGATAACTCGGCCAAAAAAAATCTTCGCTGTTTGTTGCCAGCATGATTAATGAGAGAAGTGGAGGGTAACTGGAGCAAAGAGTGGGCAGAAGAGGAAAGCAGGAAGAAGGAGAGAGAGGTGGCGATTGAGTAGACCGAGAATCAGGGTAGATTGCAGAATCAGATATATACCGGATTACAGGACGATAGAGACCGTTGCAGGTTAGCAGGTACACGGAATAAGCAGAGCCGAGTGCAGACACACACACACACACAGCATGTTATTCTTTTCATTTTTCAAGACACTGGTGGATAAGGAGATCACAGTGGAATTCAAGAACGGGGTTGAGATAACGGGAACACTCAAGTCCATAGATCAGTATTTGAATTTGAAATTGGACAACATCAAGACGGACATTGAAAAATACCCTCATTTAATAGCAGTTAGAAGCTTGTTCATTAGAGGATCCATGATCAGATACATCCACTTGAGTCCTCTGGACGTGGACACGAGCTTGTTACAGGACGCTAGTAGAAGAGAGGCTGTGGCCACTTCGGGCGACAAGTTTGCCGGTAGATGATGTCAGTGCTCTGAGGGCACATCGATTGCGCCTTTCGACTCATGTTGTCGCCAAATAGCAAACTGCAGACTAAAATCAAACAAAGAGATTACAAGTCTATGATCGAGCTCATCTATACAACGTGTTTGTTTGTCACAAAGATAAACATGTGCGGACGGAGAAGAGTTGCGCTTGGCCTACAGAACACTTGATTCGCATCCCATCTGTCATGCCTCCTCTTCCCATCGTCTGTGTGTGTTTTTATCTATATTTGCTTGTTCGTACTTTCTTTTCTTCACTCCCATATGCCTGGTTGGTCTCTCATTTAGTTTCTTTTTTTGTATGTACAGTGTATATTATAATAGCACAGGTTTATTCGTTATTCCGAGTAACAGCAATAATTACGTATAACCACACCACGCGCTGGCATCAAGAGAGCAGTTTGGACGGACAGTCTGCCCGTTTGTGTCCCTCTCCATGGCAGTAGGAGCACGTTATTCTCTTTTTCTGTCTCTGGTTCCTATGCGTCGCCGTCACCTTGGTGTCATTTACTGATTTCGCTTTTATCCCAGTTACCACCGGGTCACTCTTCACCTTATCTTTGGACGCAATGAATTTCTTGGGTATCAAGATGAAATCAGAGCTCGTATCAAACTGTTCTTTAGTGGAGAATAGCACGTGAGCACACTTGTCACACTTTACCTGCGACTCCAGCAGCTCATCGTCGCCTATGAACTGTTCAGCACCATCTTCCAGCGTGATGTCTCTTGCAAACCCAATGGCGCAGTGTAGTGTGTTTATGTACCGGTTCAAAGCTTCCATCTTGGTCTGATACTCGCACTTGATAGTGTCGAGTTCTTTCTGCTTCTTCGCCACGTTCAATGCCAGCTCGCTTATCGACGATCTTAATGCGTCTAGCTGATCTTCAGACATTGTTCTACCGCTATTCCTGTTTCCTTGGTCTTGCTGCCCCGCTTGCCACCACTCCCGTCTCCCGATAAGCTCATCTTGTCTCTTGGAGGTGCTCTCATTTGGCTGCGTTGAGCCATATTTTTTCTAAAGGGAAGATTTCAGTCTGTTTTTCTATGGAGGATGCCATTTTTCTTCTCTGTGGGCATTTGATCTAGAATGCTTACTGTGTGGAGGTTGTATTGGCTTGATCAGAGTACGGAGGAGGTTGAGGATGTCGAATGTGAATGATAAAGACCTGAAAGCGGGAAACGTGTACGAATCTTCCGCAGGATACTACACGGTTGGGAGAAAAGTGGCGTACAAATATTCGGACCCATCAGATAAAAGCAGGCTGATAGACACAGAAAACCCACATAAACTACAGTTGAAACAGGAAGTGAGAGAAGCAGGTACGCATTTGCAACCGATTGAAGTGCTATTTGGCGGGCATTCTATAGCGCCTGACGAGCTGCTGTCTGTAGTGTACGATTTGAAGCCAGAAGAATTACCGTACCTGTCCCGAGAGGAGGTCAAGGCCCGGACCGGGCATGAGTTGCCTGACTCCGATCTCTTGAATGCGATCCACAGATACGTTGCAGAAAGAATCGCACACACGCAAGATATAGGGGAGTATGTGGACATTGACGAAGAGTTCACGAGGTTTATGGACGAGACGGCATTGATAGGCATGGGTGTTGTTGTGGACGAGTTGGTGAACGAGCTAGCAGACCAGCCGGGTGCTGTTGATACGTTTATGGAGCCTGTGCAGCAGGAGACCGAGAACACCGGCGGCGTGGACGATGAGTTCTTGTACAGCACAGAGGACGGCGATGACTTTGACGAGAAAGATGAAGAGTAGGGCACCCACACGCCACGCCAGATACACAGCGTCGGGCTCTCCTCTGGTCTTGTCCGCCTGCAGGCTTATCCATTTGAGGAAATGGATATCATGGAATGCTACAAATATTCAATAGCTTCCTCTGCTGGGTCTATCAAAAAGTGATGGAGCTATCAAAAATGTTTATCAAAAATATCTAGGAAATAATACAAACGCCCTAATTCAGCCTAGTAGCCTGTATAACCCAGCTTCCTTATCCCCAAGAGCTGTCTACACTATCTATCCTGCCTCTGGCATTTTCCAGTACCTGAAATATTGGCCTTTCTTAGTGGTTTTGATTAAAGAAAATTTTTTTTGCTTTTTTTTTGAGCATGGATTTTTCATCAAGTTGAAGTTGGTTGATGAAGTGTACCAGTGGGGTGTGATAGGTGATTGAGCAGGGCTACAGGTGAGTTGACAGGCTTCTTTTTATGAAAAGGTTCTTTTCTACATCTATCATAAACATGGGTAAAAGATACAACAAGAGAAACAGAGGCGGAAACAGGCTCGGCACCAGAGACGACAGAGAGAACTGGAAAGAGATCACGAGAGAGAACGAACTATGGGAGAGATTCTACAGAGAGCAAGGGTTGATCGCTGAGGACGAGTTTGACAGATTCAAAAAGTGCTGCCAGGAGATCTTGCCTTTGACCTTCAGAGTTACAGGATCCAAGAAGCATGCGAACGAGATTTCGCAATTGTTCATCGATGACCATATTCCATCCTTGTCCAAGATTGAGGGAGCGGAGAACTACAAGCCGCCATTCTCGTTCCCATGGTACCCGGACAGCTTGGGATTCCAGATCGACCTTCCGAAGTCGGTCGTCAAGAAGAACCCGGAATTCACCAAAACACAGAGATTCTTGGTCACCGAGACCGAGGTTGGAAACATCTCGAGACAAGAGGCTGTTTCTATGATTCCGCCTTTAGTTTTGGATGTCCAACCTCACCATTATGTCTTGGACATGTGTGCCGCCCCTGGTTCCAAGACTGCCCAGTTGATTGAAGCTTTGCACTCCTCTGACAACGAGGCCGAGGCCGTTCAGCCTACTGGTTTTGTCATGGCCAACGATGCAGATTACAAGAGATCGCACATGTTGATCCATCAAATTAAAAGATTGAATTCTGCAAACTTTGTCGTTGTGAATCATGATGCTCAATTGTTTCCAAAGATTAGATTGGAAGAAGGCGGTGAGTTCATCAAGTTTGACAGAATCTTGTGTGACGTTCCATGTACTGGTGATGCCACCATGAGAAAGAACATCACGGTCTGGAAAGAATGGAGAGTTGGTAATGCTATTGGTTTGCACCCATTACAATTGAACATTTTAATGAGAGGTTTGCAGTTGCTAAAGTTTGGTGGTAGATTGGTGTACTCAACCTGTTCTATGAACCCAATGGAGAACGAAGCAGTTGTTGCTGCAGCTTTAAAGAAATGGGGTGGTAAAGTCAGAACCGTGAACTGCGATGACTTATTACCAGGTTTAATTAGACACCATGGTGTGTCTGACTGGAAAGTGTACGGTAAAGACATGGAGGTTAGAGAGCCAGGTTGTGAAGACATGGCTGCTACATTTTTCCCACCTTCCAAGGAGGACGCCGATGCTTTCCATTTGGACAACTGTATGAGAGTGTACCCACACGACCAAAATACCGGTGGTTTCTTCATCACTGTGCTAGAGAAGATTGACCCAGATGGAGAAAAGAAACAAAGCAACAAGAGGGTTGCTTCAGAAGAACCAGAAAAGGAAGAGGTTGAAGAGAAGAAGCAAAAGACAACAGAGGCCGCCGCTACCGAGGCCACTGAGACTGAAGAGACACCTAGCGCCACTGTTAAACCATCCGAGCATGTTAAGCAAAAGAAGGAGAAGTTACCGAGAGATGCTAATGAGGAGCCTTTCAACTTTTTGGACAAAGACAACGAAGAATTGGTTAAGTGCTGGGACTTCTATGAGATCAATGATTCATTCGCCAAGGACTGTACATTAGTGAGAAACGCCACTGGTGAGCCACTGAGATCCATATACTATGTTTCTCCAATTATCAAGCAGATTGTGACTGTTAACGAAGAGAAGCTCAAGTTGATCTATGCGGGACTTAAACTATTCATCAAGCAAAAGCAAGAATACTCTCAAAGATTGTGTCCATGGAGAATTCAAAGTGAGGCTTTGCACTTGGTGAAGGCCCACTCTGCCTCCACGAGACAGTTTGAGGCCAATTTGGACTTGTTGAAGGTGCTCTTGAGCGAGACCTTCCCTAACATCAATAGAGTGAAAGAGGAGAAAATTGACCCTGCCTTCATGGAGAAAGTTGAATCCATGACTGAGGGATGCTGTTTCATCGACGTCAAGAGGGGCGAGGGCAAGGAGGACTTGTACTTGCCACTTTGGAAGGGCAGATCCAACTTCAACTTGATGGTGAACAAGCATGACACCTTTGAGTTGCTTTACAGACTGTTTGGTATCGAAACCTCCAAGGAGGACTACAACAAGATCCAGCAGCAGCCTGTCAGAGAGGGATCTGCTACTCCGGCCCCTGCACCTGAAGCGCCTCCTGCTGATACTAACAACCAGTGAGTTCTTCCTGTATGTCTTGTAACCCTGTGTAGACTTCATCTCCTACAATATAAAATAACCTGCTATTAACCACAACATAGTCCTTGTCGTGGGCTCTTGGCCCTCCACGCATGTGACAATTTAAGCCAATTTGATGGGGCCATCGCGGTGGTTGAGGCACATTTTCTGAGTGGCGCAAAACAACTAGGAGGGTGTATAGAGGGACGGTGATGGGAGTGGGGAGTGACCCTAGTTGTGTAGAGGGTCGTGTTGCGAGGAGGATTTGTGGAGTGTAGTCCAGAGGCCGGAGACTTTTGTATATTGCAGGAGGCTTGACACGATGTTTAACCGGCGAGGACTAGGGTTTGGTGCCGTAAGTGTTGTTTGCTCAGGGACTAGCGATGAAACATTCTACTAACCGGAATCTGCTTGTGTTTTTTGGAATAGTTGGCCACGGGGTCTATATACTATCTATCGTCTTCATCACAGACGTCCATGTACCATAAGTCCATGGAAATGTACACGTCGCTCTCTACGTTTCTTACGAATCTCGGGTGTCTGCACCTGCTGATTTTGATGTTTCTTTTACTGGTGAGGTCTCTGGTTCGCCCAGGAGCGCCTACGCCGCCGGCACTGAATATGCTGCCGACACTGGCTCTATTCAGCTCTACAGCCATACTAAAGGTCCTTATACTGAACTTGAAGCTGATTGGGCTGTTGAAACTCTTGGTTAGCGGGCTTCGGTTCATGATCAAGTCCCGGAAATTTTCAATTTTGTCACTAAACAGCGGGGCCAACATGTTCCAAGTCAGCGATGTCCCATACATGTGTATAATTTGCCGTGAAGAGTTTGAATGTATACCGTTCGACGGCACTTGCGAAAATAGAGAGTCGCCGTCGGACTACGAATTGCAGTTTATAAGTTCAAGCGATGATTCCTTGATGGTTCTAAAATGCGGACACGGGTTCCATTCTGGCTGTTTCAAGTCGTGGTTTATGACCAGAAACAGTTGTCCAATGTGCAGGCAGGCCATCTGAAATAGAACTAATTGTACGCTTACGTTTTTCTCAGCCGGCTCGGCTTTTGTTTCTTTTGATGGGTTTACTCAGGTTACAGCGCTGGTGTATCTAATTAGGCTTCGTTACGATAGAGCTCGAGTCTCTCGGGATCGGTCTTTTCTGTTTACCCCCCTGATGTTGTTATTTTTGGGCTTGATTTTTTTTTGGTTTTTCTTTTAACAGGAGTTCTCTTTTCATAGTATGTTTCCTCCCTTTCGGTCGTGCGGAAAATATCTATACAAGTATATATGTATACTAATTCACCATTGCAATGCTTTCTACTTTTGGGTATTTACCTGAGACCTCGTGCGTCTCTAAATGATTGCCTTAGTGTATCATGTTGATTTCCCAGAGGTTGGGGCAAAAAAACATGCCGTGCAAAGTTACAAAAAATTCGTCACAGACAGGATTCGAACCTGCGCAGGCAAAGCCCACCGCCTTAGCAGGGCGGCTCCTTAACCACTCGGACACTGGGACTGTAAGTTAAAAGACTGTGTAATATTTTTTGCTTTAAGCGACAAGGAACATGTCGGTTGGTCGGTTGGTCTGATTTGAAGGACTATCCTGTGGAAGAGTATGGAAAGCCCGATCGAATTGCACGTTTACTCTTTGGTGCAACTCATCGCAATAGACTTCAGTGGAGCTTCTAAAGACACTTAGCTATATGGCTTTCTTCAACCAGTAACAGGCCGCAAAAGAACTCCGCTACCGTAAGTCCACACAAGACTCTCATCCGCTTAAGCATTTTCACACCTTAAAAATTGTCTACATGACATCTTCAAGACTTCTAACACATAACTAGAATACAATCACAAATCCACTGTTCAAACTCATGCAACTTACAGACAATATATAGACATGATCAATAACGCATCTCTTGTTCATCCGTGGTTAAAGCTTCCCCAACAATTGAAATAGAAAAAATGAAGAAAAAATTGCGGTTTTTGGGCCACATGCCCAGGTAATTACAATCAGACCCTTAACAGTTTACAAAATTAGCGTTGGACTGGACATCCAGTGAATCATCAAGCAGCAGGCTGGGAGGAGAATACAATAATCTAAATATGGCTTGTACTTGTTCAAACGATAGCGTCCAAAAGGCTGCCAGAGTGAACGACGCCGAAGATGAGCACGACGCATTGATTACATCAACCGATCCAGAGCACCCTGCTAATTTGATCTGTGAACTATGTAGAATGTTCTACAATAACGGATGGGTCACCGGCACTGGTGGAGGTATTTCCATAAGAAAAGAGAATCAAATCTATATTGCTCCAAGTGGAGTGCAGAAGGAGAGAATGGTTCCTTCGAACATGTTTGTGATGGACCTCGAGACCAAAGAATACCTGAGAAAACCATTAGTTTACAAGCCATCTGCTTGCACACCGTTGTTCATGAGTGCATATACCATGAGAGGCGCTGGGGCATGCATCCACACGCACTCACAGAACGCTGTCATGACGACGCTACTCTTTGATAAGGTGTTTGAGATCTCGTCAATTGAACAGATAAAGGCCTTACCGAAGATCGTTGAGCCTGGGAATTTGTGGTACTCGGATAAGTTGGTGATTCCGATAATTGAGAACACGGAGCACGAGGAGGATTTGACAGACTCCTTGCAGCAGGCCATTAAAGAGTACCCTGGCACGACCGCTGTACTAGTGAGAAGACACGGTATCTACGTCTGGGGTGAGACGGTTTGGAAGGCCAAGATCTACAACGAGGCAATCGACTATTTGCTAGAGTTGGCGGTTAAAATGAAGCAGATGGGAATTCCAACCGTTAAGGAGAGCAACTGAAGGACGAATTTGTTAGACCTCCTCCGCTGTGTACTCACTTTTCAATGTATCCCAATTATAGCTAGTCTAACCATCTTTTAATTATCTAATGATTTTGATTAGATATCCAAAATGCAGGTTGGCATCATCGTATTAGTGTAGGAGAAAGGCTATATCTAGCCAAATGAGAAGAGAGTATATATGAAACAAGGAAATCTATAATACAGTAGCAAACATTGTCAAAAACAAACTGCTGAAAAGCGTGTGCAAGTGGCACTAACACGTCCAAGAGGTGAAGTGAGCAAATGCCGCCAACACGTCTAAAAGGCGAATTGAGAAATTGGATTCTTGGTATTCCCAAGCTTGTCCCCGAAAATCGTGTCGTAGTCTGTGCGTTCCTCTTCTTCAACATCGTACACGCCTATGCACACAACGTTGTCGCCCCTTATCACAAAAGTTCCCAGCTGTATATCCTGCTTCGGCTCGTCCCCCGAAAAGATCCTCTGTCTTGCATCTGACAGCACAATATTGGCAATCTGGTCAAACCCCTCCAACCGCCCCAGAAACAAGTCTCCGTCCGAGGTTATCACTTTCACTGGCTCTTCACCAGTTGCGCAATTCCATCCGTGCAACGTGCAGTCCGTGTTAGTAATATGAAAAAGACTATGCGAAAACAACCCTTCGGCACTCTCACTTCACCACTTACCATTCAGAAACGACTTGAGACTTGACATGCCGAGATTCCAACTGTGCTACTGCAAAAACAAACACGCCGTGCTCAATCACCTCACCGCTCTTACCCACAGACACCTAGCCTCTGGTACGCACTCAACTTAAAGCCTCCTTGCTGCCCGCCTCTCTGCAAACATCCTCTCCAGCCCTCTTGGTGCCAATCATCCCCTTTTCTTCTGCTCTCTTCTCCTTCAAAAAATGCACACCCAAAAGTCTACAACCGGCCAGGGTGTCATAGGTGACGTAAGCAACAGCCGGGGCCTCTTTGGAAGCCCCAGCTAAGCAGGAGGGCCAATGTGATCCCTTTTCACTGTAGAGGGTTGGTGGAGTCTGAGATGAAGCAGGGTCACCAGAGGGTATATTGGGTGTCTAGGGTGTAGAGGGAATAGGGACAGCCAGAAATTGAGGATGTGGCAGCCGGAGCACAGACACAGGCATATACCTAGTAGCACAACATTGGTTTGTGGAAGCCAGGCGTCCCCGACAGCCGAGCTGGCTGTAGGCAGCCGGCTCCACAGCAGCCAGGAACCTACAGATCCACCATCGCCCGAGTCAGCAGATAGTCCCGGTTTTAATGGCGAGAGCCGTGGCTGCCCGGCACGGAACAGAAACATCAAGACCAAAACTAAGACCAAGGCCAAACGGAGTGAGCGAGATGACCTATTGATATGGGCAAGCCGATTGGAATTGGAGTGCTGCGATTTAAAAGACACCTTTGAAAACACACGTGCCGCTATGGAACAGAAATTCAGCAAAATTGAAGACAACTCTGCAGAGCTTTCTTCTTTAGAGACTAGGCTTTTCAAGAAAGTGGAAGACTGCCTTTCTGCAAACCGAAACCAACTCTCTCGAGTCGATAAGCGTGTAAACGATATGCACAAGCAACTACAAGACTTTAAAACCCAATTTGAACAAAGCGCTGCTTGCTTCACTGAGCTAAACAAGAGAATACAAGACCTGAAGAGTGATCAGAAAAAACTAGCAGATGTCTTGAGCTTAACGAGCTCTCCCACTGCACCAAAACTAAAAGTGCAACCTTTGATACGACCCCCAGGAGTAAGATCAAACAATTCCAAAATAAAGCCGAAAACTGAAATTAATAAAAATCATGGTGCAGTCATAGTACAGCGTAAAAATCGTGCTCAAACCAGTAAGCCAGTAAAATCCAAAAGGATAACTAAATCGAAAACCCAACGACTGAAAAAACCAAAGGAAACACCCACAACATCCAAAAGCTGTCAGAAAAGAATCCTAATTGAGATGGACGGTGAAAATTCAGATGTTTGAAGGTCTATTCAAAATTTGTCTATCAATGCCAATCACAAAGTCCATACAACTTGGGACTACACTCCGTATGTCATCGAGTCTATTGAAATATAGATGATATGCTGGCATATACCTATCGACAAACTTCTCAACTTCCCAGTCCTTCATTCCTGCCCCCTTTTTGCTTATCAAGTCATGCTCTTGTTGCAGTCTCCATGTGTAAACACTAGAAATTCTTGGTGTTTTTAAGTACACAAAGCAACTGAAGTACTCCCAAATTTGCTTATACGAAGCTAAGTCATTGTCAAGTTTTAGAATGTGACTATCCTTTACAGAATCAAACTTTGATAATTCACGTTCTTTTATCTCATGCCAGATAGAAATCAATTTCTGGTTATCGTTAATCGGAAGATAGCCGTTAAACCATCCTTCAAACAAGACAACGTCGATACGGTTGGAATCACCCTTGAAATGCAACCAGTCATCAAAAGGTAGTCTGTCACCTTTACCCAAGTTCAGGGATTTATCATATACTGGGATGTCCACATCCCTATCGCCAGCCAAGATTGAGACTAAGCATTCTTTGAGTAGCTCCAAATCGTGGGTCCCCGGTAATCCCCTTCCCTGCAAAAGCATGTTATCGGTGTTGAGTTGATTAACTCTGCATTGTTCTTCAAAAGTCAGATAAAAATCATCCATTGAAAAATTAACTATATTCAACGTGGGATATTCTTGTGAGAGCTTTTCATTTAATTTCGTTACTAGCCATGTCTTTCCAGATCCTTGTGGGCCTTCCAGCCCAATTATCAGTGGTTTTGCGAGGTTCAGAAGTTTTGCTTTTTTAGCCACAACGGGTTGCAAGTAATGAAACACAGCTTCTAAAGTTGACATTTCTATCCAATGCTATTAGAATGTTATTCTGTTATTGATAAAGAAAATCACATCCATTGAAACCGCCTCTAATCACGGCCCAAGTTATATTTACATCAATCCACAAGTTGCTTCGAATTCACTCCCCCAGTTTTTATTCAACTCGTGAGCTTCTCCCAAAAGAAGTCAACTCCCGCAATTTTTTGTCCGCTTTGGTCGTTTGTCGGATTTGAACACCATACTGGAACTACACGAGGATATGTGTGCAATTCACACAAGTGTGGAAGTTAGGAGTTATCAGAAATCAGAGGGTTATAAGGTTGAATGTGTAAAGACATGTATTTGAGTACGTAAGTGGGAGGAAGAGTTCGTTTAATTACTGGCTATTGGTTTTTTGATCTTCATGTAGGGAAGTTCTAGATATTAAATTACAAAGACTGATAGGAGGCAAAAGGTGCTGAGATAAACTTATCAGATGGCCTTTAATTCCTTCAACTTAGCAACCAATTCGTCAACGCTGGAGACCTTGACGCCTGCTTTTCTTGCAGGAGGCTCTTCAATCTTCAAGATCTCCAATCTGCTCTCGATGTCAACGTCCAAATCTGCTGGCTTCAGCACCTCCAGTGGCTTCTTCTTGGCCTTCATCATCTTTGGCAAAGTGACGAACTTTGGTTCGTTCAATCTCAAATCGGTTGTGATGATCATTGGCAGCTTGGACTTGACAGTCTCGACACCGCCGTCAACCTCTCTTTCCACTTGAACAGTCAAGTCGTCGTTGATAGTGACCTTGGAGGCGTTGGTGGCCTGGGACCAGCCTAGCAAGCCGGCCAACAACTGACCAGTCTGGTTGGCGTCGTCGTCAATGGCCTGTTTACCCATGATGATCAAGTTGGACTCGTGTTTGGCCTGTAATTTCTGTAGAATCTTAGACACCGCCAATGGCTCAACCTGAGCCTCTCCCACGTCAACCAAGGAGGAGGTGTCTGCTCCTTTAGCCAAGGCGATTCTTAGCACGTCCTGTGCCTTGGATGGCCCTATAGACACCGCATGGATGGAGTCCACCTTACCCTTGTGTCCCGTCTTGATTTTGACAGCCTCTTCAATCGCAATGTCGTCGAACGGGTTGATGCTGAACTTGACACCTTTGGTCTCGACGCCTGTCTGTGCCTTGTTGATTCTTGGCTTCAACGCTGCGTCAATGACTCTCTTGACTGGAACTAGGATCTTGATCTTGGATGTCATGTCGGTTGTGTATACTTTTAGGCTTGGGCTTTCCGTGTATGAAAAATTCGTATCCACACTGCTCTTTTCACTCCTGGGTTCTCTCGACAACCAATACCTGATCTCAAGTCCACCACTGCTTAGCTTACACCCTCCTATATGTCACCTCGGCTACAACAGTGCCTGTCCACAACTTGTCCAGTTAACTTCCTCCTCGCCAATTTTTCACTTTAATTGCGCTTCTTCTATTAGTGTGGCGCTTAATTCCAGGACGGAGAAATCGCTTTAGCGGGGGTATGAGTGACATGGAGAATGGCATGGGGAGTGGCATGGGAATAAGGGAGTGAGGAAGTATATGTAAGACAAGAAGTATGGACAGGGTACTCAGAGAGTGAAGCGTCTGGGTACCTGATAGATGTATGCGTAGTGGACTCGCCGAGCGACTATGGAGCGCCGAGTACCAGGCTGTGTATCCAGTCGGGCCAATATGGGTATAATATATCTAATAGAAGGGTATAATAAGTGGCAAGAAGGGTATAATAAGTGGCAAGAAAAGCAAATGAGTAATACAGTAATACATAATAATACACAGCGGAGTGGCAGCGTTCACACCGGGTTCAAAGAGCGGGTTCTCGCCTTCATCTGCTCAATCCTGGCCTTGAGCTGGTTGGTGACCTCTGCCGCCTTTTTCCAGCTGTCGTCATGTCCGTCGAGATCATACAAGCTGGTGCTGTACTTGCCACTGCTGGTGCTCTCAGACACTCCAAAGATGTTCTCCTTCTGCATCGCTGAATGAATCGAGAGCCCAGAGATTCTTCTGTTCAATTCGGTGGATTTCTCTTCAAACGACGTGTTGTTGCCTGCATTCTCGGCCAATGGCATTTGCTCTTCAAGCTCAAGCTTGACCGGAGAGCCCGTGATGGAGTTCCTGCTCTTTGCCAAGATTGACTGGTTCAATTGCTGCGCCTGCTGTAATCTTTGCTCCAAGCTTCTGACGGCAGATCTGGAGTTCTCTAAGTCACCTTGCAATCGGTAGAGCTGTGTCTCTTTCGATTTCACATTCAAATTTAACGTGGTGAATTGGTTTTTGTACTCCTCCATCTTTGAATTTAAAGAGGTAATGTCCCTTAGATACTGCTCACCTTGAATCGTCTGCTGGCGTAGACTAGACTGAAGGCTCTCTTTCTCTCTCAACCACTCTGCCTTTTCAGCTCTAAGACTTTCCAATTCTTTCCTCTCATCTGCCGACAAACCCTGCGGTATGTGGTCTGGGAAAAGCTGTGGCATAGCTGCCAAAGGCTTTAATGACCGGGAAGTTAAATTCATCTTACTGGCTCCAACGGAGCCTTTTAGAGGCGATGTGGCCCCACGTTTCGAAGGTATCGAAGTTTGCGTTCTAGATGACGGTGCAACTTCAGAAGGTCTCTTCAAGTTACTGCTACTCGAGCTGCTTAAAGAAGGTTTTGACTGTCCTGGAAGCAGTGAGGTTCTTCTTGCTGGAGGCTTACTCACTGAGGAAGAAGTACCGTTACTTGAATTCGATTTCACCATACTACTCGCAGAAACAGTGGCACCCTGCTTAGCTATGACAACAGCTCCATGGTAAAACTCCTCCACTTTCTTTATATGTCTATTGTCAATCTTTTCAAAATATTGTTTGAAAGCTCTTTCACCAACGATCTTCATAACAGTACCAAGCACTTCACTTGCTCCTACTCTCACTGGAGCTTGCGGATCAGCCAGAAGTCTTGTACAAGTGTCAGCGATAGCATCAATGTATTGCTTTTTAGGAATCACCTTCGTAGCTTTCAAACATCTGATCAAAAACTTTGTGCATTCTATCTTTATTTGAGGCGTCTTATGCACCATGTACTCCAAAGTTGGTTCGACAATTTCATCAAAAGAAGAGCACTTGAAACAGGCGTCTAGAGCAGAAGCCAGTGCCTCAGAGACAGAAGGCTTTTTTTCCTTAGTTCTCTCTAATAAAGGCGTCAACAAATTTCCAACGTATCTGTTAAACCCAGCGGTACGTAAGCCTTGGGCCATACAGTCAATCAAGTTACAGGATAAAGTAACAACGTAAATGTTTGCGTCTTTCAAGCACTTCACCAAAACTCTCACGAATTCTGTGTAATCTGTCTCTCTCATTTTCACCACTTTAAACTCCTTTAAGGTTTCCTCAAGGACATCAACTCTATCCTTCCATTTTGCAGAGTTGATTCTCTCATCAAAGTCAGATGGTATTTTAGATAGAACATCCACGGCATCGACCAAATTATATGGGTCCATGGATTCTTCATCGCCATTACCGACACCCGAATCCTCGTTAGCATCTTGCATTTCAACATCATGTGATGTGTTAGCATTGGCTTCAGCAATCTCTTGCTGTCTAAGTTTTTCGGACTGCAATTGTCTGATGGGAGAAGGCGTTCCATCAATTTTTTCGAATTCTTTGTTCAACTCCTTCTGTTGTGCAGGTTTCAAAGTCTCCATAATAATAGTATCAAACGTCTTACCAATATATGATCTGAGAGTCACTGATAGTTGGATAGACTCTGCTCTCACATTTCTATCGGCATGCTGGAACAGTTTAGGCAAAGCGTCCAACGCTATTTTTGGAGGACATACTTTACAACCAAAGCTCTTATAAATGTCATTCATGGCTTTGACGTTTGCGGCCACCAATTTTGGCAACTTTGCCGAGAATTGAGGTACCAAGAGCTCTAATATCGGCTCTGGCTTGTCCATTTCAACGTACCATAGCAAGGCGTCTGAGGATTTCTGTTTGGTTGCTGGTCTTGTAGCAGATAAGCCTTTTTCGCAGATGGCAGTGACAACATGGTCTCTTGTTCTGGAGGCCGCCTTGGAGCCACCAAATTCCACAAAGCTGGCGATCATGCCAATAGCAGCCTCCTGTGCCACAGCGTTTGAGTCTGTAGCGGCCGCTTTCAGCAGCTGTGGGTCTCTTAGGAAACTTGTGAAACACTCAGCGTCTTCCGACGGCGAGTTCTGGAACTCTTTCGAGAGCTCCTCGTATGCGCTCTGTCTTGCTTTCCACACCTGTTCGTCAGAAACACGTATCCATACATCCTTGTTAGTCAACAGAGCTGCAACAGCAAAAAGACGGACTCCAAATAACACTTACTTTATGCGAGATGCGCTGCATCGCTGGGATCGTCGTGTAGTCTGGTTCTTCACCAGACCCCGTATCTGCGCCAAAACTCATTCCTCGATTCTTCCCGTCTGCCAACCTTACGGCTTGTCCAATCAGTCACGCTTATCTCTCCTACCCTGCACACGCTGTCTTTCACCCATGATGGTCTTGTCTGGCTTCACAACCGTCTTTTATGTTGTAAACAAAATTAACGAGAAATAGAAAAACAAACAAAAACAAAACGTCCCGAAACGGAATCGGCGCAGGGTCGTGCGCTGTCAACCAAAACGGCGTCGATCGACGCCGACGGGTCAATAAGAAACCGAGCGCACGCGCCGCTGGCGTGATCGGCGCGAGCTTATCAGTCCAAGTCGACGCGTCGATGGAACGGCCCGGGGTGAGTGTATGCTGGGTAGGGCTGGCATGCACTGTAATACAAGACCCACCGTCTGTAGGGCTGGTGAGCAGGCGCACAGTTTACACCGTGGTATGCAGAGGTGATGAGCTCACGCGTGGATGTGCACGCACACAGAGGCCCCCACACCCAGCTGTCGTACATACCGGCGGAAAATTTTCATGACATTACTAAATCGAGGGCTCTAGATCCAAGAGGCATCTCCGGATTAATAATTGGGTTAGCCGAATATATAAGGGGCACATCTGGCGTGTATCCATGGCGCCGACCTAAGATATGTAGTTGTGTAGAGGCTAGGCTAAGCGCAACCAAGTCTTGTGGACATCTCAACTCGAGTTGAATCGGACTCTTCTACTGGCTTCATAATGTCAATGCAAACAGGCTCTATCGGAAAAATCCACTACTTGCCGCTGAACGAGATTCTAAGGCCCATTCCACCTGTCCTGGACCATGCAAAGATAGATACCATGGTTTCCACGTTACAGGGTGTTCCCATGGAATCGAGTACCTGCCAACTGCAGGATATAACTCCCGGTGAACTACCTCCTGTCGACGTGCTGGTGGTCTCCGAGAACGGCAAGAAAACCTATTTTGCATTCGGCGGCTGCCACAGATTTCAAGCATATGAAAAGTCACAGACTCCATTGGTGAAATGCAAGATATTGCCATGCACTAAAAACCAACTGAAACTATACCTAGGCGCCTCTGTGGATGCATTCTTTGAAAAAAAATGAAATAAACCTCTACACAATTCATGTATTGTATACACATAGGATAGGCACCTTTTCCCAATTCACCTTTTATGTATAATAATGTCTAGTGCTAGTTGTGTCTGGCTTTTACCTTGTCTTTTTAGAGTCTTTGGTTTTGTCCTTTGGCTTATTCTTGTTCTTGTTAGACCTTTGTTTTTGGTCCTTTTTTTGCTGTGTCTGTTTTTTTAATTTCACCTTCAAATTATCACTATCCGTTAGCAACCCAGAGCTATCAAGAAGAGAGTACCTGATCTCATTAACGCCAGTCTTTGCAGACAGCCCAAGTCTGGAATTTGCCACAGAATTTGTGAAATAGTATCTTGGTTGAATCCTCAAGTCTTTCAACACCGATTCGTCGATCAGAGCCTCCAAATGTTTGACTCTTGAGGACGGATCAATCTTATCGATCTTATTGAAAATGATATCAAACTGAATTCCCAAGTCTACTAAATTATCCAATATCATCTCATCATACTGAGTCATCCCAACACTACCATCCAAGATCAAGTAACAGTTCCTCAAAGGGCGCCTGTTCATAAGATATTGAAAAACCAGCTCACCTTGCCAAGTCTTTCCCTTAACACCGTAACCTGGTGAGTCAACCAGTCTAAACTGGCCACCCACATTGTAAAAATTCAGGCATGGAGTATAACCTGCAGACTGTTTAACTCTAGCATAAGCTGTCTCACCTTTCTTACTATCAGATAATAGATAATTGATCAAAGAGGATTTACCAACGTTACAGCGACCAATCATGATAACCTCTGGTAGGTTATTTTCAACTTCTTCTTTTACTTTTTTTCTTTGCTGGTTTTGCAAAAACTTGAGCCTTCCGTATTTGATCCCCAACTCCGACTCGACTTTACTGGGTTCTGCTGTTGTTGCTTCATTAAGCTCTTCATCTTGCACATCTTCGTTGAATCTGTTCTCTTCCAATCTCAATCTATCTTCTTCTCCTGGAATCTTTGAATAGTCATAGATACTCCAGTCCAACTGGACTCTGGCTTCATTAAAATATCTAATCATATTGTTCTGCTGTGCTTTCGAGAGACGTGGGGTCATGCGAATCGACGACCTGTCTGAGAAGTGTTCGTTCAAGTAACATCCGTCGACCGGCGGCTCGGTTGGCTTTTCATGCTTGCCTTTAGGAGCTACCAATGGTTTCTGCTTCAAGAACGGGTCGGATACAATTCGGCCCGTTGAGTCCACCACGCCCATGTTCATCAACGAGGAGGTTATGCTCACTCTTTTGCTATTTTTGAAAGGAGATTTTGCATCCTGTCCAACCTGAGACTGTGTGTGTATCTTTCTCAGCGCCGCCAAGGCTCTTTTGCCCGGCCCAAATGGCGTCATTGACTGTCTACACACCAGCCCTATCATCACTAACACCCTGTACCCAAGAGGACTTAGAGCACCACCACCTCATCTTGGTACGGAGACTTCTCATCGGGCTTTTCACCTTGGGTCAAGTTAAGTGCTCATCTGTGCTTGAAAAGATTCTCAAGCAATGCGCCACACTCGCGCGCCACTCTCTTTACCCCCACACGCCACACGCCACCCTCCACCCACAAGCCACACGCAATCTCCGACCGTTTAGCGAGCCAAGCCTATTGCCGAGCCGAATGACGGGCGTCAGGAGCGGAAAATTGCCAACCCAGAGAGTGCGGGTTTTTTCCGTATGCGGCACGAAACCGGGTTTAGAAGCCACAAGCGAAACTTTTCACAGAGGTAATAGAATATGAAAGCAGAGAGTGTAGATACTGCAGGTTGGTGTGGGATAGGGGCACAGGGGAAGATGTGGAGGTGGTGGATATAGGTTGTGGATATAGCAGACACAGTACGGTGGTATCGGCAGATATAAGGTTGTGTTTTTTCGAAGATCCGTGCACACTGATAAGAATCAGAATGTCCGTGTCCTATCACAGTAGCGATCACGAAGATAACATCGGAGAAGAAAAGGACATGGGCCATGACGGAGTGGAGTCACTGTACTCTGAAAAGATTGCTAGATCGGTTGTGGACGCCGCTTTGGAGCATGACACGTCCAACCACAGTGTCTCTGCGAGCCATGACCATATGTCTATATACGACTACCAGCAGGAAGACGAAGAAGAAGAAGAAGAACAACAACCACAGGAAGCATCGCAAGGCAATGACCTCGAGAAATTGCCAACTAATAAGTCACATCTGTACACAGACCCAGAACAGAGACCACCAGTGTTCAAAAATACTTACCATGAGATTCTCTGCTTGATTCTCGTTACTTTTGCGCCGGCAGCAGCATCTATGGCATCTTCCGCTTACCAGTTATCGTTGAAGCAAACGTCTGTGGTGTTTGATAAAACGGGTGGTGTGCTGACCTGGGCCGTGTCCAGTGTCACTCTAGCTAACGGCTCGTGTTTGTTGCTTATGGGAGGAGTGGCAGACGCCTTTGGACGTAGAAACGCTTTAGTTTTTGGCTACCTGTTCTATGCGATCTTTTCGTTGATTGGTGGTTTCATGGACAATTTCATTCTTCTGTGCTTATTTAGAGCCTTGCAGGGTGCTTGTATTGCATGCTCTACCCCTGCAGCTGCTGGCTTTTTGGGTTCGACATACAAAAATTCAAGAAGAAAAAACCTTGTTATGAGTTGCTTCAGTATAGGACCTCCCGCAGGTGGTGCTTCAGGCTATTTTATTGGTGGTGTTTGTGCTGTTGCGTTTGACTGGAGAGCAGTTCATTACTTTTTGGCCATTGTGTTCTGTTTGATGAGTATTTTGCTAGCTTTGAGTCTTCCAAGAGATCCTAAGATTAACTGGGCTCGTGCCAAGAACATCCTAAAGAACATGGACTACGTCGGTGCGCTCATCTCATTATCTGCATTTGTCTTGATCTGCTTCTCACTTACACAGGTGGACGCTGTTGAGAACAGATGGAAAACACCTTACATCATTGCTCTATTGATTGTCGGTATCGTACTAGTGGGAGTGTTTGTCACCTATGAAGCAAAGCTGGCGAAAAACCCATTGATGCCAATCTCCATGTTTACAAACAAAAACTTTAACCTCTGTATGACCATTACTTGGTTCAGCTGGATGGTGTTTTTTGGATGTTTGAACTATAACGCAATTCTATACTTTGAGTATATCAAAGGGTATTCAATGATTATCGTGTCTTGCTGCTTTTTGACTCAGCCTATAGCAGGGACATTAGTCAACATCTTTGCTGGATTCACCTTGCATTTAATTCCCGGCAGAATCCTCATAATGGTGGGATGCTCAGGTTTCCTGGTGGCATCCATTATATGGGCAACAAATTCTATAGACAGAAACTACTTTTTGGGACCATTCTGGGCCTTCTTGTTTACTGTTGTTGGTGCAGATCTTATATATAATGTTTCCAATAGGTGTGCATTGGCCTCGGTCTCCAAAAACCTACAGAGCAGGGCAGCCGGAACCTTCAACACTTTCATTCAATTGAGTTCAAGTGTGGGATTGGCCTTGTCCACTACAATTTTGGCGGCAAAATTCCCATACTATGGTACCACTGAGCAATACTCTCATACGGTTGAGATGTTTTATGCTATTAAGTACTGTTATTACTTTGCAATCGCCCTAGCTGGCTCCTCATTGGTCATGTCAACTTTTGTTAACATTGGAGTCATTGGTGTTGCAGATAAAGGAAAAAAATAGTCCTACAGCTATCTTAGTTTACAATTAGTTGATCTTTTTAATATAATGTCTTCATTTCGTTTAAGAAAAAGAGTAATCACACTAAACAGTGAATTCTTGCTTGATTTTCACTTCGTTCTTGTGTTGCCCACCTGCAACCGTCTTCAGAGAATCGCCACCAAATTCTCCCTTCTCGTAGCAACCACATTTGTCATCCATAGATTTCTTGTTGAGACAAGTTTCTCTGTGTCTGGTATATTTGACTTCATCATCGAAACTCTTCATGCAGCATTCACATTTGAATTTTCTATTGTGAATCTTCATGTGCTTTGCCAAATTAGACGATTCACTAAACCTTTTACCGCAAATAGTACACTCCATTGGCTTATCGCCAGAATGAATTCTAGAGTGGATGGTTAGGGAAGAGGAAGTTTTAAAGTATTTTCCGCAGGTTCCACACTGGTAAGGCTTCTCACCTGTATGGACTCTGTAGTGCTGATCCAACATCAATTCCAATGAAAATGACTTTCCGCAAATATCACATTTAAAAGGCTTGTGTCTGGTATGGGTATGCAAGTGTCTCACGATTTTCTGTCTCTGTGAAAAGACCCTGCCTTCTCTTGGGCATCCTTCCCAATGACAAGTATACTCAGGTTTACCCGACTTGATGTGCTCTTCAAGAATGTGAACCGTAAGGTCGTTCGTGTTCTCAAATGAGCAGTTACATAGCAACCCGGTTTCTGGATCTTTCCATTTACACTTGATCCCGAATTCTTGTGCCGAACTGGAATTGGCGCTCTGTTTCAATAAACCGGTACTTTTCAATGAGCTTTCGGTACTGTGGGTTTCCTGAAGATTAGCATGTTCAAAATGGGTCTCTGGAATATGATCTAATAGCTGATTCAACTCAGTAGTTGTAAAGAAACAATCTTGCCATTCACAACGATAAGTGTTGCTAGAGGGAAAAGCATCAATACCTGTTTGTTTATGTGGAGTATGAAACAAAAATACGTGTTCATTCAGATTAGCTGCGTTGTCTAATACAGTATTGCAGCCATTCCATTTACATTTCAAATGAAGTTCATCAAGCTGGTTCAGTTTAACTTTCTTTGATTCTGATTCAAGAAACTCAGAAGGCTCACGTTTAACAGAAACACGAGATAGGTTATTATTTTGGGTATGTGTATGTGTATGTGTATGTGTATGATGATGATGAGAGTGAGTGTGAGAGTGGGGATGAGTATGAACATGGATGTGATTATGAGGGTGGGGGTTATTTTGAGAATCACCATGCTGGTGAGCATGGGCATGAACATGAACATGTGCATGAGGCACCACTGCCAAATCAGCCGAAAATGCATTCTCATAATGCCCTGGTATGCCTGCATCTGTATCACCTGACCCAGCTATGTGCTGGTGGCTATCTGACGTGTGAGAGTTGTTATGAAAATCATAGCATTCGGGAATAATAATATCATGTTTATGATAATGTAAATGGTGATGATGCGCAGCCTTTTGAGGAATGTCACTTACATGTTGCTGATTAGTGTCTATCTTCTGATCTCTAAGATTACTGAGCTTTGTGGACTTTGGAACATCAAAGTTTCGAAAATCTGTAATGACTGAATCCAAGTAAGACTTTTCATTAAACGATAACTTTTGCTGTTTGATATTTGCATTAGAAGTCTTGGGGGTCGAATGCTCAGTCATGATACTGTTAGGAGTTGCAACGCTGGAGGCAGTCTGATCCAGCAAGGGAGTAGACAATGCTTCACAGCAGTCATCAAAGTTGCAGAACTCAAAGCAGTGGTCACACGAATCATCTCCTGTTTGACCCACTGTGCTCACCTGAGCGTCAGACTCATTGCAACATGCTACCAACGAGTGCGCTGTCTGGGCGCTTGCCATTTCTGTCAAGTGATTAGGCTCAAAGCAGCATCTCAAGAATTCATCCACGAACGGGTCATCTGCTTCCAAAGGTAATTGGCACGAAGGATCATTGCAGAAAAGGTCCGGAACAGCCAAGTTACTGGTGTTCTTTGACGCAAAAATGGAATCTCCATAGCTGGAAATGGCATCTGCAGAAAGCCCACCAGCCATGTCACCTACCTGGCCGTAGCCGTCTTGGGAATCTTTAGCTGGCACCATGCTGCTTTTATCTATAGTGTCTAGCGGCTGCTTAATCTTTAATATCTGAATCCATCCAAAGGAAGCTCAAGCTCTCAGAAATAAATCAGGCCTCAGTAAGGCCCGAAGCAAAACTGAATTAGCAGATGTATTGTGAATTCACCACTTATGGGCGTATGTACGGAGTCATACAAAATGGGGCTCTATCAACATATATAGATGAACCCTGGTGGTTAATTACAACTTCGGGCTGGTGGAGTTATGTGGTGGAGTCATGTGGTGCAAAGGTGTTGTGCGGCTCCTACTGAATCAAGTCCTAGGCTATCTACTACTCAAGGTACCGTCCGCAGATGCACGGAGTGTATTAACAAGACATTCATTATATAGTAAAGAAAGCGGATGGTCAGCTGCCGTTTTGCCCATCTTGTGTTTTCTGGTTGAGCCCCGTCAACGACGCCAGGAGCTCGTCTTGGAGAGACTTGTTCTGCTTGACGCTTTTGTCAACGTAATGATTCAACAGCCTGTTAATCTCCAGAATCAGCATGGACTCTTCATCCTGCTCCTGTTTGCCGCACGCGTCCTGCGTGCGGCCGGCTTGCACGTCTCCGCTGAACTGCTGCTTGATAAGTGCCGTCTGGATCAACGCAACCATTTTGCCTTTGTTCTTCACAAAAAGCCCCGGGTCCTTGGCCACTTTAATGTCAATGAGCTTGTATATCAGCGTGTCCAGTTTCTCGCTCAGGTCGTGCTTTCCGTCTTCCTGCGAGGCCGTGAACCCTTCCAATAGCTCTCTTCTCTTGGAGTCAAAGAGCCCGTCTCTCTTGAACCTGTTCACGAGGTTCCCTGGAACCTCCTTCCCCTCCATCTCGTCGTTGCCCATTCCTCTACCCTGTTAAGCAATCAAAGCTATACAGTTCCAGATACACTCCACAGAACACACGCCCACTTCGCCCCTCTGCCTGCCACACACAATCGCCCACCTTATCCTTCATATAGTCTAGCGCCCGAGAACCCACCCGTAACAATGCCTTACGTAACACATAAACAGGGGGTGCACAGGAACGATGCCTGACATAACCGCGTACGTGATGGGGTGACCCGGTGAAAGTACAGCAAGTCAAATTACGTAAGGGCTGACATGTTACACGCCCCAGAAAGCGATGGCTCCTGTTTCTTAGCTAAACAATGCCATAAGCACACTGTTTCTCAGCTGGCACGAATCACCACTGCTTGGGCTCCACATGGCGAAAAGAGACACCCACGGATTGCAGTCATAGGTTTAGAGGCTGGATAGGTGGGCCTGCAGATCCAATACTGCCGGTGAAGGAATCGGATCGTACGTGGAAGGTGGAGCGAGGCCGGGCATTGAAGTACGGATAGCATCTTTTCACGCAGAAGAAGGGCACGGGCGCCTGCGGTTGTGAGGAAGAATTGCCATGTCCCAGCCAATAACGTCTGCCATGGCAATCCGGGAGTTTTCAAATACGATGGTGGGCCCAGTAGGAAGCCATGGGGTAGAGAATGGGTCTGTGGCAGAGGGTGATATCTTGAACGGTGCTGGTGCGGGTTCTGATGCGTGTTTTGCAGTTGGCCAGATGGACGATGACCTTGAAAATGAGGATGACGAGGACAAGTTCAGTGATGGCAATGAGTGCGACGAGGAGTCCGGCGAAACCCATAGGAAGAGAAGAAGAAAGCTCACCGGCCCCCCTTACATATGCGAGTTTCCTGGATGCGAAAAGAAGTTTCAAAGGTCAGAGCACTTGTCCAGACACCAGTTGAACCATAAGCCAAAACAGATATTTGACTGCACAGATCCAAATTGTGAGAAGAGCTTTGTGAGGCATGATTTGTTTGTCAGACACATAAAAAGGCATGAACTTAGAGCACTGAAAGAGTTGAAGAAAAAGGCCGCTGCGCTCAATGACGTTCCACACGGAACAGCAAAACAGGAGGATGCTTTACCTTTTGCACAAGAAATATCACGAGCTGCTTCAAATGCTGCCGGCCGTGATATAAGCACCTCCCCATCTTCAGTTAACTCGTCGATTAATCCAGCAAAACCAATAAAAGCACTGCTCTCGAAGTCCGTGGACCCGAAGATGCCACCAAGTGCGCAGCTTGTTCAAGAAATTGCAAGGGAAGGCAAGCATGCTCCTAATAGAGATCAACTAAGTTCTGTAAATCAAATTATTCAGCAACATCATCAAACAGATCCTAGAAATGGTGCTTTTGGTCTGGATGAGTTTGGAAGAGATGGCATGACACCGAATTTGATTAACTGGTTATTTAACGACGATCAACAGAAACAGCAGCAACGACAACAACAGCAGCAGCAACAGCAGCAAGAAGAGATTGCTTCACAATTGTCTCATCAGATGCGGCAATCAGAAGTGAATCCGGATCAGATTCAAAGTAATTCACCAAGCACACCAAATAATAATTTGACAAATGGCAGCACTTATTTAGCAATGCCACAACAGGGGAATGACTTTTTTGCTGACTTAAATGAATTCAGCATGAGCAATCTAGCGCAAAGTTTCTTTATATCTGATGGATTTGACGAGTTCTCGCCGATGTCTACTGGAAGTTTATACTCTAACTCTCAAGCGACCCCACAATTAAACTCTCTGTCCTCAAGTGCATCAAAGCCTAAGCATCCATCAATATCACAGCACGACCCAATGTCAGAAAGCGATAAGAATAGCACTTTAATAGAGACGGACATCGATAATGAACCGCGATTGTGCCAGTTATCGAACGAACAGATGTTATCATTTGAAGAATTGATACCCAACTTGGGCCAGCACGCAGATTTCACAAAAGTTAAGCTGCAATTCTTCATAAAGATGTTTTGGAAGTTTTTCTATCCAAGATTCCCAATAATTCATAAGTCATCTTTTGAGACGAAAGAAGCACCTGAAATTTTGCTATTATCTATGATCCTAATTGGTTGTAAGTTGTCAATATGTGTGCAGGATATATCCTCCGGAGGCAGCATGTCTGATCCGAAGACTTTGGCAGATAATATAGCATTACTTTTAAGATGGCTCATATTTTCATCTCAAGAGTTTGAGCCGCCTGCAAAAGTGTGGATTATTCAGAGTCTTCTTTTATTGGAATTTTATGAAAAGAATTGTTCAACTAGACAGCTGCATGAGAGGTCACATCTTCATCATGGTACAACTGTGCAATTATTGCGTAGATCCCCCACTTTGGGAGGATCCCAACAAAAGATGCCTAATGGGGGAGCTTCTGATCAAACTGATAACTGGCTTAACTGGATAGAAGTTGAATCCTTGAAAAGAGCCACTTACATGTGCTTTTATATGGACGCTATAGATGCCATTTCATTTGGACATCAAATGCTGATTTATGCACATCAGATTCAAATGCCTATGCCTGTGGAAGATGAAATTTGGGAATCGGACTTGTCAAACTTTCATAGAGCTTTTAAAAAATATAAGAAACCACAGCCTTTTTTGTTAGCTTTAAAGAACATCTTAAATGGCTTACCTACAAGAACAAATTCATTAGGTAAGAAAGTCCTGTTGGCAGGTTTATCTGCATTAATGTTTCAAATCCAGCAACGTGATCTACAATTATCTTTTGGACTTGACAAGTTTGGAATGAGTGATACTGTCAATAACTGGAGAGAATTGTTAACCGCAGCTTTCTCGATATGGAGAAATGATGTCGGTGGGTCATGTTGCTCTTCAAGGACTGCAATTGAAAATCTAAATTATCTATCCAACTCTGAGCAATTTTCCACTAGCGATACGAGATGTAAATGCATTACTTATCACATGGCACATGTTTACATGTCTATATCCCATTATGATTTGTTTATCTTTGCTGGTGCACCGTGGAGAATGAATGTCAAGCCATCATCACCGGGCGAGAGAGCACAGATATATAAAAGAGTGAGAGACTGGTGTGACACTAGACACGCTAAGGTATGCGTGGTTCAGTGCTATTTATTATTATTTGAAATGTTTTTATCCCCGCAAGATTCCACTTTTGAATACCAATACGACTACCTTCCAGATTGTGATCTATTTTTCAGATCGAACATTATTGGATTATGTACTTTGGTTCTATGGTGTTACAACTTTATCAAATATGGAAGAGATGAAGATGGGATTGACGAGAACGGTTACAGATACTTGAAAAGGATTCGTTCTGAATTTACAGGTAGATCAGGTGGCCTAATGTTGCACACCTGGTTTTCTAACTGTTCAGGATCAGAATTCTATGGACACTTAGTGAAATGGGTAGACTGCTTAGACGAAATTCCAAAAATGAACAGCATGGCTGGTTTGATGACATTAGTGGGTGGAAAATTGAACGATGCTCAGTATTCAGTTGTTAAAGAGATTGGAAAGCTATTGTTGTTCTGCAGAGAGAGGAGCAGAGGCAATCAGGATTTGGTTTTGACTGACATGTATAGTTAAGAAAGTTATTGTAAATTGTTTTTGCTCAGATCTGTGTGTTTTTATGTATATTTATGATTGTACAGCTCATTTTTGTACAATGTGTTATGGGAAAGCAAGCTATTGGAAATATAAGGGCATATAGTTTAAAAATGAGGGATAAAGGGAATTACCACAAAAGGTAGAAGGAAAGGACAGCAGAAAAGAGCATATAAACATCAGGATCCTGGAGAAAACATCTCTAAATCAAATAATGAAAAAAATAGACAAAAAGAGCACCAAAGGTGGGCAAATAAAGCATTAGACAGTAGCGGTATAGCCATCATGAGAGGATAAAAAACATTGAATGATTATGAAAATTAAATGTAAATGTACAATAAAACAGAATTAAATAACTAGTGGTGGATGCAAGGAGATGCAGATTGGATCTGGATCATAAGCCCATTTCGGCTTGTAACGCTCTCAAGGCCTCTGCATCTTCATCCTCCTCTTCCTCGTGTTGAACTTCAACTTTACCAGTTGGAGCGTCAGGTAGCTTACTCTTCGACACAGGCTGGGCATGTTGTGGTTCTTTAGCCTTTGTGTTGGTCATTTTGGAGTCCAACTCTTCTTGCTGCATCATGGCCAATTCCTCATCTAACTCGTCGTCGTCGATCATGTCAGTACCCAGTGGTCTTGAGATGGCGTCTGAGATCTCCTCGCTCAACTCCACCTGTTCTCTGATTTCGTCCATAGTCTGATCCACCTTGTCGATATTGAAGTCGCCGTGCATCTGTTTCATAGCCTTTGCGCCCTGTTTCATTGCCTTCATCGTTTCTAGGTTCAAGTTTGCCGACTCGATCGCGTTCAACTGGGTTTCCAACGACTCTATCTGGCTCTCAATCTTGACTAGGTCGGTTTCCAGCTTTTTCTTCTTCTTCAATGCCAGCTTGGCAACCGTCTTGTTGCTTGTGACATTCTTCCTGGCCACAGCGTCCTGCTCGCCAATCTGTCTCTCCAAGAATGCAGACTTCTTGTTTAGTGTCGAGATGTGTTCTCTCAACTCCACAATCGCCTTCTTAGGCATCTCCTTTTTCTGCGCAGCACTGTTGCCGCCAAACAAGTAGTTCCACATCCTGTATCTAAGCCCAAAGGTTATGCTAGCTGTGCTGTCAAGAGCCGGGTAATTCTAACCTGCCACAATAGCGTTTCCGCAGTGTCAATCTCTCACTTGCGTCTCTGTAATTCCACCGTATCCTTTACTAGAACACTGTGTAACTCCTGGTGTCTCCTACCTCTACTACAGCCCCTCTACTACCTCTCCTCTTTCTTCATCCCTGCCTCCTTCTTGCCTTCAAAGTTGCTTATCTGATCTTCCGCACTTTTAAAGAGGAATTTGCTGTGTTGCCTGCTGCGCCACCGCGGCCGGGCAACACGCCGCGGTTACGCAGCCCTGCGTGGCGGTGGCACGACCCATTTCTGTCTTTAATAGCAAGACAGGCCAGTGGTGGGGTGGGTGTTGTACGGTGCCAGTAGTGGCTAGATGAGTCAGAAGTGCCGCTTAGGCCCAGTGCTATTAGAGTATACAATCGGTGTGCTATATGGTCATACTAGTCAGGTCTATTCCTAGCTGAGTCAGAAGGGCCGCCGTAGGCCCTGTAAGTCCACCTTCGGCGTTCAATGACTTTATCAGGTTGGTGAGCACCTGTGTATCTGCTGCATCCTGCACAGAAGCACTCGACTGCTCAGGCCCCTCTTTGGCCTCCTCGGCCAATTCCTCTTCTCCCGCTGCCGCTTCCGGCGCCTCCCCTTCTTGTTGTCTTGCAAATGCAGCAATTTCCTCATCCTTCAACTTCAAAGCATCTTTAAGGAAAAACTCAAAGAAATCATCCTCGTCAATATCACCATCTCTCAAGTACTGGTTGAACCTCTCGTTATCCTCATCGGATGAGTAGTCAGAATCGTCATTGTAGTTATCAGAATCGTAAACAAAATCCCCGCTGGAGCCCTTACCAGGGCCATTAGCGTGCTCCGTGTTATTCATAAACTTGTTGAGCTTGTCCAGTAGATCGTCCTTAGTTGAATCATCCATCACCAATTCAGCATCATTCGGCTTCATCAATCTTTCGAAATCTTCAGCAGCCATCTCCTTACTTGCAACAAACTTGTCAATCGCCATGTACTTCATCAATTCAGTCTGTAGCAGATCACTGGTGATGTCTTCACTGTACTCGTGTACATCCCTCATGTCGTGCTCTACTTTAGACCCGACTCCGTCATCCATCTCCATCTCATTAAGCATCACGTTAATCGCCCTGGAAACAATCTTACCTCTCTCAAGCTCTTCATCAACCTGTTCACCACTCCTTAGTGCCTGTTGAAGCAACTTTCTCAAGTACAAATGAGCAAATGCAGTCACTCTCAGCCTAATAGCCCCGTCACTAGCTACCGGCATAGTACACAGCCGTTTCAACTTCCAAGTACTGCTCTCTAGGGCAGCTGCACTATCCAGCAGAGAATCCTGTCTCATTAATAAATTGATACATGCGTTAACAAAATGGTACCCTTTCTTCTTTATCAGTTGAAACGTTGTATCACTCACCTTAACACTCTCAACGAACACATTCTCAAGGCATTCTCTCGGGAACTTGCCCAGCTTGTCCTTCAAACTTCCGTTAATTGCCTCTGGAATCTGCAGCTTAAATGCGACATTCTCAATAAACTTCAAACTCTGCACAAGACTCAAGTTCTTGTCTGGATAGTAGCCGTTATCTATGAGTTTAAATTTCAAGTCGTTGATCCAAATTCGATTACAACTGCTGCTTGGATCGATCCAGTCCTCCAAATCCTGTGAAGTTTCAATAAACAAAAACTCGCCATCCTGATCAAACACCCTTATAAAGATATTCTCATCCCTCGACGTGAACCTGTAAAGGATGCTCGTTATGAGCCATAGATCGCTAACGTATTCGCCGTATATCAGCTCTCCGTATATGTAGTGAAACCCTTCGTGTTCGCATACCTGAAACTCCACCGGGGCCGAGTACCATGGGTAGTGTGTTATGTACGGCTGGAGCTCGATCTCGAGGTAAACTGCAAGGTCTCTCAGTTTCACTCTGATCTCGTCAGATGTGATGAACTTGTTGATGTAGAAAATCGAAAACACTAATGTTTCATTGTTGAAAAAGATTGTGTTGGACGAGTCGTATTCAAACGGTAGTAGTGGATCCATCAAGCTGTTACTGTATGAGCCATTCTCTGTTGTCTATACCAGAGACCATATCATATCCGGATCAAGTAGTTATCCATTGGTATTGATAAAATTTTACTTGCTATAAAGACATTACATTTTTCAAGGAGTGTGCAGATCACGTGACCGTGGGCCTTGGGGGAGGATACTCCAGTCGATGACCCCGTCCTTACCGTAGTGTTGGGCCAACCAGGTGTTGCACTGGGTGAAGTGCTTGCAGTCAAAGAAGCCTCTGGAGGCACTCAGGGGCGAAGGGTGAACGGACTTCAAGTATAGGTTCTTGGAGTAGAGATGGGGGAACTCCTTGACACTCAGGCTGGTGATGACTTTCTGGGCCGGAGACCCCCATGCAATTAGCACAACTCCTTGGTCCAACTGGCTGTTCTTGTGCTTTAGAAGGCGATGTATAACTGCATTTGTGAACGTTTCCCATCCTCTCTTTGAGTGGGAGTTGGCGTTGTGCGCTCTGACCGTGAGACAGGTGTTCAACATTAGAACGCCGCTTTGGGCCCACTTGGTCAAATCGCCCGTCTTTGGGATCTCAAACTCGGGGTACTCCTTCTTCAAGCACTTGTAGATGTTCACTAGCGAAGGCGGAACTCTGGTCTTTGGGTCTTTCACTGAGAAGGCGAGACCGTGGGCTTGGTTGTAGTTATGGTACGGGTCCTGGCCGACAATGAGCACTTTGACCTCAGACACAGGCGTCAACCTCGACCACGAGTACACGTCTTGTTGTGGGGGGAATATCACCTGTTTGGAGGACCACTCGGATCTGAGAAACCGTTTCAAATCCAGAAAGTACGGCTTCGTGAACTCTCTGTGCAGCTCAGCAAACCACGACGGCTCCATCGTTCTGATTTCCAAGTCCAAGAGCTCTCTCTGCTCATCTGTCAAGCCGGCGATCCATTTTTCTCTATCAAAGGACCCCACTGGGCTCTTAGCAGCCACAGACGGCGAATCGCCAGAGCTCAAGACCGCGTTCTCCTTATTCTCTATGCCTGCTGAACTCACCATGCCAACTTTCGACAAGCAACTTGCACTGGCTGCAGAACTGCAGCCTTTCAATTCCACATCCAGCTTGTTCTCCTTGGTCCCAGGCGTCCCCGTATGTATATTCTCCTCACTCGTCTGTACTGTGTTGGATTTCTGTCTTTTCGACACCGCAAAGTAGTCGGTGATTGTTCTCTTGGTCATTGCTCCTGCTCCTCTCAGCTTACACCTACTCCACGTTCCCTGTCCCAAGGCCCAATCATGACACCTCAGAACATATCTACCACTCATCCAGCAGTCACGTCTATAGCATCTAGTCCTTCTAGTATCGCAAACTTTTACGCGTAGTACGGCTATTGTGCTCTTTGTACTGTTTTCCCCGCCGATGGGCAGCAACCGCTTTCAACAGCTCCGGCCTACACACAAGCACTTGTCGTTGCCGGTACGTGATCCACACCTGCGTCTGAGAGCCATCCTGGCGTCGTCCCAGTGTCCGGTTTGTAGATCAACAAAAAGTCAGTGTTGTACAGCAGAAATAGACGGTTCATCTTGGGTTGCGCCTTGGAGTGCAGTTTTTAGACTTTGTGATTGCGGAGGGCAACTCGTTGAAATAGTCAGCATAAGCGGTACTGTGAGCCACTGGAGGGACCAGCAGCAAGCAGCAGGAACTCGGAAAGATAGATGGACAGAAAGAGAGGAGGAACTCAGGAACAGCGGCCAATGTCTGATACCAAGTCAACCTCTTCGAAGAAGAAGGAAAGAGCCGGGTCAGGACCCGACTCCCTGAGATCTGTCAAGAGCCAGGTGTTTGATGAACAGGAGACATACACGGCTGGTGCTGACACAGACACATGTGAGGCCCATTCCAGCACGTTGAATCTAGAGGCGGTCAAGAGACGGAGTTCGTCGTGGGTGTTTTGGGCGAACCGTGCAGCAAGTCCGCCGCCATCACAATCGGCAAACGCTCTAATTTTACAAGAGGCCGTTAGAACAGTCCACGATACAGACATACAAACAGAGCCGCCTAAAATGGAGATGTCCTCAGAAACACAGAACGCCCATGCTAAAGATCGATCACTTTCATGGTCGTTTTGGAGTATGACTAGTGGCGGAACAGCACAGAGACCCGGTGAGACAGCAGCAACTCCTGCACAGAGAAGAATGACAAATATAATCATTGATAAAGATGACCCTCTTCCGGACGTTGTTGTAGAGGCCCAGCAATCGCCTAGAAAAAAGATTAAGAAATCCGTTAGCCTGCAGCAGCTGCCGCCATCGCAAGATCAAATATCAACAGATACAGATGATATGGTGGCTTCAAATAGCATAATCGTCCCGTCTTTGACAGAGGTACTTCCCAGAGAATCTGCAACACAAAATATCGTGTCAAATTACCATAAATTGAGATACTATTTGGGATTGGACCCCGTCATAGAAACGTCAAGCTTGCATATAAAAGCTCGCCCAACCAATTTTAAAAGAGTATTGATTATTGGAGTGCACGGTTTCTTTCCAACCAAGATGATTAGACCCTTGATTGGCGAGCCTAAAGGAACATCTTTAAGGTTTGCTCAGGTGGCTGAGCAATCTATTCTTTCATGGTGTAAAGAGAATGAACTACAGGTGGAGATTCAAAAGATTGCATTGGAGAAAGAAGGTAAAGTGTTTGATAGGGTGGAGTTTTTTTTGGATATTTTGAAGAATTACAAGGAGGACCTTAATAAAGCTGATTTCATTTTTGTCTGTGCTCACTCACAAGGCTGTCCAGTGTCCATCATGTTAATGTCGCAACTAATTGAACGCGGTATTATTGCGGATCCTATGTCAAAGAGTATAGGGTTGCTTTGCATGGCGGGTGTTAACAACGGTCCCTTCAATGGAATGGATCAATCTTTGATTTTGAGAGCATATTCAACTATAGAAAATGATTCCATGTTGGAACTTTTTGAGTTTCAGAAATTCAATAGTCTGCAAAGCAGGAAATATCTGGAGAGCTTAAAGAATCTTATAGTGAACCGTGTCAAGATCACATATGTAGGCTCCATTGACGATCAGCTAGTTCCGTTGTACTCGTCCACTGCATCCCACGTGAAGCATCCCAACATCTTCAAAGCCGTGTATATTGATGGCGGATCCAAGACGCCGAGTTTTGTGACAAGAATAGTCAAGCTGTCGTGCTGCTTGCACAACCTTGGGTACTCCGACCACGACGTGATCAAGGAGATGAGCTACGCTTTGGCCGGGCCCTTGACAGGCGGCGGACACTCAAAGATATACAATGATACGGACGTTTACAAGCTAGCACTCGACTTCACTCTCAAGACGTCTGCCGCACACCACCAGTTGGTGTCCCAAAGACCCATCGCCTACAAGTCCTTTGACATCAAAAAGCTAGGGCTCAACCCGTACAACCTACCGTGGTGCGTCAGGGGCTTGTTCTTTGAAGTGCTCAAGCACCTCGCCAGCGGCGACCGTGAGATCAAGCTTGTCTTCAAAGAGTTCGACGACTGGAACCCAGACTCCAAGGTGTTGAAAGACATGAAGTACAGACTAAATGGTATCAAGTCAAAGCTCTAGCTTTCCGCCGCCTTCCTCCCAGCCAAGCGTGCTGAGAGCCACGGCGCATAGCCCAAATGGTATCAAATCAAAGCTCTACCCTCCTCTCCCTCCCTCCCACAACCCTGATCCTACCATGGCTTAACCACTGCCGAATCACTTGGAAAAAATGATTCCGCCGTTTGTGTGTTTTATCCATTCAATATGCGATTTTTTCAGTGTCCAGCTTGGCCGCATTATTTCCAATGCAATTTCGTAGAGGTGTATTTGTAATGAAGAAGGAGAGGAGTGTAGCTGAGAGACGAGAGGAGAAGGAACAGCATTGCGGATAGGCATCAAGTAGTAGTGGATAGCAGCAAGCATGACAGAAAAGACGGCGTCTCAGAAGATCTCCACGGCGGGTGGGTTTATGGCTGGTGGCCTAGCAGCGTGCGGTGCGGTGACGTTGACCAACCCTATTGAGCTGGTGAAGACCAGAATGCAGTTGCAGGGAGAGCTCTCGACGAACCACAACCTTCCTAAGGTGTACAAGAACCCTGTCCAGGCGTTGGGACTGATCTACAAGAACGAAGGTCTCAGAGCTACGCAGAAAGGGTTGGTGTGCGCCTACGTCTATCAGCTGGGATTGAACGGGTGCAGATTGGGTTTGTACGAGCCGATCAGACACAACTTGAACAGGCTGTTCTACCAGAACTCACCAGACGTTGTGGACTACCACAAGCTGCAGAGTGTCCCGGTGAACGTTATCTCCGGTGCTTTGTCAGGTATCGCCGGTGCCACCGTGGGCTCGCCATTTTACTTGATCAAGACTAGAATGCAGTCCTACTCTGACTCTGTCAAGATCGGTGAACAGACACACTACACTTCTACTTGGCAAGGTCTAAAGGACATCTACTCCCAAGGAGGTATCAGAGGACTGTTCAAAGGTGTGGACGCCGCCATCTTAAGAACCGGTGCCGGATCATCTGTTCAATTACCAATCTACAACTTCTGCAAGTGTGAGCTCTTAGATCATGGCTTGATCGGCGAGGGCCCTGCGCTTCATTTGACCTCTTCCTTCTTCTCCGGTATCGGTGTTGCTATTGTGATGAACCCGGGTGATGTGCTACTAACCAGAGTCTACAACCAAAAGGGTAACAAGTACGCCGGTCCTTTTGACTGTCTTGTCAAGACCGTCAAATCAGAAGGTGCCTTGGCCTTGTACAAAGGTTTTGGTGCACAACTGTTAAGAGTGGGTCCTCATACAGTGTTGACTTTGACATTCATGGAACAAACCATGAAGTTGGTTTATGCTGTTGAGCATAGATTATTGCCTCAATGATTCATTACGGAAACAAAGCAATCTCGAGCTACACCCTTGCTTTCTCCTTTTAATGTAATAATAATAAATAGACTATTTTCTCTCTCTGTGAATTCCAGTACTGGGGAACATTTAGAACCCTTTCGAAGATTATTTACAAGTAGCTTGATTCTGCTTGATTCTGTAAAAACATGTCGATAAAATCTCAATCTCCAGTTAGAGTGTAGTATACAATGAAAAGAGAGTCCAAACACACAAGCAAAAGTAATGCAGATGTCGTGAATATTTCTAATCAGGTCCTTATCTCTTATTCTGCACGGGAAGCCGGTCCTAAACTGATTGTGGTGTCATCGTCATTATCATCCATCGGCTGTTGTCTCTGGTTATGATTTGCCATAGGTTCGTTCAACATCAAAAACAGGCCATTGTTAGTGTTAATAACCGTTTGACTGATGGCTGGTGGTGGCGGAGTTGGAGTGGATTCCAATCTCTGGCTGAATCTTGAAGCAGCACGTGAATCAATGCTCTCACCAATCAACGGCTGAAAAGTTGCACTCTGAGGCAAAACATGTCCTTGCGGCAACTGATTTTGGTGTTGGACGAACTGAGCATTTTCCACAATCGAGTTTACGCTTGCTTCACGGGCACCATGATGATGGTGGGATTGTTGCTGGTGATGATGGTGGTAACTGTGCTGGTGTTGGTGATGTTGTTGCTGAAAAAATGCAGAAGCAGGCGATGTCTGAGATGTGACAGTCGTCGACGAACCTATAGACGCACTGTGGCCCATGCTGGCGCCAACCGGAGAAGTGGCAGCCATTGCATTAGGGGCAGTTCCCGTAGATACAGTCGACGTACTTCCAGTGGCCAAGGAGGACGATGACGATGATGGTGCAGCAGCATTGCACCAATACTTATGGTAAGTCCATGCCTTGGCCTGGCATGCCTTGGAGCAGTATTTGGCTCTTTTGCAACGTCTACATTTGGCAAACTGCCTTGGTTCTGTTTCCCATTTACCACAACCAAAATAAGCACATTGTTTTCTTCCTCCCATACTTTCATCCCTTCTGTTTGTATTTCTAGCCACCACGGTAGCCCAATAGTTTATATCCTTGGAGTAAAGATGTTTCACTGTGAATTTCTCAACCAATGGGAAAATGTTCAACTTTTTGATAGCCATGATACTTTGATCCAAGTTGCTATTTCCATTGACATCGACATCAAATTGATCCCAGTCAGATTCGTAATTCCATTTTTTCCTATAGTTCTCCAGATGTTCATTGTAAATTTGGCAGTTTCTAATTCTCAAATTAGTCTGTTCTCTATGAGCAAACCGAGAGATATCCAATGCAAACTTCTCCAACTTCGTAGCCTTCTTGATTCTATCGGATTCATAGATAAGATCAAAATAGTCGTCCAACAAATATGAATACACACAGCTCTTATCATTCTCAATATTTTTAACTGTTGAAAGATAATCGCTCTGTAAATTATCTAAATCATAAATGTTCTCATTAGCCCGATAATAGTCATTGGGCATACAGCCACTGTCACTTCTAGAGGTCCCATTACAATCCTCGTTTCCCTGCTCCCCTTCTTGTTGTTCAGAATAATCGCAGGGTAGCGCATTGTCGCTCTGACTATCGGTTGTTGCACCTGTTCTGTTACGGGTAGCATTAAAATTCTCGTTGACCAGATACTCATTCAAATCATCATCAAAATAATCATTTTCTTCGGTTGTAGTGTTGTCAATCTCCAAAGGTGGGGGTACATTGTTGCAATTTCTTAATGATAGTCCATTTATAATGTGAGTTTCAGCCATTATTTTTCTCATATCCGTAAATTTAGAGACAAAGGCAAGAACCTGTAATGACCAGATAACATCATCTTCTTTTGGCACCAACACTCCATTTTCAAAATCTCTCGGTATCGACTGGTTGATCTTTTCTTCAAATCTGCTTAAATACGAATGAGCAATATCACTGTTAAGGTTCAAAATATTCGAAATTTCTTGACAGTTGGCTAACTGATTACCGAAAATGAAATTCTTTGTCAAATCTTCAAAACCTTTTATAAAATCCTTGCTAACCGTGTTTTTGGTGCTCAATTTGTTTAAAAATCTTAAATAGTTCAATGATTTCAAAATTTTAATGTATTCTTCGTCTATCATTTCAACATCTTGCCTATTTTTGCCAGAGTCTCTGAGGTCACCACAATCATCACCATCATCACTGTTGCAACAACCTTCATGAGTTGTCGTTTTTGTTTGATCTATTCTTTTCACGCTTCCGTCTTCATGGTGTCTACGTTTGCACTTTCTGCAAGACTTGCCATCATTCTTATCGATTAAAACTTCCGCTTCCATAATGGTTTGATCTGCCTGACTGACTAGATTTCTAACGTGCTGAAACACACGATCAATCTGAGAGTTTGACATTTCAGCCGATGCTTCATTAACAAGGCTATCCGCAGTTTGTCTATTGTTAGTCAGAGCTGCATGAATTGGTGTATTGTTCAAATGAGAATTGATTCCTAATCCTAGTCCTGGGGTTTCGGGCACTATCGAGGTGTTAGTGTTATCGGTGGTGGTGTTCATCGCTAGCGGATCTGATGAGCCAATAGAATTGGATGCATTAGAAACGGGAGGCACAACAGTACCTGTACTGTTGATGGCCCGTCTCGTTCTGTTCAAAGGTTCTGGTCTTGGAGCTGTCTGGCTTGCGGGTGGGTTTGGCTGCGAAGACGAGGGGGTTGATGTTGCACTCGTGCTTGTGCTTGTTGACGTTGTTGCTGTTGACGATATACCACCATTTGTAGAGGTCCACGAAGGCTTTTTGGACAGTATGAAATTATCGAGGATTGTGGCTATTATAGGTATCATTCCTGCTTCGACAACACGTTTTCTTGTGCGTTCGTTTCCTCTGGTACCTGCCAGAACTAAGCACTGGAATGACAAGACCCATTTCCAAGCAAACACGCATCTTTCGAGTTCGTTTTTAGGGTTCTGGCATTCGTAAAGGATCTCAACTAGTCTTTCTAGGCCGCCGTCCTGGGAAAGCGCCTCTCTCACTTTCATCGACGATGACGCAAGAAATGTGAGATGGTTCAAAGAGTTGATCAGGGGCTTGTCTTCTGTGCAGTCTAGAGCTCTCCGATCGTACAGCGTAGAGGTTATGGACACCGCTGCCTTATTTGACGATATGGATTTATTGTTTGAGTCACGCATGCCGGTGTGGTTCTAGGTGTGTTTGTGTGTCGATGTCCACGGGCTGTGACTCCATAAGCCCAACGGTGGTTCTAGGCGGCGCACGGACTGTGCAGCTGTGGTATTGCTCGGTGGGCTGGCAGCAGGCGGTATGGACCCGGGTTCCAGACGGTGCTGTGCTTTGTGCTGGTAGATGTGTTGCTCTTGGTGTACACGCTCCGGTCTCCCGTGACTCTTGAATCCAAAGTGCACCTTTCACGTTTGCCACGCTTGCTGTGTATCTGGTGTGCCACTTGCTTTGCAGGTGCCTCTCTGTGTCCTGTGCTCTGCTCTCACGTGTCGTACCAGCTGTCTTACAGGTGTCCTGTGCTCTTCTTCTCTATGCCTGCCCTCTCCCTCCTCTCCCTCCTCTCCTGCCCTGTGCCGTTTTCCACTCCGCCAACGGGCCAAAATCCCCAGGGCGCAAAAAACCGCCACTCAATTTCTTCAACGCTCGGATTTTGACTTGACGCCACTAGAAGGGAGGGCAGCAGGCAGCAGGTAGCAGGTAGCAGGTAGCAGGTAGCAGGGGGTTGGACGGGAGGTGGGTGTAGGTGGGTGTAGGTGGGTGTAGGTGGGAGGTTAAGGGCTTGAAGAGATGTGAGGGCAGCTAGGGTTAGGGTAGTTATGGTTAGGGTAGTTATGGTTAGGGTAGTTATGGTTAGGGTAGTTATGGTACTTAGGGTTAGGATACTTAGGGAAGTTTAGTTAGGGTGCTTAGGTACTTAGGTACTTAGGCACTTAGTTACTTAGGTACACCTGGATACTTAGGCACTTGGTTACTTAGGTACACCTGGATACTTAGGTACACCTGGATACTTAGGCACTTAGTTACTTAGGTACACCTGGATACTTAGGCACTTGGTTACTTAGTTACTTAGGTACACCTGGATACTTAGGCACTTGGTTACTTAGTTACTTAGGTACACCTGGATACTTAGGCTATACTTTCTATTCTAGTATACTCTCCCAAATCCCACCACTAAAATGGCATTTACGAGCATTACACCCGCCTTTTGAGTCTAGCGCCCCACCTCTTCAGACCCACAACTCTTTACCGCTCTCGTTCATGTACTTGTTCAACTCGGCAACTTTGCCGCTCCAGAGCTCCAAGCTCTCCTGCATCTTGGTGATCTGGGACAGGGTCAGAATTCTCGGCTGGATCCACTCAATGACAAACTCAGACGCAAACTGGTTGATCAAACCCTTGATAAGGCCCAGAGACAAGCACTTCATAATGAGGTTCTCCACATCCTGTGCCGTCTCGATAAACTCAATCTGGCCGGTCACCTCTTCAAACTTGATAACCTTTCTGTTGGAGGTGTCCTTGTAGATGAGCTCGACAAAGCACATAATGATAAACTTCTCCTTCAGTGCGTTCATGTTGTCAAGACCTAACTTGGACAGCTCCTCCTCTTGTCCATTCAGAACGCTCTTGAATCCCGCCAAGTCGCCCTCGTTCAACGACACAATGAGGCTCTTCAACACTGGGTTCCTCAACGATGAAAATATGTTATTCATCACAATCTCTCCAAAGTTGTATATCTTGTCGCCCAGAATGGCGTGGATACAGATCTCCTCCACAATTTGCTCCTTCTTGCCCGGCTTCAGCTCGCTCAAGTCATCGATGCACGCGAGGTACAGCAACGAGGTGTAGTAGTATTGGTTGTGGTTCTTTCTCAACTTCAAGAGCTCGAGTCTCGTGCCGTAGTAGCTGATGTAGATCACATTGTCCAGTTTGTAGTTCAGAGAGTCAATCTTCGTCTCCACAACGTCCAGCATCGCAATGGCCTCGTCCGTGAACCCGAGTCTCAACTTCAGCTTCGCCAACTCGCACTCTATGAAGATCAGAGCGTCCAAGTGGCCCAACGACGCATGGCGTCTCACCTCGCCCTCCTCCTCCTTGTCCTTGCTGGCAAACAGCTGCTTCAAGTGGTTCAATGACTCCACCAACTGGACCGCCTTGGCCTCCTTCTCCTCCAAGTGCGCCTCCTCCACCTCAATGGACAACAGCAAAAACTCAACCAACTTCAACCGGTTGATGTTCGACCAGAACAAGAGAATGAAGTTCTCGTACACCTTCAGCCTGATGCTCGCAGAGTTCTGGTTCTTGTAGAACTTCTCAGAGAGCACCTGCGTCAACTGGTACCATAGCTTTCTATCGTACAGCTCCTCCAGCTCGTAGAACACCCCAACCAACTCCGCGTCCCCGCTCTCCTCGATCTGCTCTCTCAATGTGATTAATATCGTCGACACGTCTTCCATCCTGCTGCTTCTGTTGGTCCTTCCGGTCTCTCCCTGTCTCGCCTCCAGTCTCTCCCAAAAAGCCTTCTACCCCGGCCTCCTCTCCTCCCTCTTATTTGCCACCCAGCCCGTTTATCCAACCGCCTTTTTCGCCTCGCCTTTGGGCTTCACGTCTTTTTTTTTGTAGGGAAAAATTTTTAAGGCTGAAATTTGCAGTATAGAAGAGGGCGATACGGAGATGGGGTGGAGAGGAGGGCTGGTAGGGGAAGGTGGAGGATAGGATACGAGAGAGCTGGCGAGGACTCTGAGAGAGACGTGCAGAGACTTTGAGAGAGAAAGACAGACCAGAATGGAGTCAATAGCGCCGCAGCTGATGAGCCTGATCAGGCTCTCTACCGCCTTGAATGCCAAGGACGTGAAGTTCTTCAGGCAGATCGACACCAGCATAAATGAGGCGCTGGACGGGCTGAACGAGAACTTCTTGCATCTTCTGAACAGAATCATGGACAACTCGGACGGCGGGGACTCGGAAGAGAGAGAGGAAACGCAGCTGAAACCCACAGAGTCGGGCGACGAACAGGACTCGCACAACTTCAAGCGGATCACGGACCAGCTAGACTCGATCTTTGAAAAGCTGGAGATCAGTCTTGATAAGCTGGCACACATGAACTCCTCGTCCAAAGCGGCTGCTTGGGACAACAACGATAAAATCGACGGGTACACATATCTAGATGACAACCCTAACGAAAGACCAAAAAAGCTTGTTGTCAAGTCCAAGCCTCAGTCACAATTCATTCAACAGATAAACAATTTTGAGACAGCGCCATTTAGTGAGACAGGCAAAAACCCGTACTCGGAACAGATCATGAATTGCGAGTACCCAGAATGGATGTTCAGCCCGTTAGACGTGGACCAATACAGATCATTGCCTTGGGATGTTGAGAACGTGAAACCGGTCATGGTGGAAACAATGGCCCAGTTACAGGATTTGGTGCAGGATTTACAGAGCGCAAAGATCATAGCTATCGATTTGGAGCATCACGATTTCAGAACTTACCATGGATTGACATGTCTAATTCAGATAACGCCTGATAACTCAAAAGTTGACTACATTATAGACGTTCTAAAGCCAGAAATTAGAGAAAATGTCAAGATTCTAAACAAGGTCTTTACTGACCCAACAAAACTAAAACTATTCCATGGTGCTTTCATGGATATTATTTGGTTACAGAGAGATTTCGGCTTATATATCGTGTCATTGTTTGATACCTACCATGCGGCAAAGGAGTTAATGTTGGGTAAATACTCTCTTGCTTATCTGTTGGAGAAATATGCCATGTTCAAGACCTGTAAAAAATACCAACTGGCAGATTGGAGAGTCAGACCTTTACCTTTTGAATTGATTAACTATGCTAGATCAGATACCCATTATTTAATCGAAATATTTGTCAAGTTGCAGAATGAATTTTTGAAAAACGGAAAGGACGATGGCTTGGCTAGAGTGCTCTACGAGTCCAGAAAAGTCGCCAATAGAAGATTCGAGTATTCGTCTTTTAGACCTGATCCACTGGAAGATCAATTTGCAGTCTGCACCACTTCATCAGTGCCCTTATCTTTGAAAGCTGATGAAGATGACATTGAGATTAGTTTTAACTATGAAAGAGGTCAACCTTGGTTTAATTTAATCACTGCTTCAAACGTTGAGCTTTTCAAGAGACCTGTGCTAGAGTTGTTGTTTAGATGGAGAGATTATCAAGCTAGATTGTCAGATGAATCTATAAGGTTTGTCATTAATGATTACGTTTTGATCCAGTTGACGAATAGAATCCATCAAGAAATGGATCTCAGTGCTTTGACGCCAAATTATCTTAGTGATTTGATCAAGGATTCAACTATCGATTACTTCAATGGTAGAGGAAGTTTAAATTACTTGAAGGACCACCTCGATGATTTGGCTGGATACCTGGTCAAAGGCTTAGGAAAGCTTAAGGAGTTGGATTTGACTAAGTGGAACTTGGCTGATATTGGTTCTGATGACAAAAGAGGATTTATGTCTGGTGATATCAATGATGTTGACTTGATTGAACAGATGAACCTATATGAATCAATCAATGATATTGATGCTTTAGAAAAGAACTTCACACAACTTGTGAGTGAGAGATCTACAGTTGAATCGCCTGTTTTGATTTCTTCTAAGTTCAGGACCCAAGAGGATGCCAAGATTGCCGATAGAGTCTGGTGTATTGACTACAATAATAGCAATGGTAACGGAACTAAGATCACTGTTGATATGATTGGTGAGAGAATGAGTGGACTAATAGAGAAATTCCAGAGGGGTGTGCAAGAGTCTCAGCATGTTGTTGAATTGGATGAAATTCCGCTAGAGGAGACTGAGGCACAGGAGAAAGAAGAGAAAGAAGAGAAGGAGGAAAAAGAGCAGGAAGAGAAGGAAGATGACAAGAAGGTAATTGAAGATGCCAATGAAATCATCACTCTTAGAAAGCACCAGAAGCACCAAAAGAAGAGAAAGCGTGATGATGACGGTATTGATCACGACGAGTTCAAGAATGCGGATACAATTAAATTGGATTTAAATAAGAAAATCCTAGATAATTCCAATGTTGAGTCCAGGTTTAAGAAGAAGAAAGAGGCTAAGAAGCCAAAGTTTGACCCTTACACTAGAATGGACAACGATTCGCATATCAAGAAACCAAAGAAGGTCAATAAGAACCATATTGGTAAGCAGGCTGTCTACAAGAGAAGATGACTGTGTCTGTGTATTTGGATTTGTTTGTAAACTGATAAGGTAGCATTTTTTCGAGTCTTTTTCTAAAATAATAAAACACAGATAAGTTTATGAATATAAAAGGGTAGATTGTGTGTTTAAAGACACTTACAATAGATGGTTTAAAAAGAACAAGCAAAGCGTGGGTAATAAAGTGTACTAAACAGGCCAACCGATCAGATGGTCTTCAATTCCTCTTCCTGGCCCGACAACAGGGTGTAGGTTGGAGCAGGCAACTTGTCTCTGCCCTTCAAGAAGTTCAACTCCAAGACAAAGTTGAACTCCAAGATCTCACAACCACACTGCTTCACCAAGGCGCCGGCGGCCGAGGCGGAGCCTCCGGTGGCTAGGATGTCGTCCACCACCAACACCTTGCTGCCTCTTGGTAGAGACTCCTTCTGGATCTCAAAGTAGTCGGTACCGTACTCCTTGGTGTACTCTGCAGAGAATAGCTCGCCAGGAAGCTTGCCTCTCTTTCTGATTGGGACAAAGCCAGCCTCCAACTCCAACGCCAACGTTGGCCCAAACAAGAACCCTCTGCTCTCCAACCCGACAACGTAGTCGATCGTCTCGTTTGGGAACGTCTCCTCGATGTGCAACTTGAATGCTCTCACCAACTTCTTGAACATCACCGGGTCTCTGAAAATAGGCAGAAAGTCCTCAAACAAAATCCCTTCACTTGGGAAGTTTGGGTACTGGTGTAGTGCCGACTTTAGCTCAACCGCTAGTTGCTTAATCTCTTCGCTCATCCTGCTGCTCTCGTGTCTTTCTAGTATTCCGCTCTACTGATACGCCTACTATCTATCTTGTACAGCTTTAGATCCGCCGTCTTATACTATACACTAGGAGTACATTGGTGTCTTGGTGCCTCAGAGTTGCTGCGATGCACTTCAAGCACCACACAAAAAAAAACAGAGGCCAACGGACAATAGAGAATGGAAAAATATGTTGAAAAATTTTGGGTTTGAATAATAGCAATAGAGGAACAAAGCAGGGGGTAGGCTGGTAGGGTTGCTGGACTAGACATTGGTGGTGAAGATGTTGAGAGGGGTGCCCTCTCTTTCCCTGGACTCGAGCGACAGCTTGTTGGAGTCTGTCTTGGAGCGGGTCTTGAAAGTCATCTCCTTCTCAACGACAATGTCCCGCATCACCTCGGTGATGTAGTAGAAGCCGCCCTTGGAGGTCCAGGACACCGAGTTCTCCTCGTAGATGTGCTTGGTGGTCTTGAGCCGGGCCAAGATGGAGAGGGGGTCCCAGCTGTACGTGTACCCGGGCGGCACGATGGGCTTCAAGCTGATGATCTTGGTTCCAATCGCAATCTCCTGAAGCAGCTCGACAATCGCCATGTTCAACTGGAAGTCAAACAAGTAGTTGTTGATCAACAGCACGTGGCAGCTCTCCACCACCTTCTTCACCTCCGGCTCGCCCACAAAAGACATGTGGTTGAACAGACGGATGTGCGGGAGACTCAGCCCAAACACTCTGCATCTCCTCTCAAACTCGGATAGTTGTAAATCGGACAGGTCCGACGCATTCTTTGCCAACTCAACCCCGTAACTCTCGCAGCCAAACTCGAGAGCCGCCTGGATGGTGCAGTTGCCAACACCGGAACCCAGATCAATCATTTTTTTGTCCTTGTCCAAACCACACTGCTTGTACACCTTGGATAGAAAAGATGGCATCAACTCACCATAGACAAAGTTCGAAAAGGGTTTATAATCTTTCAATTTCTTTGAAGTTGGCATCACCGACCTGATATAGCACTGGTTCAAAATCTCGTAGATCACGACAGTTGGAAATTCTTGTCTCTCTTTCACGTAATTCAAAATCCTCTTGTTTTCGTTCAGCTCATGTATAAGCATGTTAAATTCTTTAATAACTCCTTCAAGTTCCGACTTATCATCGTGTTTGAACGATTCAATGTATCTGCCAACCAAACTAGCCTCAGGGGTCTCCAAATTGACAACTTTGACACGTTCATCAGGAGGCAAAAACCCAATGGCGATGATCTCCATAGTTCTTCCAACCTCATCAAATGGATTAAAATCAGAATCGTTTTTTGCTAATGACAATCTATACTGTTCGCAATAGTCTGACAGAGGATACTGTAACTCAATGTCAAACATCGGCCATTTCTCATCGTCAATGCTGTATAAAGCCTGTTTACTAGCAACAAGATCAAACGCTTGAATAGGCTTGTTCTCGGATACCATCTCAGCATTCAGGCTTTCCAGGTTATAAACACATTCAGCAAAAAACTTTCTATTAGAAATGTCCACAAATTTGTCATTCTCCACATCGGTAAACCACATAAAAGGTGGTTTTTGAGGTGGTGGGTTGGGGTCAAGTGATTCAGATGATAATTCTGACTCCAGATTTGAGGTGGCAGATTGAGACTTCTTCTTGCTGGATTTGACTGTTTTCTTAGACTTCTTTGTCGCTGGCTTCTTCTCCATTTTCACTTTCACTTCAACCTTAGCCTTTGCTTTGAGTAATGACATCATCTTACGACGACCATTGGAATAATTGGTTGCACTTCTAACAGGAATTTCGGGTTTGTATCTGTCAACTTCTCTTCTCTCCCTCAGGGCATCGGCTTTAAATTCATTATCTGTCTTGAGTCCTATGTTTGTGAAATGTTTAGTTGCGTTCAACAACTTCTGTAATTGAGTTCCTCCATAGTAGACATTACCAGTTCCAGCTTCTCTTGATTCGGCGATTTTGCGTCTTTTCACTTCTTTTGGATCTTCAATTTCACCTCTCTCGATCCTTTCTTGTAAGATTCTCTTTTCTTCTTTCTTCCTTTGAATGTCTGCTTGCTTTTTGAGCAGCCTCAATTCTCGAGTCTTGCGTGCCTTTTCTCTTGCCATTTGCTTCTTTTTTTCAATCTCAGCTAGGTCTGCTTCACTGATAGGTTTTTTGTCCTGTTTTTCAATCTCTCTTTGCCTGTCCAAGATACGCTGCTGTCTCAATTGCTCAAGCTTCAGACTGGTGTCTCTTCTTCTGGACCCTGCTCCAAAACTTGAAGTGTACCATTCACTCTGCTCCAGAAGAGCTGCCAATGCACCATGCTTGGACTTTGCGCTTTGACTGTGCGCTGTTTGGGGTTCTGTCTTCAAATTGGCAGGTGTGCTGTGTGTAGCTGCGGGAGATGCGATCGTTGAAGGCTCCTGATTCCTGGAGGTCTGGTTGGTGTGCTGGTCCTCTATGCTCTGCGGCGAATTGATGGTTGATGTGGAGTTCTTGGAATCAAATATGGAGGACTGGTCCGTGGCCGTATCCTCGTCATCGTCTGCTGCGGCCGGGAGTCTGAGGCCGGTGCTTTCTGGAGCAGCTGTACACGGCTCAGCGGGCTGTGCCGCCTCCACCACAGACGGTTCTGCCTCGTGCATTTTCTGGTGGTGTGGTTCTCAGTTGGATGCGCTCTCGTCAACGCAGATGCTCACAGTTGCTCTTGTACTGTCCTCTGTCTGCGTCTGTGTCAGCTCCTCTGCCTGGATCTCTGCCGGCTCTTCTTCCACCTACTTCTGCAAAGTGCTTCGACTATAGTAAGCAGTATTATAAACGTCCCCTGCAACCCAACGGCCCCAGCAACTCTGATCCCCAGTCCCTCCGTGTTAACTAAAGACACAGTCTCTTCACCACCTCACTAAAAGGGAAAAACAAAGGTTCGTGGCTGCGTTACGTGTTCTCTTACGTGTTGTGGTATATTACGTGATCTCTTAAGTGTTTTATTACGTAAGCTCGGTGTCGGGCTGGCGGCTGGCAGGTGTCTGGCATCAGCCTGTCTATCAGGGCAGGTGTCTGAGCTTCAAGCGGTGCACCTCGTCAGGGGTGAGGAGCTTGAACTGGCCGTGACCGTCTTGGAACACCTGGAGCATTTCGAGGACACGGTGGTAGTTGCGGGCATCCTTGGCGAGGTGCAGCTCGTCAAAGAGACGGGTGAACTGGACAGACAAGGTACGGGAGATGCCGTCGTTGAGCTTGAAAGACTGGATCAAGTTGAGCCGGAAGTAGTCCGACAAAATACAGCTCAGCTCGTGCTTGAACTTCACCATGTCCATGGCCGAGACTGCGCTCTGGAGGTACTGGAGATTGGCGTGTAGCACCTGGATCAGACCCGACAGGTTGATCGCAGTGTGGTCGTCCACATTGACCATTGCGAACACCGGTTTCATCAGCCGGTTGATAATGCGCTCGAAATGGCCCTTAAACTTGGAATTCTTGAGGCTCTTCAACAAAAGCTCACACTCGTAGCCGCTTATGATGGAATCAAAAAACGTGTTGGACAGGTCCCCGTTATTGATGTTTTTCCACAGCTCTATGAAGTTCAAAGATTCGCTCCAATGCCTCATGGACTCAATCAACGATTCAGTCGTGCACCAGCATGTAACTATCCATTCGAAACTTTGGGCATTGGAACCTTTACCATCCAGGCTGATGTCGTTGTACGGTAATATTTTATTCTTCACAAAGCTGTAAAAGCTGTTCAACAAATTCAACTGAAACTCACTCAAAATCTTGAATTTGAACTTGTCAACAGAGAGACTCTCGTAAAGGTTGGTAACCGTCTCTATCAAATTTTTGAAATCCATCGAGAGATTCGTCGGTTTAGTGAAGCCAATTTCATTGAACTCAAAATCAATCTTGATCCTGCTAGCAGCTCCAGTGTTCCAATTATCTGGATCATAGTCTGTTATAATCTCATTGTATCTCTTATTGACAAATAATCTAATACTGTCCAACCATCTGTCAAAGTACGTTTCATTGCATAGAACCAGCTCATATGTCAAGTTTATGCTTTCTTGCTTGACAAAATGGCATTCTTTTACTAATCTAGAGTCAAACTTGATCAATTGCTCAACTAAATGGTTCAAAAGCTGGTTATCGATTATCAACGACATGTATCTGTGGACATCATCGGTTTGGAATCTTTGCCTTATCGGCACCAATAAAGATTGAAAATACCAATATTCAATTCTCTTGTCGTGTATCATTCTTTGAGCGTTTTTTCTGTTTAGGACACTTGTTTTTAGAATGGGTAGAGTTTTAAAATAGTATGTCAAAAGGTAATTTAAAAAGAATTCTGGCTTATCCAACCTATTTGTGTCTCTGTCGCTTTCAAAATGGTATATGAACTTGACTCTAAATGATTTGGCAAGGCAATCCAAGCCCCAAATTGTATCCGCTGGTGAAGGGTCTAGCACCTGTAGATCAACCAGTTTTTCAAATTTATCGTTGATCAATGAATAATTGAACGGTGTGAGTGTTTTTGTGTCAGTTTCCTCCCAATTTTCAACTGATTTGCTGAACTCGTGTAGGTCGTCAGATCTCTTCATTTTTATCAGATGTGAAATCCTGGAGTTTAGGTATTCTATGAATTGTGTGCTTTGTTTAGTGTTTTTGAGGTCCGATTTGAACGTGTCAATGTCTTTTAGCAAAAGTCTGAAATTTGCCTCGTTCGAGACGTTGGACCCATCGCATCTCTTTGCTAGATCGATGAACCTCTCGTTCAGTGCAATTTGGTCTTGCAACACGTTCAACTCAATGAAATCCGTGTTCACTCTGTGCAATAGGTCCAATCTGTCGTGCCCAGCTGGGTCAGCTGGGTACTGTGCGTTGAGCTGATCCAAGCCAGTCTGATCATGTGCGTCTACCACCTCTAAAACACTATTTAGCAGCTCGCTGCCCTGCCCAGTACTTGGCTTGGCATTGGGGCCTGTACGTTCCTCTGATAGACTATGTCTCTCGGACTCTATCTTGGACAGTATGGAGTCGATCCTGTTCAAATCTGCGAGTGTCTGGAAATTAGCGTTCAAAAACGTGACGAGTTGCATAGCGTTCGGTGTGCAGTGCGCAGACTGTCTTGCTTGCCGCAGTCTGTTCTTGTCTGAGCAGCTGCCTGTACCTTCTGGCCTGCACTTCACCCTCTTGCTTCCTGCTGTGTCCATGAGGTGCCCTTGTGCTGTTTCTCATCTCACTGGGCACGCTGTCGACGCAAGCGCTGCCGGCTGGCCGTCGACAAAGTCGACGTGCTGCGGTCGTGCGCGTGCAAACCATCTGCGTTATGTCAGCGTCTGACAGTGTCCCCGGAGCGCGCGTAAGCCGCGCGGGACCTGTGAGCGGTGCACGGAGGGCGCGCCAGGGCGCGAGCCCGCACCCGAGACCGTACGAGCGGTCTAGCCGCCGCCCCGAGCATCGAATCGAAACGCGCGCGATTCGCACGCGCGGGATAAGTGGCGCGGGCCAGACCCGAGTGATTCCATTGGAATCGGGCATGGCCAGCCACAGTCAGCGTCCGAGCAGAGAATCTACGGGACAGCTGGATGGCAGCAAGAAGGCAGCTGATGGAAACTGGGTGGACCGGCACGCTTATGCACCATGGTGGTTCAATGGCCTGACTTGCTGCTCCCTTGGGCTTCCTCTCCCTCTCTCTCCTCCCCGCTTTGCCCGACACTCCCCAGTGTCCGAGCTCGACTCCGGCGCGCACCCACCGCCAGCGTCCCGTCCCGGTGAGTCTCGTGGACGCGAGCGCCCGCCCTGAGTCGTGACTCCAGTGCTCCATATATAACTTGGGCTTATTGTCCACTTTGAAATACTCCTCTCTGGACAGGCAACCTCCAACCAGCGCCAAAGACACCCGTGAAAGCTTTTCTTCTTGAAGTTGAAGTGTGTCGTCGTAGCTTTTCTAGAGTGTTTGCCCGCTAAAGAAACCATATCGTTAGAACCCCGCTCCTCCATACTTATTCACAATGCTAAACAGAGTCTCCGTTAGACAATTTTCCTCGTCTGCTTCTTCCGCCTACAAGGTTACCGTGTTGGGTGCCGCTGGTGGTATCGGACAGCCATTGTCCTTGTTGATGAAGTTGAACCACAAGGTGACCGACTTGGCCTTGTACGACTTGAGATTGGGTAAGGGTGTCGCCACCGACATCTCCCACATCCCAACCAACTCCACTGTCACCGGTTACGGCCCAGAGGAGGACGGTTTGGCTACTGCCTTGAAGGGCTCCGACGTTGTCGTTGTCCCAGCCGGTGTCCCAAGAAAGCCAGGTATGACCAGAGACGACTTGTTCAACACTAACGCCTCCATCGTTAGAGACTTGGCCAAGGCTATCGCCGACAACGCTCCAAACGCCGCCATCTGTATCATCTCCAACCCAGTCAACTCCACCGTCCCAATTGTCGCTGAGGTTTTGAAGTCCAAGGGCGTCTACAACCCAAAGAAGCTGTTTGGTGTCACCACTTTGGACTGTATCAGAGCCTCCAGATTCATCTCGGAGGTTGCTGGTACCAACCCAACTGCTGAGCCAGTCACCGTTGTCGGTGGTCACTCTGGTATCACCATTGTCCCATTGATCTCCCAGACCAACCACAAGAACTTGCCAAAGTCCACCTACGATGCTTTGGTCCACAGAATCCAATTCGGTGGTGACGAAGTTGTCCAGGCCAAGTCTGGTGCTGGTTCCGCTACCTTGTCCATGGCACAAGCCGGTGCTAAGTTTGCTTCCGCCGTCTTGGACGGTTTGGCTGGTGAGAAGGACGTTGTCGAGCCAGCTTTCGTTGACTCTCCATTGTTCAAGTCCGAGGGTGTTGAATTCTTCTCCTCCAAGGTCACTTTGGGCCCAGAAGGTGTCAAGACTATCCACGGTTTAGGTGAATTGTCTTCTGCTGAAGAGGAGATGATCGCCACCGCCAAGGAGACCTTGATCAAGAACATCAAGAAGGGTGTCGACTTTGTCAAGGCTAACCCATAAGTTTCCAAATATATTTAAACAAAAACTTTTTATGATATAACTCACTTTCTGATGCCTTACAAGTTCTTTTCTCATGCATATATCTATTTATATATATATATATAATTCATAGTGTTGAGATATATAAACATAACATACACATTAACCTCCCGACCCCAGATTCAGAGTGAAACAAAACTTCTATCATTACAGAGATACGTTCAACGTCTTCAATTTTTTAACAGCTCTAGGGAATCCATGACTTGCACTTCTCTTATAGTAACTAATGGCCATCTTGAGATTCTTCTCAACTCCGAAGGCTTCCTCGTAGCACATACCAATCATGAATTCAGCCTCTGGTAATTTTCCCTCATCAGCGGCTTTCTTACCCCATAAGAAAGCCTGATTCTCTGACTTTTCCAAGACACCCGGAGCTCCTGAACTATACCATTTGGCAATACCCAGTGCACTATAAATGTGTCCATCCGAAGCAGCCTTTGCAAACCAGTGAATAGACTTCTTTGCATTAATTATACTATCCCGACTGATGTTTCTGGTTGAATCCTTATCAGGCTTAAAATTAGCAGTTGGGAAATATCCATTACAATGAAGATATGCTAACGTGACCTGGGATTCTAAATCCCCAATTTTGGCAGCCTGTAGATAGTAAGCCGACGATTTATGGAAATTTCTGAACGCTCCTTTATTAAATAATTGCTCAATTGTAAGTCTTGATTTTGCTGAATCGTTATTCAATCCGAGGATTGCCAAGTCGGTCTGATTGATCTTGGCTAATGTGTACAGAGCAGATCTAGCATCGTTGAACGATCTCACGGTTAATAATGGATCACAATCCATCAGATCCTTGCTTCTTAAGGCCTCAACAGCTCTCTCGTGCCATTCTATGGATTTCTTGACATCAAAAGATACACCATTGTGTCCTGTAAAATGAGAAGTTCCCAGTTGGCACATGGCACTAGCATCACCTAACTCTGCAGCACGCTGTAAAAATCTATGGCTTTTCACTATATCCTTCTGACAACCGAGTCCAGATTCTAAACATGATGCCACGCGGTAACATGCCAATGCATCGTTCTGTTGATTGTACGCTTCATAGAAATGTTTAAAGGCTTTCTCCTTAATTTGCTGGTCAGAATCTCTACAGAAAAGCTTGAATGCCTTGTCTTTATCTCTGCTAGCATCATGATAATTTTCATAAAAGCGCCTAAAGGCCTTATCTTTTTTTGACGGATACAATCCGGTATGAATACCACCCAAATAGATGTCACCAAGGTAAGTTCTTGCTCTTGTTGTATTTGGTGATTTATCAATCAAGTTCTCCAAAACTGAGACAGCCGTGGACATGAAACTCTCTCTTCTATCTTTAAGTTTTCCAGGTGGGACCTTTCTTTGGTTAACAGCACCGCCGATATCCATAATAGACATCACATCAATCCTATCAATTGTCTCTAGTAACATTACTGCCCATTCAAACTGAATCTCAGGGGTAAATGTTTCATAATCCTCCAATGCTAATGACCTTGCGGCTTGAAATCTGGAGATGGCCTTGGCCGTAGGCTCTTCAGACTTAGATGGAAGTATTGGCTCAATTATACCGCCAGGATGCACTTTGAAGGACGTTGGTTTTCTATATTTGATAACAGGTGCCCTTGGCTCACTTAAATTACTTCTATCTTCCCGGGTAGCCTGTTGAGGTTGATTAAATTTTTCGTTATTCCATTGAGCGGCATGCTTGTCTGTATTATCGTATAAAGATGTGGACAGTTGTGTAATTTCTGAAAGTTCCGACTTTTGCATTGGAGGAGGTGCCTTTCTGGTTAATTTTGCCAAGCTTGAAGATCCTATTGAAGTGGCTGGCGCTTCAGATGAAGACTGGGATGCATTATCACTAGATTGTTGTAACTCTACCTCCTCTTCAGATCCCTTTGGAATCTTGTTTATATGATCTAACTGAAAGCCAGCTTTTTCAAAGCCAGAACGGTAAATTGCGTTAATTGAACCTGACTGCTCTAGTTCTTCATATGAGGGTGGTAATTCATCATTGGTGAAATCATTTTTATCATCATCATCAAAGTCAAAATAGTCATCGACTATTGAATTTGCTGATGCTGATTCACTGTTCCTTGCAAAAAAAGGCGAGCTGCTAATAGATTGAGATTCAGAATCAAGATATGTGTTGGTCATTGGGCTTTTTGCAGCCGATATCTGTTGCGCAGAAGGGAGTGGTGGTAATGGAGGAGGCGATACTATTGATGATATATTAGAATTAATAGATTCATTGTTCTGCTGTTCTGGTTGACTTTCGGACGTTGTCTGTAAAGCGGCTAGAGCAGTGTTTTGAGCCTTATCCTTAGAGATGTACAAATCGGATAATGAGCTGTCAACTGTGGATACGGAGGTTGAAGATTCATTTTTCGATTTCATTTGTAATTCCATCAGCTTTATCTTCTCCTCTAATATTTTAATTCTTTCATTATCTGCTTCTTGATTATTTGTACTCTTGCTATTGTGATCATTAAACTCTCTTTCAAAGGAATCAGAAGGGGTGTACTCGTTCATGGACCTCGAATATGGATAAGAGCTAGTTGGATTAGACATTGGTCTCACGTCAGATGGATGGCGCCTATGGTCTACCTGGTAAAACTGCTGTCCTGCATATGGATCACTCATGTGGCGCTGATAGTCTGAGACAGGTCTTAAGCTGCTGTTGCTCATATCTGGTGGGTACTGTTTAGAGTTTTCAGGATCGGCACTAGCAGCAAAGTACGGTTGCATTGGCCCGGGAGGTGACTGACGATAATGCTGTTTCGCCGGAACTTGCAAATGCTGCTGGTTTGGTATCTGATGCGGTTGCTGCTGCTGCTGCTGCTGCTGCTGCTGCTGTTGTGGTGGCGGTAAAAAGTTCTGGCTATTATGTCGTTGGGAAGAGTCCGCTCTACCGTGGTACTGTCTGTCACCATAATTCTCATACTGGTTCGGCTGTCCATGGCTTGGGTGGCTGTATTGTTGGTGGTACTGCTGGTTATACAAACTCTGCTGCTGCAGTGGATGGTTTATGAAGCCCTGTGGCTGTGCATTCGGAGGGGGCTGTCTCTGCTGATGTGGTGCATGGTACTGGCCTCTCCCATTCGGCGGCAGCGGCTGCTGTTGGTTCACTGTCACAGATGCCCTGTTCTGTTCATACTCCCCTGAAGGAGGGTATCTTTGTTGCTGTGGTACCTGCGAGCCATACTGATACTGTTGGGGCGCCTGTTGCATCTGATGCTTCGGCATTCCTGGCCTTGTCTTAACAGGAGGGTACCCTCCCTCGCTGAGAAGGTTAGCCCTGATTTCGGATTTTTTCATATCTCCCTGCTGAGAAACGTTCTCCACTCACAATTCCTATGGCTCACAACTCCAGACTCCACTTGCCACTGCCTCAGATACAAGCTCTAGGAATGCTATGCTTCAGGTTACACTTGGCTTTTTATTGTGGGAAACGGTGATTTTCCTTGCTTTCTCTCCTTTTTGGTATGTTTAACGTTTCGCGTCATCAGTGTGCCACGGGAATGGCGGTGTCTAAAAGGTAGCGGTGACTGAGTGGACAGAAGACGTCAAGACAAAAATAGAAGTCGGCCTATCTAGGCAAGTTGTTATCTTGTAAATAAGTCATGTTTTGCCAGTGCTGTGCAGCTGCATGTTCCGACATGGAGCACCAGCTGGATTGGTGAAATGCCGGAAACCAGCGTGGGGACTCAAGGACTGCGCCACCGGCCACCGGCCGGTGTCCAGTCTGAGTCCGGCCAGCACCGCCGTCTTATTTTCTGCGCCTCTTTCCTTGGGAGGCTGAGGCAGGTCACCAGTTGTCTCTGCTCCTCATAAAAGTACTTGCAATCTGTAGGCTACGTACCCTTGTTTCACTTGACTACTCTGATTGGTTGGAGCTGGCAACAACATGACGTGTTGGTAATTCCTGTGTCTGGGCTAAAGTTAGTTAATTACTTATCTATCTATCTATCTATCTGTATTACATGTTGACAGAGTAAATAATTAACTGCGGTGCTAAAAATAAATTGCTGCCACACCAAGTTTCTATTTGCTTGCATGTGGAAAGATTTTCTAGAAAGTCATACAGCCTATTAAGTATTCTTGAAACCTTGCTGAAAGACCACTCTAACTTGCGTCTACATGCATATTGGCATCCAGGTCCTTTCTACGCATATACCATATTACGTAAGTTCTGTAAACCATTTGTCTAACTTTGCGCGACAAGTCAAAGTGTAACCAAACTACTTCCGAATTTGGTGCATTAGCTCAGAGGTCAAGAGCATCGTGCTTATAGTCGTACAGACGTCTATGCCAACGTCACACATCGTTTCAAATTAGCAACGCGATGGTCGCGGGTTCAAACCCCGCATGCACCAAAATTTCATATTTTTTTTTATTTCCTCAAACTCTCCCTTTCACTGGCGAAAATCTACTGCTGTATTATTACAACCGGTAACATGCCTATTCTTTTTGCTAAGTGCTGGTGACGCTCACAGAGTCTCCCTGAACATCTAATTACAGTAGTAGAGCTTGGCCGAACTCGTGTAGCGTAGTTTACAATAAAGGAAGAGAAACACCTAATTGGAAGGAGAAGGTGACTGCGATAACCCAGCTCTATTAACAGCTAGCCAGCCTTTTGCTGCATTTTCTCCTTTACATTGAGCATATTAAAATAGATAAACCATTATTTTAGTTTTAGTGAAAAGTGAGATTTGCAAGTATATAAAAAGAATTAATTTTTTAAGATGTGAACATAAAAATAGTTAAAACTAATTTAAGCCTCAGCCAATTCTCTCAATCTTCTGATGGTAGATCTGATAGTAGCGGCAGCAGCAGTGGAGACAGTGTAAGCACCACCAGCAACGGTCTTCTTACAAGACTTACAAGTCCAGATACCAGTAGCACCTCTCTTAACGGTCTTCTTACCACAGAAAGAACAGTCGTACTTAGCGTGTTGTTGAACTTCCAACTTCTTACATTGTCTTCTTAGGGAAGAACCGTATCTGACACCGTACTTACCGGTGATACCAACCTTCTTAGTTCTCTTGGACCTATAATAGCAAAAAAATCAATATGATTTAATAAAATGTTAGTATTGAGTTTGCTTGACCTTAAATGGTACGGATTATCGCATGTTGGAAGGAATCAGCACATTGTAAAAGTTTAGTTTGATCAATGCCAGCTACACCACATCCACTGGAAACCGCGTTTGAAATGCTACCTGAAGTCAAGACGAGAGACAAGAGGCAATAGAAATTGTGCAGTGGTAGAAGCTATGCAGCCAGCTTCAAATGTTAAATAGAAATATGTTATTCAGAGTGTCCTAAAGAGCGCAAGCAATTCACTATCAAGCTGCTAAAGTCTCAGATAGCAAAAATCCCTTGAGAGAGCATGCACTATTCTAGTATATCGGCTTGTGGCCAACTAGAATCAATGTCGCAATAGCTCAATAGTCGGCGCAAATGAATACACAACACACTCAAACTCCTGTAGCAATCAACTATGGTATATCAACTGTGAAATTCACACTTGCACTTATGGTTTATTTCACCACTTGTCAAACAGGTGCTTTGTTGTGTAGCTTCATCTTTTTTCAAATTCCAGGTAAAACTCCCGTTCCACTTCCAGTTCCTTGGTATCCAATGCAATATCCACTTATCTGTGTTTGTTTGTAACATACATTGTGTGTATATATGAGTGACTATACGTATCTAATAGACTAGTGTTGTATTTTACAAAGCAAGAGGTTTACCAGTGTGAGGAGGAAACTAATTTACATAAAAGAGTTTTATTCAAAGGAGAGAGAGTTCACAGAGCAAGCACTAGCACTCAGTGAGCTTGCAAGTGCTGAGAACGGAAGCTCCCCAGCCTGTAGCCCAGGCCACCGGCCCGCCCCCTAGAAAATTTTTCAGAGAACGAGCTGCCTCCGCGGCTGCTGTCCACGGCCCCAGGGGAAGCTGCGACGTGCGCGGCCAGACCGGTGAGAACGAGAGTCGAGGGTTTGGAGGGGTCATAAAACCCTCACAAATCGCACGTGACCAATTATGCTAAAACGTGCGCCATAACACACACGCCACACAAGCACACGCCACGGATGTATCTGCCATCATTGGGACACGGTCCACTAAGCAAAGAAGGTTATATCTGTCATTACATACGCACGGGTCTGTAAAGAGTGCTCGTAGAACGAAGAGCACAAGATGCAAGTGAAAAGAGGAACGTTGAAAATACCTGATTAACAGTGAAGACACAGCAGATGGAAGAGAAGTCGGTAAACAAATAGAAGTGGAGATTTGGTTGAGGGTTCTTGCTACACAGGAACTGGAAAATATACATTTGAAATAAGCATAGGCACGACAATAGCATGGACGAGGATGATGCCTTCCTTTACGGATCTGACGAAGGAGAGTCTAATGAAAACGCAACATCAACCAGTACAACTATAGAAAACAAGGATGGGGATGAATTGGTGCAGCCTGATAACGCACAGGAAGGATTGAGAGAACAAACGAACCAGGTGGCCGGTAAGGGGCAGCTGCAGGACGAGGAAGAGGAGGAAGAGGATGACAGTGAAGAAAGCGACAGCGACTCTGATGTTGAGTTCATTATTGGCTCATTGGAATCAGGCGGCGGAAAGGACGAAGACAAAAGCTCAGAGAGCACAGTGGCAGCTGCTGGGGCGGCTGCCTCGAACACACAATTACAACAGACCGTCCCAATAATGCTGGAATCTAGTGGGCTGGATATCAATCAAGTGGCGAACTACAAGGACATTCCGCTTACACAATTATCTTTGTCTGAATTGAAGGACAAGCCATGGAGATTACCTGGTGCTGATATATCTGATTATTTTAATTTTGGATTTGACGAGCTATCATGGCTATCATACTGCGCTAAACAAGACAAGCTACATAGTGATTTCAATCCAGGTAAGGTTGTCGCAGAACTGATGGCGCTGGGTGCAATTCCGCCTTCCCTAGGTGCATTACTACCGCCTGGCGCAGGTGGAAGTACAGGCGCTAGTTCTTTGCCGTTTATGATGCCTCCAATGGGTATGCCTTTTATGCCAGGTATGCCTGGAATGCCCGGTATGCCAAACATGCCGAACATGCCAAACATGCCAAATATGCCGAACATTCCAAATATGCCCAATATGCCAAATATGGCAAGTATGCCCAACATGCCGAACCTACCAAACCTTCCAGGAATGCCGGGAATGCCTTTCCCAGGCATGCCAAACATGATGGGAAGCAATAACACCAGTGATAATTTTAATAACAAAGGCGAAAATAACGATAATACACCACAAGTGCCTCAACAGTCAATGAGCATGTTGCCAAGGTTACCTTCAAGGCCACCTTCTCATTCAATCACACCTGAGCCCTCAGGCCCAAAGTTGCCATCCTTGCCTAGAGATTCTAGAGATCAGGCAGATAAGGAAGTTGAAGGTAAATCCGGTGGATCTGGTGGCGAGAATAGAAATTATAGGGATAGACCAAATAGAAGAAGGCAAAGGTAGATACTTTTGACCACATTTGCTATTTCACCAATATCCATTAAAATTTAAAATTTCAACCTGTATATTAAAGAAGACTCTTTTAGTATAATATGATCGCTAATCGTTATGAAATGATATAATTCACGTATATTGAAATGGTGCCGTGTAAAGTGAAACTAAGCTATAAAAGAAGGTAATGACCCAAACAAACTCCGAAATGAAAGAAAATGCAGATAATGGTTGTCTAACCCCGAAAAACCATACACAGATGGGCAAAAATGGACATGTAGACAACCAGATTATCAAAAATCAGAAAAAACATGTAATAGATAAGAAGGAAGCAAAAATAGTGCAATTAACAAATGAGAACAACCAGTGACTCGTAATTTACAGTAACTTTGGATCCAAACCGGAGGCAACGTTACATTGATGCATCAATCTCTTTTCATCAGGAGCAAACTCACTTGTGACGGAATGGATAACTCCTCTGTTGTGAAAGATACACAAATCACCTCTGTTCCATCCATGGCAGTAGATATAGTCTGGTGAGATTGCTGGTCTCATCAATCTTTGGACAGTCTTTCTGGCCTCTTGCAACTCAGCCACAACTTGTCCAGTTTTGGTGTTGACCAATTGGTAAACACAACAACCGTGAACTTGTAGGTGTGATTTCTTAGTGACCGGGTTTGTCCAAACTAATGGTAGTTTTTTGATTTTGGACTCCTCCCAAGCTGGTAGCTCGTCGAAAGATGCTTCCTTACCTGGGTTTTCAGATTCAATGGTTAGACCATCGGAAGTAGCTTTGCAGTTGTTAATGTAGATGTATGGGTGAGGAGCGTAGACAACAGTGGTGTTTAAAGCAAACTCCTTGTCCTCATCAGATAACATGTCAAAAGCGATTTTACCAGAGGCAAACGCAGTGGAACCTTTGACAATCTCCTTGATCTCCTGAGTATCCTCGTAGACGATTGTCTGTTTTTCGTCGGTGGATGGAACAATCAAACCGAGCAAAGTGGTGACGACAGGTGGTGCCAAGTCGTATAGAGCAGCGTCAATGTGCCATCTGTAGAATCTAGTCTGACCCTTTGCAACCTGCTCATCAGTCAAAACGCTTTTGTGAAAAGTGTGATGCGTTGGGTGTTCAAGGGTGAACTCTTTCATACCTTCATGACCGGCTTCAAAACTGCCGTTACCCACCATCATAACCTCTGGTCTTCTTGGGACACACTTGCCGTCTTTAGCCAATATCGACTTGGAAGAGTGAAAGATCTCCTCGTCGTGGCCGTAGCTGGTGCCTGTGGTTGGGTCAAATCTTGTAGTTAAAGTATGCTGGGATTCAGGGGTCAAGTCCTGCTGGTTTGGAATGACCAACACAGAGTACGTGAGCAGCGAGTCATGCAGTATCTGGAAGTCTGCCTCTGTCAATGCAGATGGGTCGTTCGTGTACTCTGGCATAGTGATCGTTGCTCCAAATGGCTGTCCTTCCAGTGGCGTGACGGTCAATGCTGTGGATGATGGCATCTTGATACTATCTGCGGTATTATGTGTGGTATTTATTATGTGTGGTACTATTTCTCGTACTATTACCTTTAGTATGGTTATACTCAGATGTTCTGTGTTTCCACCTCTCAACAAGAATCTTCTTTGCCTCTCACCTTTTCCCAAACGCACAACCACACTCTCTTTTATACCGTTTGCCCTTTACCCAGCCTTTCCACTGCAAACTACGCCATGTCCACAAATTACACATTCAAAATGGATTCTCTTCCGAATCTTATCAGGCGTTTCCTAATTAGGAATCCCTGGAGATTGGCATCATCAGCCGGGGGCGGCCGGTGGGCGGTCTTCGCCACCGGCCAGCTGCCTAATCAGGACACCGGGCACGCCGGCGAGATTGCCCAATTGGGACAGACCAGACACACGCCAGAATGCGATATGATTGGCCGATTAGGCGGCTGGCAATATGCCAGATGAGCTCTCGATCTGGAGAGAGTGCCAGGAGGCATGGTAGCAGGTAGTGGCAGGTGGCAGCAGGTGGTAGCCACTCCCTTCAGGCGCTGCTAGTACGCTTATATATGTCTATTGACTTCCAAGGTATTTTATTAACAGTGCGCAGGGTGTAGGCAGCACGCCAGTAACCGCAAGTGCCACCTACACACGTTCGAGATAAAGAAAAAGAGATCACCAACCAACCAGCAACCTGTACGGGTCAAAAAGTGAACATAAACCAAGGCACAAGGTGTAAAAGTAAAAGTAAACAGAGAATATGAAAAATGAAAAGCAAAAAGTAAAAAGCAAAAATCAACTATTAAAACATGGCCACCTCTCCATACAAGATTATAGTAACCCTCCCATACCGAGCGTGCATGGTAGATCAGAAACCGGCTGGACCACCAGATTTCTCTAGCATCAGCTTCACCCATGGCTGTCTTCTGAAATTGTTCTCCATAATGATATCCTCCAAAACAGCGATCCACTGGTATCTTTCTTCTTTAGAAGCACATCCAAAATCAATTGTCTCACTGTTGGAAAACACCAATCTGAAACCTTCATTCAGTATTAATGTCTCACTGACAACTCTTGTCTTGTGCCCACCAATAGCAGGCTTGGAAAGATCGGTCAATTCTTTCACGATACTGCCGTCGTACAACCTGGAATCATCATTAGCATCCCCGTCCTTGCTAACCTGACCAGGATAAATAACATCAACAACTCTTTTCAGATTGATCTTGGCCTTGACTCTCATGGTTGTTTCATTGTGTGCAATCAGGTCGTAGCCTTCTAGCTTGAAAAACCTTCTGGTCCACACAGCAACATCACCACCTTCTTGGAACATGTAGCCTTGATGTCTTATGGAGAGCGTCTGCTTGACTTGACCCAGTTGTTCAACTGCATTCTTGATGCTAATAGGCAAAATCTCGTATTCAGAACTTCTTGGAATAAACATCATATTGAAGTCAATAGCACACACCTTGTAAGGCTTGGCTCTCATAACCTCATTTTTAACCGTGTCCTTGTATGTCCTCCACTCGTTAATGCCATCCACCTTAAAGATTCTAGGCTGCCCAAGAATTTCATTTTTAAATGCATCAAAGCTGATATGGAATTTGGCAAAAGAACCATCATTGGCTAGAATATTCGATAAAGGATCAAACTTAGCAGGCTTAGTGATATATTTCGTAGTGCTCACTGTATCCTTGGCACCAAAACATCTGGCGATTGGATTCTTCGCCTTAACCTTCTTTTTTTCAACAACTTCCACGGTTCTATCTCTTGGTTTATCATACACCATCTTCAATGTTATGATAATATCCAATTTATCACCCACAACCAATTCAAATTCTTTGTTTATTGGCACATATGCATTTTTACCAATTTCAAAGAAATCAGTTATCAAGCGGTGAACACCATTATCTAAGACAATCTTGAACTTCGCATTTCTGTGATCAATCTCCGGTAAGCTAATCTCTTTCATTCCCATAAGCCTCAAAAAGAAACGGCCTTGTTCACCATTCACCAACTTCGGAGTAGAAACAGGCTTGACACCAACATTGTTGAGCTGTTGAATTTCATCTACTGAAATTTCCTGTGAAAGCTTCTTTGTATTGGAAAACACAGGGGCTTTTGTAGAAGATGTAGAGTTCAACCTTTTAGGAGAGATTTCGGACAAAAACTTGGTTGAAGATGCCATTGTATTCCTAGACACAGCTTGTCTCAATGGCGGAAGTAAGTCACCATACTTTGATGTATTGGCCTGTTGCTCCACTGCATCTGCAAATATATCAAATGATTCTTTGGAAGAAGCACCGTCGGTGTTTTTAAAACCAGTGGAAATACCCAAATCTGGAATAATCACAGAAGCAGACTCATTTCCATAAATGGAATTACCAGTAATAACCTCTCTGGATTCATTATTTAAACCGAGTTCAAACAGTTTACCCTTCTGCTCTAAATGTGGTGCTTGGAAATTGGAAATTTCGAATTGGCCATTGGCTTTTTTGATAGCAAACTCATCACTGGCTAGTCTTTTGTTGACCATAAGCATTTCCATATCATTGGCAGATATATGGGGTAAATCATTGATTTGACTTCCGTCAATCAGCCCTGGCTGATCTTCACGAGTTAACGTCCCTCTTCTCCAAATGTTCGATAAAGCGTCACTGTTGGCTTGAGGAAGATTTGGTTTTGCTTCCGAAACTGACTGCACTGTTTCCCATTGCTTCAGTTCTTTCATAAATGAGTCATCTTCAGAGCTTTTCAAAACATCCGACAAGTGAATAGAATTATCCAGGCCAGTGCTCATAGAGTCATCAGAAACAGCTCCTTTAACTTCAGTAGGTGTTTCTTCGATTTCAGACTCGACAATTGGAAATGCTGAGGTTGGTGCCTCAATACCTAATGGAGGGATAACCTGTTCGATTTCTAACCCAGCATGATTAGATGAAGCAAGCTCATGTTCAATTGAAACATGATGATGAATAACAGAAGACTGAGACTCGTCTTTTGATGTATCAAAAGACGACTCGTTCAATGGATTGTTGAAAGTCACATTACCGACCGAGTTGGCAACCAACGAAGTCTCCATATCTTCAGCACAGCATTTTTCAGGGTTCTTAAAAGCTGGATTCTTATACTTCAGGGATTCAAACCTTTTAACGGAAGATCTCCTACTGCTAATATCAGAAACCACTTGAACAGACTTTGGATGACTACCACTGATTATGACCTTAGCTTTAATAGGATCGCAGATGCTTTGAAAAGTTTCTGAGGTCAGCGTAGGAGGAGTGTTAAAAGCTCCTTGAGTATTCCAAATGGAAAGAATGTCATTCTTATCAGCAGACTCGGCACTAGAAACTCTGGATTTCTGACCACTCCATGTTCTGTGACTGGCTTGAATATTATCTACTTGATTAGCGGAAAAGTCATAAAGATCTTCTTCAAAACCAGGTATTTTTAGCACATACTCATTTGAGTTAAAGCTTTCATTGGAACTTTTGGAAGTGTCTTGGTCATCAGTTTCTGTCGCAGCTACATCGGAAGCAGCAACAGCAGCAGTAGCAATTTCATCAGCATTGATTGCCAAATCAAAGGCTGGGGACGCCATAAGATTGTCTTCTTCGCCTTCGGTTACATCAAAGTCATCATGATGTTCTATAGTGCCAGTACTTTCAACTTCCAATGCATCAAAATCATGAAGCCTACTATGAGAGGTATTCTGTTCAATGTCAGTGTCATAGTCTCCTTCTGATGCAGAGACAAAGTCGGATTCATTGGTAACAGAGGTGGTACAGCTTTGATTTGACACCTTTCTGAGTGATTTTGTAATATTGAAATTAGTTATAGTTTCAGCTTGCTGTTTGACAGAGTCCAATTCGCCAGAAATGTTTTTGCTAGACATGGATTTAAAGAAGTTTCCCATGATTTCAGATAATGAACTGGTTCTTTTATGACTTTTGCTTTCAACAGCGTTATTTTTCGGAAGCTTTTCAGGTAACTGATCTTGCAAATTTTCAGCAGAGTTGTCAGATTCCATGTCTTGTTCATTGCCAAAATCCTCATTGAAACCGTCAGTATTATTTTCGTCAACTTCTAGAGTCATTTTTGGGGCAGTAGTGACTTCGGGCTTATCCAATTTTTCAGAGATGTCTGTATTATCTGAATCAAGGTCCATTAGGTTGTCCGAAAGATTGCCTTTTGTGTCACAGTTTAATGTTGAAGATTCAGTAACCGACAATGCCTGTAATTTTTCATTAAGATTAGTTTTCTTTGCTCCAAGTATGAAGCTCTGTTCTTGCTTTTCACGCTCGATGTTATTTTGCGTTCTTGGTGATAGAGCGATTGTCTCCTCAGAGTCATCTGTGACATCGGCTCTTTCTGGCGATTCTAGTAGTTTGTTAGAGTCCGATGGTAGATTTGGCATAGATTTAACAGAATAGTCGGAATCTGACTTTCTGATAGGCGGTAAAGGTTTTCTCTGAACCACCTGTTGTGTATCTTGTTCGCCGTTTTTAAGCACCTTGACCGGAGAAAAGTCCCAGTTAACATCCATTTTCTCAGCGTTTTCTATGTAGGGGTCCTCTAGTTCTTCTTCGAATTCGCTTGGGAGATCATACTCAACCACCTTTGGTGGCGACATTTCAATAGTGACCTGCTTCTTTGGCGTTTTTGAAGGCGAGGCCGCTAGAGTTCTTGGACCTGTAATTGGATTTATAGTTCTGGCCAACTTTTCGCTTTCCATGTTTAGAATGGAGTTGATGGTTGGGTGTGATTTTATTGGTGTAGATAACAAGTTCTCTTGCAGTGGATGATTGATGTTCAGAGGCTCTGTTAGGGGTGAGGAGCTCAGCCCTGCGGATTCTGTGCTTGTATTTGAGTGGCTGTTGTTTTGGGTATATTCATTAACTTTTCCCTGCGATCTTATTTCGTTCAGCAGCTCGTCGACCGACTGATTGGCGAGTTTGAAGATGTCGCTTGAGGATATTTCGTGGTCGGTAGTATCGTGCTGTAGGAGGGAGGTGCTCTCGCCAATCAGGTCATCCTGTTGCACCAGCTGCGCAGCCTGTGGCTTTGTTTTCAATGGAGAATTCAGAGGTGTCGACGAGTTGGAGAGGTCGGAAACGTCACCCGTTAGCAATGAGACTTGCTCTTCGTCTGTGCGGTGTTCCATTAGTGCAGACATCAAGACTTGGAGGTCTGCCAGTTAGCAAGTGAAAGAAGAAGCGCTCGGAGTAGGCTCTCTCCAGTTTGTGTGTATGGTTAGTTGTCTGTGTTTGTGAAAGCACCTTGTTCAGAGACTCCAGCAGAATAACTCGTGTCTCGTGTGCAATGCCGGCTGTGTGTGTCTCCAGAGCCAACTTTTTCTGTGCAATGGCGTACCCTATGCCAGAATGCTCTCACAGCCCAGCCCACCACTCCCACCTGGCATACTAGCATCTTATTAGGTTCATATTTTGGCCCATTAACGTTGTTATTCACTCTAAATGCTATTGTGTATCGAACTCTCTGACTTTTCAATTGCCTAATCCGGCAACTGTAAACAAACGTCAAACGTAAACAAAGCGGCAAAAAGAAACGACAAAGCAGGTGGCGCAGAGTCGACACCGCCACATTCAGGGGTGGCGGTGGGAAGGGTGATTACATAAGTGGCAACATACGGAAATATATTGGTGGCGTAATACATTAGGTAACCGGGGACGGGTGTGGGGCCGTTGGCGGGCTGGGCGGTGGTCGGAGTACACGAATGGGTGCACTAAGACCCTGCAGACAATGCGAAGGCAGGGTATGTCAGTATATATAGGCAAGTCTATGTAGAGCAGGATGCGGATATCGGACAGCGGCAACGAGAGAGTACCGAAAAATATAGAGTTAGTGCACAAGGAGTGGAAAGAGCAGGAGCACAGCAGAGGCTGATGGGCCCACAGCTAGAACACACAAGTATGCACGGTGGATGCGGGCGAGCAGTAGGCAGCAGGGTTATTTGCCGTCCGAGTCTGTAGACGAGGAGCTGGTTCTAAAGAGAACACCCTTGACTTTGCGGAGAGCGACCCAAAAGTAGCTTTGAGTCTTGACATTAACGTCCTTGATAACATCGGAGGTGTCAAAGAGAACCTCGGAGGTTTTCTCATTCACCTCCTTAAGAACCTCGCTGGTCTTGTTGTTCACCTCAGTAAGAACGCTGTTGGTTCTGCTGTTCACCTCCTTGAGCACTTCAAAGGTTTTCTCGTTCACCTCTCTTAAAACCACACTGGTCTTTTCATTCACCTCTTTCAACGCTTCATTTGTCTTTTCGTTGACCTCTTTAATCACAATGCTTGTCTTCTCATTGACTTCAAATAACACTTCAGACGCCACTTCATTCACCTCTTTCAAGACAATCTGAGTCTTGTCAGCTAGCTCATCAATAGTGGAGTTCCACTTCTCATCTAGTCTCTTTAAAACAGAGTCAAATCCAACTTTACCCTTGATGGCATTCTGTCCAAATCTTTCAATCGACCAGTCCTCAATCTTGTCACAGATTCTTTTAAGAGAAGCATACGCAGTGACTTCGGCAACCTGCTCAAATTTAGTTCTGTTCAGCGGATCGTGGTCATCTGGCGTGTAAATGACGGTCTCGTAGACCCTCAGCAAATGGCTCATTGTCAGATTACACGATCTCATCGTCAAAGTCTTTGTATTTCTGTCCACCGTGGACACCTCACGAACAAAAGATTTATTATCACCGCCTACCAAATAAGAGATCCATTTAGGAATGGGCTGCTTACATGTGATCAATCTTTCAGTCGTGAGGATCCCATGATCGTTATCATATTCACGCCTAAGCACGTCCACGGCAACAACATGTGTTGACACCTCATTTGGATACTTCTGCCAATTGGCTGCACTCACATGGTCCCATGGGTACTCAAAGAACTGTGTTGAGGTGAATATCTTCATTTTTAGCTTGAATGTTTATCTGTCTAAATGTGGATTTGTCAAATGTCTATGTCTATCTGTCTATGGCTTTGTCAAATGTCTATCTCTAGTTGATGATCCAAAAATACCAGCTCAAGTCAATACACTAAGCATCCAGCTCTCCTTCAAAAACCCAAGCACACTCAGATGCATAAACCGCAATGGATGGCAAATCAGACATCTAAGTAGCTCACTGCCATCGACCCATCGCCTCACAAGATCAGTTTCCATAAATAAAATGGAACAATCCGGAACTCTTTGCCTGTGGGCCTTTTGCTAATGAAATTTTTTTAGCTGTTTCTTTTTCGATAGCTGAGATTACATAAACGCTGACGTGGGAGGAAAGGTACGACGGGCATGGGGGAGCTACTAGTATGGAGGAGGATATGTGGAATTAGTGTATTAGTGTGGTAGAGGTATTCATGTGGAGTGTAGACCAGTGCAATAAAGAGGATAATTAGTATTTGCGGACGGGAGTGGGTTGGAGGAAAAAGCAGGAGATGAAGTCTGGGTGTTAGAGCACGCCTACATTTAGGACATCAAACCTGCCGTCTCCAGCAGTGTATTTGGCAACCATGGATAAGTTGGACCTTCCCCTGGGTCTGAACCACTGTCTTTTAAAGTTGCGGAGCAAATTCTTGGAGTTGAAAGGGTTTATGCACACGTCTTGAAAAATATTATTGCCGTCGTGTCTGTCTGCGTTGAGGTATTCTCTGGTGGTGATACCCGTGAGGCCGAGGCACATGTGGTAGAAGAGAAGCAGCATCGGGTACGGAACACACACAATACTGTATATGCCCAAAAAAAGCGATAGCTTAGCGTGCTGCAGACCGGATCTCTCTACGTGGTAAAAGCTCGTTGCTATGAGAAAGGCGCAGCTAAACTGCTCAAATATCAAGAAAATTATGAAGTACCAGTAGTTTCTCTGTCCCACACAAGTCGACAGCCACGGACAGTGATGGTCCATGTTGGCAATGCATGTGTTGCACCTGGAACAGTGGGACGCCCTCGCAGGTCTCCACATGTAACACGAGGTGCAATATTTGGCGTGAACGGTCTGGATCTCACCTCTTGCGTCTGTAGGCCCCGGCAGTTCTATAACACTGTGGTATTCTTCCGGTAAGCCGTCTCTCTGTAACCCATCCACAATGTGCACGTTTCGGGGTAGCACACCGGGATCCAAAAGAGCAGCTTTGAAGTAGTTTACAAACATAATTGTAAATCCGTAGAGAAACAAAATCACAACGGCCGGTGATACATTATGCCAGAGCCAGCTTGCCTCAAAAATTAAGTATATAACCAGCGGAAGTATAAGAGCCACAGTGCTCAGTGGCAGGTATGGAAAGCTGAACTTCTTAATGCCTGGATCTGTAATATTGGTTCTGAACCGACCACCAAAGAAAAACACATAATTTGCATGCTTTGTATGCTGATAATTATACTTAGCAGACGAGCCGTCGTAGTCATCTATTTTTGGGTCTGTAATAATCCATCTCCGGATTCTTGTTATGATCCCGGTTATCTGTTGATTTTCAGGCTTTATGTTGTGACCAGGAGCATCTTTGCTAAAGATACTCGCACTTGGGTTGCTCGATATCGAAGGGGCCTCAGACACCTGAACAGGCGCCGAGGCGTTTGACTGTGAATGGGGCAGTGTCATATCAAACAGTTAATCAGGCTTCCTGTACACATACAGGCCCGATCTCTGGCAGCTTAAGTCTTCCAAAATAAACATATACTGTTAAGTCTGTATTCCAGGATTCCCTTGATTGATAAGTTTGAGCTGAGAGTTCTCACTCTTTGTTATCGCAAACGTTTTTTTTCATCTCCGGTCGGGGAGAGGGGATGGGGGAAGCACAGAGAAGGAGTAGAGGGAGTAGGGAGAGTAGAGGGAGTAGGGAGAGTAGAGGGAGTAGGGAGAGTAGAGGGAGTAGGGAGAGTAGAGGGGAGTAAGGGGAGTAGGGGATGAAGACGGTAGAGAAACTAGGGCGTAGAGGAAGTGAATGGTGTAGATGGAGCGGAGGGAGCGGAGAACACAACAGTACAGGAAGACAGCATCGATTGGTCATAGCAGCTGGCCACACACCTGTAATAGCCCGACACTTTTGGAAACACACCGATCAACCACGGGTGAGCCCACGCCTGGGTATACTCTTGTTTCTACTCCGTAGCATCTGGATCAGTGCGGTGTCAGATAACAGGCCTGCGCTACGATTTTGATGTCTACGGGGTGGCAGGGTCCTGTGCTGCTGGGCAGGGGAAGGGACAGGGAGATGTCCGGTGGTGGCACCGTGGCGTAGAGACAAGGCCAGCTCAAGACGGTTCCTGTGATTTGAAGCGGTGGTGACAGTGCGAGGCGACAGGCCATCTCAGACAGTCATGCTCGGCGGTGCCCCGAACAACACACTGCAGAGCTACAAGGCAGGCGTGGAGAGGGAGTCTTAGCAGCACGGGTGACGGGCAGTTACTGGGCCGCCAAACACGCTGTGCGTCTGTGTTTTGCAGGCCACGCATGTGGCAGCTCGCTGTGGGAAGACGGGCATGCCAGCAGGCGACTTCAACTGGCGGGAGTCGGGGCATTGGCGTAGGTTACAGGGCAGTTTTGCAATTCAGCTTGTACCGAATGGGAGGCTTATTACCGGGAAGCAGCAACACCCATGCGGGCACAAGGAGAACGGCGCCAAGTGAAGAGAACCCGAACAAACACTAGGAGAGCCAGCAGAGACACAGCGACGCTTGCCCCTGAGCGACCGGCCGACCGCACGTTTTACATTTGGCCCGCACCTATTCAAGCGCCAAAGTTGATACCGGGTAGCTGCGGTGCAGCGCCGCAGCAATGTTCGCGCTTTTTGGCAACTGCGGCGCTTTCCTACAGAAGAAAAACTTTTTGTTGTTGTTCTCGGCCGCGCCTCTCAGCTTGTGGGCGGCCGGCGTGCGTACGGTGCTGCAGTACCCGCGGAGCAGCGTGCATGTTGCTGTTTTTACAGTATCGCGCGCGGCCAAGCTGGGCCGTTGAGATTCGCGCGCACCTGCGGTCCCGCGGCCCCGCTGTCCCGCGGCCTTGCCGTGCTCCACAGGCGCGCTCGTGCGCGCGTGCGCTCAACTCAGGAGACTTGTTGAACCACCTCACAGGAAATTATGGGTACCCTGGAGGCGCCCGCCTTGCCAACTTCACCTTCTTCCTCTGCCGGCCCCCCCTTTTTCCTCCCCATAAACCTCCTCCCTCTTCTTTCTACTTGTTGTGCTTGTGCTTGTGCTTCTGCCTGTCTCCCTCTTTTTTTTCCCCCTCCCTTCTCCATCTTTACCAGGGCCCCCTAGTAAAACTTTCACAGTGTCTAACTACAACCACAACCAGAAGAACATTACTCCTTACTTTACAATGTTCGACCCTCAATTATCTATCCCAACATACACAAGTCAGCAGCCTGTGTCTGATGATTTCAAAACCGCAAAGGACGCTGTAAGTATTCCCCTACCATCTCATCACAAGGCCTTTGTTTACATTTTGTGAGGCCACGATGCTGGCCTCCGTGGCTGCCAAATTTATACACACACGTATTGATTGGCATACCGACAGATCTACAACGATGCCCCACAGGCTTGCAATCGGCGATACCACTGAATGCTTCAATTACTAACACCAAAACCCCCTGTCCGCATATTCATGTCACACGAATCATACAGTTGATTGCCTCCTTGTTTGAATTGTCCAAGGCTGCCAATGATGCCTCCAAGGCTGCCGTTGACTTTTTCAACATCATTGACGCCAAGCCTCAATACATGGCTCCACCAACCGGCCTGTTTGACCAATCATTGCTAGCTCCTCAACCACCACCACCTATGGAGGAGCCAAAGAAGAAGAAGAAGGAAAGAGATCCAAACGCTCCAAAGAAGCCATTGACCTCTTTCTTCTTGTATTCCAATTACATGAGGGATATTATCATCAAGGAGAGATTGCATGCCGGAGCTTCGTCCTTGTCCCAGCCAGAGATTGCCCAAGAGACTTCTAGAAGATGGAAGGAATTGCCTGATCACGAGAAGGCCAGATGGAAGGACTTGTACGAAGAACAGAAGTTGAAGTATGAAGAAGAGAACAAGAAGTACTTGTTGGCCAAGGAACAAGGCGTCGTGTACACTCCACCAAAGAGACCAGACACCATTCCTGTTCCAATGAACTCTAAGAAGGACGACAAGAAGAAGAAGAAGGATAAGAAGAAGAAGGAGCAACAACAACAACAACAACAACAACAAGGTCCAATGTAGGTGGAACCCACCCGTCGCCTCATCCCGTTGTTTCTATCTCTCTGTTTCTTTTAATTTTTGCTGTATTGATACCCTGAAAAGAGGAACGGTTGCTATAAGACTCGTTCTTCAAAAATGTATAGTATACTTGTCCCGATTTCTCTCTTTTTGATTTTTGTTTATCTTTAGCCTTTTGTGTGTAAATTTCTTGTTTTTTGTTGTGCTTTTACTATGAGTTTACCGGTAAGCTGAGATGGCTAGCGTGGCTCTTTATCTCACTTTCCTCGATTCAATTTTCGTCTTGTTATTTTTGTTATTACTATAATCACCATCACCTCTATTTTTGTTAACCAGACAAGTCATTTGTATGGTCCACAAGTATGTGAAGAGCTTTCTACGTAGACCCTGTTCCATGTATTTGTCTATTTGTTTATTTGTTTTTGTTTTTGTTTCAGTCATCTTAGGTGGCACCGCTGCTACCAAAACAGCGCTGAGCCCGCGCCCGTGCGCCCCGCCGCCGCCACGTGGACTGGTTTAGACGGTACTAGGGGACGTGGATGAGCAGGCATGGGGCTCAGGTAGGCTTTACAGGGAGACGGTATATGGGGCCTGTGAGCCCCGGTTTCACTGTGCTGCTCCTCCGTGGCATCTGCCGCCTGGTGCCCCTCCCTGCCGCCTGCCGCCTCTCCCTGCCGCCTGGTGCTTCTCCCTGCCGCCTGGTGCTTCTCCCTGCGGTCTACTGCCTCTCCCTGCCGCCTGGTGCCTCTCCCTGCCGCCTGCTGCCCTGGCCTGCTACGTGTGCAAAAAAACCTAGCGGGGAGGGGCACGATGAGGAAGCAGACGAGGAGTCGAGGCCCAGGACACATGATACGCGTTTGTCCCGCCTGCGTAGTGTCCTGATATCTGTTACTCGTTATCGGCAGCCTGATATACAGACCCACCACCGGGTGAACAGCCCCATCAAGTGGGCTGTCTCCAGGGGTGAGTGTACACAGACTGGTTGCAAAAATTCCCGCCAACTGCTAACACAACTCCAACTGCACCACTGGAAACGAGCACCTTCGCTCTGCGTCTCACTCCGTGTCACACTCTGCGTCCCGCCAGATACCACTGGCTATCTTGATGCACTGGTAGACCCTTTTTGAACCCCGCCGGGACAACAAGCTGTCCGCCGATCGACGCGTCTGCCGACCCACACACACCGCCGCATAAGTGCAGTGTACACATGCGCCATACACAACAGCGCACGCGGTTCTTATGCCGAACAGGACGTGCCGCTAACAAAAAATTTTCGATTTGGCAGAAGCTCCATAGAGATGAGAGTTGTGAGGGAGAGTTTTTTTTGGTGAGAAACATGAATAGGAGAAGGGTGAGGATTCTAAGTTAGGAGAGAGGTGAAGCAGTAAGAGACGGTGAACAGTGAAAAGGGAGATTGAGCTGGCAGAGCTGAGAAGCGAGGGGGAGAGCAAGAGAGACCATACACTGATTAATAGGCTATTTAGCGAGGTGAAGAATAATCTGGATACAGACGTGCATACTCAGTTGCGTACACACTAACCGGAGCGGCAGACCATGATGTTCAGAAGATACGCCCTATCACGTTCAGCTGTGTTGAACTCAATAAGACAGCAGCAGGCCAGCATATCCATGCAACACAGGCTCTTGTCCATAACCAGACCGCTATTGAACAGCTCGGACGAAAGGCTATTGAAAGTGAACGAGAGCTTGGACTCGCTGAAGAAGGCGAGCATTGGCTCTGTTGATGATGAAGGTCTGATCTTGAGACCGGACCTGTGGAAGGGTCTCCCAGACGACATGATCATGCAATTGTACAGAAAGAGAGCGGCAGTTCTAGGGAAAAACTACACAAGAAACGATGACGAGTTTGAAGCTTTGCTTTCGACAGCTTCGAACCCTCAGGAAGCTGATTTCATCACAACCACTTACTACGATACGGAAGCTTCGCAGTTTGAGGCAGACACAGATACAGACTACGACGAGTACATTTCTGAGGGTGAATTTATGGATGAAATGGACGAAGGAAATGAGTTTGACGAATACCCAACAAGAGCCCAAGACATAGTGAGGGACTTCAGAGACCAGTTGCATTTCAATAGGCTGGCTGCGTACGAGTTGCCAAGTTTGGCCAAATATAGAAAGCCATACCAGCCTTTTAACGTCAGCGAGAAGCCAGTGACCTACAGATACACCAACTATCTAGGTGAGTCGCATCCAGCTGAAAGAAAGGTTGTCATGACTTTGAGAGTGGCCGATTTGCAGCTACAGCCTGCAGAGTCGCACAAGTTCAAATTGCTAGCTGGTGTCAGATACGACCACACCACTGACCTATTCAAAATGTCATCGGATAAATTCTTGGAGCCAGCACAGAACTCGTCCTATCTGTCGGACATTCTAGACGACCTGGTGAAGGAATCCAAAGTTGAGCCATCCGAGTTTGCGGATGTGCCTCTAGATTTTAGACACATTGTTGCAAAATCGAAGAAGAGACAGCACAAGAACAAGAAGGTGTATTCTTTCCCAGAAGAATGGAAAAAGCCAATAGCCGAGGGTGATAGAAAGGTTGACTTGAACGAGTTGGTTTCAAAATTAGAGTAGTCCATCAGCAGGCCCTTGATACTTTTGATAATCCTTGATAGCATCGAACATCTGATTGAGTCTATTGTTCCCACACTTTTTGCATCTAATGGATTCTTTGTGTTTCTGTTTTTGCTGTTTGCTAGATTGCATAATTTAGCGTTTTCCATTCTCTAACTTGTAAATAAATATGCAATATTCTTACTTGAGTCTGTGCTCCAGATCCACACCGTATCCACACTGTATCCATATAATCTCCATCCACCCTCCACCTGCCCCCTAATAGCCACTTCATCAAAACACCGACACCCGTGCACCATAAACACCACCGGAGAGGCAGCAAAACACGAACAAACCGAGTGGTGGAGTCTCGGGCTGCGGAAAGTCCAACATGTATTGAACATGGACTGAAAATTCACAATAGATAAAGTATATTGCACGGGTAGAAGAGTGTGAAGAAAAGGCGGTTGGACTGTGGGGCTCGTACATGGACAATCTGTTTTTGGCGAGTGACAGTTGAGCCGTGAGATTGCACTTTTGCTGCCGGGTATAGTTGAGAAATTTGCCATACAATCGGACATTAGCATTCTCTCCACACGAACACGATTTTCCAGGGACCACGGAACATAAATAAAATTAAAGAAATAATGCCGCCAAGATCAGCAGCCCACAGAAGAAGAGGCAAGATCCCCCCAAAGAGAACTGGAAAGCCAAACTCGGTACAGCTGAAAGACACCCACTCGAGGCAAGTTTCGTACGCAGCGTCAAAAGGTAGTAGCCCGTCGTCTGCAGATAATGCCAGCAACACTCGTAATAGCAACAGCAGTAACAAGAACCAAAACGACCATGAAACCACTAGTTTAGACAGCAGCGACAGCAAAAACTACTTAAACAAGAACTCTAGCACCACCATCGATAGTAATGACAATAACAATGCAAACCCTAGTATGTCACAGACAGACGAGATGGCCAGCAAGCCGTCAGAAACATTAAGCATGCTCTTGGAAGAGGTTAGTCTGATATATGATTCAAATCTAGGACTGTTACAGGGCGACACAATGTTTGCAAAACCCGACAAGAGTAAGCTAGCCTCTGTGAAAACATTACTTGATAAGCTGATCAAAGAATTGGACATGGGTATAAAAAAGGACCAAGATGATATTATCAAATTGTCAAAGTTGGCTAATATTGAAATCAAAATCGACACAGTGAGTTCTAGGACCGATTCTCAGGACTTGGAGTCCATTTCAGGAAGTGACAATAATAAAACAGGTTCAAGCATAGGTAGCAGAAAACGTGGTGCCATGGATAGCCTGAGTGAAGTGATTATTAAGAAAGAAGACAATGACGATGATCACTTTTCTTCTAGTAAAAGGAAGAGAAGAAACATTATTGTAACGGCGAATGGTCAGAGAAAGGAGATATCTTCCACAGTTTCAGATGATGGCAATGGAAAAATTGTACATTCTTCATCAAATAAAAACAATGGAAATAGTGAAGATGGAGAAGACGAAGTTTCTGATGATGACGAAGAAGAGGATAAGATCAAAATTAAGACCAAGAGTAAAAAGAACTTGAGAGAGGACGATTCTTCATATGAGGATGGGGACAAGAAATCTGACAAGGACTCTGATGATATTATGGATACAAACAGTGATGACGGTTTTGGTGAACATCGTATCTCTGCCGCTAATGTTTCCGATGAAGATTACGAGGATAATCAACCTTTACAATCAAAGGTCATGAACATTAAGAGTGAATCCGATACCAAGCTTGTTTTGTCATTGAAGAAGACTTCTACTGGCTCATCTAATAGCGAGAGTAACCAAACTGACACTGACATTTTGCCTTCTGTTTATCTTACAGCACCTCATGTGCATTTTAATGTCCAAGAAATGCTAAAGCCAGCAGTTGAAGCCTTGGATTTATACGACGATGAAAAAGCAAGATTAGAGGCACCAAATGAACATGAATATTTAAAAAAGAAGTTTGCTGTTGCAGAATTTCCTCCTAGTGATTTGAAGGACATGCTACCAGGCGAAATTCCAATGACAGATTTCTCGGGAAGCAAGCCATCTAACCAGATTGTTTTCACATCATTTCAGACATATATTGATCCATTCTACAGAAATTATAATGAGGATGATCTCAGATTTTTGAGAACCAAGAGTATCTTGAGCACCACATTACCTAAGGATTATGACGAGAAGAAGAGTACAAGTGAGGTTCCATTATTAGGACCATTCTATCAAGATGTCTGGAATGAGGACGAGATGAATGGAATTGATGGTTCTGGTTCGCCAAGCGGAACATTCACAAGTGGCAGCAACTCAGCAGCATCAGCTCTAGGTGGAGATTCTGGTACTTCCGGTGCCGGTGTTGTAAGCTCTAGCTTTTCTTCCTCTTCCTCTTCGCATGTTAATGCTAAGAAACAAATGGAGATTTTAATGAAAAGTTTGGTCGAACCTAAAGGTTCATCAGAAGAGATTAATAATGAAATACTAGAAACGGAAGATATTTCGTGTGGCCCATTGACCTCGAGACTATTATCTGCTTTAATTAAAGAGGAGCCAGAGCCAGCAGCCAACGTTGACGACAATGGGAGTAAGAAGGCGCTTGAGGCTGGTATTTCTGTTGGAACACCAATTGAAAACATTGACGATGTGAGTACGGCGGATGCTGCATTTAATGATGGTTCTTCCTCCGCTCTTCCTGAACAGCAGGGTTGGAAATCGAGTTTTATTAAGACAGATTATGAATCTTTGGATAAGAGATTACAGAGAGAATTGAAATACATCGGTGTTTATATGAATGTTCAACAGACTTTAAATGACCCAAGCTTTGAACAGGACTGGTGTGAGAAGAGAGAGGATGACGAAGTTGCTGCCGAGTTGAGGATACTGCAGAAAGAGCTGAAGCAAGTTCAACAGAGAAACAATAGGAGAAAAAGGGCGCTGATTCCATTGATTGAAGATCAGATAGCATGGCAAGAGTACATGTCTATCTTGGAGGACTTGGATAAGCAAGTGGAGCAGTACTACCGCAGAAGAATCAATGTTACGCCTAAGAAATCCAAAAAGAAATCGTCTTCCAGTTCTTCTCATGCTGGCTCAAATGGCACTGCCACCAACGGCGGGCATAAGGATGACACTCACTTAGTGACAAATGCTTCATTCAGAAGTTTGTTGGAGAAGAGGAGCAAATGGATCGACAAGATTGGGCCCTTGTTCAAATCACAGGTTGAAATGCGTAGAATGCCAGAGGAGACCATTTTCAAGAACGTCACGAATAACAATAACGACGAGGGCGACGACGAGGAAGAGGCAGTGGATGACGGCGAGGATGTTGCTGATGCCGTCCTCGGAGGAAGAAGCCGTGGTGTTGATGAGCCTGTTGAAGGTGAAAGCTTGACTGCTGACATGTCGTAGATGTGCAGAGGCTGATAGTCTGTGCTTTGTGTAATATTAACCCAGGAAATTATGGATTTGTGGTGGCCTGGCAGCACACACTGCCCAGGTGACCCTCACAACCCTGGTCATCGTGTGATTTAGTATAGTATAGTTTAATGGTATGTGTTTTAATAAGCCTTAGCAACCACCGTCCAGGTCACGTGGACTACGTCAAGAAGCCAGTCGCACCCACCCACTTTTAAAGAGGCGAAACGCAAAACATGGAGAAGACCAGCAAGAGGAGTGTAGAAGAGTGGAGTGTGGAAGGGTAGATGCCTAGGAAGGCAGTAAGATAGGAGAGAGTGGGAGAGAACATAGGGCTGCGTGAGAGAAGAAGCACGGGATTACACACGAGGATGAGCGTAAGCACGAAGCAGGCAATTGAATGTCTTTCTGATTTGAAGTTCAACTCGTACGGGTTTATACGACAGAAATACCAAGGGAATGATATCCAAGACGATGAGTTTTCAAAGAAATTACAGATGACACTAGAAGTGTTTGCATTTGGTACTGTGGTTGACTATTACCGTGAGTATCTAAGATTTTGAGGTTGGCGGAGGCTCGGAAGACTAACTATAGAAATGGGTTTTTGGTGTAGGGAACGAGGACAAGTTGATTCGATTGACAAGCCCACAGCTCTTGAAGCTTAGGTTATTATCGTTGATATCGTTGGTGAGCAGCGGTGCGACACAGAAGAAGTCAATTGGATTTGGCGAGTTACAAGACCGGTTGATGATTCCGAATGAATTCGAACTGATTGATAATCTAGTAGCCATGAGCTACTCCAAGTTAATCAATTTTAAAATTGACCAAATGGACAAGTGCATCAGGCTGGGGTATCCCAATATAGACGTGAGAACCAGCGGGCTATGCATAGTGGAGCCTCGAGACGTGCTCACCAGTAAAGACAAGCCGTTGCTTCTATTGAACCCAACTGAAATTTCCACACTCGATGACAGTTTAGATTACTTATCCTGCTTTATGGGTGAACGATTAAACCGTGCCATAGATAAAGTTCGGCAGTTCAATAATCTGGATAGTGGTGAGCAAGCCTGGACTGCTGAAGAAGGATCTATCCAGGGAGAAACGCCGTGTTTGCAGGATACCATCCCAGGCGGAGTGAAAAGACGGTTAGAGCATTAGTGTCGTTACAGACACACGCTGAGTTTAATCCTGTTAATATAAAAATCGTATGTATTCCCTAGGAAGATTGATGGTGTAAAATGTAAGTGTGGAAGAATATACAAGTGGGGTCGTATATCAATAAATAAGTATATAACAAAAAGCCAAGTGGGGCCAACGGCAGGGGAGAACACGATGGGTGCCGTGTGTTCCTTTGGGCACGCCGACGAACTCAGCCTTAGCACAAAGGGGCCGAGTGCAAAAGGCTGTTTGGCAGATTGGTCAGATTATCAGGGCGGATGAATATGGTTGATGGATGTGTAATGTCATAAGAAAGAGCGGAGCATCACGACTCGAGAAATTAAGCCTTCCATAGCTTCTTAGCCAAACCAACAAAACCCTCCTCCTCTTGCTTTTCAATCTCATAGATACCGTAACCTGCGATCAAACTGCCAAAGGTCAACAAGCCAATGGCAACGTGATGCCAAACACCGTACACTCTTAGAGGGATATAGTCAATGATACAGGACTGGAAACCGGCGTAACAGTGGTAAAGCAACAAGGTACCCATGATGGCGTCGACGGCAGGGTAGGCGGTACCGGTGATGAAAGGAGTGATGATCAAAGGAGCAAATCCAATGGTGACAATTCTCTCAGAGGTCCAGTGGTAGGAGCCATGTGTCTTGTGTGGGGCAGGTGGGACGTACGCATCGTTCACAGTACCAACAATGTTTCCTGGAGGCTGTGGGATTGTCTTGATGAACGATCTGGAGGCCACCAATGGCTTGATGGCAGATTGCTTCAACAGCGATTGTCTCAATGGGGACGACACGCCCAAACCGAGTCTAGAAACAGAGAATAGCATCTTGTAGCACTTGTTGTAGCTCTAATACCTGTGTCTGAATGTACTTGGATAGACCGCTCTCCTCTCTCTGCTTCGTACCTCTTGCTTTCCAGAGCTCTCTCTTCCTGGTGCTGTTATAACACTGCTTCTCCAGCTCCAACCGTCTCTCTCTGCTACATCCTGGAGTATTGAGCGCCCACCCAATTGCTCGCGGGTTCAGCCCCAGGCGCTCGGCGGCCGGGGCCTGCGCGCAACGGCGCGCAACTGACAAAACGCTGGACGCTGATTGGGAGGAGTCCCGGGGCCACGGATCGGGGGCAGGGTCGGCTTTTGTCGAGAGCAGAGCACGCAGTCGGAGTTGCACTGGCTGTGGAGTTGGGTGCAGGGTGGAGGGAGTCTGGGATGGTGTGTCTGTGCGCCAGGTGCTGGTGCACCGGCTGCAGGCCCAGCACAGGCCCAGCAACCGGGTGGACGGTGGACGGTGGACGGTGTCTGGCCCTGTGCTGGGACACCGCTTCTCTGTGGCCGGGCAGTTGGAGCTCGACTCCACTCGATACCCTCCGCCCATCCTGGTGGCCGATGGCCCGGATAAAAGTGTAGTTATCCGATCTGCGCGTGTCGACGGCAGGTGGTGTTAGTGACACGCGTGGATGGCAGAGCCGGCGCGACGGCGGAGACCGTTGCTGACACGCGAGGATGGCAGCGCGCCACAGATGCCTATTTTCGACGCGGCGATCGACGCTCCGGTCGTTCAGTGGCGCAGCAAATTGCACAAGAAAGCCCAAGCCGATTGAATCGAAAGGAGAAAGGGAGATAGCAAATAACCGATGACTTGGTGGAAAGCTTAAAGTGGAGCAGAGCAGAGTGCACTGGGAGAACTGGTAGCTCAAGGACTGATTGTATCTGACATTAGGAGAGTTTAGGCTTTGTCGAGGTTGCATCCAGGCGAGTCGAGGTGAATTAAGTGGAGCTGAGTTGAAGCGTGATCTCGAGTTTGTCGTGTTGTCCCCATTTTGTGTGCTACTCTAGCCAGTCCAATTAACGTCTGAGCATGCGGCTAGATTTGCAGAGGCGTAAGAACATACCTCGTCCGTCATCGCCACAGAACCCGAAAATCAAGAACCAGGGACCAATCAAGGATGCGGACGGAATACCTTACAATTATATCATCATCATAGACGCAGGATCAAAGGGCTCGAGAGCCTATATCTACTATTGGACATCAACCCAATACATGCTCACGAGCGGCTTGCTCAAGGGGGAACAGAAACTTAGCCAGCCAGCGAGACTGTCCCTGAGAGCGGTAATCGATGACACACCCCCATATAAACAGAAGGCCCGCAACAGAAAAGGTGGTCGTCCTGAAAACCTGAACGATCCATCAAAGGCCAATGGGTTGCCTGATGTTAGAACAGGAGAAAAGTGGTACAAAAAAATTCAGCCAGGAATCTCTGCTTTCAATGAAAACTCGTCAAGAATCGGCCCTAAATACTTAAACCACCTGCTAAAGAAAGTGTATAGTGTGATCCCCATTGAGCAGCACTACAGAACACCAATCTTCCTCCATGCCACAGCAGGAATGAGACTATTGAACCCAACAGAACAAGAAGATATATTGTTCAATATATGCACGTACTTACAGAAGGCGACACATTTTTACTTGCCGGATTGCTCATCTCACATAAACATAATCGATGGTGATATTGAAGGTTTGTATGGTTGGATAGCTTTGAATTACCTGGCTGGTACTTTGGATTCTAAGGACCCTCAAGACACCGTGGGGTTGTTGGATATGGGTGGCGCATCAACCCAAATCTCATTTCAACCAAATGCAGCTGAAACAAATGAACATCTTAATCAACTAATCAAGTTACAATTGAGTACACTTGGTAATAGTGATCCTAATTTAAACTATAACATTTTTTCCATGAGCTTTCTAGGTTATGGAATGACACAGATCCATTTGAAATACTTAGCTACCCTTGAATCTAACCACAAATCTGACGACCAAGTTGACCAAAATGATATAATTGAAGATCCCTGCTCACCCAAAGGATTTGATAAAACAATAACCAACTTAAATGGTGAAGAACTGAAAGTGAGAGGCTCTGGTGATTATAAAAAATGTTCAGAATTTATCTACCCGCTGATCATTAGAGATTTAGAAGAGTGTAACATCAACGATCAAAAAGAGGTCTCAACTTGTTTATTAACCGATTCCGTGCCCGCCTTTGATTTTTTAAGTGAAAAATTCTATGGTGTTTCTGGATATTGGGATACAATTTCCAAATTACTCGATTTAAAGTCTAACAAAGATAGCGTGGAATACGGTAGAATTTATTCATATAATGAGATTGAACAGGAAACAGACAAAATCTGTGGATTGCCACTGGATGAATTAACTAGCTATAAAGATTTAAATCCAGATGACCTGACAGGCCTTTGTTTTAAATCTGTCTATCTTTTGAATTTGCTACATAATGGCCTGGGGTTGAGTAAATCAGATGACTCAAACTTTGAAGTTAACGATAAGGTCAATGGACTAGAATTTTCTTGGACACTCGGTAGAGCTGTGTTATATGCATCTGACGAGAGTGCCGTTGAATATTATAAATATGCAAATAATCAAAACGATCAAAAAGCTAAAGGATATCCAAAAATTGGATATTATCATAACTCTGCAGAAGGACTTTTCTTTAGGGGTGCGGAGCCAGATAATGTCCCGGCGAGACCAAGTTTTGAATTGTTTGAAGAGTATGAATTACCAGGGTTTATGAAATTTAATGGCGATGACGATGATAAAGGTGAAATGTACGTAGAAGTTGATTCCATGCCCCTATACAGAAAACATGCATTTGTCTTTGAGTTGTTGCTAGTTATTTTGTTAATATTTGCTTTTTTCAACAGATACAGGCTCCTTCGATTTATAAACGAGTGGATATTGTTCATAAAGAGCTTGTTTGAAAAGTTGACGAGCAAGGGAAGATTCAAAAAGATTCATTGGCCAATTACAAGCACAAGGAGATACAAAAGATTAAGGTCTTTAGATATCGGCAATTCAACTAGAGACGATAGCTTTTTGGAAACCATAAGAGGGTCATCTTCAAGTAGTCATCTTTCAGTCATAAACGAAGAGGATCTTAGAGTCAATGATGATAATTTTAATGATGTAATAGATAATAGTGACCTGGAATTGGACGAGTTTGACATGAGTGATGAAGAAAGCGATGATGGTATTGAGCGTGCGATTGTGTGACTGTGCTATGGGTTGTCCTTTGTTCTTTGTGCTTTTTTGTTTGGCTTTGAACAGCGGTGTTCATCCTGTTGTTTGCTTTAAGACGTTCTGCGGGTTTCTAATACCCACCTTTTTAATAAATAATTTAATTCATTTTCTTTTCATTATCGGTACATAGATACTACTGGTGTAAATGCCAACTTCTTAGATCTTCTCTGTAGGCAATTTCAAGCAGGGGTTCGAATCCTGCTTCTTTAGTTGTGGATGTTGCTGCGGGTGCGGTTTTATCGATAGATGTTGTTGAGTTATATAGCTTAGTTGCATACGATGAATTGAGGACAGACGATAGGTACTCATGGGTCGCATCACTATTACCAATTTCGGCATTGTTGCAATGGCCATCTGTGTGAAAATAGAAATCCAATGGAGGCGGTCTATTTGGAATACTCTTTTCTAGGAACCTCTTCATCCTGAGCTCGTTAAAACGCTCATTGAGAAGGTCAATCTCATTGCGGCCTTGTGTATCTCTTTTCCATCCGTTACCGTTAAAATAAACGATATCAGCCACACACTCGCTGCTTGACAACTCCTCGTATCTAAAGCCGCTCAATTCACAAGTAAACCGAAAGGCTCTTCCAAATCTAGAGGCTAGAGATTGGTAGTTGGAGCCAGGATTCGAAGATGTCACTTCGAGCAGCTGCGTATTCGACTTATCAGCTGCGCTCTCCGATTTGTCCAGTTTTCGAAATATCACATTTTTATGAGCTGAAGATGGAGTTCTAATGTGGCCTCTTTCCGTGTCTTTGCGGGAACCAGATCTATCGACTGCAGCGGCCGGTAATGGCGCCAGATTCGTCGTAGAGGATGAGGACGTGGAGCTCGCAAGCCTGCGGCCTATGGGGTTCATCAAGGACTCTTTAGTCTCAATCGTTTCCCGTAAGCCGTGGTAAATCTGCGAACTGTCTTCTTCAGGAATGTTATACACGAGCCGCTGGTCGGAGCCCAAATGGCTGATGAACAGCGTCATCTTGGCTATTGCGTTGATCTTGGACTTTTCCATCAAGTACCGGATCTGTTTCGGCTTTGTTATGTTTATGTGTTCTGTGAGGTTTAGCGTCAAGCTACCTATTCTCTCGCGTCGTGTGCCGGTCTTGCACTCCACCATGAACTGGATGCTTAGCCACTTGTTGGACAACAGCTGTGTCTTTGAATCCGGACTCACCTTGAACTGCGCCTTATAGTGGCCTGTCTGATGGAACGCAACCTTGTGATCCTTGATCTCCACAGGAGCCGATGTCACCTTGGTCCGGTGCGACGTCTTGAACAGCTTCTTCTTTGCGCTCCCCACTGCTATCACCATGTAGATCTTATTTCCGTCGCACATCGGCAAGTTGCTCAGCTCCTCCACGTTCAACTCTAGCTCAAAAGGTATTCTATTCATCCTGACCCGGGCACCCTTGCGTCTGCTTCAACCTCTTATCAGCAACACTCCCCACCGCTCTGATACTCGGTATATCTTTAAGCAGCTTCACCCCACCTATGCATTTCCAACCAACCCTACCACCCACTGCACTCCTTAGGCAGCCACCACTCCTCTTATTAACTAACGGCTATTGTCCGGCTGACGTGCTGTCTGGGGCCCTACGGAGTTTCCGGCGTACGTCATTACTGACGTACGCACAGATTAAATTAATGCTTATGTCAGCCGATATTAGCGGCCTGAGCCGTGATACCGCCAATGTGGCGTCGGTGGCGCGTGTTGCGTGTCACGAGGCTGAACTGTTAGCACCGGAGAGGCGAAACATAGTAAAAAGGCGACACGGGAAATAAAGGACGGGGAGGGGGAAGGGAAGGTGAACCAGGAAGTAGAGCCAGTGGAGTTGATGAGTCAGATAGCGGTGTAAGCATATCAGCATACAGTACTGCAGTTGGTTTTGCCGGTAATAGCAGGCAGTAGCAGGCAGTCGGAGGATTTACAGGGCGTGTATTCGGCTGGCGTTTCAGATTGTCCAAGACAGGAATTGCCACTAGACCGCCAGGGTGAAAGAGAAAACAGGTGAGCGCTTCACACACTATGTCAAACTGGAAGAAGTTGTTCAACAAGGGCTACAAGGGGTCGGGAACACCGGCATCCTCGCTGTCGCCTTCCTCAGTGACCAGTAGCCCTACAGACACGCCGTCGCCAGCAGTCTCCCTATCGAACAACGATTACACCAACTCGCCGTCCGAGCCAGCGCACTCCGAGAGCAGCGCAGATGCTCAGCAGGAACCGGCCGCTGCAATGAAGGACGCCGGGATCACCGAGCTAAGACAAAATATGGAGAACATGAGCGTCAACAAGGAGCCGGCCTCAGACAAGGAACACCACATTATCATGAAAGGCTTGGAGAACACCGACCCAATCATGGAGAAAGATGAAAGCAGCGAAGACTTTGCTGGCTCAGTCCCAGAGGAGCAGGATTCAAGATTAAAACCAGGTTTGCTAACCGTAAAAGTTTACTCTTCAAAAGACCTGCACATTCCGGTTCCCTTGAGAATCAACAAACAGATCCTGGGCAAGCTTGCAAGTCTGGGAATGAATATCAATGAATCAGAGCTTTTGTCAAAGATTGATTCCCTAAATGAAAACCTAGACGAGGCTTCAAATTCGAATTTGTCTTACTACTTGCCCTCGACACTAAGAATCAGCAACACTAACGAATCCAACAAGTCTGTCATTACCACTTATAACCTCGTTTATGCTATCATTGAGGTGGAAAACAGTAATGAACGTATCAATTCTGTTGGAAACACAATCGCAAGCACTAAATTTAACAGTGTGACAACCTTCGATATCACATCACCAAATACAGCAAACTTGGCAATACATTTTTACGTTAGAATCCCTGGATCTTTGTTGGAATCTAATAAGCAAGAGGATTATCTTATTGGTTCGTTCAGCTACAAGTTGCACTCTAGTAAGACTGCATGCAGTAGTGAACCTTTCAGAATGTTGAATCATGAGTGGAGGTCCTTGGTGAATCCATACACAGATGAAGAATTGATTGGATGTTTTAATATCACTTTGGACTATAAACCTTTGTCTGTGGCGTCTAAGAAAAACCTGAGTATTGATGATTTTGATTTACTGAAAGTTATCGGTAAGGGATCTTTTGGTAAAGTTATGCAAGTGAAAAAGAAGGACACTGGTAAGATTTATGCTTTGAAATCAATTAGAAAAGCTCACATTGTAAATAAAATGGAGGTGACGCATACTTTAGCTGAGAAATTTGTTTTAAGTAGAGTCAATTCCCCATTTATTGTTCCATTAAAGTTTGCATTTCAGTCTAATGAAAAGCTATATTTGGTGTTGTCTTTCATAAATGGAGGCGAATTGTTTTATCATTTGCAAAAATCAAGAAGATTCCCATTGATTAGAGCCAAATTTTACATTTGCGAATTATTATCAGCCATTGAGACTCTTCACAAACTCAACATTGTCTATCGTGACTTAAAACCAGAGAATATCTTGTTGGACTATCAAGGGCATATTGCGCTATGTGATTTTGGTTTGTGTAAGATAAACATGAAATTGGATCAAAAGACAAACACTTTTTGTGGTACACCGGAATATTTGGCACCGGAGTTGTTATTAGGTAAAGGCTACACCCGTGTTGTTGATTTCTGGACCTTGGGAACTTTATTATATGAAATGTTGACATCGTTGCCTCCATATTATGATGAAGATATCAATGTTATGTATAAGAAAATTCTGCATGACCCATTGGTGTTTCCTCAAGAGATGGATGTCCATACTAAGGATCTGATTACTAGACTATTAAATAGAGATCCAAAGAAGAGACTAGGTTACAATGGAGTTGAAGAAATCAAATCCCACCCCTTTTTCAGAGATATCGATTGGGATAAGTTGAATAGTAAAGGTTACATTCCACCATATAAGCCACAAGTCAAAGATTTCTTTGATATTTCTAATATCTCTAGTGAATTTACAAACGAAAGACCAATGGACTCTGTTGTGGATGATTTCTTGAGCGAGTCTGTCCAGAAACAGTTTGGAGGCTGGACTTATGTGGGTAGCTTCAATGGAGGTAATTGAAAAATAGGAGAGGCATATTGGCATTTTTCTGCATTATTTGATGGTTTACACTTTTTTTTGTTAGTCATAATATATATATATATCCTGGATTCGATATTTGAATAGAATTCATTCTATATGACCCTTCCTACTGGAACACACTCAGGATAGAAGCAGGTTCTTTGTTATATAAATATTGTGCAATTTCTGTCTGTTTTCATAAATAATGACGTAGTGTTGTGTGTATTTCTGAAAGATATATTTAGTTAACATAATAATGACAAATGGGTGAAAAAGATTTAATAATGCAAGGTGTTGAATAGAAAACGCAAAGAACTCAGCAAAGAGGGGCTATATGAGTTGCACAACATCAAAAGCAAAAAACAAAAAGACAAGTAGAGGGGAACAAAAAGATTATACATTAAGAAGTAGACTCGGATAAAAAAACTACCAACTTAGTAGACGATGTGCCTTTTTAATAAATATGTTGCTATTCTTCTTCTTCAAAGACGGCTTGTTTACTCTTAGCTTTGTCGTTGTATAGATAGAATTGGTAAAAGATGATGATATCCTCACTGATAGTACCCAAAGAGCCCAGTAACCAACTGGAATTCAATTTGAGATAATCCCAATCGTTTCTGTAAAACAAGATCTGCAATCCAAATGTGGTATTACCGAGTGTCGATAGTATGAAGAATAGCAAACTCAAACCTTTGCATGACTTCTTTTGATAGTTTTGATAAATCTGTGGCAATCTTGCTGTCAAGTAGAGAAATGCAGAAAAATACCCGCAAATCTGTGGGAACAAGTCGATCTTGTCTTTAGAATCCGGAATATCTGGGGTATCTGTTGTCTTGTTCGGAGAACAGAAGGAGCCTACTAAACCGCACAGAATAATGAATCCAATTGGCAGAACAAATCTGACAAAAACTGAGTGGTGCTCTGGCTCGAGCACAATGTCTTCAATGACCGAGGATCTTCTTCTTCTGGCGGTAGTTTCGTCACCTTCGCCATGCGTAGAGTGTTGACTCTTGTGGGAGGAGCGTCTTCTCGATTCCACGTCCATGAAGTTGTGTTCCGTCAATAATGGAGTTTCCTCGTCGGTCGGTGGCTCAATGTGGTGGCCGGCTTTTCTGTGTCTTTTTGGGTACACAACGGCAAAGTAGTAGTAGAAGCACAAGATAAACCCGTCCGAGAAGAAGAACCACACTGCTGTCCAGATCACCTCTGGAAGTAGTCCTGCAGAAAGCGACCCAATCAAGTTGGCCAAATCTCCAGTCGCCCATATTAAGAGAAAGTAAAAAGAGATACCTTCAACGCTCTTCAATCTCCACTGCTCAATCAGCTGCGGTAGGGAAAGCACAAACCAGCACGCTAGCGATGTCGAGCCCGCTATGCTTGATAAGCGTAGTCTGAGCGGCGACGGCTCGTATGTCTTTGTCATGTGGTACGCCTCAGCCGCCATGGCAGCCAGCGTCGATGCAATCATGGTTCTCTAGTCTACCTACGCCTCTATCCAGCTCACAAAATAATACTCCAAATGTACCAGCAATGTCAAGAACCGCTCGCAGTCCCGCCCTATCTTTTTCTATCTTGGTCCCCTCTTAACTCACACTCAAGGTCCTTACCCGTCACCACCAACACCAGCATCTCCACCACCCCTTTCCACACTCTACTCTACTCATTCACCTGAAATTATCGCCCGCTCACAACTTAATTTCTTCACGTCAATCTCTTTGTCACGTACAGCCCTATTGGCCTCAGCGCGGCTAGTCGGCACCACCCGTGCACCGGTCGCCGCAATTGCCTGTTTCGGATACCACCCGCACAGGGAAAATGACAGACCTTGCTCACACGTGTTGTCATCTGTCAGGGCTGTGGGCCCTTCTTACTCACCCGCGTCGCCACGTTGACAGCCCCAACTTTGTTGAAGCGAAAATTTTTCACAGTGATACAAGCGCAAAGCTCCCTGGAGGAGAAAAGAGCTGCCCTTTTCTATAAGGTGTTTGTCCCGTTTGTGTCGCAGCTTTTTCCGCCTCTGGTGTGACTACTGCTGGAATAACCACAAACTCGTTCTATATCATCATTATCCATAATGGTGAGTGCACTTGAATACTAACTTGATATCCACCGGGTGTTTTTGTACCCTTTTCTCACTATTCTCTGGCTAAAGGAACTGAAGACGTTGTTGACACGTTGAATTGGGTATCCGCATACAACCTACACTATCGAACTCTTCTACAACAAGAAATAAAAGACGAACCGCTGGTAGTCTTTTCTTCTGAATTGTTGAATGAAATGATCCGCGTTGCTCTTGAACTTGCATTTGATTCATAGATTTACACGACTAATCCCCTGTAATGAATATGATTTGAAACAGCTTTGCTTGCACTGTGCTTGCTTGCGTGTTTGAGAAGTATACTTTGGAGAAGAGTTGGCAGTATATGGTGTACGTGCATTCCAAATCAGGTATCAAGCAAATCTTTTGGTTTTCCTTTTCTCTATTGATTCAAGAATTACTGTTAGACATGTCTAGTAATACTTTATTTGTGTGTATGTACGATCATATACGTTCTTCTTCTGGGTATGCTTTCTTCACCAAGAAGCATGATGCGCAAAGCTTTTCTTTGATAATTCTATATTATGGGCTGGGATAAGAAATTATCCGTAGAGGTTCCCTCACACTTGTGTGTGTTAGGAACCAGGATGCATTGTGAAATGTTTATGGATTGAAACGCAATGTTGAAGACGCTTTTGTGGATTATTATTTAACAGTTACACGAAGAAATGGCAAAACTCTAGCGTTTTTCTTTTCTATGCTTGTTAGTCGAACAGATAGTTTGTGTGTGTTGATCTCTTTCAATTTGCAGAAGATCATCTTCTGCTTCTCTTCCGGTCCTTTATTAAGGATAGTGGATGTGAAAAGGACTGAAAACACCATGTGCTATCGAATGCTAACATCATGAAAACCTAAACTTTGTTTGCTTTTCATGTGTGATTTTATAATAATTTACTAACTCTTTGACTTTGTTTTAATTATAACTTTCCCAATCTATCTCCTCGATGACACAGCCAGCAAAGAAAATTGCCCCAGCTCCTTTAGCCACCAAGCAATCTAAGAAGGTTGCCCAAAAGAACCCATTAATTGAGTCCACTCCAAGAAACTTTGGTTTGGGCCAGGCTGTCCAGCCAAAGAGAAACTTGTCAAGATTTGTCAGATGGCCTGAATATGTCAGATTACAAAGACAAAAGAAGGTGTTGTCCATGAGATTGAAGGTTCCTCCAGCTATCTCCCAATTTTCCAACACTTTGGACAGAAACAGTGCTACTGAGGCTTTCAAGTTATTCAACAAGTACAGACCAGAGACCGTTGCTGAGAAGAAGGAGAGACTCACCAAGGAAGCTGCCGCCATTGCTGACGGTAAGAAGAAGGAAGATGTCTCTGACAAGCCATATGTTGTCAAGTATGGTTTAAACCACGTTGTCTCCTTGATTGAGAACAAGAAAGCAAAGTTGGTTTTGATCGCCAACGACGTTGATCCAATTGAGTTGGTTGTCTTTTTACCAGCTCTATGTAAGAAGATGGGTGTCCCATACGCTATTGTTAAGGGTAAGGCCAGATTAGGTACTTTGGTTCACCAAAAGACCTCTGCTGTTGCCGCCCTTACTGAGGTGAAGGCTGAAGACGAAGCTGCTTTAGCTAAATTGCTCTCCACCATCAACGCCAACTTTACTGAGAAATACGAAGATTCCAGAAGACACTGGGGTGGTGGTATCATGGGTATGAAGACTCAAGCCAAATTGGCTAAGAGAGCCAGAGTCGCTGCTGCTCAGGCTGCTCCAAGAGTCTAAGTCACATCATTCTCACCCTCCTTAAATACATTGTTTCTTGTATACTGTATTTATCTCTCTGTCTTTATAGTTTTCGGATCTTAATATTAAATTTGGTGTATACTTCAACTCCACCCGTACACAGCCTTGCAAGGTGCCTGATGTAAGTCCGCCCAGTGCCCCCTACCATCGTAGCTCTATGATAACACATCCTTGCACCGTTTTACGCTACCTGACTCTACTGTGACTGTGTATATTACCCCTTGCACCGCACTCGATTTGTGGTGCTCTGGCGCGCCGTTTTGACTGCGCCGGCAAATTTGCCTGGCGACTCACGTGACACACTGAAACTTAAAGAAATTTCAAATTTTTCTTGTGGTGGTAAGCGAGACCGTGGGAAAGCGCCAGTGAGCGCTGTGGTTGTGAGTGAGTGGGACAGTGCTGGGATTGTTACTCTGGAAGTGTGGTTGTGGGAACAGCGTAGGAGGTTGAGCGACTTTGTCTTCCAATCCTGTGGAACGTTGAATAAAACTGAAGTGTGTAAGTTTAAAGTTATGTGTGGTCCTGAGATTAATATCGTAAGAAGGAGTATAGAAGTATCGAAGAACACATTCCAGTAAGTGAATACATAAAGCAGAATGCGCCGTAGCAGTTCTGCAGAAGGACGCTGCCGGGACATATATAGACGACTAGGACTGCAGGAACAAGTGACAGTATACCCCAAGACATACGCCACAGGAAACCGCTCGTTACTGTGCAGTGGATTTGGCATGTTTAGCTTTGAAGTTTGGCATTACACATAGATTGGACATATTGAATCAACTGGCATGGGCAAAGTTGCCTTCACAAAAGTGAACTCGGCTTCCAGCAGGTAGACTGTACTTGGCTTGCCTGCATTTCAAGGAAATGGAGTTGACGTATTTGAAGATTAAACACCTCTAGATTCACCATTATGGCTAAGGAGCTGATTTTTTCAAATGCCGTATGCTGACTGCAATCTGATCAAGCAGACTGTCAAAACGTATTTGAAGCAATCCACTTTGCAAGCGACAATTCTTCCCTGCTAATATTTGCCTTGTCCCAGCACTTGCCCCTAGTCACTATGTATGGTCCGCTGGCCATTCCCGTATGATTACATTATACTAACCTGATATCTTTGATCTTTATTTGCTTTCGCTTGATATTATTTAAGAAATGGCTAAGTCTAAGAACCACACAGCTCACAACCAAACCAAGAAGGCTCACAAGAACGGTATCAAGAAGCCAAAGACCCACAGATACCCATCTTTGAAGGGTGTTGATGCTAAGTTCAAGAGAAACCACAGATACGCTTTGCACGGTACCGCCAAGGCTTTGGCTGCTGCTAAGCAATAAATTAACAGAACAGTGCCTTTATACATAAATTAAATGGAAACTCAAAGCAATCTTCATTAATGGAGTCCAGATGTTGTCGCAATTCTTTACTATTGTCTTACCTCTGGCGTGCACTTTTGTTGGTTTTTGAGTTTTCTCTATAATGGGATTCTTTGTTGAATAATGTTTTATTACTTTATAGCTCTGGCTTTATCTCTGACCTTTAATACAAACATACAAATACATATCTTTTTTAAATGCGCATAATGCGTGTAGTGGAGGGTGCATCCCTTTTTTGGACCCAGTGCGACAGACCTCCTGTTATGTGCAAAACCAGAAAGGGAGCAGTTTTTATCCTTGTTTTTGTCTCTAAGACAAAATCAACCACTTTTCTAACAGACTATACGTATTTGAGGACTTGTTCTTAAACCATAATCAAAAGTCAACTATGGAATCAGTGGGTATATCTGAAAGGGATGAGCTGGAGAAGGTAACAGCGAATTTGGCAGCTACTGTAAGCTTCAAAAGATGTACATTTGGGAAACCTTGACTGATTATCGTAACTTTATTTACTAACTACTCAACGTGTGGCTGTGGTTACGCTTGATTAGAAACTCGATCACGCAAAAGCTGCTGATGATGTAGGTGAACTGAACAAAGTCGCAGGTATTGACCATCAAGAGCCGGTGTGCGATGGGACTGCAAACAAAGAAAATAAAGGTAGCAAAAGTAAAGGCGACAGTAAGGGCTACAGGAGAAAGAGAAAATCTAAAGCGAAGAATCCAACAGTTAGTGTTGAACAAGCTGCACTAGCATCCAAACAAGAAAGCCTATACACACAACCTCTGGCTTCAAATAAATGTGAAAATGACTCGGAGGCTGGTGCTATAAGATCGCACACGTCCAGAAAGGTTGGCAATTCACCACACGATTTCACTGCTCAAGATTCTCTAAAAACAGCAAATGGTAGCACACAGGAAGTCTTCACCGTGCTCAGAGTGGTTTCGCCTGATGGTCAAACATATGCGGACAAGCTTATTCCTCACATTTACCCTGCTGGAAATCCAACGTATAAACACATGGAAAATGAATATAGTCATTACAGACCTCGCCCACTATGTTGCTACCCAGGCGATTCTTCTATTTTTGAGAATTATCAACCTTTTCATGTGGAATTTCCGTTTCAATCCAAGAAATGGTTTCAGAAGAAACACATTCAGTACAATAAGGAACGCAACAAGAGCAAGTTTAGCAGGGGGTCGTTAAATCGAGTCGGGGAAGCTAGGGCTTTCCACTCTGAGAATAAACAAAATCTATCAATCAACACTGCTGCGAGCCAAAATTACAAACGTGGGAGGTATTCGAATCGTCGCAAAAATATAGACAAGGCCACTCAAATCAAACAAATTAAAGAGGCTTCTCCTTCTCATGACATTTCTGCAAAACAGGCTTCTTAAAAATCCCGTTGACATCATTCTTTACACACAAATAGAGAAAGAATACTCAAAAACCAACCACAAGTATTTTGCTTTCAATATCAACGAGTGCTTCTGCTACTTCTATTTATTGTTCTTGCATCATTGATCAATTGCACTTTTGATTAGCTTTTCGTTATTGAAATGAATCAAATCAGCCTTTAACCTCATAATCTTATACATCATTTATTTGCACTATGAGCAGGGCTACAACACACGTGGAATGTTTAGGGGGGTTGGCGTATATTATATAAAAGGTTTCTTAAATGCTTTTTTAAAAACAAAAGTATTAATTATTTTTGTATTATTATTGTTGATCTTCAGGTTGGATTGATTTAGTCATCGTTCTTGTCCTTGGAACCTCTTAACAAACCGGTTCTTCTAGCAGCAATCAAACCAGCCTTTTGACCAGAAACGGCACCTCTAGAAATGGTGGAGGCCTTACCAATATGTTGATGGTTACCACCACCGTGAGGGTGATCAACAGGGTTCATAGCCACACCTCTAGTCTTTGGCCAAGAGTTTCTCTTGACTCTGTACTTGTGGAAAGCTCTACCAGCCTTCAACAATGGCTTGTCGATTCTACCACCACCGGCAACAACACCAATGACACCTCTGGCGTCGGAGGAGATGACCTTCTTAGCACCGGAAGGCAACTTAACTCTGGTCTTGTTCTCATCTGGGTTGTGACCAATGATAATAACGTAGTTACCAGAGGTTCTACCTAAAGCACCTCTGTCACCAACCTTCTCTTCAACGTTGGAAACAATGGTACCTTCTGGCAAGGAACCTAAAGGCAAAACGTTACCAATGTTCAAAGAAGCCTTCTTACCAGCGTAGATGAATTGACCGGTGTAGACACCTTCGTTAGCAATGAAAGTCTCCTCTCTTAACTTGTACTTGTATGGGTCTCTGAAGACAACCTTGGCCAATGGAGCACCTCTACCTGGGTCATGCAAGATTTGCTTGACAACACCTCTGATGTAACCGTGTCTCTCGGTGTAATCCAAGGTTCTCAACTTGGCGGCACCCTTTCTTAGTCTGGTGTGGGACACAAAAATGGAACCAGCACCCTTTCTTTGGTTTCTAATAACTCTACCTGTAAAACGAAGCGTGTGAATTTGGAAAAGTATCAAAATAAGTTTGTTAGTAACCAAAGTTGAAATATCAATAACGCAAAAGGCACCGTTTTAAACTATTTGGAGAACGTTTTGGCAGCGTAAATCATACCATGGCTTAAAAGGAAGATCTGAGGGTTATTTTGTGTGGGTATCTAACTGATGAGACCTAATGTTTCAAGTCTACACTCCAGGATACTTTCAGGATGATGCTCTGTGTTGCTTCTAGGTGTTATAACTTATGCAGAATGTGATACATAGTAGCCCCACCAGCCATATTGAAAAATGCTCCGTTGGGGATATTACTGCACCTGCTTTGCACAAATTTGCCTCGTTTCCTGTGTGCATGCGCTCAGGACCTCGTGGTACAGAGTGTTCCTCATGTGTGTCTAGTAATCACCCATCTCCCATCAGCCATGGTCCTGTTTGTGCTGAAATTCTCTTGATAGCAAGGGCTCATTCAAATGCTCATGCAGAATGCCACATACCCATTTTAGTTGGTGTCTGAAATAGATGTGTTTCTAGTATCTATCTCCAGATCAGAGCCCTCTTTACTGTTAGTGTGTCTTGTTAACCGTTCACCATCCTGTTAAACGTATATTGTAGGTTCACGCAGCTCTTCCTCTCCCCTGTGCTGCGTCTGCATCTCTGCGAGCCCTATGAGCGCGGCCACCCGCGGGCCTCCCTGGGCTGTTCCTGTAGCCTCGCTGGCTCCTGGCTCGCTGGGCCCCCGCGCTTCTATAGGGGAAAATTTTTCGTATGCTAAGTCGTTTTTGATCACGTGACATGTGCGAGGGTTTGTACCCGTGTTGTGCGCATTTGAAGTGCACGGGTGTTCTGTCGGAAAAGACCGTGGCGGTATCCGGAGCCAGTGGCAGTAGAAAGCAGGAGAACCCGAAACCGCACGGTCCGTGCGGTAACGGCAGGATGTGGCGACCTGCCCTCCCGAGACGGCTGCCAGGCTGTGCTGTATCCCTGGTAGAAGCCAATGTGAGTTTGTGAATAGCTCTAGAGCCATAAGAGATATCTTTACTGGTGGAAGATGATGGAGGCGGGAATGCTGGATGGGAGTGAAGGAGTACCTGTAGTGGTGGGAGTGCCGGGAGTACCGGATGGGAGTGTTGTGATGCTACGAGCAGATATGCGAGGTATGGTGTAGGTATATCTCTGCGCAGGTGCAAAGTTAGTGTACCCATGTAGCCGGTGGCCGGATTGTGTAGAGTCTATTGTTGAGTACAGAACACCGCTATTGTCTGCTGGAGCCTGACTTGGTCGTGTTGTCCCGCCGCAGTATAATAGCGTCTCCATACATTTCATCCTGAATAATTAGAGATTGTGCAAAACAGGCTAGTTTACCGCTGTGAGATTGTGAATCTGTCGTGGAGTTGCTTATTAAAACAGCCAGCTTTACTCTTTCCAAACAGGTTGCCTGCCCTGTACAAACACCTTGTGCTCCGCTGATCTGTCCCGGTAGTTGCTCGCCAGTATACCTCACCGCCATGTTTGACGACGTCTCAGTACACCATGATGAGATGGAATCCCTTAAAGCTTCATCGCCCCTCTACAGCATAGATCCAAAATTCATTCACAGATACTCACGAATAACACAACATTTCATAGAAAAGTACTTGAATAAAGACACAGAGTTCTTCAAGGACTTTTGGAAAATCGATGAGATTCCCGAAAAGTCCCAATACTTTTATCACCATTTTCCAAAAGTTGCAACCAACCACGATGCCGATCATCACGTTTCAAACATTTCAGTCTTCATGAACCATTTCTATCTAGGAAGATGGTTGCCCGATGCAATCCACAGAGTCTTGTTTCCTTTGGAGAACACACAAGCCTTGGAAAATAAAAAGCTCTCCGCTAAGCAGATGCCAACCATAAATGAGTGCCATTTATGTAAGAGATTCAACGGACTTTCCATATGGAATAGACAAGGAGAGTGGTTCTGCGTGTATCAGAATAACAACGTTGATCTCCATTCAAAAGACCAACTAGGTGACAAGTTCTTCACTAAATTTTCAGACTTTATAAAATGGAAAAAACAGTACAACGAAGATTACTACCAGCTGGAACAGGATGCTCTATCTTCTAAAGACTCTGATGCTATTGAAAGGTTGGAACTAGAGCTCAGAAAAATGAGATCATTGTCAAGAGATTCTCATATTGACAGCAAAAACATTATGACTATCAAAGGATGATCCGCCTTTCCCTTGTCCTCTACTTTATTATTCATTATTTCTGCATATATATCATTCACTTTATGCTATCTGTCTATGGCTTTTTTTCACTTCTCTGGTCTTTTTGGGTTATTTTCTTTCAAAATCATTTTATTGTTATCAAGTATTCTTTTTCCTCTTAGCCTCTGTGCTATACGTCGTTTACTCATAGCTACATCTAGCTGGTTCAAAATAAAGAGGTTATTGTTTTGACTCAACCTTGCAAGTTGTGTATAAATGCCAAAGCAAGATTCAAAGTAAGGTAACAAAAATAGAGACACGCAGGCTCAGGTAAATGTAAAGACATTCATGAAAAGGTGTATTTGTCCAGTAACTAAATATAGTAAATAAGTAAGTACCTCTTTGGCGAGTGGTCAGATCACTCGTTCTCCAATTCCTCCTCTTCAATTTGAATCGGATGACGTAGAGGCTCGGCTTTCAAATGATAATGCTGCTTTCTCTTGAGCTCAAACAATCTGTGCTTCTCCTCAGGGGACATTTCAACTTTCTCAGGCTCGCCCTCCTGCTCCTGTTCAACTCCTTCCTCCTGCGCCTGTGGAACCACTTCAATTGTCTTCTTTGAATATGACGTAGCATAGTCGGTGTCGTCAGCCATACCTTCACCTAGGCTCATATCTTCGATCTGGTCCAACTCCTGCTCCTCTTCGGCCTCATTGTCAGTTCTGTAATAGTCATTGTTTGGATTGAAACCGCCCTCGTACGGGGTCTTCGGCTCATCAATCTTCATTGTTGCCGATTTCTCCTGCTCATTAATCAAGATGTTCTTTTCGTCCCATTTCAAATGCTCCTCCTCCTCTTCCTCGCCGCCACCCAGGTGGCCCTGTCTCTGCTTCTCAGCTTCAATCTTCGACCTTAAGATATCGCCCTTGTGCGATGACTCGTGTAGAAGCTGCGAGTTCAGTCTCGTGTTCTCAATCACCTTCTGTCTGTCAAACTCTATCACGTCTTCACTGATATGGTTGGCGCCCTCCACTTTGTATGGCGCCACCTCTGGGGCATTCTTAAGGATACCTTTTGGTTTTGCAGAGTCTGGCATGTCGGTGTGTGAAATATAACTAATTTTCACTCTTTTCCTCTACTCCTAGATGTTCTCTTAGAGCTTTTCCTAGACCTAAATGTTAACCTGCTGGCACTACACTCACCATCCTAAACATCGCTTGATCCTTTCATGCCATTTCATTACCTTTTTGTGGAGTCCTTGTGGCTATTGTGGGAAGAAAGCAGGCAAATTTGGGGGTTGTGTCGACGTCGCGTTGTCGACAACACGCTGGCAACGGTGTGTGTTTGTCTACTGAAGTGTATTATCATGAAAGTGTACTGTAGTATACAAGTTGGTGGCCCGGTGGGACCACTGGAGAGAGCTGGAGAGGTTAGAATCAAGCAGTAGTGGAATTGCCGGAGAGCAGTGCTAGAGCGATCATCGAGCCATCCTCAACTCTGGTTCCGAACGGGATGCTCAACTTGCCGTCGAACATCTGGTCAGGACCGGTCACGGCTTCCAACTGGTCCTTCACTTTGTCAAAAGCGGATACAAGATCCTTCCATTTGGCAATCACCAAAAGCACGTTCTTGTCTGTGTTTCTGTCGATGCTCACCAGCTTCAGGCTGGCCTCTGCCGCCTTCAGCTTGCTCTTGCTGTTCAAAAAGTAGTCGCCGCTGCTCACGTACACAGACTTGCTGTACCCGTCAGGGTAGCTCGGCTCGGTGAAGAGCGATATAAAGTTCTTGCACACTCTCACGTGGTAGCCAAAAGAAGCCTTGGCACCTGATAAGCCGTACGCCTCGACAGGCGACACAATCTGCTGGGTCTTGAGATTCACGGTGACTCTAGCATTCGTAGGAACTTCGTTTTTTAGCTCAAACAGTTTCCCATCACCAATGTTGACAAACTTAGTCATTGTGAGCTTCTGTTTCATCTTCTTGACCTTACCGGTGGAAGTCTTGGCTCTCTGTGGGGGTTTCTTGTTAATCGTTAGACCCTCCTTGTAGTCAACGCTTTCATTCTGCATGAACGGAAGCGTAGAGATCTTTGGTAGCTTCTTAGCATAGTGGAATTTGTCAAGTAGTTTCTTGTCCTTGAAACTCGACTTCACAAGGTACGGAGGTGTCACAAAGAACTGTAATAATGCAGCCAACAAAACCGCCTCGCTGTCATACGCCTCATTTGGGTGTGCTTCCTGGGTATCTTTAACATTCTCCGTCTTCATCTTCACGTCCCCTTCCAAGTCAACGTCATCAAACTTCTTCTTAGTAGCACCCTGCTCAGTAATCTTGCGCTCCACAACACCGGTGTCCTCGCTTGTCTCTTGCGCAGACTCTTGCGCATCCCGGGGTATCTGTAGCACCACAACCTCCCCAACGTTATAATGGCATGCTGCCTTGGCAATCTGGTATGCCACATGTGTCACCTGCTCAAGATTCTTGCAATTCGTCCCGGAGATACATGTCGACGGAACACACAGCGTCAGATTCTGTGTAGGCTGTGTTTTTATTGGTTTTGAAATCTTTAGTTCCCTTGGCTCCTTTACCGAGTCCTTGGAACCCGTTTTTTTTTCTGGTTTTTCTTTTCTCACTTTACTAGATGGTTCGGTTTCTGACATCTCGGCTGATACCTGATTTGCTGAACTCTACGTCCTGTTCTCTCTTCTGCAAGGCTACTCAAATGTCTGTTCTTCAAGGTCAGATAGGTGAAAAAAGTCAAAAAAATTTAAAGGAAAAAAAATTTGCTACCTGCGCCACCTGCGGTGATGTGTGGCGCGTGAATTGTTGATTGGCGGCAGCTTGCCGCTCTTTGATTGTTGAGCGGAGCTGCTGCTTAAAGGAGACTGATTAGACTGAAGAGTCAAGGTGGCAGTCAGAATGTCTGCATTGAGACAAGAAGCTGTACCCCCAAGTGCAAGGAATAGATACCGAATAGCAAATATGGTGTTAGTAGCTGCAGGACAGTTGTGTGCGTCTTCCAGTTTGAAAGAGAACGGACTGAAAGCTGTGAAGCTTATCGCTAAAGCTTCGGCATTGAACTGTAAGGTTCTCTTTTTGCCTGAAGCGTCTGATTACATTGCAAAGGACGCTGGTCACTCCAAACAGCTTGTGGAGAGCGTGCAAACTTCTGATTTTGTGAGTGAGATCCAGGGGGAGCTTAAAAGACTGCACTCGCTGGGCAAGTCTCTGTGCGTGTCTGTGGGTGTGCACGAGCCTTCAGACACGTCTGATCGTGTCAAGAATACACTACTATGGATTAACGAGCAGGGGGTCATTGAAAAGAGGTACCAGAAAGTGCATCTGTTTGACGTTGACATTAAGGATGGCCCTATCTTGAAGGAGTCGCAGTCTGTCGAGCCTGGTAACGAGGTGTTGGCGCCGTTCGATACGCCAGCCGGAAAGCTGGGTTTTGGTATTTGTTACGACTTGAGGTTCCCAGAACTGGCGCTCAGACTGAGAACCCAAGGTGCCCAGATCTTGACGTATCCTTCGGCATGGACAATGAAGACAGGACCTCACTTCCAAATTCTGGCCCAGTCAACCGCAATATTCACACAGAGTTACGTTGTCATGCCTGCTCAAAAGGGAAAGCATAAGACCCAGACCAATCAGGAAATTGCTGAGCATGGGTTGATTTTGAACAGAGAGTCATTTGGTCACACATGTATCATTGACCCCAGTGGAACAATCCTATCGCAGTGCTCGGACATTGACCAGACCGAGGCTATCTGTGTGGCAGACATTGATTTGAACAAGCTTGATGTTGTGAGAAAGAACATGCCGCTATGGGAACAGAGAAGACCTGATGTGTTTGGTTATTCTGTTTAGCGTATCCTCTATATGGTTTATGCCGCTTGTAGAGACTTTATAGGAGTATGTACTGCTAGACTCATCATCTTATAGACTTGCCATCTTATATCTTGTAATCTCGTAATCTATAGACCTGGCCTCTATTACGAATACACTCTTGGCTTTAAACGTGTGAATATCGGCGTCCAATTACAACAGCCAAATAGCTCAAGTCCTCCTCTGTTTAAGGTTAAATAGGCTTGTCGCTCTTAGTTTGCTTTTAAAACTCTATTGTGTGCCTGTTTTCTTATCGATTGGTAGGGACTATTGTCTGAAAAGTGGTTTTCACCTGTTGGATCGTGTGTACTTCTAGCCGTCTAGTAGCCGTCTAGTAGGTAGTCTAAACAGCTTATTCCATTCCGCCCATCGAGCTTCGTCCACTGTGCATTTTGGTCACAAGCAGAGCTCCAGTTTCAGCTTGCCTCTTTTTTCTCGTACACTATGTCAATGTTCAAATCACTACAAGGGATGGCCGGTGTTATCACCATCTACCATTCTGCTAAAAATCCAAACTCTGTCAGGCTTCTAGAGCAATTGGAGAAAAACATGGTGAAGAGACCCAGCATCGTGAAAGGCTCCAGTGATTCCAGTAAGAAAAGCAGGGGCATTCTCTCCTCGATATTCGGGTCCTCCAAGGAAATTGCACATGCCAATCAAAGATTCAACTATCAAATCGATATCAGTGAGAGACTCCCAACTGTAGACCAGTTCAAGTTTATCAAGCAGACATTATCTGTGAATCCATCATGTAAGAAGGCGTTCAGGGATGCATTTCCCAGAATTGGCTCAAGTTCAAATAACGCCAGCGATCTACAAAAATTGGACTTTGAGTTGGTTGCTAAAGACAAAGACAGGTCGTTGGATGATTTGATCAGTATGGGAGTCTTCCATCCCCCTTTGGTTGTCGACTGGGATAATAAATTGATTGCATCAGATCCTAAAAGCTTGGATAAGATACTAGAGCACTATCACAAAAATGACTTGGATGAATGATTCAAAGCAGTGTTTGGATGTCATCTATATTCAGGCCGTGGTCTTACGTTTTTCAACTCTTTTGAGTCCTTTACTAATCCTTTTTATCTCTATATAAAACCAAATACATATCAACAAATTAAAGCTAAAGCTTCAACTAAGAATCAAGTCTGGCATCACAATCAAAAATAGAACTGGTTATATATTTAGGCACTTCAACAGTCAAAAAAAACGACGCTCAAAAAACTATAAAGGAATGTACCAGGGCATTCACAAATATTGCTGGTACTCTAGGATGGGATCTCAGTTCAATAGCCCATTCTCTTAATAATGTAACTCTGTGCTAAAACACCAAAAGTACTATCCAAACCTTTTTCAATCCAACCGAAAACCCATTCTCTAGGATCAATATTCTCATCATTTTCATCTTCAGTAAACTTGCCGTCAAGCCAGTTACACCATTTCAATGGAAATGGCTGAGATCTGTTGATGATGGTGATGTTATGTGTCTTATCGATCAATATAGCAGTAAAGCTGAATGAGTTTGGTTGGTACTCGTCAATAGTCAAGAAATCATCTTCGCTACCCGGTTCGTCTCCCTTGTTCAAAGAAATCGCCAACAACCCAATGTAAATTTCAGATTTCCTTATTGCAGGAGTGGTCCCTTCTTCCGGAGCACTATCTTTAGAGTCTTTGGCCGCTTCGGCTGCTGCTGTGGCGGCGGCAATGGTGTTCTTACCTTTAAAAACACTGTCAATGTTGGCCTGGATCAATTTTTCACCATCCGACACTTTGCCCAAGAAAAGACCTAAATTCTTGGTTGAGCTATCGGATTCCTCGTTTAAAGATGCATCTGATTTCATAATGCCACTTTCAGTGATATTCACAAAGATATCACCGTCCACTTGAGCCTGCATCACTTTTTCAAAATTGCTCTTCACATACTTTGGCAAACTCTTATAATTCTTCAAATCATGAACTAGGGTAATATCAAGTATCTCGTCACTTGATGTCATATCCTGCTGGATCTTTTCAATGACATTTGTCAATTGAGAGGAGAACAAATTGAAACCCTTGTTTAAGGATTCAATGGCATGTTTAGTGTCTGGTAGCTTAAGTAATTTGCTCTTCTCATCCTCAGTCAACTCCCTATCGCCCTCTAAAACACCAGTGATGCCGATTTCTCCAAATGCCTTCTTCAGGTTATCTTCGAGAGATTGTTCACGAGCTTTCTTAATTGCATCCTCCGCCTGTCTCTGTGCGTGTTCACCTATTGACTGCGCAGTTCCCCAGAACGAGGAAATCTGTGACGACACCTTAGCGGAGCCTTCTCTGGACCACCAGCTTGATATTTTGGTAATTGGATCCCTCAATTCTTCCGACTCGGTATCTTCTCCGGTTGAATCTGTCTCTGTATTGGACGCCTGTGTGTTCTTTGGCTCTGCCGGAGCGGTCTGCTCGTCCGCAGCCTTGGCCGTGTTCTTCGCAGACTGTTCAACCACAACCGCTGTGTCATTAACTTTAGCGGCCGGATTGGTGGCTTCTAGCTCCTCTAGAAAGTCTAGGATGTCCTCATCGGCCGCCTTAGTCTCTGTCTGCGCCTTTTGAGACCCAGACTTCTCCTCCGGCAATGAATTTAAAAACTCCAGAACGTCGTCCTCTTCTTTGTTAGTAGACATCCTCGTCGCGTACGGATTGTCTATCGTGCACTGTCAATTGCTTTCACACTGCCTTCACTGTCTCAGACCCTTCCATCCACACATGCCAGCTACTCTTACTGCCTTATGCTTATTTACTCGTGTAGGCCTTTTGTTTCATGGCTGTTGCTTCTTAAGTTCTGCCAATGTATGTTTGTGTGTCGTTTAGTGCGAGTGAATTTTCTTTTAGCGTTTTTTACTGTAATATCAGGACAAGCCAAACTATTAGATAACTTTACAAGTGGTTAGTGAGTAGACGGTGACACGTAGAGCGGTTCAAGCGAGAAACAGAGACATATTTGCATCTATAGGCTTTGCTGATAACTACAAAATGCACCCAGTTTTGGACAGAGATAAGTTTTTGAGTGAGTTGAGATACGAACGTGCAGTCTCTTGTGGATTCCAACATACTAACGATACGATTTACCCTGTGTGTGATAGACTGCGAGGATTTGATTGACGCTTTGGAGGAGTGCCATAAGAACTCGTTTTTGGATAAGGCGTTTGGTAAGTGTAACGTGATCAAGCAGGATTTGACCAACTGTCTGCACGTTGCTAGACTGGCTGCCGATAGAGAAAAGATCATGGCTAGAAGAGAGAAATCCAAGGCATACGAGCTGAAGAAGAAACAGCTCGAGGAGGAGGAATGGGGCAAAGATAACTACTTGAAGCAAGTTGTTGAAAAAGAGTACCAGAAAAGAAAACTGCAGGAGCAAAAATCAAACCAGTCATGAATGAACGGAAAGTTGCAATTAAGAGACGCTGTGGCTGCCCCTTGTATGATACTGAAAATCCCAGCAACGGAATCCTTGTATATAGACACGTATCCTCACGTTACAGCAGCCCTGGTTGTATGCCACTTTCTCCGTATTTGTTATTTCGGCGTTTGAAATGACGCTGCTTTTATTTATATCAGTAATATGAATTTCAACTTCCGTAAGTGCTGGTGAACATTTTACTTAATTACTCATACTTTACAGGTTATTTGGTTTCATTTTATACGTTTTTTATTATCATGGTGAAGTGGGGAGCAATGTTGCTACAAGAAAATTGTCTAATCTTGACGTGATTTCAAGTATCTCTTGACAACCTTGTCCTTGGTAATAACATACACAACTGCACCCCAACCAGATAGTGCATCTCTATCAGCAGCGTTCAACAAAGCCTGTGATATGGTCTCGAATAAATCTTCTGGTTCCAAGTCCGGTTCATATAGCGATTCGCACATACCATAAAGCTGGTCGGAGGCAGTACCACTCACGACAAAATCCTTAGCATAGTCAATACACCCGATGAAATCAAATCCACAGATGAATGGTTTTCCGGTTTTTGAGTTCAGACCGGCAACTAAAGGTCCCACAAACCAAGGACCAAATCTTCTTTCATATAACGTTGATGACACTAGGTTGGCAAAACTTTCGGGTTCAATGGATCTGTCTTCTGTCATTTTATACATGTTTGTCTTCATTCTAAAATTCTCATGAACTGTAAGCACATCTGTAGCCAAGCCTGTCAAACCCATGAAGACATGGTCAAAACTGAAAATTTTTTCAAAATTGTTAGAAACACCCAACGATTGGGATCCTAGTCTTAAATCGCAAGCAATGGCAACACAATCTTTACCAACCATAGCAACGGCGGTACCACCTGTAATATCAAAAATAGTATCCAAGCAAAATGCTCGCTTTTACTTGTTAGTGTCATCTTTGGCTCGAGTATTCCTCGGAAGAACGTTCAAACGTCCAGAACTGCTAGACTCACCATTAATCGAACTTGGATCAGACATATCTACTGTAGTATATTTGTATCGGTGTATAAGCTTGCGCAATAGTCCTCTCTATATGTATGGTCTCCCTTCGACAATCCACGCAATCGTATTTGGCTCTTTGCAACGCTAATATTCAAAACTGTCTATCAAGGCTGAACTAACGCGTCTCTTGTCCAATACAATCTCAATATTTTCGGTATCTATGCACTTCTGTACCTCACCTCTGTGTCCGTGTATCCGTACCAGGCCCCTGTCCGCTTTTGCCCCCTTCTGATGTCTCTGTTCGACTCCTCCGTCTCCATCTTCACTATCGCCTCTTCTTTATGCCCCGTTGTTTTTTGCCACTTTAAAACACACCGAGGCAACCAATCCGGCTGAGTCGCGCACGCCTGTATTTGCTCTATTAGAAACGGCTACTGAGTGAGTTAACTGGCTTTTGGATACTGGGGTTGAAACCCAGCTCAAGAGAGAGATCAAGAGAGATAGAAAAGGAAGGGGCTATAGGTGCAGTATAATTGCAAAAGAAATGGAAACACAAAAAAACACAGGACGATCTGTCACCGAAGGAAAATACCAGGAAAAAAACACACAGAGAAATAAACAGGAGAATTGAACATCAAGATAGGTAACGAGAGGTGGAGTATGTATAGGTAGGAGAATTAAAGGAGAATTGCATGTCTAGAAAATTAAAAGGGAGATCTGAAAATAAAGATGGAGATCGGGAAAGCTAAAAAGGCAAGGCTAGTCACTCTCAGGGATGGTTCCGAGCCTCTCCTGTCTCAACCTTAAAGCATCTTCTAGGGTATTAATATACTTCTTGAATCTCAGTAACTCATTCTCAAGATAGTTCAGTTTGTTGGTGTAGTTCAATTTCACCAACTTGATATTCTTCACAATAGCCTCCTTGGAATCCTTGTTTGATCTGCCAAAAAAGCTATTCAAGTGAGAATAATAGCTCGAGGTGGAATTGTTCTTATTATAAAGGATGTTCAACCGTTCGAAATAGATCTCCAGCTCCTTATGGATCAGGTACTTCTCTCCCAGATCATAATAATATTGCCTTAACTTTTGAACCTGGTCAATCATTGTGAAATTGGCAGGAATCAAGCCGTAAATAGTGGGCATCCATTTAGTGAATTTCGTCTTTGACAGATAATCCTCCAATTTGGCTTCGCCACTGTTTTTGGACCCTTCACCACAGAGTGTCATCATAGCATGTGACCAACCAAATTCCACAGACGAAATTGGTTCTTCCTGTGGAACAGCAGAGGATCTTGCAGACCAGAAATTACAGGTATCAACAAACTCTGCAGCAATCTCCGATGTGCCCGCACAAAAATACAGTCTTCTATAGGATGATAAACTGTTGTTATCGGACAGCGGTAGGTTTAGAACCCAAAAAGTCTCAAAACCAGATCTTCTGTTGGTTGGCAGACCATAATTGTTCACCAATTTAACATTTAATTTGGAGTCTGTGTCAACAAATTGAGCAAAACAAGAACACAAATTCACAGAAACTAAACATTTCGCATAGTTGTACCAACTACCATCACCTGTGTTTTCAATGTTGCCAGGCTGCTTTTGTGATGAGTCAAATTGGAACAATTTCAATTGGCCTTGAGATGCAACTGCAAAAATGTTTTTCCACTTTGGAGGTTGCTTCTTTGTGAACCAGGAAATGTCTTTACTCAAAAGTCCACCACTATTGCCGGCATTCAAGAAATTTTCACCAATTATAGCATATTGAATACCTTCTTTAACCCATGGAGGACCTTCTAATTCCAATTCCAAATCACCCTCCTCTTCAATTACAAAATTTTCCGCTGTTGAATTGCAATTACCGTCGGCCATAATAGAGGGTTCTGAGAACTGAAATGATGTGCTCAATTTTGAAATCTTGCCGTCGGAGATTATACTGTTTGCTCCAATGACAGTACCAGTAATGGATTGTCTAGCACTCTGCAGCGAAGGCATACGTTTCAGTTTCTTCTCTGTCAAGATGGCTTTGGCAAATCCCAAAGATCTCTCCTCTGGGATAGGTGCAATGCTGCAAGCTGAAGCATTGCTGTGGTGGGTATTGCTGGCAATGTTGCTGGTGTTGCTGTTGCCCCCATTACCTCCAAAACTGCTGTTTGTGGTGTTTCTCGATATAATCGAGGAGGCATGGTTAGAAAACAAAGACTTTCTGTCTGAAAATCTCAATGCACCTCTGCTTTTAATCGACTGTGTATCTGCAGCTGAGCTATTTGCAGCATTCATTAATCCGCCAAAATCTTTTGAGATTCTTGAAGTATCATGATCCTTTAACAAACGTAATTCTTTGTCTGCCAATTCTGTAAAGAACAACTTCAATTCATTTGAAACTCTAGTGGAGTCAGAGATTGGAACTTTGTTTTGATGTAATGCCAAAACTGTATTTTTAACATATCTTGTTCTAGTGATTCTCTTTCTCTTGTCGATTTCTGCCGAATGTAAATCGGTGTTCAATAGAATCAAAGAGTAAGACACAAGGTAAACGCCATTGACGCTTCCAAATAGGGGTTTCTTGTTTTGGTGTCCATATGCCTGGAACCAGCTCTCTGAGAACGAGTCAATAATCTTATCAATGAACTGGGATTCTCCTTTAAAGAACAATCTGTCACAGAGAGTTCTCAAAGAGACAAGCAAGTTAGAGTTCCATCTAAAGTTGCTCATGTAAAGGCATCTCATTATGTCCACGTCCAATTCTGATTCATAGATTTTGAGACCACCTCCAAGATAACTTAGATACTCTTTAGCATCAATGTCATTAAACTTTGATTCGTACACCTGTCTAGCAGTGGTACCCAATTTCATGAGTCTATCTCTGCTGACTGCGGGGTCATCCCAAGAAACCTGTTTTCTCTTTAATAAAGCCACCAAGGGGGAATAAGGATCCTGCAAGTTTATGGAGTCTTCGAGGATTGTTTGGGTTTCATCGGTGTCATCTGGGATGCTAGATATTGGGGATTCTTGCGTGACTGTGTCTACAGTCTCAAACAAGAGGTCATCCTCAGACGCGTTTCCATGGTCTGGCTTGACGGTGAGGCTTTGAGTGAGCTGCTGGCTATCGCTTGATGCGTCGGCAGTTACAAAAGTATTTGACTCGCTGGATGGAGAGCTGAAGTTCGAGCCAAGGGTAGGCGACGGGTTCCCTGCACGCTGGTTGCTGCTATCTAGTGTCAACGACATTATCAGGGGGTTACAGTCCGACAACGACGGGCGTGGAAGTATGTGGGCGTGCTGTGGCTTGTGTACTCTGTACTTGCCAGTTGTCCGAGATGCTGTGTGCTCTATAAGCTGTGCTAGGCGCTGTGTCCTCTTCAACTGCTCTCTGTACACTCTTCTCTGCACTCTGTGGTCACCAGGAGAGATAAAAAAGGGATAATAAAATTATCAAAACTTCAGGGAAAAAAAATGCGAAAACCGCTGAACAATAGAGGTTTTGTATCTTTGTGAAACTGTGCGAGATCCCAAACACAGGACACAAACAGCAACCAAGGACACAAGCAGTAAGAGATGGTGCAACCAGCGCACGAGGTGCGACAGATAGTGGCAGGGAGCGGGAGATGGCGGCAGCAGGAGGTGAAAACGGTTCCCCACAAGCAGTGCTCTCTGTTGCTGAGCGTGGAAAAGGCAACACAGATGGAATGCAGAGGGGACGCGAACGCACGCGCACGCGCACGCACACGCGGGAACGCACACGGGGCGGGAATGGGGTAGGAGGTGGGAATGGCAGGGAGAGAGATGGCGGGCGGCCAAGCGATCGAGATAGTTGCGAGAAAGATGGTGGCATGGGGTAGGCTAATGCACAGCGCAGGCACCGGACGCAGCGTGCTGCCCAGAGTGGTTGGCGGCTGGCGTCGACGCCCACGGCAGCGGTGTATCTCCATTTAACCTCAATCTGGAAGGCTTCTATTATAGGGCATGCATGGGTAAACAATAGGGAAGAAGTGTGAACAATGCAGGGGACGCAACAAAGAAAAGAAGAAACGGAGGCAAGAAGAGCACAAGATGGGTGGGAGATTGCCAGGGTTCTGGGCGTTTTGCGCGCGAGGCGAGGCGAGGCGAGGCGGTTGGCCACGCGGGCCGCAGAGAAGCGAGTCTGTGCGATGGTGCTGCGCATTCTCTGACGGAACCGTGAGAGGCGGGCCAGGCGAGCGAGCCGGGATCTGAGTGGATCTGGGTGGATCTGAGTGTATCTGGGAGGGTATTAGTGTGTTTGGGCGAGTGGGTCGGTTGTGTGTGGCACCTGGGCTCCTGGGTACTTGAGAGAGTGAGGTACCTGTGCACCTGCTACGTGCGCATACACCAAGATCTGCACACCCAACAGCTGGAGCACACACAGATCGACACACATCCGCTATGCACATCCCGCTGGGCACACGCATCTGATGCATCTCACGACACAGTCAGGCAAGCACCCACATCTCTATCCTTCAAGCACCCACATGTCTATCCTTCAAGCACCCACCTCTCTATCCTTCAAACACCCACCCCTCTATCCTTAAACGCCTCTGCTACCTCTGCTCCCTCTGCTCCCTGCTCCTCTGCTCCCTGCTCCCTGCTCCCTGCCCCCTGCTCCACCGAAAACACAGCTCGCCTCCATACAGTCGCGCCGATCGGCGCGACGCGTCAGCCGCCAAAAAGCGTGGCCGGCGCCTCGTGTTTGCCCCCCAGCAGAGATGTGTGTTTTGTAAACATCCCACACAGGCCAGTTTATACTCGGGTTGGCCAAAGAGAGGGCCAGAGGGCCAGAGGGGCAGAAGAGCAGAAGCTGATCTCAGAAACGAGAGAGTAGCAGGCCGGCAGAGGAGTTGAAACAGGGACCTTATTTAACAGGCAGGCAAAATGACACAGACCAACACGGCAGACCTTCCACAGCCGGGAAGCTATCACCAGGACGCCGATATGGACGCCAACCTGGACCTAGGGTACCAGCAGGTGGAGGAGAACCATCGGCAACCTGGCGGGTATGATGAAGAGGAAGAGGATGAGCAGGTGGGACCGTCGCCTGTGTCAGCCTTGGTTGGCAACGGTATAACCCCAGGTGACATCAAGAAATTGGAGGAGCACGGTTTTTACACTGTTGAGTCAATCGCATACACACCAAAGAGAATGCTGCTCCAGGTGAAAGGTATCTCCGATAACAAGGCAGACAAGTTGATCTCGGAGGCGAGCAAGATTGTCCCACTCGGCTTCACAACAGCGTCAGAGTTCCACCAGAGAAGATCAGAATTGATCACGCTAACCACCGGCTCGAAACAGCTCGACACCTTGTTGGGAGGCGGTATTGAGACAGGCGCTATTACAGAGGTGTTTGGTGAGTTCAGAACCGGTAAATCACAACTTTGCCATACACTGGCCATCACGGCGCAGCTACCGGTCGATATGGGAGGTGGTGAAGGAAAATGCCTGTATATCGACACGGAGGGTACTTTCAGACCCGTCAGATTGGTCTCAATTGCTAAAAGATTTGGCTTGGATGAGAACGATGCATTGGATAACGTGGCCTACGCCAGAGCATACAATGCTGACCATCAGTTGCAATTGCTAAACCAAGCGGCGCAGATGATGTCTCAGTCCAGATTCTCCCTGTTGATTGTGGATTCCATAATGGCGTTATATAGAACAGATTACAGTGGTAGAGGTGAACTAAGTGCAAGACAAATGCATGTTGCAAAGTTCATGAGAACCCTACAGAGATTGGCGGATGAATTTGGTATAGCAGTGGTCATCACAAATCAGGTCGTTGCACAAGTCGACGGTGGTGCTATTTTCAATCCTGATCCAAAAAAGCCAATCGGTGGTAACATTGTGGCACATTCTTCCACAACTAGACTTTATTTTAAAAAGGGCAAAGGTTCAAATAGAATCTGTAAAATTTATGATAGTCCTTGTCTAGCTGAATCAGATACAACTTTTGCTTTGGGTCAAGGTGGCGTTATCGATCCAACCGATGAGACCGAAAATCAAGAAAATGAGTGAATGGTCCATCAGTTTTATATTTATTTCTAATCTGTACTTTTCTTTTCTCTTAATACCCTCATGTTGTTTCGATTCATTTTTCTTTCATCTGTCACGTCATTAGTCTCCTATTTCATGCCTCTATACCTTTTTAAGCGTAACAGGACATTAAAATCAGTCCAGTAAACTGCAAAGGTATAACCTACAATCTCACCATGATGACAACAGGCAAGCTCCTTTATATATCAGTACATCGTCAACATGGACGTTTATTCTCAAAAAAAGAAAGAAACCTAATAAATAAATAAAACATAACGAATAAATAGTAATAGAGTCTGTAGTTCGCAAAGATTCACACGCTGTTCAAAATTCAGGGGCCATGTTAATATCAAACCAACCTAAGAAATCGTCACCACCTTCAACCCAATTAGCTCCACCTTGTTGTTGGAAAATTGAATCAATAAAAATATCATTGTTAATTGAGTTCGAAGGCGACTGATTATTGGAATTTGTATGCGTTGATGGCGAAGCTGATTCTGACTTTGACAGGTGCACTGATGAAGGAGATGGTTGAGGTCTGTTTACATTATTCAACAGTGGTAACGCCGAAGCGGGCGCAATGGGCACGTTACCGCCGGTAGGAGTAAGACCACCTGGCAAGGGGATAATAGGTTGCATGCCCATGTTCTTGGACTCATATGTCCTGGTGGAAGATGGAAACAATGGCGGCGGAACCTGTCCGTTCACACCGGCAGCGATAGATGTCGTTGAGTTACCTCTGCTTAGAGGCTGAGGTGTGCCAACCGCAGTGTTGGCAGTTCCGGGAACTGGAGGTGGAATGAACTCTTTTCTTTGTCGAGCACTTGGCGCCTTCTTAGGCTTACTTTGAGAAGACTTACCATACTGCTGTTGTGAAGTCTGTGGTAATATTTGTTGTTGCTGCTGCTGCTGTGGTAGTAATCCAGATGAAGCATATGCTTGCTGTTGAAGTATCTGTTGCTGTTGTTGTTTAGCAGCCGGTAGCGATCCGGTAGCTTCTAACATCGCCAAAGGAATACCATTGATTTCAATAGGCTTGGATAAGCCAGCAGCTGTTGCGGATGCCTTGGCATTATTAATAGCTTGATCTGTAGGCACCAAAGTCGTAATTGTGGTACCATTAGGGGTCGTCGTCGTTATTGCCTTAAAATCATCCTTTGTAATTTGATTATAAAATGGCAATGGCAATGGTCGAGATTTTAATTTAGCCTTGCTCTCAGCAGAATTTTGCTTGTTTCCATCCTTTTTTCTTTGGGAATCTGCTATCAATCTTCTTCTTGCCTCGTGAATATTCCATACCAAGTCATAAAACAAGGATCCTGTTAAGTGAGATCTCATACGCACAATAATACCTTCCGTTTCAGTGAACAACTCTGGGTGAGTGATGATGACAAAATTTAACTTTTCAAGTACCGTAGCGGTTCTACTGATGTCATTCTCAGCATCCTTCCATGCAGCTAGCATGTTTCTAAACAATCTGTGAACAGTGACAATAGACTGTCTAGCAGAATCGATATATTTAGGCAACAAATATGGCGTCAAGTGTAATCTAAACAAGACAAACGCAGCCATGGTCACAGAATGACGGACAAAGATTGGATATTCAGTTAGCTGTCTACTCTCTGTCAATTTAGACATCAATGTCACGATCCTCGTCGCTGATAAATATGCTTGTGTGACATATTTAGTCTGATCTTCACTTGGCGTCTCTGGCAAGAAAGCAAAGCAGCACACCATCAATTGGACATATAAGTAATAAATTTCAACAACTATATCATCAATCTGTAACTTAAAAGCCAATCTCTCCAATTCTCTTTCTAAAATTGACAATGCACCGGCTCTGTTCTTTGGTTCCATTAAACCGTCTGGGCTAGTCACGCTCAATCCCATCACGCTTACCAATTTAGCTTGAAAAATCGACAAACTAATTAAGCATCTAAAATTTTTAGGTAGTGATTGATCAATTCTTGCACTTTCAAGCAAGAAGTCAGTCTGTAAAGAAGGTGGTAAGCCTAAATTAGAAGACCAGAATTGCTCACTAAAAAAAACAGCCAACCATGTTCTAGTTCTCCATTTCTCGGCATCAGGTAAGGCAACTTGAGTTCTTGAAAATTCACTGATAAATTTACCTCTATGCAAACCCAACTGTAAGGATAAATTCTTAGCCAAACCAACAAATCTATACGAACAATCATCCAAGACCTTTTGATTAGGTAGCGGCCATGTCCCCAGAATAAGCAATGCTTGAACAATGTGTGTCGATCTTGGTGTACGGATCCAGCAGGTTTCAATTGCCAATTGCTTGATCAACGATGCTAAGGACATATAGAGGCTTGGTTCTGGATCCGAAAGGCATGATGTTAACATGACAGTCCAAAACAACAACTGAGATTGTTGATATAACTCAACACAATCGTTTGACACCATTATTGGTAAGTATGGTAAGTAATTTGTAATAAACCTTCTATGCAACTCTGTAGCTTTCTCCAAAGATATCTTAACATTACCCAAGTTAAACTCTGTTATCGTGGTATTAGGTAAAGACAATGCAGGCTGGGTAATAGAAGAAGTTACCACTGGCGTTGTGACCGATTGGGACTCAATAGATGGTAAAGAAGTGGATGTCGTAAAATCATGAGGAGATTCTGTAACTTTTCTAGCTGCGGATTCCAAAGCAGGGGGCAAAGTAGCATTTGCGGTAGTAGAATCATTCAACAAAGGCGTTGAGTTTGACCTTCCCTCAGAGGATAATAAAGTTGGTTCCTTTTTAAGGATAGTTTTCGCAACAAGAGCCGGGGATGTGTGGTCTCCAGTTATATTGTTTGTAGCTGGTGATGTATTCTGGAGAACCTGTGCTATTAAACTTTCATTTCTGGTCAAAAACTCAATCTTAGATCTCAAATCATCAACATCGTTTCTTAAAGATTGTATTTGAGACCCTTTTTTAGGCCTGAATTGGGGATCAATTTCACATTTCAAGTCCATTCTCTCACATCTAGAACACGGGCTAGGAAATCTTTCCGAAGCATTACATTTTATTTTGTGCTGTCTGCAGTGTGTGCAGGATGTGACTGGACGGTGGCCAGCGGCCGAGTGCATAGAAGATGAGCCAGCGGCTGTGGCAGACGATGCGTCGGAAACAGGCTGTATAGCCACTGGATTGGAAGAAACCATAGAGCCAACAGCACTATTTTCCTCTTTTTTCTTTTTAAGTGTCTTTGCAGCGGACCCAAAGTCGGCAGGCTCTGAGGACTTTCTCTTAACAGGCTTCACCATTCTATTTTGCGGGTTAGCGCCGTTACTAGTCAAAATTGCGTGCTCGTCTGACTCCATCTTTGGCACGATAAACGGGTTCCCAGACGGAGCTGAGGTATTTTGTGTGAACATTTGATTCGATGACATCCTCCAGAATATGTGACAAAGAAAATGTACCAAGGAGTGCAACTATGAACTCAGCTGTCTACCTTTCAAAAAATTATGTGACCTTCCTCAGACTTGATCCTTTACACTTGGGCAAACATGTGCTATTTCAACAAGCAAACACGGGTTTTCGGATCAAACGTGCTAATGTACAATGTAAACCGCAAGTATGCAACCAGAGATCTCTATGCTGGCGCCTTGACGGTGGATAAATGCAGACACAAGAAAACACGAGCAGTTATGTCTCTTGAGCCGATGTGTATTCAATGACAGTGGTCAAACAGTTGCAGTCGCACACTTCTTTCCCTTCAGCATATACCTATACTTTATTCAAAGTGTCTCAAAGTCAAAGTCACCACTACTCACGTTAGATTCACTCGGCTCTCCTCCTCTTGTGGCCTCAAGCCGACATGTTTGGCTTCTCCCAACCCTGTTTTCCGTTTTTTCTTATTCTTTTTTTTAAGCTCTGCCTTTCTTCTCCGTCAAGACTTCACGGGCTCCTTGGTTTTTACCCCGTCATAAGTGGCTGTTGGCCGCGGGAGGTCCCCGCCGCAGGGGCATGGGCTCCCCGCACAGCAGAGACGTTGTGAGGCCCGAAAGCAGGGGGCAGCAGTAGGTGACAGCAAGAGAATAGCGGTGATGATAGCACAGACTGTGCTGACGGCTGTTGAAGCTGCTAGTAATAGCGGTGACAGCAGCACTGACTGCGCTGACGGCTGCTGGGAGCTGACAGTCAGAGATTACTGTATGCCACTAGAACATGCCCCGGGTTGAGGACTGTACCATCCAGTCTGCCTCCAGCAGGAGCAAGGGGCGGCTCCGGTGTGTAGCCAGAAGAGGGATTTCGTAGAAGCTGCTGCGCTCCATGCGTGCTCTTGCAAAGGATCTACAGCTTGCATTGGCCATCTCTCTTGCCTCTGTGTAATATGGGACACGGCTCCACTTGCGCCTGGCTACGTTCGTCTTTGGAGTTTGATGTCCGATCTAGCCTCTCTCCTTGGTTGACTAGTACCCGCCTGTTTGGTTTCTGAATCCCTAAGCAGGCTACAATCTCCATATACAATTTACAAAGCAGAGCCTGCCATCCTGTCATCAAAGCAAAAGCTTGGTCCAGTAAATCTTATTTGTGAGCAGCGTAGCTACGTCATGTATATAAATTCCTTTCTAAGTAGAATATATCGCTTGATACTCAAATGTATCCAACCTGCAAGGCAAACAGTCAGCAGTTTACTTAGGCCTTGGTGTATCTCAAGTATGGCTTCACCTCCTTGAATTCACCAAATTTCTTAGCAGCATCCTCGTTAGAAACAGTAGGTGGAATAATCACATCTTCACCTGGAATCCAGTTGACACCTGTAGCAATACCAACCTTGTCGGCCTTTTGCAGAGCGTCAATGACTCTCAACACTTCAGAGGTGTTTCTACCGCAAGAAGCTGGGTAGGTCATAATTAATCTCACCTTCTTAGCTGGGTCAATGATGAAAACAGATCTGATGGTGTGGACTAAGCCGCCGCTCAAGTTCTTGAAACCTTCCTCGTCCACCATATCGAACAAGTAGGCAACTTCTCTGGACTCGTCACCAATGATAGGGTAGGTGAAGTCGCCTCCGTTCAATGACACGTCCTTGATGTCCTCAATCCAGGCATGGTGCTTGTCAACGCCCTCGGCAGACAAACCAATCAACTTCACGTTTCTCTCGTCAAACTCAGGCTTCAACTTGGCAAAGGCACCCAATTCAGTGGTACAAACTGGTGTGAAATCCGCTGGGTGAGAGAACAACACAGTCCAGGAGTCACCAATGTACTCGTGGAAGTTGATGTCTCCCTTAGTAGTTGGGGCTTGGAAGTTTGGGACAGTGGAGCCAATTCTGATTCTTGGCTGAGAAGCAGCATCAAAAGTGATGAATCTGGCTGGAACTCTGGCAAATGCTGGGGCAACTCTCAAGCTGGCAGCCTTGTTGAACAATGATCTCGTGAACATGATGCAATATACGGATTGACTTGTGTCGAATACTGGATTACAATTCCACCACGTCCTTTCAGTTACTAATCGGCACAAGAGGAGTTTTAGAAATTACAGCTAATTAAATCTCTGAGTCTATGCATTTAAGAAAATTCAGGCAATTCGCTTCTGGAGAAGTCGGAGACGCTCTGAAGAAGTGTGGCAACTGCACCACAGCACGGAGCAGAACATTTCCACAAATTGGCCACGCCCGCTACGGTATCTTTTGCTAATCACAAAACTGTCAGCCCTGTCATCTGATGAGACACATCTTCTCGAAGCATATCTGAGCAAGAATGCCTGCTTCTTCATATTCTAGTGCTGAATCCAATACATCGAATAAACCAAAATTAGACAATGTCACGTGACTCCTCAGGCATCTGTGCGCTTAAACCGCCGCTGTCGAGCGTCTTGTTTGCTACAAGCACCTTGTCGCACACTATATTTCTGCCGTCACATTGCTTTGGTTCTGGTTTCTGTGAATGGATAGCAGGGTATATCATGGTTTGTTGATGGTCAATCACACTGTAATACCAAGTTAAACACACATGGTTGAAGAATCGTAGACTGCAAGGTGGCTACTAGACAAGAACTGTCCCAGCTCAGATGTTGCCACGAACATGTAGGTGTCTGCAATTCATCACCTACGTAAGTTTTGAAAAGAATACTTTTTTTCCAATTTCATCATTATTGAGTACTTCATGTTATGTTTTAGTAGTAGACCTGCCAGAAATACCCTGTTATATTACACAGACCATTTGCTTTCTGTCCTACCTACTAGAGCCAGGTATGCCCAGTGGCCAATTGAGATTAGCAGGTTATAACTTAGACAAAATATAACTTTACAACAAGAAGCACGAATAGCTCAGTGGTAGAGCAGCAGATTGCAAATCTGTTGGTCGCCGGTTCAAACCCGGCTTCGGGCTTCTTTCTTTTTTATTTTTTGTTGAACGTCGAAGTGTCTGTTTGCTAAAATGTCTACCCTAATGCAATGGCGTCTATCGTAGACCATACAGACAAATAACTTTTTGTTGATCCCTCATGCTTCATCTTCACAGACTATGATTGTACAGGCTTTAGATGCTTGAGGCACTGCTTACTTAGTGTTGGCAGATGGGTTTTTTGATGTGTAAATTTTTTTGCGTGCCGATTTTTTTATCTATTTAAAAAAAGATAAACGTAGAGGATGAACCTAAGGGAATACACTGTTGTGGTATTTGGCAAATACCAGGAGTGACACTTGAGTACCATTTGTTGTGACATCCATAATGTCAGGAAATTACAATAACTATAAAGGTGGGTACAGAGGTAGAGGTGGAAGCGGAGGATATAACGGAGGGTATTATTCTTCCAGAGGAAGAGGTGGATATTATGGTTCTGGTGATAGGTATCCGTACAGAAGACCATCATACAACACCTCTACTAGACTTCCGTATAACGGAGGCATGGGCACTGAGGAATATGATGAAGGTTCTTTTGGGCCAGAAACTCATACTGTGGCGACTTTGAACACAAGTGCAAGTGCAAGCGCAAACACAAACCGAGACACAAACATGAACGCAAGCAAAGAAGGAAACGCCAACTCAGGCCCAAATGCAGCCAACAAGAACACTGACTTGAATGAAGAGCAGCCAAACTCACATTATCCACGAGTTCCAACAGGAGGTCCCTTTCCCTCACAACCGACAGAAAGCCGTCAATATTATTCTCACCAAAGGGGAGGCCATGGTGGTCCAGTTAGGGAAAGAGGCGGCCGCTATTACGGTGGCCATAAGAACAACTATGGCGGCTATTATTATAACCAAGACTACCAGTACGATCATCGGTACAATGACTATGACTACAGCAATGGTCCAAATGAGTATAGCAAACGATCACAAATGCCACCACAGCAGCCGTCACGAAGCATAAGCCAGTCATCAATCTCTGTTGCCGATAATGGAAGGGATACTGGTATGCCTTCGGAGTACCCACAACCGTCCCAAGCCCTACACGGCCCACAGGCATACCACAGCAGCTACCATCGTAGAAGCTACAACAGCCAATCTCCCTACTCCAACAGTAGCTCGAGATACGGCCAAACACCTGGCAGTACAGGACACAGCGATAGCAATGGAAGCCGCTCAGTTGATAGAAAGTCGGAAAATGGCAGTGACTCGAGACAGGGATCGGTTCAAAGAGAAAAAGATGAAAGCAAAGATGCCCCGGAAGACGTTTCAAATCACTGGATTATCCGACTCGAATTGGAGGGCAAGGCTAAGGATGCCATAAACGCGTCCTTTGAGGAGTTGGAGAGTATTAATACGAGTCTAGCTGAAGGTTCATACAAGAGGTTTCAGCTCGAATTGGAGGTTTCTAAATTTGATAGAATACTCAAAAGCGAGGAGCTGAGATCCAAATTGGCGGACGAGAAATTGGAAGCTATGGACTTTATGTGATGGCGGAATTCTCCATCTCTGTTTATGGTTTTTATTTGTACATTATTGTTTTGTTAATAGCTTATATTTAGCATATAATCTTAAAGTGGTCCATAGACCCGCAAACCTGTAAAGGAAGGTACTTCAAAACTCGGGGTAAATGCATCTTATGTAATCAGTATCATACAATAAAAGTTGAGCCGAGATTTTGAAAGGCGGATTTACAAGAAGGTGGTGAAGTTGGTAGGTTTAATGAGTTGTTTCATTTGCCCATTTCTGCTACTTAATAGTTGCTGTTCTGAGCATAGCATCTAGTTACCCATCTATTAATCTGAGTGGCAGCATGTGTTTTATTGTGGAAACTGATAACAAGATCCTATCGGGGGTCGCCATTACTGCCTTGGTTGTGGGTCTTTTCAAGATTGCATTCACCTCGCTCAGCTTCATGTCAATGATATTTGACTTGTTCATTTTACCACCTGTTAACGTGAGTATTGGCATTAATCTCTTTTGAAATGGATTATTTGCTCATTTTTACTGACCACTCTGACTTGGGTTATTGTATGAAACTGGTTTTATAGTTACAAAAATACGGTGCTAAGAAGGGAAAATGGGCAGTTGTCACGGGTGCATCGGATGGTATTGGTAAGGAATACTCCTTACAGTTGGCTAAGAAGGGCTTCAATGTTGTGTTGGTGTCCAGAACCCTGTCCAAGTTGGAATTGTTGGCTGCTGATATTGAGACCAAGTACAAGGTTTCCACTAAGATTGTTGCATTTGACGCCTCAACAGATGCTCCAGAGAACTACGAAGCTATTTTGAAGGCTATAAAGGACCTGCCAGTCACTGTTTTGGTCAACAATGTTGGCCAATCGCACTCAATTCCTGTCTCTTTTCTAGAGACCGAAGATTCCGAGATGCATGACATTATGACCATCAACAACACCGTTACTTTGAAGATTACCAAGGCTGTGGCCCCATACATTTTGGAGACCGTGCAGAAGGAGAAGTCATTGAGAGGTTTGATCTTGACAATGGGCTCTTTTTCAGGTATTTTCCCATCTCCATTGTTGGCCACCTACTCTGGATCCAAGTTCTTCTTGCAAGGCTGGTCTGCAGGTCTAGCCGGTGAGTTGAAGTCTAAGAAGATTGATGTCGAATTGGTCACTTCTTATTTGGTCACGTCTGCCATGTCCAAGGTGAAGAAACCATCGCTGCTGATTGCCACCCCAAAGCAGTTTGTCGCCTCTGCTTTGAGAAATATCGGCAGAAGAGTCGGTGCTCAAGAGAGATACGCCACCGTGACTCCTTACTTCTCCCATGCCATTTTTCACTGGGCTGTTGAAAACACCGTTGGCTTGTCTTCCAAGGTTGTCAACAGCATCAACTACAGCATGCACAAGTCTATCAGAGTGAGAGCCCTAAAGAAGGCCAAGAGACTCGCCGAAGCCAAGCAAGAGTAAACAGGTGTTTTTTGCACCACCACTCGGCACCTACCAACCATGTTTGTGCTTGCTGTTTATAGCGTAAACTGAATAAATACATTATCACCTACACTAACGTGTGACAAGCTCCTACGACGCGTAGTGCTGTCGTGCCTAACACGCCCGTGCACCAGATTTTTGTTGCCGCTTTGAGTAGAAATCGTAAACGTAAACAAAGAGCAGCGGTGACACCTAAGAGGAAAAACATAGGAGAGTGTAAAGCATGGAATGGAAAGGGGCAAGAAGGATAGAGAAGCTGGAGAAGCCATAGATCAAGGGGGTGAAGCGTGAATTTAGGTTTGAGCTTGAGTCAGGATTTGTGGCTATACACGGAGAGATCTGAGGTTAGCTGTGCAGAGCATATACACGCATTTAAACGCACTAGGTTTCAGCCAAGCCCTAATAATAGCATAGGTCCCATACAGATACAGACATGGCCGAGCTAAACGACTTTGAAAGCCTGGAAAAGATTGGTGAAGGTAAGTTGGAGGAAGAGTTATTTTGGACGTGAGTCATGGCGGGCACGGCATGTGGGAAATTGGAATTTGCAAATACTAACAATAGCTGAACGCTGTTTGCGGGTACTTAATCTCATGTGCTTATAGGTACTTATGGTGTTGTCTACAAGGCACTGGATACCAAGCACAACAACCGTATTGTTGCCTTGAAGAAAATCAGATTGGAGTCTGAAGATGAAGGCATCCCTTCGACTACTATCAGAGAGATCTCCCTATTAAAGGAATTACGGGACGACAATATAGTGGCGCTCTTTGACATTGTTCATTCCAACTCCAACAAAATTTACTTGGTATTTGAATTCTTGGACATGGACCTAAAGAAATACATGGAGTCTATCCCAGAAGGCGAAGGTTTGGGTGCTGATATGGTGAAGAAGTTCATGCTACAACTGGTGAGAGGAATCTACCACTGCCACGCACATAGAGTGCTTCATCGTGATTTGAAACCACAGAATTTATTGATTGACAAAGAAGGTAACCTAAAAGTGGCAGATTTCGGTTTGGCCAGAGCTTTTGGAGTGCCATTGCGTGCCTACACCCACGAGGTTGTCACATTATGGTACAGATCTCCTGAAATTCTATTAGGAGGCAAGCAGTACTCCACCGGAGTTGACATGTGGTCTATAGGTTGCATTTTTGCTGAGATGGCCAACAGAAAGCCATTGTTTTCTGGTGACTCGGAGATTGACCAGATCTTCAAAATTTCAAAAATTCTAGGAACTCCAACAGAAGAGGTTTGGCCCGAGGTGAATCACCTATCCAACTTTTCTGCAAACTTTCCTAAATGGTCTAAGCAGAACTTGGCAAACGTTGTCACCACCTTGGACATGCATGGTATCGAGCTGTTAGAGCAGTTATTGACATATGACCCAATCGGCAGAATAAGCGCAAAGAGAGCCTTATTGCATCCTTACTTTCAAGAAGACTACGGCTCCCATTCAGATTACCCCCAACAGTCAACCATGCAGGTTGATTCATCATCCATTTACGCCTAGTCGCTTTTTTGCTAATTCTAGCTGTGGAATGTAGGAATCATAGACAGCTTGACCAACTACAGCGTCGTCCCAAAAGCAGAACCAATCTAATAACCAGTCTTTACCATCTTTTTGCCTTCTTTTGCCTACTACTTTAATACCCATTCAAGAAAAAAAGATAAGGCATAAAGACGATTTGTTTTGTTTTGAAATTGATTTTTTTGTTAGTCCTTTGGCATCATGGTTAGGTTCTTTTAATTTCAATTTGGTGTTAGATTCATGTGTTATATTGTTAACATCTCATTTTTTTCCCGTTTCCCTCTTTTCTTTAACATTTTTTCAGGACTTACTCATATAAAACCAGCTCTGCTCCTCTGATTTTTTCTTTTTATCAACTCCTTCATTTCCTATTGCTATACTACTGATGGCCTGCAGCAATATGATATCACAGCTCATACCCGTCTCTATCACATGCGCTGTTTGCTTTGTTTTTTTCTTTTCTTTCTTGATCACATAGCACCCTAGCTATTTTATGCAAAACTTAATGGAATTCTAATTGATTTTTTTCGTATCACTGCAACTGTTTACTCTGTTAAACAAAAAAAGAACAATTATTATAATACAAACGAGAGAAAACCAAATGGCAGAGGAAAGAAAACGAAAAGAAAAGATAAGATGTAAACGACAAGAAGAAAGAAACATATGCATAAATTTAATGAGACAAACGCTGTCCAGGAACCAAAGCAAAAATGCAACTGAAGGCAGCAGCAACAATGCAGATAATTAGTAAGACAAAAAGGGACCTTTTAATTAACAACTTTCTAACAAAAGGTTCTCTAATTGGTATCCAGCCTGATTTGGCGGCTTTGCTTTCGCCGTAGCCAATCAGGCAAAGAATAGGGTCCACTCTGAAGAATGCACTGAATAGAAAATATGAAGCACTGAAGAAAGGGATTGTGACAACCGCTCTTACAGGTTTAGGATGATGGTCCACAAATATCAAAGCAAATCCACACCAAAACCCGACAAAGAAACAGAAAATGGAGAGTATCATTCTCCTCACCGAAGAACGGTAGCTGATGTTTGACATGGCGCTGAATCTTAAAAAGTTTGGATACGCCTCGTGCTCCATAGCTTTAAAGACGTATTCTCTAGTTTCATCAAAAACTTCAGGATCGTCTCTTCCTTCAACCTCTAATGAATATAGTACTCTTTGAATCATAGCTTCCGGAACAGCAATCTTTTTTTCAGCATTATCAAGGAAGTATATCTGTAGAATGTTTCTGGATGATTTTCGAAGTGAAACTCTGGAGATGAAATGCGTCTTATTGAACTCTTTATCTGATTTTTTAAAATCCTCCTGTATAAATGTTTCCACCATCTCAGGTACTATGTGTGAAAGGCGCTTTTTCTCTTCATCGTACATGTTCATATCTCTGTCAAAATCCAGAATATGGGATTTGCGCCTTAACTCATCAATTCTAGCATTAATTAATGGATCGCTTGATCTTATCGAGGTCTCACCTCTTAGGAACTGTGACATTCTGTGTGAATCATTATCTTCAAGTAGGTTGTTTTTCATTAGCAAGTCCAATAACATAGACGAAGTTCTGGAGTCATGGCTACTATTGTTAGTAGCTGTTGATTCTCTATTCACTCTGTGATGGCGGACATCCAAGTTGTCAACGGCAAATCCAGGGATCGGCTGTATATCGTCTGTGTTGTTCGACGCCCTATTTTGAGCTCTAGTGGCTGGCTGTAAATTTGACTGCGAGTTATCTGGATTTTGGGAGGCAGCTAATGAGTTATCTGCGAGGGCAGTAGTAATCTGAGCAGCGTTTTTCACCCTTTCGTTCACCACCAGCGACTTTCTCAAACCTTGGACATACGCTTTACACAGGTTCATATGCTGGACGGTGTCAATCCAGAAGTCCAGGTAATCTATTGATCTCTGAGTGTCTCTCATGTACACGTAAAAGGACCAGAGATCCACCGGCGACTGTGTCTTTTTATTTAAAATTTCAAACAGCGTTGGCCACCTGTCCAGGGTCCCGTTGTCGGTTTTAGGAGCTCTCTTCTGGTCAATCATCTGTGAGGCGTTGATCCGCTTCTCCAGGTCTGTTGGTTCTCTAAGGTTGGCGCTCACATCTCTGTCGTCCAGCGCCCCTATGGCGCCAGGGTACTTCTCTAGATCGGCCATTTTCCGCTTGTGGTGTGGCTTGTGTCGTGTGTCTGTGCCTTTGTTTCTCTGCTATCTCTCCCTGTGTTATTATTCCAATGCGATGACCTATCAAGTAGCACTCGCCCGCCAAAAACTGTAATAATCAAGCAATTTCGCCCACAGCTAGCAATCCTACTATGTTATAATCCCGGTACCAGATCACACGCCTATCCTGCTCAACAAGCTCGCTTCTTCTTCAGACGGGGTTTCTGCCCTTTTGTACATTTTTGTTTCTTGTCTCTTTTGTACTTTTGTATGTGTTTGTGTTGTTTTTCTCCAGCTCTTGTATTTTGCCTGTTTATTCAGGGACGGCGGGAATGTGGGATCGTACGGGGGGGTGGGCGCGGAGCGCCCGATCCTGCCTGGCGAGCGTGGTGGCCCGCTGCACGGGGAGAATTGGCTGGTTGATTCTGAGGCGCTGGAGATGGGCAGGGCGGGGGGACTGGTTCTGAGCAGTTACCCGAATGGGACGCGCCGATCAGCGCGTCGCTGTTATTGCGGCTGGCAAGTGCGACGCGCCGATCGGCGCCGTTAGAGCGTAGCAGATTGAAAGCCGTGCTGGGACTGGGGCTATCTGATCTGTGGAGGAGGTGCTGTTGTTTAGCTACTGGGATGGGGAAGAGCGTGGTGAGCTGATGGTTGTGGATTGGTGATTTTGTGTTAGTCTTTGTGTGTTAGACTTTGTTTCTTTTAGCTCTTAGCCTTTGTCTGTCTTAGCCTTTGTGTGTTATTCTTTGTGTGTTATTCTTTGTGTGTTATTCTTTGTGTGTTATTCTTTGTGTGTTATTCTTTGTCCGTCTTAGTCTTTGTCTGTCTGAGCCTTTGTCTCTGTGAGCCTTTGTCTCTGTGAGCCTTTGTCTCTGTGAGCCTTTGTCTCTGTGAGCCTTTGTGTATTATTCTTTGCCTGTTATAGGATCTGTGCACATCTTGCTCTGTCTATCAGACTACTTGCTTACACCCGGCTCTTTGGGTATTTCTCACCTATTTTCAGCTGGCATCGTCTTTTCCATTCCATTCATCTTTGCTGCCAACCACCCTATCCACAGTCTTGGATACCGATCACTCCACCATGCCCGTCGAGCTTCTCTTGGGTCCCTTGATGAGACCGGTGTTGGCTGCTCACACTTACGCCACATACCCTCACCGCCGTGCTTCCAGATACGTTCCCCACATTATCGACTTGGACGAGTCAAAGTGCTCAGAGTACGTGGTGAGAAAGAGGTTTGGGTCCGGGTACAAGGTTTTGGACGTGTTTGACGCTAATGAGGAGGGCTCGTCAAAAGTCGGCCCTCAGGACCCCGCAAAGGTAAAGTTCTGGTTTGTAAGATCAAGAGCCGTCAAGGGTGCCTACAAAATGTACTCGTCTGGCGTCAAAGCTACGGGCCCAAACGGCGAGGACGAGCCAGTTGCTACGCTCAGAGCGGGCATGAGATCTAATGTCTTGTTGATCAGAGCACCTGGCTCCCCGGTCACAGAGTTGGGTTGGCATGTTGTTAGTCACAAGGTTGACGCATTGGACTCGTACAGAATGTTCACACTGTCGGACGGTTCTACGTACCAGTGGTGCAGTGAGGGAAAGTTCTTGGAGAAGGTGAGTAATGTTGGTGAGAAGGAGTCTGAAGTAAGAAAGAGGATTGGCCATGTTGTGGCAGCCGGCGGTGGGTTCAACTTGGTTGTCGATGAGTCGGAGATTGTCAAGGAGATGGCCTTGGCCACCGCCTTGATCTCCAACATTGACCAGTGGAACACCACCCGTCACATTGGTGGCATCTTTAACGCCCGACAGCCATTCCATGTCAGCTGGAAGAGGGATTGACTGATTTTCTTGGCGGAAGAAGCACAGTGCCTTCACTGCGTCTGCGTGATGAGCACATCTCTTCTGGATTTGCTACGTCTTTATGTTTCATCTTTGTACCTTTAATACACCAGTCTTCTAGATATGCAAACACTGTGTCATTATACAACTTGCTCTTTCTTCATCTTCCCCTTTGTACCCTCAGTGCACCTACTCCTTCTTCATCTTCCCCTTTGCACCCTCAATGCACCTGCTCCTTCTTCATCTTCCCCTTTCTACCCTCAATGCATTTACTTCTTCTTTATCTTCCCTTTCTACCCTCAGTACCAACCCCTGCTACTTTTCATTTGCTAAACTCATGCCACCAATAATCCCAGAGACCTCTCCCACCACGTCTAAAACAATGTCGCACTCTTCCGCAACAAAAACCTCCTCTCACGCTCCATCCCCGTCATGTACCCACCACTACGTAATGCAGTTATCGGTGCACACACGACTCACAAATAATATGGTTAAACGTCCGCATTGGGACGTATCCGGAGAGTATCCGGAGCGTTCAACGTGGTTGGGGGCAGTCTGCCTAGTCATGGTGCGAGAGATGCAAGCATCTCTACACCTTTCCCTGGAATCCAGCACACTTTGCATTCATCATCGGCCCTACCAGGTCTCCACGAATGCTGTACCAACGCTCGATGGCACTGTCCGATGGCCCTCCCGACTCAGGATTCCGCTCCCTACTGCTAAAGCGGTATCCGGCCGGCGCTTATTCGTTCACCCGCCAACCGGAAACTGCCTATATAGGTAACACCGGAAATCGCGGCCAAAATCTGTCTGACTCAATCTCGAGTTTTTGTTCAAGGTGAAAAATTTTCAAAGAGAGTCCTTTCCAAGAAGTATATGAAAAGGAGAGTTTGTCTTTTCCTGTGGTGCATGAGTTGAGGAGTGTTTAGAGAGAGAGTCATTTGAAACGGAGGCTGCAGATCTTTTTATTCCTTGAGGAGCTCTTTTGTTACTGTGAAAACCATAGAAGATGGCATCTCTCAAGTTATTTGCTGCTTCGTTTTCGAAACAGCTCACCACGTCCAAGACGGCGGTGATGAGCAAGAAGCTGGCCACAGCTGCAAACACACAGGCGTTACGTACGTACGCTTCGCAAGTCGAAAAGGCGTCCACCTATGCAGGTGCCGGGATTCTCTCGGGATTCCAGGACGAGCACGCCCACCAGCTGGTGGACGTGAACAAGGTGTTGGTGATCGGTTCAGGTGGTTTATCCATCGGTCAGGCCGGTGAGTTTGACTACTCTGGTTCCCAGGCCATTAAGGCATTGAAAGAGGCGGAGAAAAAATCCATCTTGATCAACCCAAACATCGCCACAAACCAAACCTCCCACGCTTTGGCCGACGAGATCTACTACTTGCCTGTCACCCCGGAATACATCACCTATATCATTGAAAAAGAACAACCTGATGGTATCTTGTTGACTTTTGGTGGTCAGACCGGTTTGAACGTGGGTGTCCAACTAAATAAGATGGGTGTGTTCGAAAAGTATGGTATCAAGGTGTTAGGTACTCCAATTAAGACTCTAGAGACCTCCGAAGACAGAGACTTGTTTGCTCAAGCTTTGAACGAGATTAGCATTCCAATTGCCGAATCTATCGCTGTTGAAAATGTGGACGACGCCTTGAAAGCCGCTGAAAAGGTGGGATATCCAATCATCGTTAGATCTGCCTACGCTTTGGGCGGTTTAGGTTCTGGTTTCGCCAACAATGAGACAGAATTGAGAAACTTGGCTTCCCAATCCTTGTCTTTGGCTCCACAAATTTTAGTTGAAAAGTCATTGAAGGGCTGGAAGGAAGTTGAATACGAAGTTGTCAGAGATAGAGTTGGTAACTGTATCACCGTGTGTAATATGGAGAATTTTGATCCATTAGGTATCCACACAGGTGACTCTATCGTTGTCGCCCCATCTCAAACTTTGTCAGATGAAGAGTACCACATGTTGAGATCCGCTGCTATTAAGATTATCAGACACTTGGGTGTTGTCGGTGAGTGTAACGTTCAATATGCTTTGCAACCAGACGGATTAGATTACAGAGTCATTGAAGTGAACGCCAGATTATCCAGATCTTCTGCTTTAGCCTCCAAGGCTACCGGTTACCCATTGGCCTACACTGCTGCCAAGATTGCTTTAGGTTACACTTTGCCAGAACTACCAAACCCTGTTACCAAGACCACTTCCGCTAACTTTGAGCCATCTTTAGATTACATGGTTACTAAGATTCCAAGATGGGATTTGGCCAAATTTGCTCACGTCAAGAGAGACATTGGTTCCGCTATGAAGTCTGTTGGTGAGGTCATGGCCATTGGTAGAAATTTTGAAGAATCCTTCCAAAAGGCCGTTAGACAAGTTGACCCATCATTTGTTGGCTTCCAAGGTGGAGAGTTTGAAGATTTAGATTTTGAATTGGCTAACCCAACTGACAGAAGATGGTTGGCTGTTGGTCAAGCTTTGTTGCACGAAGGTTACAGCGTTGATAGAGTTCACGAGCTCTCCAAGATTGACAAGTGGTTTTTGCACAAATTAATGAACATTGTTGATATGCAAAAGGAATTGGAGTCTTTAGGATCCCTATCCGCTGTTACTGTTGATGTTATGTCCAGAGCCAAGAAGTTAGGTTTCTCTGATAAGCAAATTGCTTTGGCCGTTGGTTCCAACGAGATCGAAGTTAGAGCTACCAGAAAGTCATTTGGCATTACTCCATTTGTTAAGAAGATCGATACTTTAGCTGCTGAATTCCCTGCTGATACCAACTATTTATACACGACTTACAATGCTAGTACCCATGATATTACTTTTGATGACTTTGGTACTATGGTTTTGGGTTCTGGTGTCTACAGAATTGGTTCCTCTGTCGAGTTTGACTGGTGTGCCGTTTCCACTGCTAGAGCATTGAGAGAATCCGGAAAGAAGACCATCATGATCAACTACAACCCAGAGACCGTTTCCACCGATTTTGATGAAGTTGACAGATTGTACTTTGAAGAGTTGTCTTTTGAGAGAGTTATGGATATTTACGAGTTAGAACACGCTCAGGACATTGTTGTCTCCGTTGGTGGTCAATTACCACAAAACATTGCCTTGAAGCTACAACAAGAAGGTGCTAAGATTTTAGGTACCAACCCAGAAGACATCGACAAGGCTGAAGACAGACACAAGTTCTCCAGTATTTTGGATTCTATTCAAGTTGATCAACCAGCTTGGAAGGAGTTGACATCTATTGCTGAAGCTGAGAAATTTGCTAAAGAGGTTGGTTTCCCAGTTTTGGTTAGACCATCCTATGTTTTGTCTGGTGCTGCTATGTCTGTCATCAGATCTGAGGCTGAATTAGAGTCCAAGTTGACCAACGCTGCCAACGTCTCTGCTGAACATCCAGTTGTGATTTCCAAGTTTATTGAAGGTGCCCAAGAGATTGATATCGATGCTGTTGCCTCTCAAGGTAAGGTTTTGGTTCATGCTGTTTCTGAGCATGTTGAGAACGCCGGTATCCACTCTGGTGATGCCACATTAGTGTTACCACCACAGAACTTGGACCAATCTGTTATGGCTAGACTAAAGGAGATTGCTGATAAGGTTGCCGCTGCTTGGAATATCACTGGTCCATTCAACATGCAAATCATTAAGGCGGACAACCCAACCACCGGTGTTCCAGACTTGAAGGTTATTGAATGTAACATTAGAGCTTCTAGATCTTTCCCATTTGTCTCCAAGGTTTTGGGTGTTAACTTTATTGATGTTGCAGTCAAGGCTTTAATGCAGGCTGACGTTCCAGCTCCGGTTGACTTGATGTCGAAGGACTACAAGTATGTTGCCACCAAGGTTCCACAATTCTCTTTCACCAGATTAGCAGGTGCTGATCCATTCTTGGGTGTTGAGATGGCCTCCACGGGTGAGGTTGCTTGTTTCGGTAAGGATGTGATTGAGGCCTACTGGACCTCTATGCAGGCCACCATGAACTTCCATTTGCCAAAGCCACCTTCTGGTATCTTGTTTGGTGGTGACTTGACCAAGGAGTACTTGGGTACTGTCTCCAAGACCATTGAAAACTTGGGTTACAAGTACTACACTGCATCCCCAGAGGTTGCCGAGTACCTGAAGAAGTACACCAGTTCTCCTGTTGATGTTATCGAGTTCCCTAAGGATAACAAGAGAGAGTTGAGAGAAGTTTTCCAAAAGTACGACATCAAGTGTGTCTTCAACTTGGCCAGAGACAGAGCCGACTCATTACAGGACGAGGACTATGTGATGAGAAGAAACGCTATTGATTTCGCCATTCCATTATTCAACGAACCACAGACTTCTCTGTTGTTTGCCCAAGCATTGGCTGCCAAGTTGCCTTCCAAGATTGCCAACGCTGCCAAGGAGGAGGTTGTCATTCCAGACGAGGTGCAAAGATGGAGTGAGTTCATTGGAGGCAAACCTGTCTAAGGCTTTGTGACAACGTCCACTCTACCACTTATAATAATCATAAACCCCTAAACGTCATGAATCCAAAACTCAAAGATAGATTTCCTGTTGTTTACCGACTGAGTCTGTTTAAATGAATACATACTTAATTTTCTGTTTGCTTTTAATAACCTGTGCGTAGATGTAGTATTGTGTTTCAGTTATTGTTGGGATTCGCTTGGATATGCAGTTATTATGGGTAGTTGGAATTTTATTGTTGTAGTATGCAAAGGGGTGTGTAGTTGTCGTGACGGCTAACAGGGAAGCCATTCTCGTGTGCCATTCCTGTAACCACCTGCTGTGACACGAGTGAATGCAGCTGCTCTACCTAGCCATTCTACCCACCTACACCCACCTACACCCACCTACACCCACCTGCTGTGACACGAGTGAATGCAGCTGCTCTACCTGGCCATTCTACCCACCTACACTGACACGAGTGAATGCAGCTACTCTACCTAGCCATTCTACCCACCTACACCCACCTACACCAGGGCCCCTCGCCCCGCCTAGTTCCTCCCAGCACGCATATCGCCGCCAGAGCCCACAACTCAGGGCCCAGAGCCCCGGCCCAGATGTCGCTCGGCGGCGCTCCGCTAATGGCACGTCACCGGGCTGAACAGTCAACCCACTGAGGATCTCCCATTTGTATCTTTTTTTTTAGCTTTTCTCCTTTTTTTGAGATATTAAAGGTTGACGGGCCAGGGATAAGAGAGCAAGCGGAGCTGGAGTACACCGCTAGAGCAAAGTTAAGTTGGGGGCGAATACAAAGTTGAGCTTGTAATTGTGCACACATTGAAAGAACTAGAATGGGAGTTTGTGGGTCTAAGGAAGAAACGCCACAGCCTCAAAAGACTACTGCCAGAAGACCGGCAGCATCTCCGTCCAGCCAATCTGGATCCACAACAAGTGCCACGGCGACAGGGCCGACAGCAGCCAAAGGCACGAGCGACAGCGGCAGCAAGGACAGCAGTGTAGCTGCAGCGGCAGCTGCAGCTAACGGAAGTGGAGGCAGTGCCAGTGATGAGCTGGACAATTCTGCTGGCGAGGGTGCCTCGAGTTCAAAGAAGCCGTCTCGGAAGGCCAAGGGAGAAGTGAAGATGCTACTATTGGGATCAGGGGAATCCGGTAAGTCTACAATGCTCAAGCAGATCAAGATTATACACCAGGAAGGGTTCACAAAGAGAGAGCTGTACGATTACAAGCCGTTTGTGTTCAGGAATATTTGCGAGTGTGCCCAGTCTATAATCACGGCATTGAGACAGTTTGAGCTGGAACCGCAGCTATCGAACCTGAGCCACGAGGACACCGAGACTATTATGAATTTTGAAGTTCCAATGGACACAGATTACGACCAATTGGACCCTCAATTGGTGACCAAGATTAAGTTGCTAGTTGACGACCCGATCACCAAGAAGATGCTGGATGAGAAACGCAAGGACTTCTACTTGCTAGACTCTGCCAAATATTTCTTTGATAATATGGACAGAATTGCTCTGGAAGGATATGTTCCAAATGTGGCAGATGTTCTAAGGACAAGAAAGCAAACGTCGGGTATTTACGATACAAAGTTCCAATTAGAAGATTTTGATGTGCATTTGTATGATGTTGGTGGGCAAAGGTCAGAGAGAAAGAAATGGATCCATTGTTTTGACAATGTGACTGTGATTATGTTCTGTGTCGCTTTATCGGAGTACGATCAGGTTCTTTTGGAGTCTTCCTCGCAAAACAGACTAGAGGAGTCACTCAATTTGTTTGAATCTGTAATCAACTCTATGTGGTTCAGAAGAACAGCCATCATTCTCTGTTTGAACAAGATTGATATCTTTATTGAGAAGTTGCCAAATTCGCCTTTAGAAAACTACTTCCCGGACTACGCCGGTGGCAACGATGTCAACAAGGCTGTCAAATACATCCTTTGGAGATTCAAGCAGTTGAACAGAGCCAACTTGGCCATCACACCGTACGTGACCCAAGCGACAGACACCTCCAACATGAAGTTGGTGTTTGCTGTTGTGAAGGAAACCATCTTACACAACTCCTTGATGGACAGTGGTATTGTTCAGTCTTGACAGCATTGATATAAATTGACTAAAAGCCCCAACAAGCTGGAAGCCCAGGCCCACAGCCCCATGACTGAATGAAGCCGTGCTGTTGCCCCTACATATATTGAGTATATGTGACTTTTCGTGGCGTTGCTTCTTCTTCCCAGTGTCTGAAATGCAAGCCTGTATGTGTACATTAACCGTTGCAAAGCTACTCGCAAACCAGCCCCGTGTCTTGAACACGCCGCCCGAGTCTGGCTCCCTGCCTTATTCTTCTACTTGGTATATCCATTTTTGATTTATACGCCAATAAACAGCCCGAGTCTTGAACGCATCTCTTGCGAGCCTGCCGTGTGTGTCTGGCCGTCTCCGGACCCACCGCCTTCTGCTTCTGCCCAACCTCTGCTTGCCGCTCACTGCTGTCCACCAGTTCCGCCGCAAAATAGATTGTGCCCCGCACGACCCCGTTTATCAATTTCACTTGCTTTTTCCGTCCTTAAGCCGAACGGTAATGATTAACCTTAAATGTGTAGAATGAAGGGGTATTAAGTGGGGAGGAGCCTTGAGCAGGAGAGGAAAAGGCAACTGGAGTTTGACATCTCGGCGATTGGGTTTGCTAGTTTTTGCTTGGAAAAATTGTGAGCACAGAGCTTTGTCAGAGCCAGGGCCGTGTGATCAACCGGAAGTAGTAGAGACCAGAGACCAGTTATCGCTATCCACATAATCATATATTTATGCGCATAGCTTGGGACATATAAGCCAGGGGACCAAACGAGTGCAAGAATGCTGTCGGTAATAGTAGCGGTGGTTGTGATTTACTTGAGTGCAGTTGTGTCTGTTCATTTGGCTTCCGGGGGCCGGTTCTCCATCGGGTTCATCTCGTGGCTATGCATCCATAATGTGAAGGTGTCTCTGGGGCACACCACAGTCAGCATCAAGTCGGTGTCTGTGAAAATCAAGGTGAGAAACCTGTGGGGGCTGTGCTTTTCAGGTGCCTTGCCGGTGAACAGTAGTGTGATGGAACTGGTGGTTAGCGGGCCTTGCGTGGCGTTCAGTGGACGTGTCCAAGGAACACACGAGTCCCAGAAGAGCAGCACAGAGCCAGCGAAGCACACACCGATCACCCAAGGCGATATTGAGTCTATCAGAAAGAAGCTGTGGTTGGTCCACAGAGTTGCTAAATGGATACCTTTTGGAATTAAGATGCTGAATTTCAAGTTGGTGTCTGCTGATAACAGTACCGTGCAAATCGACAAAGTGACTCTTAATTTCAAGTCGTTCCAGGACACCAAGGTGAGTACAGCCGCTGTGTTTGAAAGTGCTTCAGCTCTGAGCGGGTTGCGAATCAACAAGGTGGATGCTATACAAAACGCAAATTTCAACTTGAAGACTTGTCTCCCTGAAGTTGGCAACGATAAGCTTCTGGATAACGTTGAATTCACTACGTTTTTTAATGATATCAACATTGATCTGGATTCTCTCACACACTCAGCGAAATACACAGACGCACACCCCTCAGATAAAGACGATCAATTAAGTACAGGCGATCAGCAGAATGATAGTAAAACAAAGTCGTCACAACAAAATATACAACTTTTACTGAAGGCAATTTCAGTAAAGCACATTGGAATATTGATTGCAAGAACCACAGTTACTACTTCTCAGCTTCAATTGACTTCAAACAGCATATCTTATGAGTTGAAGCAGGTGGTTAATCACAAAGATCAGCAATGGTCAGGCCGCCACAAATCACACCTAGGAGTCGAAACCCTGAGACTTGAGCACAGACAATTTAATTCTACATATCTTGAGATTGGATTCATCAATCACATGGGTCTTTCAAATACTATTGAATTGATCGAAATCTGCAATAACTTGTCCAATGAAGATTTCATCACTGCCACGATATTAAAGACGGATTTTCTAGTGAGAAATGCAACAACTATTGGAACGCTCTCTGTTTGGTCATCTCTAGAGGATTTGGTTGCAATTTCTTCAAACATAAAGGAAAATAAACATGCTGCACATTCTGCTAAAAACCCAAAAAACGGCTCTGTTGCAGGGAAGCCTGCCAAAACATCTTTGTTTTTGCTGCTTTTGCACAGGATCAGAAACAGAGTCCAATTTTTACGAACAGGACTTCATATTAAGATGGATGAGTCTTTGCAATGTAACTTGATTTTTGAGGATGTTTTATTTGACTCTTCATTGTCAGACAACGCATCTTCTTTATTCGAAACCACCGATGAAGGTTCAAGCAATAAATCCGTTTTCCAGGTTATTCGAAACTTCGAACTCGATATCATAGAGAACAACAGAAAACATGACAGGGTGTTGGTCTTGGATCGATTTGATTTGTCTTTTATTCTAACTGTTAGTGATACCGAAGCAGTAATTGAAAATTTCACAATTAGCTTAAGCTCCGCTGAATTATTGTTAGAGGAAATCAGTCTTTTTCAAAAGCTTCATGCCATTGCCGCCAAATATTCACTTGTTGATGGCGATCCAAAGTCGGAAATTGAATTGTTTAATGAAGAAGTTGAAAGTGGAGAACCTTTGGCTATCCTTGAGCCTACAATTAAGAAATATCTGCTTCCTGAAATTATTAAGTCTGTCAAGATCAACTTTAATAATTTGAAATTGATTGCTTGCTTCTTGAATCCTGTCAAATATTATAACAACGTTGACCAATCAGAACTCAATAAGTACAAGAGAGGTATATGTTTTGAGCTCTGCAAGACTTCTGTATTTATCGATAATGAAATGTCAATTCAGTCTTGTAAGTTGCAATTTGACAATTTGGTTCTTTCCCTAATTAAAGATTATAAATCCGAAAAGACCACAGAGACCTTTGATAAAGTTTTAGCAGTGCCAAATTTTAAGATGAAATACACCTACTTGAATAGAAGGCTATCTATTGTGTTTCCGGTCATTGACTTCACATTCTCAGCAGAGATAATGTGGACTATAATGTTTATAACATACATCATTTCTTCTGCCATTCCAAGCCGTTCTTCTAAGAAGATCCATTCGAAGAAGAAGACCAATGAAAAGAAAAGTGGTGATAAATTGCAGGTTCTAATTGTTATTCATCTGCTTATGGGTAAAATCCAGTTACCTAATGACATAGATATTGCTCTTGAACTTGATTCTTTTGAAGCCTTTTATTTACCTGCTTTGGGTGACACCGCAAGGGTTCACTTTACTGCATTAAGAGCGTATGGCGCAAACCCTTACTCTTCTGACAAATGGAGCCCTATAGTCATTATGACCAAAACTAATACCGTCATTACTTTGCGTGACCTTTTAGAAGGCGAGAGTAAAGTAGAATTACAGTCACAATCGTTGCGGTTCGAAATTCCGTTTGAATATGTCTTTTTCCAATTATTTGACAATTTAAGGGGTCTAATGAAATCTTTTAACCAGGCTAAATTAATATTACAGAAGATTATGACAATAGAAGAAGGTACAAAGGATTTCAAAGTTGATACTCTGATGCCCACGGAAGTTTTCTCTCCAACCAAAATACCAAGAATTCAGATTCGTACCAAGAAGTTTAGATTCTGCATGCATGATGATCCATTTGAATTTGAATTGAATGCTAATTTCTCTTTGGGAAAGTACGAACAAAAGAGCAGAATGGCTAAGCTTGAGGAGTTTGCCAACTACGAAAAAACCATCAAGGATGAGTTTCCTGTCAAGTACCCGTTGCTCAAGTTTTCCGAGTGTGGTGATTTGTTGGAACCTAATGGCTATGATAAGGAAAAACTACTCAAAAAGGCATCTATGGTTTATGAATTTGAAGCTAATTTTTCGAATTTACCAAATAATGCCATCCGTTCTCCTCTCATGAAGGAGGTTTTAACGGAGGAGGAATTACAATTATTAAACTATTTATCAGAGATACACGAGAAGATTGAAGTACCAAAAGAAAAACTTTTGCTCTATATTAGCAACTCCTGGATAAAAAAGGTGAATATCAATCGAACTTTCAGAGACATGAATTTTCGTGATCGCTTATTAAAGGAAGGCATGAATGATCCTCTGATTTCTAGGCAGTTCTTGGAAAAGTACCCAGTTTTGTCTTCAAAGGGAATTGATCCTCTATTTTGCTTGGACTTTGATGATTTGGATCTTACTTTAGATGAGCCAGATTTTGGACTCAAAAATTATGCCGATTTTATGCACATGATTGGTAACGGTATGCCAAAGGATATGAAATATGGAATTCTTTTCCCTCTAAATATGAAAATTGCATGTTGGCGTGTGAAAGTCCAACTAAAGGATTATCCTCTACCGTTCATTATGCTAGGAGGAGACGAAAAAGATAAGAAAGATGCTGTTGTGTTTTCCGGTGACTTTGTGATTGCTGAGCAGATGTACACTCTCGAGGAGATCAGATATAATTTTGTTCCATTTGTATCCCAGTATGATGCTTCGGACTTACGAGACTCCATGTACAGCTGCCACTGTTCTAGAACCATGACTGCTATTAAGTTTTTTACAGATATGAATGTGAATGTCGAGTCACTGAGATCGTGTATCGTGTCTTGGTCGGTCTCTTCACAACCGGCATTAGGCTATGCTATGGATAGTTTTGATGTCTTATCAAAGCCTCCACTGGATATAAGTCCGAAAATTGGGTTTTGGGATAAAATACCTTTGATGTGCCATTGCAGATTTAATTTTTCCATGAAAAATGGATTATCTTTATTTTTGAAGTCTACACAATCACCATACGATATTCTTGGTATCTCTTCAGGATTTGCGTTCATATGGGGCGGAGACACAAGTTTGAAGATTAACAGCACGGGTAAGTCGGAGGATCTTTTAATTGTTGAGAGTAAGAGTTTCGAAATTGTCATTCCAAATTTCATTTCTGACTCTTTTAACACAATCATTTCGGAGGGCAGTACCGCAGGGACAACTTTTAGCATTCACAAAAAGATTCTGAAGTTGCAAAGTGATCCTGTTATCTGGAAAATGGGTTTTGTTTTTGAAAGAAATCTTAATGGTGAATCTGTTTATATTCCAGGAAATGTTGAGAGAACACGAGACTTTAAGCCACACTATGAGGTGTCTTTGAAGAACGGGTCCTTGTTTGAATCAGAGGAAGAAAAAGACGGATGGGACTCATATCAAGATTGGAGGAGTCAATACATTCACATGGCAGTGTCACTTGAGTCCCAAAATTCCTCTTTAAATTCTGCTCACTTATCTCCGCTTGCTTTTGAGCACTTCTACACATGGTGGTCCACATTCAAGAGCTCCCTAGGACTTCCAGTTAAGGAAGGTAAAATGTTCAAGAACAAGTTTTTAGATTATTCACCGTCTCAAAAGTTTGGTGCTCATTTGTTTTCAATCAGTTATGAGCTTCTTTTACAACCTCTTTATTTGACCCACGTTTATATGCACTCAGATGATTTGAAAGCCAACAGTAAAGTTGCATTCACCGGTTTGAAATGCTACGTGAAGTCCTTTTCTATGGATTTGCATCAGACGAAAAAGGAGACTACAATCTATGATCAAAACCGGGATGAGTTTAGAACCGATTGGTCATTAACCATGGACAAAGGTGTTGTCGATTTTAAGGAGACCGACCTGAGAATCTTGTCAGCAATTTACAATGAAACATCTGCGGCGGGTATTTTGGCTAGAGAAATCGGCCTGGATTCTTTAAGCTCTACTTCTGAATTTGAGAAACAGTCGACTACGACAAGTGAAAATACCCACGAGTTTTCTGAAAGGTTTTGGCTTGATTTGGATGATTTTGTGGAAATAGAATCGCCCATTAAAACAAATGAAGAGCCATCTTGGAAAGTCACACCACTTGCTTCTTCTCCAAGATTTTACTACGTGAAGGACAGTACAGATAGCTCGATGAAATATCCTTTTGATCAAATTGAAAAGAGTACGCATACTTGTTTGCTTAATCATGCTCACTTAGAACGGGCAGCTTCATCATTAGCTGATACCAGAATTAATGAGATTAGTGATCTAATTGCGTACCGAAAGTCAGAGCTTGCCACATTGGCCCAGAATAATCAAGACGCCCAAGATGAAACCATTAAGAGGTTGGCATCAATTTTGGCTTCAGATCTTAAAACACTTAGAAACAGACTACATGTTTTAAGGTGTTTGAAGGATCAATTTAATGAAGGTGTATTCCCTGCGTATGACGAGTTTATGAATGATCAAGATATCAGTGATGAAGAGAATGGATTACTGAGCAGAGTGAACACGAGTATATCCGGAATGTCCAAGGCCAATTCAAGGATCTCTTTTGCCCCGGAGGTTATTTCGACATATAGAAATAGATTCTGTGTTTACAGAATGTCTTTGACCTGGAGTCCTAAAATCAAGAGCAAACTGCGCAAATATATTGAGAATGTTTCCGACAGAAGGTCTATGGTGTTTAATTTGAGTAGAAGAGCTATAAATTTAGCAGATGAACTAAACAACAGTCAGCATAAAGTTAAGTCGGTTTGTGAACCGGCTGCCAACTGTCGAGACAAACGTCACAATTTTGAAGCTCCTTCCGAAGTTTTAGAGGATTTTGATATAAAATTGCACGATGTTGATGGTTTAGATAATGTCACTACAGATGACAGCTATTTGCTCAAATTTATCCTTCCCCAAGTCTGTGTCGTCAATGATACCGATAATTGTATCATAGTCACTTCAAATCAAATTGTGGTCAGGTCTGTTGATGTCAACACTCTATGCACTTCTGCTTCTACTTCGAACGTATCAAGTGATGCTATAATTCCAGTTGAAACAAGAATGGGAGCTCTTCTTTCAGATGCCTTTTTCTATGTGATTGACAAGGATGATATGATAAATAATAAATTCAAGTTCTTTAACTCATCTGAATGTTCCAACTGGCCTCCTCAGCTTCCGCTTGAAATGTATTACGCTCCTGGAGCTCTTTGCGAGGCTATGGTTGTTCAGAACATATCCTTTGGTTTGATTTTTACAAAACCTGACAGACTTCATTACAACAAAGATAATGCATGTGAGATGGTTACATTCAAAGAATCAATAAAGATATTTTCGCCTGAAATATTTATAACGGTCACGAGTCACCAGTATAACATTGTTTACGATGTCATCATGGCATTAATCAAGTACGATAAAAGCGACAGCCAGAAATCCAAAGAAAAGGTTAGAAACTTTGTGAAGTTTTCAGACTCTGAAGATTTCTTGAAAATGGCTGCGGTGATAGATAAAATCCAACACGAGATTAGAAGTTTGAAAGAGTTTAAAAGAATACTACTGATTCCAGCAGTGCACAACAAGTTACAAGCGACTAAAACTGCTGAAATAACGGACATAAATGTGGAAATAGAAAGATTAAAGTTGCATCTAGGCAGTCTTGTGTCATTTATGCAACAGATGAAGGCATTGAAGTACAATGATTCCTATGATGTTAGACAATGGTCTTTTATTGTCAGTTTGATCCGTTTGGAGCTGCTGCTAGAGAACAATGTGAAATTTCTTAATATCCAAACAACTGACACTTACTATACCACGGTTCAGAAGCCAGATGGTGCCAGCAGGAATCAATTCTATATTCATGATTTGGCCGCTATAGATGAACATCCTAATGCGAAATATAATACTATTATTTCCAGACTGGAGGAATCTAAGGAACCGATGGCATTTGTGGATTGGGAGATGTTGGAACCGGTGGGTGGTATTGAAATTGTTGGCCACAAATCTATTAAGATTGCACCTGTGGAGCTGGCAATTGACTATAAGATGGCAGAATGTCTATATTCATTTATTTTCCCGGACAGCAATCTTAGCACGAGAGAAAAGGATTTTGATAAATCATCCTCTGATTTTGAAGTCAATTCTTTATTTTCTCGGGATTCCATGAACTCAGATACTGATAGTAGAACAGATGTGGTTTCCATGGCGTCCTCACAGGATTCTAGCCAGAACCCTAAAATGAACAAGATATCTAGAAAATTGAACCGGCTAATTGTGAAAGCCAAGTCGAATGGAGGTCAACAGGGAATTGCTCCAACGAGCTCTAAGAGCTCACCAGCAAGTAGCATAAGCCAGGCGCAGACAGTTTCCACCAAGAGAAAATGCAACCTTAAGGGCGACCACAAGAATACTGTTGATGGTTCAAAAGTGGAAGAAAAAGACCGAAATGTTTTACAGATGGAAAAAAGAGCCAGCATGTACCAGATGATCCAGAAGCTTGAGATCGAGCCTATCAAACTTTGTATCACGTTTAAGGGTGTAGGCGTGTTAAAAATGGTCAATGTGAACCGACTTATCATCAACATTCCCGATATGGTTTACGAAAACAGAATATTGTCAACCGAGGAATTTTTTGCTGAGTTCAGGGTCAAGATCATCAAGATAATAGTTAAGCATGCTCCAGCGTTCTTGTCCAGCAAACTAACCAACAAGACAAACTCAAACAGCAAAATATACACTTTGAAGTTTTTGAGCGACTCTGCAGAGCCAGCAAGCAAGAGTGACCAGACACGTGAAACCCACTCGCATGTTCACCATTCCAAGGGACACACTTTTGTGGATGCAGACCTCCTAGAGCCCGGGCACTTTGAGCACAGACACCAGTCTGCGACCGACGCTTCCCAGCACAGCAGCGGCGAAGCGGCTGCCACACCGCTCAAACAGACCACTCTGATGGACGAGAAGCTCGAGCAAGAGTACTTCACCAACGTGGATGACCTGTAGATACGCTATTCCTGCTGCTACCACTCTGTTGCACTCCATTTGTACTACACTGTTGCTGGCTCTCTTACCAGAGCTGGGCCACGCGCTTACCTCAAACATGACATAACACGATTAGATAAACTATTAGATAAACACAACACAACCACACACCCGTGCATCCGCACAGCAGGCGCACGTAATCATCTCGTAATACAGTAATGCCCCGTAAGCACTGAGCAGGGCACACGGTAAAAGGGGAATGAATAGTTGGATGAACCCAGGATTGCTGGAGAGGATAGAGCAGCTGACACTGCGACGTAGGAGCATAGGATACCGGAGTACAACCTGGATAGTCTGAGTTGCTGAAGCCAAGAAAGGAGGCTTGATTGCACGAGATTTGCTTAGATTTGCAAGGCCTTTTGGTTCTTCTAGACTGACCGAGGCTTGGGTTGCAGAACTAGACAGCTTGGGATCCCATTGCAATTGCATTGCAGTTCAATTGCAGCAGTAGACCATCAGAATGGACTTTTTCAAAGAGATTGCTAACAAGGCTCAGCAGATACTGGATAATAACAACACTGGCACTAAGCGGCTTTCAAAGGATGAGATACTGTGCAATGACTTTAAACTACCTTCCGGGGAGCTCATTATTGACCAGTCCTCTGCGGAAATAACCGTCTCCACAAAGTACTACAGGGCAAGAGTCGCACAGTCGAATAACACCATTGATCAATTGGGCTCATTCAATGGCAAAATCACGCTAACTAACAACTTTCTTGTGTTCAAAGATTCATACGATAGCATAACTTGTTCGTTCGTGATTGCCTTACCTACAGTACAGAAAGCCCAAAGAGTTCACAGATCATACGATTTTGCAGTGATGCTAACAACAACCAATGACTTGGAGATTACTATTCAATTCTTAGGAATAAAATCACAATGTGAAAGATTTGGCCAGAACCTAGTTAGATCCCTAAAACATAGCGTCTTGGAAGTTGACCGCATAACAGAGTTCCAAAAAAACCTATATTCTGAGTACTTGTTATTCAAAAATCACTCTTCTAACCTTGTCATTTTAGCACCTCCAGCAGGCGGTTTAGGCTGGATTTTTAAGTTTCCGGGAAATGCACTAAAGATGAACGATAGATTAAAGATGAAGAAATGGTTTGATCTTTTCAGAGAAAATGGCCGTAACTTTTCTATGGTGCGTGAAATCACCTTTTATAAATTGGTTAGCTACGGCTTGCCTAACAAATTGAGAGGTGAACTTTGGGAAACTTGTTGTGGCTCGTTATTTTTGCGCTACAAGTATATCGATGAATATAACAGATTATTGGTGGATCACGACGGAGAGAAGTCCATCGCAATAGAAGAGATTGAAAAGGATTTAAATAGATCGTTACCTGAATATCCAGCGTATCAAAATGAAGAAGGTATAAATAGATTGAGAAGAGTCTTAACCGCCTATTCATGGAAGAATCCTGAAATCGGATATTGTCAAGCCATGAATATTGTCACAGCGGCACTTCTGATTTACATGTCGGAGGAGCAAGTCTACTGGTGCTTGAATATTTTATGCGATAAAATCATTCCAGGCTACTACTCCAAAACGATGTATGGTGTCTTGCTAGACCAAAAGGTTTTTGAAGGTTTAGTGAAAAAGAATCTTCCAATGGTTGGAGACCATTTCGCTAAGTATGATATCCAATTATCTATTGTTTCATTACCTTGGTTTCTGTCTTTCTTTTTGAATACCATGCCACTAGTTTACGCATTCAGAGTGATTGATATGCTATTTTTACATGGCCCTCGTGTTTTATTTCAGGTTGCGTTGGCTGTCATTAAGGTTAATGGTGAAGCATTGTTACAATGTGAAGATGACGGTGAATGTATTGCTGTGTTTAAAGAATATTTTGCTTCCTTGGATGAAATGGAACCCTCATATATCAACAAAGAGAGAATGAGAACGAGATTTGATGCTCTATGGGAGGTTGCATTTAGAGAGTTTGTCGTGGTTGGTGACAAGTCAATTGAACAGTTTAGACAAAAGTTTAAAAATGAAGTGTTCCAAGGTATCGAAACGTTTGTCAAGCGTACAGAAATTAGAAATCTTCCAAAGACACCAAATCTGAACAATGAATATATATCCAATTTATATGACAGATACTACAGTGTTCTCAACAATGACTCCCAGGCTCCTAATATAGGAAGTATAGCAATGGATTTTGATGCCTTTGAAGTGGTCATGTCTAGACTTGTTGACTGGGTGAACGCTTCCGAAAGAGCTCCAGAGCAGACTAAATTCTTGAAGAGATTGTATTCTAAGTGGTCAGATGAAAATGGCGTGATGTCACTAGAATCACTAGCTGTTGGACTCAACAAGCTATTGGACCATGATATTATGAACTTGCTTTCTAATTTCATTTCGCTTTATGATGATAAAAAAGACGGCAAGATCGACAGAGAATCAGTTTTGCAGTTAGCAGAAGACATCATCTTCATTAGCTCTCCATGGAGAGATGGTTTTATATTTGATGAAATAACAAATAAGGAAATTGAATCAGAGATTGCGAAGAAAATCATTGAACGTAAGCAATATATGAAAGATCAAGGAGTTGAGACGGCAGATGATGACATTAAAATACCAACTGAGGTTAAATTTAACCATGATAAATGGAGAGCTAAACAGTCAGAGAGATTTTTAGCATCGGGATCTAATTTCCTAAAAATGGCTTTCCAATATGCTCAACCACTGGAAGATCCCAATACACCACTGATTGATCTTGGAGATGATGAAGAAAATGAAAAGAGTAAATACAACGCCGCTTTGGATCCTAGTCATCCTACTTACATCACTCCGTCGACATTCCGCATGATCATATTAGCAGATGAAACATATGAATCGTTTTTTGCCACTCAATTCTGGAGATCATTCCACTTGGACGAGAAAATCAACGGAGACTTGGGTATGGTTAAAAATATTAGAGGCATGTTCAACAACTTTTTGGCGGATGGTAGGAGAGTTGCCATTGAGGTTCGTAAGCGTATGGACGATGCTACGAAAAACACACAAACACCAGAAAATAGCTCTATCTCTAGTGGAAACGAGAGCGATAACAGAAAAGCAAGATCGCAGACCTTAAGTTCTGCCCCTGATGAAGATGAAGATGACTTTGGTAACTTTGTTGCGCCATCGGCCGATATATTAGGAGATGTACCAACCGGTAGCGATATTATAGATGTGCTGCACGACCCAAAGGAACTTGAAAAAGAAAGAGAGTTAGCCAAGCAGCTATATGACACTAATTTGTAACCACTAGTTGATATTTCAACTTTGAGATTTTAATATATATTCTTTAACAACTTGAGAGCTTCTATATAAAATTCAAGTTAATTAGTAAGTTGAGATTCCGTTTATATTGATGAATATTTGGTGGATAAAGATAACAATTAGAAGTTTGAAAAGTAAGCAAACATACACAGGTGCATACACAAGGAAAAGTTTTGGAAATGATCAAAGAAAAGTAACTGGTAACCACGAGTAAACAAACGTTCATCTACTTCTTAGAGCCAAATAATTTCCTCAACTTACCAAAGGTTTTCTTCTTCTTTTGATCTTCCTTGGAGGGCTCATTCACCGGCTTCAGCTGTTCACTGAAGAATCTGGTGCCATTACTGGAACTAGCAGTTGTACCATTTATATGGTTTACGCTAGCACTTCTAGGGGCAGAAACTTTGGAAAAGATTGGAACATCGGTTTCCGAATCTGAATCGTTGAATCTTGACTTGAATCCTCCACCATTACTTGAGTATGATAAACCATTACCGGTGTTTCTAAAAGAAGCACCATAATCAGGTTGACCAGACTGATCCATATCAACAGAATCTCTCAAAGTCAATCTTTTACTTCTGGTAGCAGACTGTGGCGGAGCTGACGTGGCTTTTTCAAAAGACGACGTTCTCTTTAAATTTGGTTCTAGATGTTCCGGATATGGATTATTATAATATGCATTTTGTTGCACTGGATAATTGGCCTTTTTGTATAGTTCAGCAGCCAAAGCCTGAGCGCTAGCAGAAGTTTTGACCGGTTGCTTCTGTTTATAAACGGGTTTCGGCTTTTGATTGGCAGGTTGATATTGCTTTGCAGCTTTAGCCGCTGCCATTAGATGAGGCGCAGGTCCAGCGCTGTCTTGTGCACGCGCTTGTTGGCCGCTAGGAGGTCTCTGCTGCGAGTAACGGTTACGTTGGTTATTTGATTGCTGTTGTGCGTATTGTGGAGGAATACCTGACAGTCTCTGCTGAGCTCTGTTTGTTGTTGGCGATTGGTAATCTCTCATGCTAGTCCTAATAGCAGGCGATTTGCCATTACTGACATCATTTTGCGGGTTGCCATTTCTTGTTGGGGTGAAACGCAGAGGTGAATTTTGATCAGCCACATTGCGTCTGTTTGGAGATTGTAATTGAGGCTGAGATAAATCAATAGAAGAACTAGATGCCATTGCATTCAACCGGGTGTTTTTAGCGGTAGCCTGGTTCCAGAAAGCATCTGATGTATTTGAATCCATTACATTCAAGGATACCTTTGAATTAGAATTTTTCAAAACAGACTTTCTTCTTGACACTGATGCTGCAGATGAGTTGGATGCAGCCAGTTCGCCTGCCACACCATCACCGGAGTGAGATGGGGTTTGATTGATTATCTCATTAAGTACCTCGCTAGGAATGCTTGCCATCGAAGATTGTCTTCTTTCAGACCGCTGAGGAATTACAATATCTTCAATGTTAATCCCTTTAGTGGGTTCGTCATTTGTTGACTTCATACTTTTTGTAGGTAAAACAGTCAAAATTGGTCTCAATTGTTGCGCCATGCTCACAGGTCTACTTGAAGTTGGCGTGCTTTCACTATCATCTATGAAACTGTCCAGGGCAATAGTTGGGGTTAGAACAAGGTCACCTGAGTTAACTCCTGAAGCTGTTTCTTTAAATTTTTCAGTATTATGATCATCAGAATAACCGTTTAATAAATCAGAGACCAGAGATGCCTTGGATTCAGCATGTTTAGAGCCAACAATGCCATTCGAACTCTCATTTCTGCTTTTTTCGTCGTGATTTATTTCTTCCTCAGTATTGTCTCCAATTTCATCAGCCGTACTTTCATCATTTAAGGGATTGGTCATGTAATCACTATTAAAATCTTGGCTAATGCTTTCATCTTCCACTTTGATAGCCTTAGGCACATCTGAATTTTTCTCTTCAAATTTTATCTTTTGTCTTTCCTGTGCAACAAGGACGTCTTCAGTGTCTTGGTCAGTTTCCTTTTCTTCTTCGAGTTCTTTCTCATCATCTTCATCTTCATCACCAGATGAAACCACAGATTGAACAGAGCTATCGTTTTCAATTTCCAACTCACTGCGTCTGTGAGCGTCTAGCAACAGTTCTAACTCCTTCTGTTTAATCAATTCTTCTAGCCTTTGTTCTGCCAATTGTCGCTCAGTTTGGGTGTACAGTTCATCATCCTCTTCATCGTTTATGCCAACTTCAATTGGCATATTCTTGTCATCAGGAATGGAAATAATTCCTTCATCATCATTTAAAAAGTCACTAGAATCTGCAATATCGGTTGGGACTTGACCGTCTTGGACCACCTGAACGCCATTAGAAATAATAGTAGGAGACACAATAGATGTTTCAGGGATATTGGTAGGCGTTAAACCTCTAAAAGCTATTTCTCTTTCAATTTTCTCCAATTCTTCGTTTTCTGTTCTTTCTTTTAAAGCTTTCTCTTCCACCAATCTCTCCTTCTCTAACTCAGCAAGATATTCATCTTTTAATTTATCCAGATCGGTGGCTGTGATTTCAAAGCCATTTGCTAACCCATTCGAATCTGTGGTCTCCTCATCCTCTACGATAGTAGGCTCAAATGACATTGAATTCTGTCCTTGTGTATGCATTGACTGTAAACTAGTTTTCTGCTTTAAAGTTCTTTTAGTGGGAGTAGATACTGAAACCTGAGCATTCCTAGGAGCCTTCAATGGAGATGCGTTATTATTGGTTACCAATGGTTGTGATGGCGACGGAGCTACCTGAGACATCTGTTTTTGAGGAGTTTTGGCATGGGTGAGTTTTTGAATAGGATTTGAGCCATTAAAAGAAGATGTTCTTTTCACTATGTCACTTCTAGCCTTTGCAGACAATGTGTTCATAGAAGAGGATCTAGCCAAAGCGCGTTGCGTTGAAGATGATGCAGGAGCCGGGGAAGCAGGAACTTCGATACATACCAAACCGTGAGCTGAAGGCACCCACTTTTTCACCATTTTTGGTGTTTGCGGAGGAGCCTGTTTAGGACGTTGCTGAGACTGAGTCAATGGCTTTGGTTCATTATCAATTAGTTCAGTGCCCGGCGAATCCTTATAAAAAGAGACTCTACGCCCCACCTGTTGCTGCTGAGCACTCTGAGATAGAGAGTCTGAGGATATCCTTCTTGCAGGTATCTTTGATCTTGATTGAGCAGTAAAGGACTGACTTCTCGAAGACGCCTGTTGTGGCTTGATTTGCTGTGATTGAGGGGATGAAGTCGCCATTGGAGAAGGGCCATTGCGGTTCACCAGGCTGGAAGATCTCACTGTTGCAGAAGTGACACTATTGGATCTCAAAGTAGCTGGACCTTTTCTGCTATTTAGAAGTGAATTTCGACGGGCATTGCTGGTGTTACCAGCAAAGCTGGAGCTTCGTGAATGCGGTTGAGCCATCACCATACCCACCGGTTGATTGTTGCTATCTTTGAGTGCCTTACCGACTACCGATGCAGCAACCAAGGCGCCCGACGAGGGAGCCGGAGAGTTGGATTGAGCGCTGACCCCTGTGTAGGAGACTGTAGTGGCTGGTCTTGAGTGTCTTCTCTTGCTGAACATTGTACTAGGCGAGAACAAACTGGATGTCGTATATAGAGGTCTCTTCAGGTTTAGTTCCTAGGAGCCCTGTGCTGTTGTACTGATACAGGTGAAATTCAAAGGGAGCAATTAGAAACAAGCACCACAGATGCAGCGGAATGCAAGCACAAGTATATAGCCCGGATCTCGTGTATACTTAATTGCCTGCAGGCTGATCAATGGGCTGCACACAATCTGGCTGGCTGCGCAATTTCCACAAGTCTGATACACAGTACAGTACAGTACAGTCCAAACGGGTCTCCTTCCACGTGTAACTCACAACAACTCGGCTCCAACTAGTATCACCCAGTTTTGCCATGTTTATCCAGTTTAACCTGTTCGCCAGATTGCCGTGGTGTAGAGGACCGCCGCTCAGTGGGGAGCTCTTGCCTCGCATTCCCCAGCGCAGGCAAAAGTAGCAGCGCCACGTTCCATCAGCCAACAGGGAACCTGAAATTTGGAGCATCCACGGGGAGGAGGAGGACCAGGTCAAGGAGAGGGGGCCCTATTTACTGAGCCACGCGCGAGGAGCTGCAGCCTACGGCGTGGCAGTTGCCCCGGAAAGCCCCATCACGTGTAGTGCAGAGACGCAGTGGAGGTTAGGCGAGAATCGACGCGACGAGTGTGTAGAGGAGCAGGTAATGGGGAGGAAGGGGGCAGCCAGAGAGATGGGGGGGGGGTAGATGGAGTAGATGAGGAGACGGTATATAAGTACAGGTTACTTGGTCTAGAAGCTAGATGCCAGGTTGACAGCTGGATGCAAGAGCAGACCACACAGGCACAAGTGATATGCAAAAATAATAGATAACTAGAGGCCAAACAGGAGCACTTGGTATATACAAACAGGCGTGCACACGGCTGCACCTCAGCTCAATACACATATTTACAAATAAACAAGGTGGCAGCAGAATCAAATCAGCTTCTTGACAGGCCCCTGACAGACTCCTTGAGATTGTCTGCACCATACTTGTCCACCAACCTCTCATAGAAATGATGGATCTCAAAGCACACTTCAATCATGATCAAATAGATAATGATCCACTCTAACCTACTTTCCTTCCGACTGTTCATCAACTCGATCAACGTCTGAGCTTCTTCGGAAGCATAGTCCAATTTTCTGTTTAGAATGCCAACCCTCGTGCCCACGTCCAAAACCTTAGAAATATCCTTGTAAATCTTCTCCAAGTTCGGCTCATCCCAGTACAAGTCGGGCGTCTCAATGAGCTCGGAGTAAAGATTCAACTTTCCTCTTAAAAGCAACAATCTACCGGAAGACCTGATCACGTCCTTCGACGACACTCCCAGCTGCTTGCCTTTAGACAAGTTCTCTGTCGTGTTTCTGGTCATCTTGATGTGATTCTCAAACGACGTCTCCAATATGGCCAATCTTGTCGACCGTGAGATACCGTACGAAAAGGCAACTTTGTCCAGCAACTTTGTGTTATCCTTGCTGCCCCTCAGACACATGATCTCATCCGACATAAATGATCCAGATCCGGTATTGAAGTCATTAGCCGCCCCATTTGGAATATCGATGTAGTCCAAATCTTCAGTCTGTATATCGTACGGAGTCACCATAGCATCCTTAAATAATGGGACCAGATCTTCCACAACAACAGCTTCAGTAACGTCCCATGCCACAATCGTACCCGTCTTCAATATGAAAACATCTGCAGCCTCCTTATTCTCTTCATCCGCCCGCTTCAGCTTAAAGTGTATCGTTTCCCCTTTCACAATCTCATCGTTTCGGATATGCTTCTTGTCTAGGATCCTCGACACCGTAGAAAGATCATACTCCTCGCATGATGTGGCAGAGACACATGGCTTCACGTCGAATCCCCGGTACGATGTTAGCTCCAGCTTATCTGACAGATACGGAGTCTCCGAAAAGGTGAACTGACCGTCCTGCGCCACCGTCTTATTCGCAATTCTCTTCGGCACAGACCTGTTCACCTGTGTAGGCTGTTTATAACCCGTCACACCACCAGAAGTACCTCCGGCTACAAGCAGCAACCTGGCAGAATGGCAAAACGGTCTCTGCGAGTTCAAAAGCAACGGGAGTCGTGACCCTATTGTCTTAGTGGTTATACATCTGAACATTCCTCTTCTGGGTAAATGTGTTATTCTATTTCGGTTCCTGCCTAACGTGGTCCACACTACAGTTACCTGTGATGTGGGTACACTGACCAGCTGAGGTAACTAAAGTGTAGTACAGCTCTTCAACCTAACCACTATTTCAGACTTGGCTTTCACGGAATAGCATCTCTAACTGGTGCACAGGTGATGCATCACGTGATTGGATAGGTCTTTCCGGTTTCCACTCTCTACGTATCACTGGCACTTTCCGCTCGTAAACTTCTGCTTTCGGTGTTTTTTTAGGGCAAGTTGCGCGCCGCCGCTGATAAGCGTTAACCAAGGGCCGGGCACCGTGATCCGTGCTGCCGAAAGCGTCTGGGGCTACATGATCCAGTAACAGGGAGTAGCAGAGCACCGGCGAGTTTGTGAGGATACAACCAGCGAGATCGACGGGATACGGACACTGAGACAGGCCAGGAGTAAATATATATATATATGTAGAAGAGCGGTGCTTGTGGGCATCTGCAGTTTTCTTGGTAAGTGGATGTGTGGGCTGAAGAAGCAGTGATAAGAGAGAGAGATAGATATTGGCATAGATAGTGCCAGGTTCATAATATAGTGCTAGCATAGATACAATGATTACAGATCTGCTGCGGAACAACAAGGAGGAGATTATCAACTTACTAGCTGTGCTGTTGACATCGCATGCGATATTCTCATTCTTGGTGTACCCGCTGTACTTCCATCCACTCGCAAAGATCCCAGGACCAACCGTATGCGCTTTGTCTAAATATTACATTCTATACCTCTCGTGGGCAGAAAAGAGAAACAGGTTTGTCGATGAACTCCACAACAAGTATGGCCCCATCGTCAGAATCGGACCCAATGAGGTGGACATCTCGGACGCAGATTACTTGAAAGACGTCTATGTTAACAATCTCGACAAGACATCTTTCTATACTCAATTCACAAACTATAACTCCTTCAACACCTTTTCAGAAGTGAGCAAATCGGTCCACAGAGAATCGAGAAAAGTGTCAGCAAAGTATTATTCAAAGTCAAGCATCCTGTCCGAGTCCATTCAAAGCAAAGTTAAAACTGTGATGTCCAAGATGCTGTCCATATTGGAGGCCAATCAAGATAAGCAATTAAACGTTTTCTATCTCTGGTCTATAATGGCCATGGACGGTGTTACCAGTTTCACTTTTGGAAAGCATAGTGAGTCATTATTGGATGACCCTTTTGGCTTTGGAACGGAAATGATCATCAGCTTTGCAGATCAGTCTTCTTCTTGGTTTTGGACAACTTCAATGCCTTTGCTTTACAACTTGGTGGTGCCTCAGTACATAAAAGATGCTAGTAAAACTGCAACAGCCTGGATAGACAAACAATTTCAGAGATCGCTAGTGTCGGTGGCTGATCCAAACAGTGAGCAAACCCTCATAACAACACTTTTGGGTGAAAGCTCCAGAAGATCCAAGGAACCCCTGTTTGATGAAACAAGAGCCAAGAGTGAGATATTTGACCACGTTGCGGCTGGTCATAATACTACTGCAACAACATTGAGTTTCTTGTACTACGAGCTTTCAAAAAACCAAGACATGCAGGCACGCCTACAGCAGGAGTTGAAGCAGCTCAACGGTGGTAAAATGATACCGGCGCACGATCACGAATCCTACAATCATCTAGACATTGAAGAATTACCATACATGAGCGCTATTGTGATGGAAACTTTCCGTAAATATGCTGCCATTCCAGGTCAGGAGCCAAGGGTCGCAGGTAGAGGAGGCTTCAAATGGCGTGGGTCCAAAGAAACTCCGGAGTGTAGCATCCCAGAAGGTACAGTTATCACGATGCAACCATGGTCATTACACAGGGTTGCCAGGGTGTTTGAAGATCCCGATATTTTCAACCCGGACAGATGGCTTATAGACGACCAGGACAAGTTAAAAGAAATGCACAGGCATATGTTCCAGTTTGGCGCAGGCTCTAGAATGTGCATGGGGATGAACTTGGCCGTGTGCGAGATCAAAATGAATGTTTGCAACATTCTAACTAGATTTAACGTCCAATTGGTGGAAGATTACAACTATGATCAAAGCTACCAAAAAGATATTTACACCACAATTCCTAACGGGAGAAACATGCCAATTGTGTTCAAAAGCATATGCTAACCCCTTCATAACTTTGTATACTTAACCCCATTATAACGTTATAACTGCAGCCTTTGAATAGAATATCTACAGCCTTTAACACTCGTAATAGCATCAGGCCTTCTCTCGCTCCATGTCACTTTTTTTTGTCGTGGCGTATATTTTCAGTCGTTCATGGGATGAAAATTTTTTTAAAGGTCCTAGCTAAAAGACCAGCATCTGGTAGTAGTCCCGTGTTGAGGGCGTGTTGGAGACATAGAACAGTGTAGAGAGACCGAAATAGAGATCTGAGCTTGTTGTATCCAGGTTTTCTTGAAAGTGAAATCCAAATCGAAAATGTCGGGCCAATTACCTAACCTAGCGTCAGACGCTGTTTTGAAAGCATCTGCCCCAGTTCCAGAGAATTATGAACAAGTTCAAGGTGTGGACTATTCGAAACCAGAGAGTAGAAATGCAAGAGCCAAGGATATTGTGTCATCTATGAAAACCATGGGATTCCAGGCATCCTCTTTGTCCAAGGCATGTGAAATTATTGATGAGATGAGATCGTGGAGAGGTAAGCACAAGTCTGAATTAGAAGAGCATGACCAGAAAGGTGAATTTGACGATGAAGGTTACCAGAAATGTACCATCTTCATGGGTTACACCTCCAATTTGATTTCATCTGGTTTGAGAGACACATTGAGATTTTTAGTTCAGAACAAAATGGTGTCTGCAATTGTGGCATCTGCCGGTGGTATTGAAGAAGATTTGATTAAGTGCTTGGCACCAACATACATGGGTGATTTTGCATTGCCTGGTAAACAACTTAGAGATGAGGGTATGAACAGAATTGGTAACTTGATTGTTCCAAACGACAACTACTGTAAATTCGAAGAATGGATTGTTCCAATTTTGGATACTATGTTAGCGGAGCAAGAGGAATCATTGGCAAAGAGAGGAACCGAAGCCATGGACGCAGACGCACCTTTCTGGACACCATCAAAGATGATCGATAGATTCGGTAAGGAAATTAATGATGAGTCTTCTGTGCTTTACTGGGCCCATAAGAATAAGATTCCAATCTTTTGCCCAGCATTGACAGATGGTTCCATTGGTGACATGTTATTCTTCCACACGTTTAAAGCATCTCCAAAACAGATCAGATTGGATATTGTGCAGGATATCAGAAAAATCAACTCAATGTCTATGGAGGCCTCCAAGGCAGGTATGCTTATTTTGGGTGGTGGTTTGATTAAGCATCACATTTGTAACGCTTGTCTAATGAGAAACGGTGCTGATTATGCGGTTTACATCAATACCGGTCAGGAGTTTGATGGTTCTGATGCAGGTGCCAGACCAGATGAGGCGGTTTCCTGGGGTAAAATCAAAGCGGAAGCTAAATCCGTTAAAGTGTTTGCAGATGTTTCTCTCGTCTTGCCATTGATTGTTGCCGCCACATTTGCCAGCGAGTGACCAATCCTTTTATGATATCTCATTAATACTTACGCAACATTTTTTGATACGGCCACTAAATAGACTCCTGTTATATACGATTTATAAGTCTATACGCTTTGGTTACTTGATTACCATATTTTGTCAACATGGGAGCATGATGCCTTAACTTTACTAAGTAGTATATTTAAAATTTAGTTAGATAGCTGCTACCAAACACGAGGGACTGAATGGAAGAAACAATACTGAGGAAAGGAAAACTTCACTGACCAACAAGTATATGTTCAAAGTAGCTTAAAATTGAAAACTCAAGCTGCAATCGTGGGTTTTCGGCGCTGATCACACTCTTGTGGTGACCTTAGGCTCCCAAGTTTCGATTTTTGGCTTTGCAGTGTTATAAGGAACATATGCACCTTTTGTACCTGTTAGATTAACAGGATGCACCTCATCCACAGCATATGTGATTGCCTTCTCAGACTCTTTCAAGTTGCAAGGTGGAGTATCGGTACCATAAGCCAACCAGTAATGCCATCCCGGTTGCACTTGTGACATTTCATTAGTCCAAAATTCTTTATACTCCACCCATCTTGATCTCAAATGGATCTCATCGGGCTGGGTAGTCTCGTAGTACTTGTTACCGTAGTCGTCTATGCCAACTAAAGTACCTGACTTTGTATCGTTCATCTGTGCAATTTGGCGCAGAGATCTCTTCAATCCGGAGTGCCAGATGTTTCTGAAAACTCTCACTATAGATGTGGACATTATGGGAAATCAATAACCTCAGATGAACACACTATCTATATACGATATTCTGACCGTCTTTATACGTCTACACGTTTAGGGTTGCATATTTAGTAACTTGGTCAGAGAGCTGCTACTGCTTCTTGTGCTTCCTTAGAGATCCCCGCTTTTTGCAGCTTTCCAGCGGTGCACGGATGTTCACAACAAACAACAAACCCGTGCACCACAACAGACACATCCGTGCACAGATAATGTGCGCTTTGCTCACTGGCCTGGTGAACAGCTACTTGAGAGGACTGGAAGTAGAACCAAGTACAAGTACAAGAGCAAGGCGCCATCCGTGTCAAGATAGCACTGGCGGCTGCACCCCGGCAGAGTGGAGGCAGACGCCCATTCTGAAGCGGGGAGAGATGGGCAGGATAGTGTGTATAACGCAAGGCACACGCTGAATCTGTAACCGTAAGGGTACCTGCCAAAAAAAAATGCCTTACGGCTGGGGTCAACTGCGAGCTGATAGTGTGGATAAATACCTGGATAGACGATTTATCAGATCGCCACGAGGAGCCTGATTGCCTCTACCACAAGCGCACACGGCATGCTTTTGTGCCAGAAACATATTCTGTATTGTTTCACTGTTCTGCCCTTTCGCTGGACGTGCCCGTCGCATCTTGCCGGTCAAAGGAGAAAAGCCCTTCTGTGCCTCGGAGTAATAGACTGTAATGTCCTATGACTGATTTGCCTGTTTATTGATTGTCTTTTGACTCCTAAATTGTTGGCTGTCCTGTCACAGGCCCGGTGGTGGTTGGTTTCTTTGTTTGTAGCTGGCCGGCGGGGTTGCGCGGGTGCCCGCTTGTGCGCGCGGTTCGGTTGACTCATCTAGCGACGCCATCTCCATCCCGGTGGCCCTTGTTTGCGCCCCGGTAGCGCGCCTACGCACATTCAAGGGCACTGCACAACACCGCACACCGCACACCGCACGGAGTGGAGTGAAAAATTTTATTCGTTCCGCTGAGAGATTGCGGTTCTCCAACTTTTCAGTGCATTGTTGGACGACGAGAGTGAGCAAACTATGGGCACCAAGTGGCAGGGTGAATAGTGTATAAAACAGCCCGATTTCCTCCCTTGAGTTAAGAATTTGTTGATTGAGTTCAGAATAAGAAATACCTTTTATTACTGTATCTAATTCAACTGACTAGAATCATATTCTTAAACATGTACAGAAACGCTGCCAGATTAACCAGAGTCGCTGGTTCCAGAATTGCCGCTGCCTCCTCCAAGAGAGCTTTATCTTTGGCTGCCACTGCCAGACCAACCTTGGCTAAAACCCAAGTCTCCAACGTGAGAGGTTTGAAGCAGATCAACTTTGGTGGTGTCGAGGAGATTGTCCACGAGAGAGCCGACTGGCCAAGAGAGAAGTTGTTAGAGTACTTCAAGAACGACACCTTAGCTTTGATTGGTTACGGTTCCCAAGGTTACGGTCAAGGTTTGAACTTGAGAGATAACGGTTTGAACGTTATCATTGGTGTTAGAAAGAACGGTGCCTCCTGGAAGGCTGCCATTGAGGACGGCTGGGTTCCAGGTGAGAACTTGTTTGACGTGACCGAGGCTATCCAAAAGGGTACCTACGTCATGAACTTGTTGTCCGATGCTGCTCAATCTGAGACTTGGAACTCCATCAAGCCATTATTGACTGAGGAAAAGACTTTGTACTTCTCCCACGGTTTCTCCCCAGTTTTCTCTAACTTGACTCACGTTGAGCCACCAACCAACATCGACGTTATCTTGGCTGCTCCAAAGGGTTCCGGTAGAACCGTTAGATCCTTGTTCAAGGAGGGTAGAGGTATCAACTCTTCCTACGCTGTGTGGAACGACGTCTCCGGTAAGGCTGAAGAGAAGGCTATTGCCTTGGCCGTTGCCATTGGTTCCGGTTACGTTTACCAAACCACTTTCGAGAAGGAAGTCAACTCTGACTTGTACGGTGAGAGAGGTTGTTTGATGGGTGGTATCCACGGTATGTTCTTAGCCCAATACGAAGTTTTGAGAGAGAACGGTCACTCCCCATCTGAGGCTTTCAACGAGACTGTTGAGGAGGCTACCCAATCCTTGTACCCATTGGTTGGTAAGTACGGTATGGACTACATGTACGATGCTTGTTCCACCACTGCCAGAAGAGGTGCTTTGGACTGGTACCCAATCTTCAAGGATGCTTTGAAGCCAGTTTTCCAAGACTTGTACGCTTCTGTTAAGAACGGTTCTGAGACTCAAAGATCTTTGGATTTCAACTCTCAACCAGACTACAGAGAGAAGTTGGAGGCTGAATTACAAACCATCAGAGGTATGGAGATCTGGAAGGTTGGTAAGGAAGTCAGAAAGTTGAGACCAGAGAACAACTAAATTAGCTGTTCGCTGTCTGACCTTCTCTTCTCAAGTTAATTTCTAAATAAAAAACACCACCGTTAACACGAATTAATAGCAATCAAACTAATTCAGCTAGTCTTGAATGACTGTTATTTTTTTGCTTATATTTATACTACACAAACACTATTCTTTTATTGGGATATTTTGGATTTAAAATCGGTTAGTCCAAAATGAATATTTTTCTTTACTTTTTGCTTGTCCAGCTCTATTTCGCATCTTTAGGGACGTTATGTTTTAATGAATAAACAAATTTCCGAATTCTAACATCACTATGTAAAATGGGGAAGCTTGAGTATCTTTGGAATATGAAATATGGAATCAGAAAGCCGGTGCAGGTCACATATTGCAGATAGAAAGACTACGCGTATCGTCCTTACCGCTCCTAGAAGGCTGCTGATGCACTACGTATGCGATCTTTACTGCACATACAAGACCGCTGGAATACAGATAACACACTGATCGCACAGCGATAGCACCATGGTGCCAATGTTGGCTACGCTATTGTTGATAACACCAACACTAGTCACCCTTGCTCCACAGTGATCTTTAATAAGGCAGATTCAGCCACCATAGTTTAGACAGTGTGGCTGGAGCTAACTGAGAAGCGCAGTCGAGCACCACAGTTTGTTTCAAAGCCCTTACTGGCTGGCGGGGGCGGCACGTGACTTGCCATAATAACTGTGGCCCTCTGCTAATTGCTGGTTTGGCGCCTGGCCTCTAGCATTTTTGGCTGTTTTTGGTCTCTTTACCCCAAATTTCGCATTTTTCACAGAGCTAGTCCGAGAAGCTAGAGGGAGGCATATAAAGGCCACGGCAAGTCTCGTTTGCTTTTGAGGTTTGGGTAGACGGTCAATTTTTAGTTGCAAGAACTTGGTCAACGAAAACCCCTATTCGTCACGATTTTAATACACCTTTGAAAATATGTCTATTCCACAACCAGATAACAGCGCTTTAAGATTAGGTTCCAAGGCCCCTGATTTCCAGGCGGACTCGTCCAACGGTCCAATTTCTTTCCACGAGTACATTGGCGACTCGTGGGCCATTTTGTTTTCCCACCCGGATGACTTTACTCCAGTCTGTACCACCGAATTGGGTGCGTTTGCCAAGTTAGAGCCGGAGTTCACCAAGAGAGGCGTCAAGTTGATTGGATTGTCTGCAAACGATACCACTTCCCACAAGGCGTGGATCAAGGATATCGACGAGATCACTGGCTCCCACTTGACCTTCCCTATCATTGCTGACCCACTAAGAGAGATTGCCTTGAAGTACGACATGATTGATTACCAAGACGCCACCAACGTCGATAACAAGGGTGTCCAGTTGACCATTAGATCTGTGTTCATCATTGATCCAGCCAAGACTATCAGATTGGTGTTGACTTACCCAGCCTCCGTTGGAAGAAACACCGCCGAGGTTTTGAGAGTTGTCGACTCTCTACAGACCAGTGCTAAGAACGCTAACAAGATCACCACTCCAATCAACTGGGTCCCAGGTGATGACGTTATCATTGCTCCAACTGTGTCGGACGCTGACGCGCAAAAGTTGTTCCCTAAGTTCAGAGCCATCAAGCCATACTTGAGATTGACTCCATTAGAGAAATAGACACCTCGTGCAGCCGGACTGTCTGGTGACGTGGTATTTTTCGGCACCCTGTTTGGTGTGACGATGCTTTTCTCTTTTGAAATGCGTTATGGTTATTTGGGTTTTGACTCGCCTTTTTTTCTTACTGCTTTACTTTTTGTGCTTAGGTTTATCCATCTTTTTTTCTCCTCTCCCCATATATTAGTCTTCGTAATGATTGTATTTTACAGATTTTCGTAGTGCTAAGCTGACGTAGTGAAGCCTGAAGTTTGCCATGCCGTGACCTACTACGTGCTACGGTTGTGGGACCCACATTTGGCCTCCACCGGAATGGCCGTGTATCAGTTGATCCAGCAGGCGCTCAAAAGCAAAGGGGTAGCGGCAACGTGCACCGCGGGCTTATTCTGAGGCACATGGGGGCTGCCGCCCGCCCTTTGTGCCGCCGCCTAATTTTAGAACTGCCCCTGCCGCAGACACACAATAGACAGTCCTGTGCGATGAGGCCTGCTTCCCGTGCACACAACGGCAGAACGGTTTCACGCCCCAGGGCGGGCAGGGAGAAAAATTTTAAATCCCCCCTGCCGCATATTGTGCACAGCACGTCCGCTGTCACACCTGCACGCCTCCGGCTCCCTGCCGGTGCCTGTGCCTGTGCCTGTCGCTGTGCCTGTCACTGTGCCTGTAGCTGTGCCTGTAGCGTGCTTACGATGGTGGACAGGCTTGGACTTGGACACGGAGCCAAATCAAACTAGATCACACCCTGATATATCGCACAAGATTAGTAGTTGCATGTTGCTCTCTGGACTCAGGTAATCGCGTTCAGCTTACTACATAGCCAGCAGTCTATTGAATTTGCGCACTCCAGCCCGTGTCGGTTCTGCTGCTTCTTTTATTGGAGATACATTCCTCACACACATTCCTTACCCAGTCTTGACACTGTGCCATACAATACACCGAGTGTGTGTATAAAGAACGCATCAACGGCATCCGCTCTAGCTAGTCTCCTGACCACCCATAGACACGCACCAGCGGTTGTGGTCCAATACTCGTGAGCCCGCCAGTGCCCTGAATACCTGTTATACCTCTGTTTGATCCAAAACCGCAGCAGGAACCCCTTCTACTCTTCCCCTTGGGCTTCAACAAACACCCACACTTGTCACTTCGAATACATATACCCCACCTAATACTCGATACATACCTAATTTCCGCATACCGCCTCTTGCACAGATACACTCTAATACAATGACTGAAAAGGTACTCAACACAGAACCAGCATCCTCTTTTCACAACAAGCACAGGAACAGAGCTTTCAAGTTCCTTCTTACACTGCTCATTATACTGTTATTCCTCGGATCTATGTTTTTGACATGCTCAATGTACCCACATACCCATAAACACGGTGGAATGCTGTCTGTGTTTGGTTCATCAGAAAATTCCTCTAATACAGAACAAATCAGTGATTTACCACATGCTCAAGAGCTGGAGGCTGCTGATACGGCTGACTCTGAGACATATGATGAAATGGACATCCTGGAGCCTGATGAGTTCCAGTTGAAGATGGAATCAATTATTGCCAATATAAGAGAAAGCTCAAATAATGCTATCGTTCCAAGATTTAAACTATTAGCAAGAGCAGAAACATCAGATGATTTGACATCTACTCAGAACTCTACAGATTCATTTTCCTCGTTTGATAGTTCCACCTCTTTGTCTTCAACGACAGTTTCTTTTTCGGCTTCGTCATCAACATCATCCCTTAGTTCCTCCGATGCATCAACTACATCTTCATCATCATTAAGCTCTGTTTCTTCAACTGAACAAAGTTCCACATTGTCCTCTTCGTCATCAACAGCTGCAGTTACCTTTTTTTCATCCGTATTCTCGCCTTCGACTTCATCTTCATCCTCACTGTCCTCAACAGCTATATCATTATCGTCATCGTCATCGTCATCTTCAACATCTTTGTCTTCATCTTCCTCGCAGACTTCCTCTTCTTCAAGTTTTTTTGAGCTAAGCAGCTCATCATCATCATCATCATCTTCTTCTTCTTCATCATCTACAGAGACCACATCCTCTTTCTACATTACTTCGACAAGTTCATCTTCCTCACATAGCTCAACGTTGTCATCCACTCAGGATTCATCCACCATTACTTCTACAGCAGAACAGTCCACGTCCTCGGATTCTACTGCATCAATTTCGAAATCTACAACCACATTTACATCCAACGCTTCCGTTTATGTTGAAGTTCAGACAATGACAGTGACTGCGTCTTCCTCTGCGACACCGACCGCCACAAACAATAATGGGGCTTCTTCAAGTACTGGAGGACTCTCATCTAAGGAGAAGAAAATTGTTATTGGTGTCGTTGTGGGCTTGGGTGTCCCTATATTAGTCGCCATTTTGGTGACTGTGTATTTATTGTACACAAAGAGAAAGGATTCCAAAAACCATTATGTGGATTCCAACGGTAGAGACATTGGAACTCTAGAATTTGGTAATTCTTTCATAGAAAAGTTGAAATTCTGGAAGAAGAATGATGTCAATGAAAGATTCGGTGATGATGACGATGACGCTTCAAAGATTAATAATAAGCCCACCGGGGAGGTTGGATTTGTTGTGAATCGTGCAAAGACTATTAGGCAAGCTGCTCATTTCTAACGAAAAGAAATGTTTGTCGTCCGACACTATCACGACCTTTGAACCTCTAATACCACTTTGTAACTTTTACACTCTTCTGCATGTTGATTGAATCTCTTTCACACACAACAACCCTTAGATATCATTTGAAAAAATACTACCCGCCTCTTAATTTTGTTTGATTAAAGTTCCTACTTTTCTTGACTTCTGTTCTTTTTCTTTAATTTGTTTTCTTTCCAACCACTTTTCTTTGCATTAATTACCGGTTTTTTCTTATCACTACTACTGTCAATATTACTATTACTATTATTAATACTGCTATTATCAATTTTTTGGCATAAAATCACACAAAAAGAGTCAACCAAATTAAGAAGCCTTAAAGCTCCTAATAGTAGAAAAACACACTACTAAGAGATTCACGTACAAAGAAACAGAAAATATATAGGAGGAGAAGCAAGATCATGCCAGTCCTAATAGAAGCATTAGAGTGATTGAAATACTGAACCAATTAATATAGAATTGATGATTTCCCGAGCTGGGATGGTTGTTTTCTGGAATAATTTGCACTGCGGTGACGATAGAGCTGGATACAGATAATGTCTCACTGAGTGTTGATTCAAACGGGGAACCTCCTGTTGTAGTCACCGTAATCAACGTAGTGATAGTTTTGTGCATTGACAAAAGGGTCTGTTGTACATCGACTCGAGGTTTTGAGGAAATCACTTGAGATGGTGAATCTGTCGCAACCTCAAAAGACACACTGCTAGAGGAATTTGGTTTCTCGGAAACTGAACCCGACAAAGAAGCAACTGATTTCTCTTTGGATGGCACCTGCAGTGAACTACTGGATGTCAGAGTCGGAGCTTCTTTTGTGAATGTAGTATCGCATAGGTATAATAATGCGGAGATAGTTGAAGTAAATGAATGGCAAACGGAATTAGTAACAAATGTAGCCTCTATCACACTAGAAGATGAATGCAACAAGCTGTTCTCTTTACTTTCAGTAGAACTGGTGGAGAAAGAATAATCAGCAGTGGACAGTACAATTGGCGAGGTTGCCGAAGAAGAGCTGATTGTTTGAACTGAGAAAAGAGAGCCTGTATCGAAGGCAGAGAAACTATTGGTTTTCAAGAAGCTTTCTCTTCCACTTATTTCCGAAGACATTTCATTAAAATCAGATGATATAAATGGAGATGGGGAATCAAATGTTCTATCTGAAACTGATAAGTTGGTAACTAAGGACGACAAGCTCAAAGAGGATGGCATTAGAACTTCAACAGCGGTAGAAGAAAGCAAATTGATAACTTTCACTGAAATATCCGAGAGTGGTAGCAGGGATGTAAAAGAAGCAGAAAGATCAGACGGACTTATTGGACAAGGAAAACTGGTTAGCAACGTCAAAACATCAGGACTGCATGTGAGAGATACTCCACCATTAACTGTTAAAGTCTTAATAACCTTGCTGCTGGTGAAAGGAACGTTAAAAAGACTTGAAATCGTTGAGGTTGATGAAGAAGGTGAGGATAATGATGATGAAGAAGGTGATGATAATGATGATGAGGTTGAGCATGATGTGGATGTTGATGATGAGGTTGAGCATGATGTTGATGTTGATGTTGATGTTGATGTTGATGTTGATGTTGATAATGGAAATGATAAAGATGATGTTGAGGGTAATAATAGTGATGAGAAAGAACTAATGACGCTCAATACTGGGGTATATGCAATCGTAGAGGACACATAACTGCTCATGATTTTAGAAGAATTTGAATATGATATTGGAGATATTGGAGAATATGATGGAGCAGACAATAAAGGTGAGGAAGAGGATAGCACATTCAAAGATGAAGACGACATGTAGCAACCAAAGCTTCCGACCAAAGGTAGTATCTTTACTGAATAAGAAAGTACCTCAGTTTTTCCAACGGTTAGAGTCTCGGTAATAGTATCAACAAGAGTAGTGAATAACAAATCACATGAATAAGATGGTTGCAAAATCGGTGATAAGGATGGATTGGAAGATGATAAAATCAAAGATGAGGCTGAGCCAGTAGTAAAAGAAGGTTGCTGCGATACCGTAGATAAAGATAATGTAGACGAAGGATATTGTGCTGTAAAAGATGATAAAAATCCAGTAAATGATGCTGATACAGAAGTCGATGACGAAAATGTAGAAGATGAAGCTGTGGATGTCAATAATGTATTAAATGATGACGATGAACCAGAGTTGGTAACTGCTGACAAAGAAAGAACCGAGGAAGGTGTCTGTGCATATTGTGATGGATAAGATGAGGTAGCAAGGAAAAGTGAACTTGCTGTCGAAAGAGCTGAAGAGAGAGCAGATAAATCAGATTTCAGACTAGAAAAGTCAGCAGTTGGAGAAGACCCAATAGATGTGGTTACCAAACCAAATGAGTAAGATGATGATGCTGCTAGGTCAAAGGATGTTAAAGTCACAGGCAAAATCGGCGAAAGGTCAATAGATGACGATGGAGTAAACAATGATGAGTTTGTCAAGGATAAAGATGGTACAACGGAAGTTGAAAAGGCAAAAGAATGCGATTTCATAAGAGAAGAGGATAGCATTGTTGTAGATGGAGGCAGAATCAATGGCCCTGGTGGAACAGAGAAGGAAGAAATTATAGATGTAGGCAGTGATGGCAACTCTATGCTTACACGGGAAGAAGCGGAGCAAGTAGAGCTGGCAAGAACTGTACTCAAACTTACTTTAGGAGTAGATGCTTGCGTATTGCTGACATTCAGAGTATCTGTAATAGTTGTCGTAAGTGGCGCATCACATGAATATGGCGATTGGATTGATGATTGCACTGAAGACTTGATCTGTGACGATAAAGATAAGGTTGAATATGATGAATAAGTGATTGATAAAGATGATGGTAGCAGAACCAATGAAGATACAAGTGAGACTTGAGACACATGTGAAAAGGATAAGACAGGAGACGACGGTTTAATAGACCATGAAGGCAGTTTTAAAGAAGAAACTTGACATACTGAGCTGGTGACTAAAGTGATAACACTTATACTTAAAGAAAAAGAAGTCACGTCATTGATTTCTGTTGTTTCTCTGATAATTGTAGTAGATGTAGTGACAAAAGGAATCCCACAAGCATATGAAGTTGCTTGCGAGGACGTTGATGTCGACAAGGACGTGGATCTTGAAGACAGTAAAGATGAAATGGATGGTTGTGGGGAAGACAATAAAGATGGTGTAGATGGCTGTAGGGAAGAGAATGCAGATGGAAAAGTTGACTGTAGGGAAGACAAATTGCTTGTAACCGAAGAAGAAACAATATAGGTAAACGTGGAAACCGTAGAGGTTGTTATTGTGCTTTCATAAACACTGGAAGTGTAGATTGTGTTGTTTACACAAGGTGTACAAACAACTTGAAGCGTAGAGCACTTTGTACAAACTGTTGTTACACTCTCCTCAACGTCAACTTGAGCTAAACCAACTTGTAGATTATCCAGATCAAAGACAACGTACATGGAACTTAAAAAATCTTGGCCCAAAACATATAAGTCAGAGTATCCAGATGCCAACACATTCAAGTAACAATAATCCCCATAAGTAATTGATAATTGATTTCCTAGAACTTTGATTGTGGCTTCATTATCAAAAATCAATGTAATGTAACTCTCAGAAATAGACATTGTTTCACAGCCAACTTTGTACATACCAATACTGTCGTCGTATACTCCATCAAAAAGCTCAATCAAGTACTCCATAACCGGAGTCGGAACAAACGAAGTGGTTGTGGATGAGTCTATATAGGCATACTTAGTGCCTGTATATGTATCAAGTGACACATCATCTGAAGACAGGACATCTTGAACATTAATATAGTAACCAGTGTTTGCATCTCTCTTCTTTGAATAAGTCTGCAGGTCAAGGTAAGTCAGCTCGTCCTGGTAAGAATCATCATATCCCCCCAAAACAAGCTCACCTGATAAATCAATGTGTCTCAAATATAAAGCAAACATCTTTCTGGAAATCAACCCATTATCAAACATTTGATCAATTATTTGACAAGAGCCGTCAGAGATACCTAAGCCTAAGGAGCTTGAATAGCCTTTATTACTCACAGAGGTGGCATAACCAATCAAAGTCCCCGGGATGGACAGTGATGATCCAATATTCAATGTATCTGTCCCCAAAGTGCCAGCTGCAGCACAGTACGTCCACTCACTATATAGAGAAAATGTATCAGACGAGGACTCCCATGACCCCGAGTACGATGTCTCGAACGTATCCGATGATATCCAGGAAAAGCTATCGGCTGTGTTTATTGCCCATGTATAGTTGTACGAGTCTGTGCCTATTGACGCTGAAATGTAGTAGTAGTAGCCCACATAGTTGTCGGCGACAAGTTCGATGGGCTCGTCTCTCTTCTGCAATGGGTTTGGAGTTCTCTGTGGTGATAAATTGAAAGTCAATGTTTTCGACTCATTCAAGTCTCTGTGTTCCAATGAGGAAAACCCGAATGCAAGCTGTAGATATAACAGTGTAGCTAAATGGTTCAGCATAGTTAACTTATTAACTGATTATTTCCAATATGTTTTCACCTGTTTGCTTTCAAAACGAATGGGTTACATTACAACTGCAAAAGCTCTTTTCATCATATTTGTAACCAAAGATAATAGTGCAGGAAAGTAGGCTTATATTACCTGCTAACGTGCACGGTGTACGCACATGGAAAGCAATGTGAAACATAAAAGAGCACAGCGAAACCGGAGGCACCGAACTGCAGCGCACACCGAATGCCTGGTGGTTTCTATTAATGCGTATCACCCAACCAAGCAGCCATCAAGACCAGACACACCTTAATTCAACCTCCTCAAGGCCCATAAACGTCCCAGCCTCTGCATCACAATTTGGCACAAAATTACCAGTTTGGGAGCCTCCAATGGTAGCAGATGGCCCTTTTCGTCTACAGCGAAATGCTCCACGGCGACGATTGCCGACATCAAAAAGTGCCATAAGCAAACAATAACTTTAGACTTGTGATTGTTGTTTGAGATGGTTACGGAAGTAGCGTGAAACGATACAGTTTGAAACTGGTTTCAGGAAACCATACGCAGCGAGCCAAATGATACTGCATAGCAATAAAGAGGCGGGAGTTCATTAAAGGTATCACATTACATAGATCTACAGAGCCTTTTTTAGTTCTCTTCTAAGAATGATCTTAGCTCATAGCAGAACTTAAAGCTGTCATCGTTGTTCGGGAACCAGTTGCCCACTTTCCTGGTCCATCTTGTCTCCTCGTGCTTCCAAGATTTGAACTGGTCCTTAGTAACAGCAAAATATGCATCATCCAGGCTGTCATCGTGGGTATTCTCTCCTGCCTCCACACGATCGCCATTACCTGGGTCGGTACCAGCATGACTGCCACCACCTGTTCCTGACGTAGTGGATGTAGCTATACTGACTCCTCTGGTGTTGGACATTGCAGACGGAACACTTACAACATGCTTGGACGGCGAACGATTGAGTTTATGTCTAGGATCCTCTCTGAAAGTTTCATCCATATCTGCAAATGGGTCATCCTCATATTTACCAGTAAGACTGACCCATCTCAATTTCTCGTTGTCGTACACCATATTACCCACAACCTGCAACCCTTTCGAACTTTGTGATCTTTTCATCTGGGCAATAGTGTCTGGTAGCTTAGTTGAAGAGCTTGAAATATGATTCTGCGATCTACTACGTATTAAAGATGGCTTCTTCGTAGCTTCAAATCTCATTAGTTCTTCTTCGTTTCCACACCACTTTTGTTGGTACGGATCATAAACAATCTCTCCATATAAGTGACCAGGCAAAACCTGCTTGGATTTGAACTTACCCATAGATTTGATGACTTTTAGTTTACCTTCTTTGCTTAATCTGCTGTTATTAGTTCCCGGCGTGGTGGCTGGCTGTGACTGTGATTTCCCTCTGTAATATTTAGGTGTTTCATAGTCGGGGTTTCCTCTTTGAAATTGGCGATGATGCTGATGTTCTTCTTCTGCATATTTTGAAAGATCAATTAATCTGCTTTTCTTTTGTAGCTTCTTATAATCAGAAAGAGTTATGGTCAGATCATCCGTTGGCAGATCTTCAATATTATCCAGCTCATCAAATTCACTTTCCAGTTTATTATTGTCATACTCGCCATAAAAATGGCCATTTTTCTGACTTTTTACCTGTAGTTTGACCTGTTGCTGTTGCTTATGTCTGGGCAAATCCAAAGTTGAAGAAAATTTCCTTATTGATTTTCTCTGTGGGGAACCAAAGACGTTGGTCTGTGTACTCATTGTAGTACTTTTCCGTAAAACAGGCATGGATGCTTTCTTTGAAACCACAGGGGTATAGTCTGAATCAACGACTTTAAATCTGTACAATTTTCTAGGATCAATCTGATCAAAGTCACCGAATCCATCCAGAGCTGTGTTATGATCATGTTCAAAGTAGTTTCTTGAATGGCTTGTTGACTTCATGGTTCGGTGTATACTGGAAAATTGTCTTTCTCTTTCTTTCTTTATTTGTTCTGCCTTTCTCTGTGCCTGAATTTGCTGTTTTCTAAACAGTGCAGCCAGATCAACTTGATTCATAGCCACATCTTCAAAATCGTCGGCATAATCGCTATTTTCGGTGTCACTTTCGGTGTAGTTGGATGCTGTTCCTGATTTTGCGGTTGTTGGATATGATGATCCGGATGATAACGAGTGGAGGCTATCAGATCTCTGTATAAGATTTTGCACATCATTTGGGGTAAGAGTATTTTTAGATATCGGCATTTTGTACTGCTTGCTTGATTGACCATCTGTTTTTTGTTTGGATGAAGTGGGTATCTTTACTTTTGAAGTAAACTCTTGCTGTTCGAAATCGTCAATATCATCGTTGTCTTCCATGTACTTTGCCAGCAACATTAGCTTAGGGTTAGCGAATTGCTTCAAGCTGCCAGGGACGACAGCCTCGACCTGTGAGTTCTGCGGGTCAAAGGATTCGTTAAACCTGTCTATATTTTCCTTTGTGAGGGTCACAATCTTATTATGGAGCCCATCTGTGTCTGGATCAGTGCCGTAGTTGTAGTCTTCCGAACACTGTTCCTGCTCGTGCACTGTCGATAGGTCTGCATTCGATTTCATTTTCGAGCTGTTCAATTCCAGGCCCTGGAAAATGTCGTGCAGCTGCTGGCTGCTTACCTTTGAGCCTAATTTGCTGTTGAGATTAGCTTTGCTTGAGTGTCGAACCACCGACCGTTTGAACGTGTCCATGTGATGCTCATCTGGGCTCACGCGCCTGCTGTCGGCAACCATCCTGCTCGGATCCTATGTCAACAAGCTACCTCTCCTGCAACCACCCAAACGTTCTGCTTTGTCACGGGGCTCCTTGACAGTCCACTTGTGTTTCAGCACGTCCCCGATATGGTCCAGTTGTGGGTTGTGATCCAGCTGGTGCAGTTGTGCGTCTGTTTGTGTTTCGCTTTTGCGGTAAACAAAGGAACAAGAACGCGCGCCACCACGCGCCACCACGCGCCACCACCAGCCGGCCTTGCTGCGCCATGTTGTGAAGCGGCGCAGCAATTACTGCACCGCCACGTCGCACTGCCCACATCGCGGCCCGTTTAGGAAGGCGCCCCTTGTTTACTTTTGCTTGTTTTTGTTTACTCTTGTGTTTTCGTTTTGTTCTTTTGGGATGGAAAATTTTCCTTGACAGCAGATTGACGGATCCTAAACATGGAATAGGCCATCGGGTGCAGGGTGGCAGAGGAAGATAGCTGAATCGGGTTGTGATAGGGTGGGTGGAGGCACATTAGCGTGGGTTTTAGACATATCTGACGTTGTGTGGGAGAGTGACAGGATATCCGGATTGAGAATCTAGCAAGTAGAAAGCAAAGAGGAGCCGTATAGATGCTTGTGTGAAATAGCCATACAGTTGCGGATCACACAGAAATATAAATACATCAGACAATATCGGGCGAGAACATACACTAGCATATTATACCGTATAATAGGTTAGCAGACACGAAGTTGAGCACCTCGTACAGTCAGCGGATAGTTGCAGCTTGTGTTTTGACCGACACACACAGGTGCACAGACCACACAGGTGCACAGACCACACAGGTGCACAGACCACACAGGTGCACAGACCACACAGGTGCACAGACCACACAGGTGCACAGACCACACACTGACAGATCACATACAGACAGATCACATACTGACAGATCACACACTCACAGATCCTCAGATTCACAGATCCTCAGATTCACAGATCCTCAGATTCACAGATCTCCAACCCACCTGCATCCCACATACTTTCAGACACCAGATTTACAATGCCAACAAATAACAAAAGATACGGCTTGATGATCCCATCTTCCTCCTCGACGCAGCTAGGCCAGCAATCGTACACCAGAGCAAGTAGGCTCTCGTCAGCTTCAGCCTCGGTCACTCTAGACTCGCTTTTGAGCCTCGATGGCCTCGACGGCTCGATTGAGTACGCACACAATAAACCTAAAAACAGAGCCTCTCAGTTGCTGCAACTAAACAACACCCCTTATAAGTCAAACAGGTTTGAAATATATCAAGATAAAGAAGTCCATTCGGAGAGCACTGAACATAAAAGACCTCACATTTCGTCGGATGATGAAAGAAGCTTTAAAGATGATCAGGAAAGGTTCAGAAAGGAATCGCTAAATAAACTGCTCCACACTGCCAACAAGGAAAACACTCATGTCACATTGGACTCCAAGTACAATGTCAGAGATAAATCCCTATCACCAAATCTCAACAAGAGAACTCCATTGCTCTCACGTAACTCCTCCAACCTCAGAGACAGCGTTAGCTCAAAAAGGCTTTCGAGTTACTCCATTAACTCAACAAACTCAACGAAATCTTCTTCGTCTGCAAGCTTCAAGTATATGACCCACAAACTGGTCAGCGCAGTGACAGGAGGATCTGATAGAGAAAAAGAAAACCAACCACTCCAATCAAAACCTCTACTACAACATACACACAAGCGCACTACAAGTGGAATATCAACCTCTTCATTGTCTCTTAAAAGACTGTCTCTGCTTGAGAGAAAACCAATTCCACCACTTGAGACAGAAGTCGAGGCTGTTTCTAGAGAACATAGTGACTCAAATACGAATGCTATGGATATAGAACAACATCATAAAGAAACTGAATTACAAGATCAACTTGCAGATAGTCATGAGCAGCAATCCACAGCACCCGAGTTGAAGAAGAAGAGTTCCAGATTCCGTCTTAGACATTCCATCTCTTTGAGATCATTAATCAACAATGACGACTCCATTGATGGAGAATCAATGTCTTCTTCTATGAGCAAATCTTCTTCAATGAGAAAGTTAAGTCTTCAATCACTTAGACAATCTTTCATTAATTTTGGAGGCGTTACTCAAAATTCAACCTCTGTTGCACCGAGTAGATTCTCAATGGACTTTGGCAGATCTGAAATATCCTCCCCAGTTCCGCAACAGGCTACTCGTGATAAGTTAAAGCATAAGTTGAGAAACTCAACGTCTCTATTGTCAATTTCATCTTTCACCTCAACAACTTCAAACGAAACTACCAGCAACAGCAACAACACCAGCGGCAGTCATGGTGCTCAGAATTCCAATTTGATAGCCCGTGAAAAGACCGGTTCCCAACATGTCTATCCATACACTATAAAGGCAGCTGATTTAGATTTGATTCATAAGAAGTTACTGTTGAGTCTGTGCAATCAGCAGAAAATAGTATCTTTTAAGAGTTTCATTAATAGACTTAAAACAAAAGATACGGTCTTTGTCAAAATTGCAGAGGCTTCTTTCAGTGAAGTGTTTGCTGAAAAAGATATCAACACAGGAGCATTTAGATCAGTATATAAAATAATCCCATTTGGAAACGAAGAATTCGATCAAATGCAGCTTAAGGAAAATATTCAGGAGTTGTCAATAACGATGGCTATGTCATCTGTTGAAGGATTTATTAAATTAAAGGCTGCCAAGGTTGTGAAGGGTGTCTTTCCTGAGGAGCTCATGACCCTATGGCATGACTACAAAATGGCTTATTCCGAAAAACCATCAAAGAGCCAGAATGTTGATCCTGGTTTATTCAAGCAAAACCAGCTTTATCTTGTTTTAAGATTAGAATATGGAGGTGTTGACCTTGAAAGATTTGAAATCCAGAATTGGGTTCAATGTTTTAACATTTTCAAGCAGGTGGTTGAAATTTTAGAAAGAGCTGAGAATAGTCATGAATTTGAACATAGGGATTTACACCTGGGGAACATTCTAGTCAAACACAAAATAGCTTCTGCCATTGTGTCAGAATCGGATTCGGCATTAGAGACCTGTGTTGAAAGAAAAACTGGTTTGTTGGAGGAATCGAACGAGGTTGACGTCAGATTGATTGATTTTACATTGAGCAGAGCCAAAGTTGGCGATAATGTGATATTCACAGGTTTAGACAATCCTAGCTTCTTTAAAGGTAAAGGAGATTATCAATTTGACATTTATAGGATGATGAGACAGAAAATCATGATGGTCTCTCAAAATGAAGACGGATCTGCTAGTATTCGGGAAGGAATTGCTAGATCGGGATCCACCATGTCTTTACAATCATTAACACCAGAATCTATGAATACAAAGGGGAATATTGAATGGAGCATTAGGTGTGAATCCACCAATCTACTGTGGCTACATTATTTGCTAGACAAATTGATCACCAGCAAAAAATTAAAACCTATTAGGATGAACCCTATCACTAGAGCCAACAGTTTGTTCACCAACGATAATGAGTTGGCATTAGAGGTGTCATGCTATGAGAGATTAATGAGCTGCTATAGACTTTTGAACCCAAGTACGGGTTCAAACAAAAAGAAGAGCAAGAAAATGGGATACAGGCAGGTTGGTCAAAGTAACAAACCACAAGAAATTGAGTTTAAGAACGTGGGTGAGTTTTCAAATTGGTTGAATAAGGAATTATAGTACATAATGTCTATACTCAGAGACTAAAAGGAATGCATTTGAAGTGAAATAGATTTGATATTTGTCGTATGTGGATCTTTTAGGTGATTCTTTGGGTTTTGAGTATCGTTTTTTTAGCATTTATATTTGTATTTTAAAAGTTTTATACCGTTTAATCTGAGTCATATTAATGGATTTTATTAAAAGCAAAAGAAAATACAGACATATTAGGTGCTTACTGGCTCTTTATAGAACTCTTTGGCTTCACCAAAGTCTCTTCGACGAAGAACATCTTGAAAATATCAACAGAAAAGGAGAATATTCTTTGAACACAAAAGCACCAGGTTATCAAACCAATAGAGCCTCTGGCCAAGAAAGGGAAATTCAGCACAAAGGTCTCCACGTACCAAGGAAACAAACCAAAAGGGACGAAAACCAGCCCTGTTCTTGAATAAAACACTTTGAGCAGGTTAATCGGCACCAGTGTGAAGCCTTTCAAGGCCAACTCTAGTGCAGCATCGTATTTCAGCTTATCTGTACTCAATTCAGACTCCAGAGCTTTAATTTCATCGTTCAACTTGTCAAACTTTCTGTTGAGCTTTGTCCACTTGGCGTAGTTGTCCTGAGCGCTTATCTGTGTTCTCTCCTTGTTGATCTCCGACAGTTGTCTCTTCAGCCCAAGCAACTCAGAGTATTTGGCATTTGCAGACCCTGCTACTTTGATATACACCGAGTAGATTGTGTTCTTGATGGCCGGCTTGCCGATAAGGGTCACGATGCTTGTCAGCAGAGTCAACACCGTCGCTAGCACCAGTAGCGTTGCGTTCTGCATTCTGGGTATATTGTATCTGTAAAACCAAATTCCACGGTACCTCCACCCTCAGTGTCCAGCTGTCGTCCCTATCCGGGCCGCCTTAATGCCCTTCTGCTACTTCTCCACTTCTTGTCCTTGTCCTTCCACTTCTTCTTCCCCTTGTCCCTTGCCCTTCTCCTCCAATTCGTCTCTTGCAGGCCCGGCCACAAAGACGGTCGACGCGCCGATTCCACAATCGACCCAGCGAGAAAATTTTTAAAGCCAGCGGGCAACGGGAAGGGCGGGCAACAACAAGGAGAACGACTAAGGTATATGAAGGCATTCATAGGAGAATAGAGGTCAGAGGTGCACACCCAGAGAGAGAGAGTGAGGTAGGAGCTGTTGCAGAGAGCAAGATATCACCGAAGTGCTGAGGCAAACACATTGGGCGAACCGGGGGCCACATATCGCAGCATTGGCACGAGATAGCATAGTGCAGACGAGTCCAACACGGGAGTTTTAGAAAACAGGCAATTCACCGAACTCAAGCAAAATAAAGCACGGGTCGTATTTCAACAGATATAGATAGAGCTTATTTGGAAAGTGGAAATAGCAGTATATAAATTAGAATCTAGCATTGCGAGAGTAGCACACGGTACAGGTTTACCGCATAGATCATTTTAATCAACACAGAACACTGCTTGAACAGGTCAGGCAAAGCATATACATATACATATACAGACACACATACAGACAAACAGATACACGATGAACATGAGCCATGAATTAGATTCGGATTCCAGCGACGAGATGCTGTCTTGGATCACACAGTACTGCTCCATGTTTGGGCACGACTACTTTGTGGAAGTGGCGCCCGAATTCGTGGAGGACGATTTCAATTTGACAGGACTCAACTCTATGGTTCCTTTTTTCAGGGACGCCTCTGACGTGATACTTGATTTGGAGCCTGAGAGACCAATTAAACCGTCAAATATCCCACTAGTGGAGCACGCCGCAGAACTGCTATACGGTTTGATCCACGCTAGATACATCCTCACAAAGCAAGGATTACACTCGATGGCGGAGAAATATGAACAGAATTGTTTTGGTTCCTGTCCAAGATACTACTGCCAGGGAATGCATCTAATACCTGTGGGAAGATACGACCAGCCAGGAATAGAAACCGTTAGATTATACTGCCCAAACTGTAACGATATTTACCTGCCATCCTCGTCCAGATATCTAAACATTGATGGTGCCTATTTTGGCACCTCTTTTGCAGGATTATTCATAAATATGTTCCCGGAGATTGAAAAGCAGTGTAACGAAAGATCCAAAGATCAATTCAAGTTGAAAATATTTGGATTTAAATTGAATGAACAGGCCAAAGCCGGCCCTAGAATGAAATGGCTAAGGCAGACGCCAGTCACTGATGCTGAATTGAAAGAGTTTGAGAGCTGTGAATTTGGTATGCCAAGTGCGGAAGATCAAGATGGCGATGACGATGCGGATTTGAAGGACGATGACGATGATGATGATGATATTGCGGATGATGACGAGGAAGAAGAAGAGGAGGAGGAAGATAACGGAGACATTAGAATGAGTGGAGGCGAGAGTATGATGAGCATTGCGAAGGATTAGATGAGAAAAGCTGAGTTATGAGAGAAGCAATAATGGCATCCAATTCTTTGGCTATCTGTTATTTATAATCTATTTTTTGAATTTGACAGAGGACGCTATTTTCTGATCATTGTTATTCCAATAATATACTTCGTGTATATATTTGAAGGTGATTGCTACTGACATGTTTGTTTTGCTTTTTTTATTTTATTTTTGCTATATTAATACTTTCAGTTCTCTTTAGATCATTGGCTGAAGTGTCAACTACAACTTCTTGCTCTGCGTCTTTTTCCCACTCCGCTTCTTGATTGTTCATACAGTCTTCTGTACTATGCCTGTCACCTTGTATGTATACATAAAAACTTTATAGCTATTAATTAATTGCCAAACAATTTTATGAGATTGCACTATAGAAATATAAATGCTTTTCGGTCTTAAATATACAGATACAAAGAGGTGGTTATAATCAAAGAGTTAAGCCTTGCAGAGATGCAATTTCCTTCTTCTCCGGTTTTTGTCAGTTGATGAAATGAAGGACAACGAAATGCAACATTAAACTGGCAAGTATGTAATCACCCAAGGCTCTCTCAGGGGAGATGCTCTTGAACAAGCCTCCGTTCTCTTTTGCAGACTGTAGTCTTAGGTTAACAGTCAACACAAACTGCCCAACAGTGGACGAGAACCCACCTAAGAATGCGTTGAATGGGAAATTGCCAATGATGAGACAAAATAAAAACTGCAAAACACCCAACGCCACCAAAAATACAAGAAACGTGTCTATGAGTCTCAATTTTTGAGAAGTACCCAGCTCCTTCAAATATGTGTTGTAAGATGAAGCAATGGAGTTGATGACTTCACTAAAGAACCCAACTGACATCGATCCCTGTGTCTGTTTGAGTTTCTTGCTGCTTGCAGCAGCAACTGCCTCAGTCGCTTCCACGGCCGGCTTCACCTTTTCGGCACCGCTCTTTGCACTCTTAACATCCTTCTTAGCCATTTTGCCTGGTAATCTGATTCCCAATATTGGTATTTAAGCTCTTCTATAGACACACTCCGTCCTGCCGCTTCGGCTCTACACTTGAGTCACTGCAATCCGCTTAAAGGTTCAAAAACGTGTTCTCTATTTTGTAAGGCGAGCGGAAAAAATCAACTTTTGACCAGCACTGGGACCGAAATTAAGCGTAGGACCGTTGTTAGGACAGGTACGGAGAAGTTGAAGAGAGGAAAGAAGGGGACGAGGTGTGTAGCAGACCAGTTTGTGGCCTATAGTGCTTTATCTTGAAAGAACAGATTACATAACTTTGAGAATTGCGAACATCAGCACGATCTCCACACAGACCAGCTGCCGACATCAGACCATGGCTGAAAGCAAAGACAAGGAGAAGAAACAGCCTCCAAAGGATGCGATACTGATCACCCAGCTTCCGAATAATGCCCAGGAGAATGATGCTGAGACATCGATACCGATTGGAAAGCCGCCTACGCTGCGGGTGGTACCACCGTTGAACTTCTGCCCTGTCGAAAATAACTTGTACAGGTCGGGACAGCCTTCGGCCATCAACCACTCCTTTTTGGAGGAACTAAATTTGAAATCCATCATTTGGTTGGCTATAGAGGATCCACAGGACAACTTCTTGAAATTCATAGATGATAATAATATAAATTTTTTCTACAATCTTGGATATGACAATATCGATTCAAACTCTTGGGACGGATTGAGTGAAGCCTCAATCAAGCAGGCACTAGAGATCATATCGGATAAGAGACACCATCCGTTACTAGTCTGCTGTGGAATGGGGAGACATAGAACGGGTACCGTAATTGGATGCCTAAGAAAACTGCAAGGCTGGAATTTGGCTAGTGTAAGTGAAGAGTACAGAAGGTTCACGGGCGTGAGGGGTGGAAGAATATTGGTTGAATTATTGATTGAAGCATTTGATGTCAGTACAATAGAAATAAACGAAGACATTGCCCCTGGGTGGTTGACAAGATAAAGGGTAATTTGTGGAAGTCATATACTCTCTATATAGATGTATGATACTTTTGAAGATACGGGACACTAAATCGTGACGATGCGTCAGAGTAAGTAGTGGCTTATATATACCGGGAAATGGACCTTCGCAAAGGATTAGCATTGCAGGAAAGAAGCCAGCTGGTGTCAGTTGGCTTCTCTGTATTAGAAACTATATATACAAGTAAATTGGGCGGATCGAGGGATCTTGTCATTTCTTTTCTTCTTTGCTCTGCTGCATCTTTTCCAGCTGCCTTTGCTGAAATCTCTCCTGTGCCACCTGGACAGCCATATTTGACTGTCTTCTTAGATTGTTGCATTGTTCCCAGCCAAATATACTACCTAACAGCAAACCGCCAATACCCCAATTTGTGGCTCTTTTCAAGTTCTTGTGGTAAATAAACATCACAGATGTAAAAACAAAAAATGTAGAAAACCCTGCTAGACCAGCATCCCTGAAACATGGAATCTCCACCAGTTTAGCAAATTGGAAGTCTGCCAATGACAGAGATTTCACAAACTTGGAAATTTCCTTTGTTTGGGAGTACGTATCACCTTGTGCATTATCAGCAACTGCTTGCTGCTGTATTTGATTAAGCTGCTGTCTCTGATTCACCAAAGCCTCTCTCTCTTTGGTGAGGTCTTCAAGATAAACTTGTTTCTTCTCTTCAGCACCAGATGGTTCCTTAGAGTCTGACTTTTTTCCTGAAAATGGCCACACCATGTCCGTAAAAAATGTTTTTCTGTGCCTTGTCTTGGATTCTGTTCAAATTCTCCTAGTAGGGTGCAAATCAAGTCCCTGAACCCACACCACTGCATGGCACCTGATTCCAATATCAAGCATACATCAGATGCTACGACTTTGCTGAGCTACAGAAAAAAAGTTCAAGGTCTGTCATTTTCTTTTGACGGTTAAGATCCTTGCTAGCCTTTCACTAACTACTGCAGTTGTAATAGATACGTATACCGGAGAATGTGAAAGTTAGTTTATTGCGTTAAAAGGATACTTAAGATATAAAATAAGAGGGATTGTCTTGATCTGATTTTTTAAATTTTATTAATTATAATTCAAAAGAGAATCACCAATTAAGCATCGTAAGTAGTAGCGGAAACGTTACCACCCTTACCAGTCCAGTTGACGTGGATGTAGTCGCCAACCTTTCTCTTTTCATCGGCAAATTCAGGCAAGATCTTGAAAGTGTGGGCACCAAAGTAATCTCTTTGAGCTTGCAACAAGTTAGCTGGTAATTGCTTGGATCTGTAACCATCGTAGAAAGCTAAAGCAGTAGAGAAAGCTGGAGTTGGGATACCAGCCTCGATAGCCTTACCCAAGGTCTTTCTCCAACCGGATTGAGCCTTAGTGATGGCAGTGTTGAAGAATGGGTGGAATAACAAGTTCTCCAAGTCTGGGTTTTCTCTGTAAGCAGAAGTGATCTCACCCAAGAAGACAGATCTGATGATACAACCACCTCTCCACATCAAAGCGATGGATGGGAAGTTCAACTTCCAGCCGTACTCCTTAGCAGCCTCTCTGATCAACATGAAACCCTGAGCGTAGGAGATAATCTTGGAAGCGTACAAAGCTTGCTCCAAATCATCAACAAATGCAGCCTTGTCAGCCTCAGCAATTGGTGAAATAGCTGGACCAGCCAAAATAGAAGAGGCTCTGATTCTCTCTTCCTTCAAAGCAGACAAACATCTGGCAAAGACAGCCTCACCAATCAAGGTAACTGGCATACCCAAGTCCAAAGCGTTAATGGCAGTCCACTTACCGGTACCCTTTTGACCAGCAGAGTCCAAAATCTTCTCGACCAATGGAGTTCCGTCGTCGTCGTTGTAAGCTAAAATATCTCTGGTAATTTCAATCAAGAAAGAGTCTAGGACACCCTTGTTCCACTTAGCGAAAACTTCAGAGATTTCGCTGTCCTTGAAACCACCAACTCTCTTCATCAAGTCGTAAGCTTCACAGATCAATTGCATGTCACCGTACTCAATACCGTTGTGAACCATCTTGACGTAATGACCAGCACCGGCATCACCAACCCAGTCACAACATGGTTCACCATCAGACTTAGCAGCAATGGATTGGAAGATGTCCTTAATGTGTGGCCAAGCCTCGATAGCACCACCTGGCATTAAAGAAGGACCGTATCTAGCACCTTCCTCACCACCGGAGACACCAGAACCAACAAAGAGAATACCCTTTTCTTTTAATTCAGCGTATCTTCTGTTAGAGTCTGGGTAGTGGGAGTTACCACCGTCAATGATGATGTCGTCCTTCTCCAAGTATGGCAACAATTGTTCAATGAACAAGTCAACTGGGTTACCAGCCTTGACCAATAGAATGATTCTTCTTGGTCTCTTCAACTTGGAGCACAATTCTTCGATGGAGTGAGCACCTAAGATGGACTTACCCTTAGCCTCGTTTTCCAAAAAGTGGTCAACCTTAGAGGTAGTTCTGTTGTAAGCGACAACAGTGAAGCCGTGGTCAGCGGCATTCAAAATCAAGTTTTGACCCATAACGGCCAAACCAATTAAACCAATATCACCTCTATATTAAAGAGTTTGAAACAGATGATTTTGCGGGCATTTGTTAGTATATGACAATTGATCGAGAGAGACCAGTCATTGGCAAACAGTCCGAGCAGTAGGTGGAAGCAAATCAGGGAGTCCTTTCAATTGCACGTACGCCGTTTCACGGCATAAGCCAGGGTAATATTGTGACTGGCGCCACATCGCATGACGAGACAAACTCCGAGCAAACATTCGGACACCAGGCAGCTCGGCAACAGTGGCGAAGAGCTCAAGTCATGTTGTAAACGAACTACCCAGCAGTGTGCATGCACTTGCTTCAATTCACACTCCATTACCTAGGACAACCTCACTGCCCACTCCGCGTGAACAAATCTGGGCCCCACCATATGCATCAACAAAAATGACAGCTACTTACTGAGGTTCAGACATGTTTGCAGTGTGTTCTTATTCGATAGTCTTTAGTAGAAGAAAAGTATCTAAGACTTCAGGCACAGATAGAAAACAGGAAAAAATCCATTCCACAGAAAGAAGATGAGTAGCTCAAAATGAATGCAGACAAGATAGCATTTAAACTCTTTTCTTTGACGGGGCAACCCACAACCGTCTGGTCGTTGCCCATCCAATGCCACGATTAGGTTGCCACTCTGCCTCTGCCTCTGCGACTCCGTGTGCCTGTGCCTGTTGCTGTAGCCGTTGGTGCTGCTGTGCGCTGAGGCCTGCGTGCGGTGTCTCCGTGCCGGTGCGGATCGTGGACGGCGGGCTGCGCGGTGGCCGGTGTGCGGTGGCCGGCGATTTCCCGCGGTCTTGTACAGCGCGCACCGGGCGACCCTCGCAAACCAATAAAATTTTTTGCGGTGGCTGTGCAGGACTATTGTTGCCCACCACCGTGCGGTAAGTTGAGGCCAGGGGCCCTGGAAAAACCTGGACTTTTAGCCTTAGTCAGCCCCGCCGGGAAACATTGTTCCAGCGCTCGCACGGGTGAGTTGCTGACCGATAACTCACTTTGCAGGCCCTCCTTGGTACTCGAGACTTGATGCATCTGCGCTGGTGTGGCGGCGCCGGCGTGGCACAGCGCAGAGCTCCCTGCGCTACTCCGGGCTCCTGGGGAACAGACCTCGTGAGTGTCCATCGGCTCTGCAAATAGCTCATAAAGACAACTGCTACAAGTCGGCCGTAAGCACTTCACACACAGAAACCGGGACCAGGCCCGGCAGTGTGGTCGGCCAATGGACCTGGGTGTTAGTACTGCCACCACCTCTACAAGCAAAGACCGATGCATCCACAGTATTGTAGCTGGTGTAGAAATTACGCGGGGTGGCAGGGCGAGGTGGCAGGCGGAATTTGACGAAAATCCGACTGGGTCGCACACCAAGCTGTGTGTCATGGATTACACTATTTCAGACCGAGGGGTGCGTCCAGTCAGGGGACTAAGGGTCGCCAGAACAGTAAAGGAAACAACGGGCAGTGGCAGTACATAAAGGACTGACTACACAACACAGGGGTACCCCTATGGATCTTTTTTCCTTAGTAACACATTACAAACTCGCCAGTAATACGGGCTCTCGCAGACGTAATCAGCCAGTTCACACGGTGTCTGGCTTAAAAGCCAACATTCGCTTATTGTCCAATTGTATGTGCGCTGTATTTCTCTTCCCCCTTGCCTTTAGTACCCCATGTCCCACAGCAGGGTTTGAGTACGTACCAGCACCACAGCTGTTGCTCCCGTATAATATATACCCTATAGAAGGAACTTAAATGCTGGGTACCATGAGCTGCTTCCACGCAATGGAGAAAGCTGCTTAGATCGCTACCACGGACCCACCGGACTTTATCTCGATTCAACATTTCTTCTCAATGCACCTCTCCTCTCACTAAGTACTGCCAACATATCCGACAGCGCTGAATACCTACAAGCTACCGGTTTGGCCCTTAATTACGCCACGTGAACTTTTGTAAGCACGCTGAATCACGGGTGACAGATGGCAGATGGCGGTTGCCCATGATTCATTTTCTTATTGTTCTCTTCAATTCACCCAACAGCAGCGACTGAACCGGTGTCGTTAAAAGTGCTTCTTGCTCACGTGACCCAGCACCATATCGCATCTGATAAATCTACATTCGGGGATTTACAGCTTTCACAGCTTGCCAAGATCGCTATCTCTATGTATTGGTATTTGCATACATATGATACAAAACTCGCACGAATTAGTCAAATTTATGGTGCGCAAAGGCTACAAGATAGATCTATTTTTGCCAAACCAGCTCAAAATGCATCATTCCAAGAAGACCGGTGTCATCTGATGCCCAATCCGTCCAGGCCTTTTCCACATCATCCTTTGAATAAGTATCTTGAGGATCAGAGATCCACCTTTCTAGTCTCTTTATGTACATCGTAGAATACCAATCTTTGTCAAACAGGCTGGATATGCACCAGGATGACGCAGTCATAGTGACACTGTCAGCTGAGAAGCCGGCTTCCAGACCTATTTTTTTTAGCCTTGAACCTGCATTGTCAGCGGTGAACTGAGATTTCATTTTGGAGTGATGGTACAGTATTGGACCGGTGAAACAGTTTGGGAAAATGACTATGGATTGCAGCTCGGCATCCTTGCAACAGAGATAACCTCCAGGTTTTGTAACTCTAGCCATTTCTTTCAACGCACTCAATGGATCTTCCAGATGTATGATAACCTGATGGGCATGAACAATGTCAAAACTGTTATCTGGGAACGGTAACGAGAAGACTGATGCCTCACAGAACGAGACATTTTCAACTGGGCTCCCCAACGTCTTCTGATATGCCATGGCTTCTTCGAGCAGCTCAGGAGTTGGCTCAACGCCTATCACTTCACCATCCGGAACGTACCTGGCAAAACTGCAAGTGATAGTCCCGGGACCACATCCAACATCCAGGATTCGGTCAGATGGCTTGATGTATTTCAGCAGGTAAGAGGTTGAATTCTCGGCAGTTCGCCAAGAGTGTGTCTGTGAGATTCTGGAATCATATCCTTCTTTGTAATAACTCTGTTCTGTTTCCCTCATTAGTCTGCGATTCTGCGACGCTGCGGTATTTGCTATTTCTGTGGCCTTCTAACGGTATTTATAATTGTATTCGGGTGAGAAGAAACCCAGCAATTAACACATCAAGACCAGTAGCTGCTCAGAGTCCGGATTCCGTCTGCTTCTAAAAATGCTTATGCTCACTCTCGCGGCTTGCCTTGGTACTGCTCCTAATCCTCTATTCACGAGGCGTACGTGATTATACTTAGACATTTGGTAATATGCGACGCTGGCCAGCCTTTACCTGTATGGTGTTTGGCACTGTTTTCTCTGGGTTGTCATTGCCGTGTTCTTGAAATATCAGTAGCATCTGGGCAATTGCGTATCTCTGTTGCGCATCCACGCGATGGGGCAACGTGGAACTATCGCATTCTCCCTGCTTTCGGAGCCCTCCACAGTTTCATTTTCCCAGTGTCCACACCACCCACAAACCCTATCCTTAAACCACCATCCTGCACCTACTAAGCTTGCCATGGAAACCAACTCTTGTCTACCTGCTTCTCCAGACCAACACATTGCGGGGCACGGGTTTAACGAAATCCGAGATCAACGAAAAAGAGCGCCTGCAAATTTGGGTTTATTTTCCTGTTTAAGAAAGAGCCCAATTGGAAAGATAAGGTGAAAACTTGACTGTTCGCTTGAAAACAAGTTGCCTGATATCGCATAAGAAGATAGGAACCACTTCAAGTTTGGCTTTAGATAAGGAACTGCAGCAGGAGTATAGATTGTATTGGCAGTGAATTATATTAACTCATTAAGAATGGCATACGAAAAGACAAGTTGGGAACAAGTGGGCCAGTCAAGCGCTGGTACCATCTTATCACCAGCATTTTCCGTGGGTGACTTAGTTTTTACTGCTGGTTCTTTGGGTACCAGACCAGATGGGTCATTTCCAGAATCCATAGAGGAACAGACGGAACTTGCTTTGAAGAACCTGGAGAATGTCTTGAAGGCTTCAGGGTCTTCGTTGGACTATGTTCTAAAGGCATTGGTGTTCTTGAAAAAAGAGTCCGACCAACCTAAGATGAATGCCGTTTACTCTAAGATCATGACCACCAAGCCAGCTAGATCTTGCATTGTTGTCAAGTTTCCAAACCCAAACATCTTGGTTGAGATTGAGTGTATTGCAGTCAAGAACGGCAAGCCAAAGTTATAGATGAACCGAGTTTTAGGAGTGCGTTTAATGGATCAGAAGTAGATATACATAGACGTATCGATCATAAATAGATATTTCACTTAATGCACAGAATTTTCTTGAATTCTTTTACAGAGATTAGCTGGTTGTCCGCAATCAACTTTGATAGAGGAGCACTGACGGACAATTTTTACCTCTGAGATCAATAAGATGATGTAGAAATCCCTAATGAATTACTCTCTCAATGCTCAGAATCAAAGAGACCCGAAAATCCCAGCTTTTCACTTAAGGGAATCAAAACGTCAAAGAATCGCCCCCTCCGTAAGTCCAACACTGAAGATGAAAAATTCCTTTGCCTGGTTAAGCTTTGGTTGCTACTAAGTCACCGGATATGTAATAATGATAACGGCAAATAAATACCGCCGTCCTGTACACTTAGCAATAAGTTTTCTGATCCAATGACAGCACTGCTATTAAGATTCCTAGACAGTCGGGACCTCATGCAAATCTCAAGACCCATGGGATTCCCGAGCGTTCAAGGTTCCTTCTCAATCTAAAAGTTCCATTAATGCATTTTTCGCCTTTAAAAGCAAACCTAAAGATTTGAATCAGACTGATGAAGCAAAGAAAGGCTGTTTGTCACCTTTCAATCCTGATCCGCTGTCCATCCCAAAAGAATGATTTCGTATGCGGATTGGCTGAAGTTTACAGAGAATCGTGCAATCTCATGTTCCAAACAGCAGGTTGTATAGCATATGAGTCCAGTGGGCAGTAGGTTAGTCATGCGGTGCCAAGTGGCCTCAAATTGCTCTTAATGCCATTGCACTTCAAAGATTCACGTATTTAGGCCCAGTTTTAAGCTGCTTGCCAAGCTTTCCAGGCCTTTATTCTTTCGGTTCTTCAATCATGCAAGTACTCTTGCTACTGATCAACCTTTAATAAAAAATCCAACAACTCCAGTTATAAAACTAACAACAAGGTTGTTCCAATTTTGAAGCGAGTTGAGATACCAACCCGAGGCCCACCGCACAGCTACAAGGCACTAGTATATTTTCATTCCTTTGGCCATTCAGCTACAATTTTTTTGGCTTTTTTCTATCGGTATCCACTAAATAACAACTTTAAATTTGACAGTACAGTTTTCAGTACACCTTTGATCCAAAATAGCCAGTACTCTCTCATCCAATAGCTCTACTATTATTATGCTCCCCTAATACATACAGGCTCCATGTCTCGACAATCGCGGCGGTGCCTTCTGTTGTGGTTTTGCGCTGCTCACGACCATTTGATGGAGTTTTCCAGACGCTTTTCTTGATGTTTTCAGTGTGTTAGGAAGATATATGGGCATGGCAATGGGAAGACAGAGGTAGCGGTTTGGCCACAGGGGTTACGGGAGCTGCAAGCCGAGCTTACTCAGAAGTGTAACATCTAATAAATAAGAGATCGAATAATGTCCGTGGTTCACAATCCTAACAACTGGTAAGTCCGAGACTGTTTCAAGGATTGGGGTCGAATACTGAATTATATTTACTAATACGAGCTTTCCTTGCGTCTATGTGGATTACAAGTTTACTAGGCACTGGGTGGACAAAAACTGTTTGCCATGGGCTGAAGAGTACTTTAACAAAAACTTGAAAGGAATAAGCACAAGCAGCAGCGAATATGAATTAGTGGTGTCGGATATCAAGACCGTAACCGGAGATTGCGATGTGACACAGAGAAAAGGTAAAGTCAGATGTATCTTTGATATGAAGGTTGAATTTAACGTCACCTTGAAGAAGATCGCCACAGCTGAGGATGAGACTAAAGAAAATATTGTCTACGACGTGTCCTTGTTAGAGTTTGAACATGACCAGGACGACGAAGATTATAACTTTGAAGTGAAGAACGGAAAGCTGGAGTTAAGAAAGGTTGTTAGAGATACAATCCTACCAGAAGCTTTAAAGGTGTTTAAAAATTTCCAGCCTGAGCTGTTATTCACACATCAACCGCAGCTGCAACACAATACCGACTGAAAAAACACCACCTGACGTATATTTATGTATGTCAATGCATTTGGATGAGCGTCATTGACTTCATCATTAATATTACACCCATGAAAATCCCTTTGAATTGATCTAGTTCCTACCTTAGTTATCTGTGATCTGGTTTCTTTGTACCAAATAACTTTTTGAAGTAGCATTTCTGAATAGATTTGATTCATTAGAATTTTATAAATTTTGTACATAAAAGGGTTATAAATACAGTAGTGAAACATTAATTTTTTTGAGTAATAACATTTCTAGAAGCCTTCAGGAACGCCCTTTGCATTTCTGCCGTTTATTTCACCAAAATAACAACCGATACCACCTTTGAACTTCGAGTTCAAACCACCATTGTCGACTTGGGTCCAGAAATACTCACTATTGGCGAGCTTTTTCAAGACTTTGAAACCCTCAACCGAGTTATAAGGGACACCAGTAGAAGGATCATAGTACATAGCATCACCAGCATTAATTAAGCATTTCTTTTTGTTTCCATTTGGTAAATAGATACCAACAGGTGCTGGTGTCCTAATCTGAATATCAATTTCTTCCTCTGCTTTTTCTGCTTTTGAATCTTCAACAATCTCATATGTTTCACCAAATCTCGGCAGTTTCAAAAGTTGTCGATAGCTTTCATTACGTGCATTCTGCATTTTCTGCAAATTTATATCATCCCTGTTATCTCTTTTGATAATGCAAATATTCTCGGCTACCGGATCACGCCGAGTTACAGGTAGCAATGACTGATCGCCCAATAAAAGCCTTTTAATATCACGGATTTCCAAATCTTGACGAAACTCCATTAAAGAAACGTAATTAACAGCAACATATTGAGGTGGGCCTTCATAATCAAGTTGAGGCTTTTCTGTTTCGGGAGCATCCTCGCCATTTGCAAGTGAGTCCGCTTCAACATTAGTTATATCTCCAGTTTGAGAAGAAATCTGCCTAGCTTGTTGGACTTCATCTAAAGAATCCAAATTATCAATGACATCCTTTGGAATCACTTCGTTTATTCCTATAGTTTCAGCATTATTTACAGGGGAAAGTGTGCTTTCGGCAACATCTGCTCCGCCCGTGAGTTTATAGCTATCGTCATCCATAACAATAACAGAATCTGATATTTCAACTTTTGATTTGTCCTCTAAATATTTCAGCTCTGATTTAGCAAGTTCAGCAAGTTCAGCAGGTTCAGCAGGTTCAGCAGGTTCAGCAGGCTCAGCAGGTTCAGCAGGTTCAGCAGGTTCAGCAGGTTCAGCAGGTTCAGCAGGTTCAGCAGGTTCAGCAGGTTCAGCAGGTTCAGCAGGTTCAGCAGGTTCAGCAGGTTCAGCAGGTTCGGGAGTTACAACAATCAAAACTTCTGATTTTGAAGAGCTTTCAATATTTGGCATTACTCCCTTCCCTTGGTTAATATCCTTTTTATCCCGTTCATCATTTTGCTGAATTTCTTCTTTTACTATAACTTGATCTTCATCAGTAGCCTTATTAGTATCTTCAAGGCTAATTTTATCATTCTGAATATCCCCCTGAGTCTCATCCACTGCTTCAACTTCTAGTTTTACCTCGGTTTTTGGCGTACTGACCTCGTTGCCGGTATCAACACTTTCAGCATCCACCATAGGCACATCATTCGTCGCAACTTTGCTTGGCTCCTTTTTCCTTTTATAATTCTTCTTTCTTCTATTCTTTTTCAATTCATTTTCAAGTTCAATTTTCCGTTGTCTCTCTAGTTCCTCAACCTCATCCAAAGGAGTCACATAGATGCCGACCGACTTATAACTCACATACTCCGTCAGCCTGAACTTCTTGCTATTGGCTAAGTCCCTTTGTCTCTTCTTCTTTTCGATTTCTTGATCAAAAAATTGCTTTAGAGAAAATGTATTATGTTCTTCTGTAATTTTGGCTTCCTCTAACCTCTCTTCTAGTGTCATTTCCACATATTCTTCCTTTGGACGTGGCTTATTGGTCTCCTTGCGCTCATGCTGTCTGACCAATTTCTCTTGAATAGCATTTGTATTTTCAACCGTAGACTTTCTTGAGGAAGATCTTCTTTCTTTTGATAAGAAATCAACGTCAAATGTTGCTTTCTTTCTCTTTTTGGCTGGCGGCTTGGCCGCTGTAGTGGCGGTTTTCAAGATTGATGGTGCCAACTCGGTCTTTCTACTCTTTTGTCTTTTTAACTTCTCTTGTCTCTGTAATTCTCTCTCGCCTTCACTCTCGTCACTGTCAGATGCACTCAAGTCCGAATCAGATAGCATCTCGTCCGAATCCACAGCGCCGGCCGCGGTCTCATCTTCGGTGTCTATCTCAGCGTCAGCCTGTAGCCCTGCCTGCTTTCTAGATCTCTTGTTGGATGTAACACGCTTTTCAGTCTCGTCTCCATCCTCGCTTCCGGCCTCTTGGCTCCGACTCCCATTCGCAACCTCCTCCTCTTCCCCGTCCTCTTCTTCCTCTTCCTCTTCCTCTTCCTCTTCCTCCTCCTCCACAAACTCCTCGTCATCTGCGTCCTCCTGAAAAAGCAAATTCACATTCTCATCATCTTCCGTCTGGAACTGCGCCATCGCATCATTCTCCTCTTCCACAGCAAGCAACTGCCGAAGACGTGATCCCGCATTAGATCTTCTCTGTCTCGTGGCAATAATACTTTCAAATTTCTCTTCCTCCTCAGAAGAAGACCCCGAGTCCGACATGTTCACCGTATGAAACTAAATTCCCTCTCTGGATATATCCGAATGGCTTCTCTACTGTTCAATAGTCCCCAGCTCATATCACCACTTTCATTAATGTGTAGCTTTACGCTTCAACAAAAAAGGACCAACACCTTTTTTACCCGTGTCTTCTGCAATGACATAAGCGCGCGTGGACTTTTAAGAAGGAGATTTCTGAGTTTATGGGCATTAGGAAATGATGGCATTACCGGGACAGAGAGATGAAGAGAGGAGAGGAGGGGAGAGGTGGGAGACAGCAATCAGGGGTGTTGGTGTCTCATATAGGAGTTTGTGAGCACATAAATATCATGCTGAGAAGACAGGGTTTGGTTGGGATTAATAGAAGGCTTCTGCACACCAGCCTGCAGAGATACAACTCAGGAGTGAACCTGACGACGATTTTGCAGTCAGAACAGGAACACTTCAATCAGCTGGCTTCGACATGGTGGGACTCGCATGGACCACAGCGGATTTTGCACAAGATGAATTTGCTTAGAATGGACTTCATCAACGACACGATCAAGTCACAGCAGAAAATAAACGAAGGCGTTGCAAGTGAGGAGGAAAAGGTGTTTATTCCCGGTTGGAATTACAAGAATATCCTGCCTTTGGAAGTTGCCAAGGAGATTGAGAGAGAGCAAAAGATAGCTATAGCTAACAAGCTTCAAGGCACGAAATTGAGATGCCTGGACATCGGTTGCGGCGGCGGCATATTGAGCGAGTCCATGGCCAGATTGCCGATAGTGTCGAGCGTCACAGGCTTGGACTTGAGCTCTGACGTGTTACAAGTGGCTAAACAACACAAGGAGTTGGATCCAATGCTTAATGATAAACTGAACTACGAATTGAAGTCTATTCAGGAGTTGCAGAAGGATGATGGATATGATGTGATCACCATGATGGAGATGTTGGAGCATGTCGAGTACCCAGCAGAAGTTTTGAAAGCCGGTTTGGAACATTTGAAGCCCGGCGGATTACTATTCTTGTCAACAATCAACAGGGACTTCATTTCTTGGTTCACGACAATTTTTATGGGCGAGTACGTGCTCAAGATCGTGCCAATTGGAACACACACCTATTCCAAATATATCAACGAGTCTGAAATAAGAGGGTACGTTGAACAGGACGAGTCTTCCAAACAGTTTGAAGTCATTGGATCAAGAGGATGTATCTATCTGCCTGCAACTGGATGGGTCTTCACTTCAAACTCTGGTGTAGGTAATTACATGACTGCAATCAGAAGAAAACAGAATTAGTACGGCACGCTTAGTTGCATCCCAATGATGTATAAAACATCTTGTAAATATATACAGTCACTTAATGATAAAAGATAGCCTCACCATTCAACATTACTATGGAATATAGCGTATTAGCAACAGCTACGAAAAAATAGAGTTTATCTATAAGAACCTAGAGAGACGTAGAACATAAACATAAGGCTAAAAGTAGAACAAAAACATCAAATTGTACAAAATCGCTCACATACCGCCATCAAATAATGCACTATTGAGCAAGCATTTCTGGCTTATCTTCTTCCTTAGTTTCGTCAACAAACGTTGGTAACTTGTCGGTATCTAAATTTGAGTCTGTCAAATAACTAGGCAGCGAATCATTGGCCAGTTCATCGTTCAAGGCTAATTCGTCTCCCAATGCCTCCAGTTCTGCGTCAAGTTCACTTTCTGAAATATCATCAGGAACATCGTAGGATCTTCCCAAAGCATCCTGCAGTTCATTGGACTGGTCAATTAGATCTAGCATCTCATCCTGCAGAGCCTCTAATTTATCTATATCGATCTTACCATAGGTTTTCTTCAGTTCCTTATTTGAAGTTTTCAAGGCATCAACTGTGATCATGGTATTTTTCAGATTTTCTGTTGTCATCTGGGCTTGCGATATATTCCAAGACTGTGACATGAGCTGGTCTTTTTGGGATTCTAGTTGCTTTCTCTGCCTTAGCAATTTCAAGGCCCTCTGTTTAATCGAGTTCTTGCCAGGACCATCTCTCATCTTGGCCATTTTCTGTTGGTACACCGACAATTCAGAATTCAGTTTCGAGATTTTAACGTCTAGACTCGAAACTCTGTCGTCTATGCTGTTGATAGCATCATTTAGTGTCGCCTTTGGAGCAGAGCTCTTGGTTCCAAACAGCCTATTCATCTGGCCAAGTATTGTGTATGCAAGAGTGATTCTGCAAGTTTTCTTTCTGGCCTGCAGGTTTCCGTATATAGCCGCTACACTACAGATTCTAGCTTCACTGCCTCTACAAGCATCTCCACCAGACTCTATGTTGGTGAACGCTGTTATCATCAACTACGCCCTTTCACTACGAAAAGGCGGCATCTTAATTTGTAATGACGTAAGCCAACACGTCAGCAGCAACTAACACAGCCCAGCGATAAAGCTGTGGGAGGTGTGCCGGTTAAAGAGACCACTAAAGCTATCACACATGACAATATTAGTATTAGTATTCCCGGTAGTAGTATATACAGATCTAGAGAAGCGACATTATGAGTCGTAAAAGGTTACTGCTGTTTTTCGTATAGGTTTTTATTTTGAATTGACATACCCTCGGCCGCCCGGGTACACCTACAAACCGTTAGCATCCATGTACTCGACCAAGTGCTTGATGCAGATCAACTTGACACCATGCTGCTGGGAGAACTTGACGCAGTCGTCCAATCTCATCATCAATCCGTCGTCATCTCTGACCAACTCGCAGATGGCGGCGGCAGGTTGCAGGCCGGTCAGTTCGCAGAGCTGGACACTGGCTTCGGTGTGTCCGAGTCTGGTTCTTAGCAAGCCGTCCTTAGCTCTCAAAGGACAGATGTGGCCCGGTCTCATGAACTCGTCTGCCTTGGCAGCCGGGTTGGCCAACTGGGCAGTGGTCAAGCCTCTATCATGAGCAGAAATACCGGTGGTGGTTCCTTCTCTGAAGTCCACAGTGACGGTGTAAGCCGTACCGTGTCTGTCGGTCTGCTCCTCCAACATCATTGGTAGCTGCAACTTGTCGGCTCTCTCATTTGAAAGCGGAACGCACACGTAACCTGAAGAGTGTCTCACCAAGAACGCCATTTTCTCTGTTGTCATCAATTCTGCAGCCATGATGAGGTCGCCCTCGTTTTCTCTATCCTCATCGTCCATCACAACCAAAAACTCTCCCTTCTCTGTACAAATCAAGTCTCGTCCAATAGGACCGGCCACGTCGTTAGTAAAGTATTCTCTCTTGCACGTCTCTACTTCCCCTCATGTCACTTACTGAACGCCTCCAAGGCTTCGGGTATTGGGGTGAAAACTGTATCTAATTCGGCCATATTATAGTGTGTATCGGTTAACCTGAGCTGCTTGGTGTGCCACGCTTAAGTCTCAAGTGGATGTGTGGATATGTGTATACGTCTTTGCGTGTATCCCTAGACCCCTGTACGCTATTGCCTCCCAGATCACACTCCGGCTCCTCCAGAAAACTCAAAAACCATCTCTGTATATAAATCCCATTCGCCCTATCCACTCCACAGAATATCGTTGGTTGTCACATCTGAATAATCACACCAACACAATAAACGACAGACCGAAACAAGAAAAAACCACGACACTGAAAAAAAAAGGTCGTGCGAAGAAACCAATTAGTAATGGCTTATAATTTGCACTACTCGAGACAGAGGCTATTAATAATAGGTGTGGTTAGGAGCAGTTAGTACACCGTGTAGCATTATGACTGATGAATGGCGTGGTGGGTTATAGGGTGGTGCTTTGTGGCGTGGTGCTCTGTACCGTTATGCTGTGTATTGTGGTGGTCTCAGAACCTCTTGTGCTCAGGCTCATCGGCTCCTAATTCTACTGCTCCATGTACTCTCAGAGCATCGCTACCCATCCCAGGACTACATGTAGTAAATGTTATAATAGGGCCAGCCGGTACCCGAGTACAGCGGATATGTGCTCGCTAATGTATTTAACAAAAGATGAAAGACAAGGACCGGTTAAATCTACATTCTGTCGACAGGAGTGATACCCAGCAATCTTAAACCGTTGTTCAAAATCTGTCTAACAGCAGAGAACAAGGCGAGTCTCGCAACCAAAACCTGTCTCTCTTCACCCATAACTCTTAACACCTTGTAAGTGGAGGAAAATTGATGGGTCAACTTGAACAAGTAAGTGACAATAGTAGATGGCTCGTAGTTCTTGGAAGCATATCTCAAGGTATCTGGGTATGAGGTAATGATTCTGATCAAAGACTGCACTTTCTCGATTTGATTATTCAATTGCTCTAGCTTCTTAGCGTACTCTTCCTCAGACAAGTTCAAGGACTTCAGCTTCTCTTCTGAACCACAAACATTCTCAATGGACATGTCAGCAGTCAACAATTCCTCGTTTGGAACATCACAATTTCTCTCAATCGATCTTAATCTCGAGTGAGCATATTGTAAGTATGGACCAGTGTCTCCCTCAGAAGACAACATTCTCTCCCATGCAAACTCATAGTTGTTAATTCTCTTGGATTGCATATCTTGAATCATAACAGCAGATATACCGATCAAGTCAGCAACCTTCTCTGGATCCTCAACTTGTGAAAACTTTTCTTGGTTCTTTTGCATGATAGATAACATCTCAGCCTTCACAGCTTCCAAAATGTCATCTAAGAAAACAACAGTACCCTTTCTGGTTGACATACCCAAAACCATACCAAAGTTAACGTGGGACATACGGTCTTTGACCCATTTGTTACCCATCAACTCTAAAATCTTGAAAAATTGTTTCACGTGCAAGTCCTGTTGGGAAGCAATGACATAAATCATCTTATCAAAATTATAAACCTCCTTTCTCTCAATGGCGGCACCCAAATCTCTAGTAACATATAAAGAAGTACCATCACTCTTTTGAACCAGCACCTTGCCCAACTTCTTCTCGTTGAATTTCTTGAAATCAATCAGCAAGGCACCTTTGTCCTCGGTGATAAGATCCTTTTCGTGTAAAGTTTTGGTAACACCATCCATCACAGTCTGAGAAATTTGAGATTCACCTGAATACACATCGTAGGTAATATTCAATCTAGCGTATGTGGAAATGTACTTTTCAATGGATAGACTTCTAAATTTCTTCCAAAGAGCAATGCATTCAGCATCACCCTCTTCCATCTTCTTAAAGAAAGCTCTAGCTTTGCCATCAATGGAGACGGATTCTTCAACTGGAACGCCAGAAGCTTCGGCGGCTTCTTGCTGCTCTCTAATATCGTTATTGATCTTCACATAAACGTCAAATAAATGCTGAATTGGGTTAGTGGCCAACTCTTCCTCTGAACCATAAGTTTGGAAACCAATGGCCAAGACACCGAATTGCTTACCCCAATCACCCAAGTAGTTCATTCTAATAACTTCCCAGCCTAACTTTTCGTGCAAGTTAGCCAAGAAACCACCAATGATGGTGGATCTTAAATGACCGGCGTGGAATGGCTTAGCAATATTTGGAGAGGAAAACTCAATGATCAGTTTCTTACCGGCACCCAACGCAGCAGAACCGTAGTCCGAGGTTCTGTTTAAGACATCGTTTGTAACGAACTTCAACAAGAATTGTGGGTTAAAGAAGAATTGCAAGAACTTTCCTTGGGCCACGACTCTGTCCAAGTATCCACCCAATGGGAACTTTTCAGCTAATTCAGCGGCTAACTCGTCTAAGTTACCCTTCAGTCTTAGTCTTGGTAATGGAACTAACAAATCACCCTTTTCTAAAACGGTTGACCATTCTAAGGCTTGGTAAGCAACTTGTTTATCAACACCAGCCAAGTTAGATAACTGCTCGGCAATGTAGTTTCTGCACAAATCAACAGTGTTAGATTGTGGGTACGAACCTTCAACAGGCTCAGGCACCTTCAAGTCCAAGGACTTTAGTTGGGAGGTGAGGGTTTCAATTGATCCAGACATGATTTGCTGTGGTGGTCTAGGAGTGTATATTTCAGAATATGCAGCCTGTGTGTCTGTACTGTATCTGTGGTATCCCTGTGTGGCAACAGAAATTCGGCTCGTGTATTTAATGCTTGAGAAAAGGTCTATAGAAGAGGTAAATTTAATCGATGTTCTAAACCGAGAAAACTTGAACATAAACTATATTTTTAGGCTGAACAAAAATCCAAAAACAGAATATAGACGCAACCAGTCAAACCGAAAACTAATTCTCTCAACGGTACAACTGCCTCTTTAAGTTCAGTCCCAGCTCTAATGGGTTCCTCCACGGCTCCATTTGTATGGTGTAAATGACTCTTCTTCAATTCCCCGTTTCTCGTCTCCATTCAAAAAAATTTGGCATAAAAAATTTTGCAGGCCTCCGTGCACCAGCACGGAAATGAGGGCCCATGATAGAATAGCATTGGATTTGGTCATAAACCAACAATTGAAACCACATGTAGCCGACATACATAGCAATAAGAGATAAATGACTCTTACTACAGGAATTAGACAGAGGGATTAGAAAATGGCGAAATGGTAATTAAAGAAAAAGTTTATTTTTATCGAGGATGAGTGAGTACATAATGCGGAGAGAGGAGATTGGGACAAGGTCAAACGTTCAAGTAACTCTCGGCATTAGCAGAGTATCTGGAACCCAAGATTTCAACTTCTGAGGCCTTCTTGTTAAGTTCGGCGAATTCTGCATCGGTCAGGAGGATCAGGGAGTTGTTCTCTTTGTTCCTAGAGACAGTGGAGGAGGATGGGATCGGAATCAAGGTTGCGTATTTATCCTTGAAGTCATTGTGCTTTCTGATCCATGCTAGAGCGATCTGTGCATTGGTGCATCCCTTTTTCTGGGCAAACTCGGAAACAACGTCGACAATCTTTAGGTTAGCCTTGATATTGTCGTCATTATTGAGTCTGTCCATGTGGGATCTGATATCTCCCTTTTGGATGTCTGCAGTGGATTTGATGCTACCCGTTAGGAAACCTCTACCCAATGGAGAATAGGCAATGATCGGAATACCCAACTCTCTGCAAACATCGTTGGTTCCATTATCGTAAATCTCGGTAGTCCAAAGAGAATGCTCAATTTCAACACAGGAAATCGGGTACATCTTGTTGGCTCTAGCAATGGTATCGCCCTTGACCTCACTCAGTGAGATACCACCCACCTTTCCTGTCTTGATAAAAGGAATAATAGCCTCGACAACCTCCTCAATAGAATGGACCAGGTCCTGTCTGGCAGGCTCAAACAAATCTATGTAGTTCCCTGGGAAGTATGAAATGATGTTCTCTATAGAGCTCTTGATGAACTCAGCTGAGGTATCTGGCTTGAGTGTGTTCACGTCAACACAGCCTTTGACGGATATGATCATCTTCGATCTGTTTTCCGGGTACTTGTCAAAGTACGCCTTCAACAATTCCAAGTTTAGGTATGGGTTACCACCCGGTCCCAATGGACCGTAGAACTCACCGGCGTTGAAGAAAGTGACGCCATCTGCCAAGGCGTTGTTAATGACATCAAACGCTCTCTCGTGGGGAACAGGGTTAGGTGTCCATGTCAGAGACATCAAACCATAACCGGTTGGTCCACTAACTGCAATTTTTTGGTACTCTGTGGATGCAGACATTTTATGTGTGTGTTTGGATTTGGGGGGATGGGATGCTGATAAGGTTTAGTAAGAACAACTGATGCTGTGCTTATTAATTGTGTCAAATACTGATATAAGATCTTGCTCTTGGGGTTCTGTTCAATATCAGCAATCTCTGTCCCTTATATATCGATATTTAAGGCGCACAGTACAACTACCTTTGCATACTTGTGTAGTTTCACTCTTGTACACCTATACTGACATAGACTGCACTGCTAATTGTGATGGGTTCCACTGCCAGCGGAGATAAACTGATTAAAAGTTCAGCTCGGGCGTGCGCGGAACAAGACTCTCGCGAAGGACTGTTAATTCCCTGAAGCGTCTCGGGCTTGGAGCCTCGGGGCCCAGATTTGGCAAACCGGCTTTATATTTTTAAACCCACTGCCAGGGGCTGTGTGTGGCGGTGATTGTGGCGCTGGACCTTCTGTGAGGTTCTATGAGGTGTACCAGGTGGTGGAGGTAGCAGGAGGCACCAGACCAGAAGATACTGAGAGGCCTGAGGCCTAGCGACCGCTGCCAGAGTGTCGCACCTTGCTGCTCCTGCCTTGCTGTTAATACACAACAGTCCCAACTTGGAACCTTGGAGACCACTACAAGTCGGGCCTGGAAGTTAAGCTGCTCCTCCTGCACTTTTTGCGATTGCCCATGTATTACAGGCTCATACAACACATAACTGCACAGCAGTACTCAAAATAGTACTGGTCCCCGGCACGTTCCTGGATATTTCTCAGCTTGCAGTCGGCCTCATCTTTGCGTAACACTATATAAACCTGTGCCTATCTTCTCCTACGTATACACTTTGATGGGCCGGGCAGCTGCTGGGTCTCCGAGCCTAGCGTGAATAGGAAGCTAGCTGACATCGGGCTTTATTCTCACGTCAAGCCCCAATATGCTCGTCTTGTACATAATCACCCACCAGGCAATATCAACCTCTGCGTGTCGTGGTCTTCATAACATTTCGTTTCCTAAAGCCTGCGAGCTTCTGGTCCAGCATACATGTGCGCAGCTATGCTGATGCGAATGGTTTGTGCCCCCCTGGGTATAATGCTGTGCAGCTGCCAGTATGTACAAGTTACACCTAGACATCCTGGAGATTCTAGATACTTCTAAGACCAAAAAAATGCCCATGTTGCCACAGCTTCTGCCTTATAGCCGCGTCACAACTGCGCACGTAGCAGGGTTAAAATTTGATAGAAACCACCTTGATCGTACGTCCTATCTGTCGCCGTTTAAACTGCCGGTTGGAGCAGGACACTCCGCAAGCACGCATGTCAGGAATTCGGTCTTGCTATCGCTTGCTCCGCAGCTTTAACTTTCAATATTGCTTTGTAATAGTGTTTTCCCCTTGGCTCAGCACCACTAGGGCCCGCGTTGTGTGTGTCCTCCTGCCCCGTATGCCGGTTACCCTTCACCCACCTAGTCCACCTCGCTATATTCGGGCTTGGAAACTCACAAAAAAAAAACCGGGCCCTGTCTTTGTCGACCGGCCCGGCTGTAAGAAGCAAACGCCGCTAAAATCCCCGTGAAGTGCGCCTTTTGCTTGTGAAAACCGGGCGCCGCGGACGCCAAGGACACTTTACCCGACTTGGCGGATTAACACCGAAAAAGAAAGGAGCCTTGTTTTGCCATTGTAAAGTGAATAACTTTTACAAATAGAAACAGAATATTGCCACTGTGGATAGTATATAAATAGGGCAATAGCCAGCAGAATCACAGTGGGACAAGAGATATCAAAGGAAGTGTGGTTGCATGAACAAGGGTATACACAAAGAACCACAGATTACGATACACACACGCTATGTCTAACGAGGTGAATGCATCAGCACTCAATGCTGAAGACATGACTTTAGATGAGACTATGACAAACAGTTACAGGTCTGCAGATTCCAAGGCCGCCAATGAGATGGACCCAGAAGAAGATACGTCTGTCACGCAAGCAGGGGATCTTGAGAAGCTGGAGACCGATGCGCCACTTAAGGAGCACGTTGACAGTAACATATTAACAGGAAATACGCTAGCTTTGTGTGTGTTTTCCGTGTGCCTATGTATGTTCCTAGTGGCATTAGATCAGACGATCGTGGCCACCTTACTTACAGTTGTGGGTAACAAGTTTGATTCGTATGATAAGATCACCTGGGTCACTTCAGCGTACCTTTTGTCGACGGGTGTTTTGGGCCAGGTTTGGGGTAAGATCTCTATGGTGTTTGGTAGAAAATGGAGTATGGTGGCTGGTATTATCATTTTTGAGATTGGCTCTTTAATATCAGCCTTGGCTAACTCCATGGATATGCTTATTGGAGGTAGAATCATTCAAGGTATTGGAGCAGCGTGCATTCAAACCTGTGTCATGATCATCATTGGAGAGGTTGCACCAACAGAGAAGAAACCGCTCATGTTTGCATTTATTGGTATGACATTTTCCATTGCATCCGTGGCCGGTCCCTTGGTTGGAGGTGCGTTCACCACATATGTGTCCTGGAGATGGTGTTTCTACATTAACCTCTGTTTCTGTGCTTTGATCTTTCCAACATTCTTGTACAGCTATAGGGCCACTGCACCAAAGGGTAGCTTGTCTGACAAGTTGAAGCAATTTGACTACTTTGATATTTTTCTTATGATATCTTCAATAGTTTTGGTTTTATTGGCCATCTCATTTGGTGTTAGTGACTTTGCTTGGAATTCAGGTGCCGTCATTTCATGTTTTGTCCTTGGTGGTTTATTGTTGATTGGTTTTGTTGTTTGGAATTTTAAATTTTCCAAGTATCCAGTTATCACTAGATCAATCATTACAAATATTCCTATGGTTTTTGCCGTTTTGTCCATGGGCTTTGGTTTCAGCGCATTTATCATTTCTGTTCAATTTGTGACAATCTATTTCCAGGTTGTCAGAGGCTATGATGCTATTCATTCGGGTATTTCATTGTTTCCTGTTATCGTTCCAACCACACTTTTCTCAATGACTGGTGGTATCTTAATTAAAAAAACGGGTTACATTAAACCATTTGCTGTTCTTGCTGGTGTTTTCATTACCACAGGATCTGGTTTATTACTTATCTTAGATGCGCATTCCTCTCTCGCTCATCGTATTGGTTGTTTGATTTTAACTGGTGTTGGAACTGGTCTTATCATGCAACCGTCCTTGATGAGTGTGCAATTGCTAGCACCAAAGGAAGTCGGTGGATTGATCTTGGCCACTGCATTCCTTAATTTTGCTAGAAACCTTATCGGTGCTTCGTTTTCCCAAATTTCCCAAGTGATTTATACGGAAACGTTGAAGGCCAATTTAGCTTCAATCGCTGATAAGGTGCAAACAAATGAAAGTTTAGATATTATTGTTACCGATACTTCTTTGCTTTCTCTGTTGCCAAAAACCCAACAAGACATGATTAAGGATCAGCTTAATTTGAGTATTCGTAACGTCTACTACTTATGTATTGGACTAGCTGCTCTAAGTTTGTTTTCGGCTCTGGGAATGACAAACCTGAGAATGCCAAAGACAGAAAAGAAGCCTAAAGAGGAAAAGAAACCTAAGGATGAAAAGGATTCGCATGGTAGTTCAGATGCTTGATCCCATTCCAATAATAATTCTGTACATATATCTGTTTTGTAAACTTTTAGCCATAATTACTTCTATATCAACTAATAATAATAATCATAAATAATATGACACTGATATTACGTCTCAAACAGTTTATCTTATCTATAAAAGTGCTATACCACCTACGCTTCGTCTTCGTCTTCGTCTGCAAAAGATTTACACTTCCATGAACAACTGATATCCCATCTCGATCCCATCGCTTGATAGCTAACATATTTGATAAACTTCAAAACCGATTCGTCTCTAAGCATTAAACTGAACTTGTTCCAGCAAGCTTGAGACTCATAAAGTACAGAGTCATTTTTATCTGAAGATCTATATATAGCTGCTTCATCTTCGTTAAAACGGTTTAGCTTATCTGAATGTTCCTTGTCTTCCGTTTCTTCATTCTCTCCTTCTTTTGCATCAATATCGTTCTCATCGTCGTCGTTAGTCATGCAAATTTCGTAGCCACCTAAATCACCACTCTCCCAGCCCAGGGATGGAGTTAAATTCAAAGTACCTTCTAGAACTTCATTCATCAAATTGCTTTCTTCTTCGCCATCTAGTTTAGTTGCCAAAATAAAGTCTTGTCCTGGTCTGAAACGTCTAATCAAAATTTGATCCTTCAAAACGGTCAAGCCGGTTATCAAGTATAGCCACTTTTTAAAAGGTAGACTCTTGAATAATGATGCCAGCTGGCATAACTTAACGTCAATTTCGGAAGACGAAATCAAGTCAGGGTTCTCAAGTAAATCTTCCTTTGGAATGCTTGCGTTGGTTAATGACGAGATCTTTCCAGTTAACGAAAAGTTTGGCAGCTCATTTGGGTAAATCAAATTCTGCTTCAAAATTGACTCTTCATCAGAAATGTCCTGTTCTGTTAACCCGTCTATGTATAAGTATCTTTGCTTGTGAGGTGGAACTGCTAATTTCCATGGGAATTTAACTTCTGATTGCTTCTGTGGCATAGGTGGATACTGGTTTAATTCATATCTTTTCATCTTTTGTTTTAATAATGATTCGTATTCAGGATTCAAGAATGATAAAATATCCACAACTGATTCTTCTGTGAATATTTTATTTAATCTTGTAATTGAATCCTCAGATATGAGTGATGAATTCAAAAATCTCGACAAGTATTCTCTATCCAATTTAGACAATTCGATATCAGTGTCCTCATCGGCTTGGAGCTGTTTAATTTCCAATTCCGGGATCTCGTTAAATTGAACTTTTGGAAAATCAAACTCTTTCAATTCCTTGGATTCCAATTGTTGCAACGTGGATCTTGCCTCCGTCTGTTCTTGCTCTCCAGGTATAAAACCTTCTTCGCCAGGTTGCGGGATGTGAAACCAACCTTGTATGGACATTCTCTGTTTATCCACTTTCACCTCTTCAACATCGTGAAACGATAATCCAGGTTGGACAGTGAAGAAAGCAATTTGATTGAACTGTGGCGTTAGCTTGGAGTGAACGTCGGACTTGGGGACATTTGGCACCACTGAGTCAAACAGTCTCAAAGAGCCACCGTAATGAGGCTTCCAGGTCTTACCTGGTTCCGGCAAGTAAAGAATAAAGCTCACTCTTCTGGAGCCAATGACATCATCGTGAGTCAGTAGATGGCATCCTTTAATATAGGTGTTCAAACTCATATCTGTTTTGGTACCGCTTAATTTACCACAGCCGGTCACATAAGAGATATAGTCTCTGAAAGTCTGAGAGTAGATTGCAGATCTCAACTTGTATAGAGATGGAAGTCTGGATCTCATCTCATTTGATAGTGCACTCAAATTAGCCAAATCGCCGCTCTGAAACACTTTATAAATATCTGTTTCCTTCTTGGTGAACTGGATCTCGGACATCACCTCCTTTCTGACGCTTCTCAGAAGGTCATCATCCACCAGGTGCTGTATCGTTCCCCATCTATAAGGTTGAGAGTCGGTGATGGACTGTCTTAGGGTATCCTTGTAAGACTGATCAAAGATGTGTGGCTGAAAGTAATCCTTGGCCTTTGCTTCTTCTTCAGCGGTCTGTTTGATTGTGATGATTGCGCTCACCTTCTTTTTGAGGATTGCATCGTCTTGTAGGTTACTATTTGAAAGGGTTCTCTTGTTATTCCGGGTCATTTTGCCGTCTTTTCCTACTCAAATGTCTAATATCACTCTAGAAAATATCCTCAGTTCAAGACACATGCAATTTCTTAAGAAGATAAAAAAAAAAGCCCTTCTGTGTGTACGAGAGTTCCCTTTCATCAGACACCACTGTGCCGGATCTTCGGTTTCACTGATCACACCATAATCACCTCCGGTACTTTCCCCCGATACAAGAGCTTGTAACTGGAGCTCTGAAAATTTTCCGTGCGGCTCGAACAATTTCAGCGGCACCGCCTTGACGGCTTGCTTACGCACTTCTAATGTCAGCGCAATTGGAACGACCGACACGACGGCAGCAGGAGCGGTACGGCTCGGCTAGGTCAAAAAGAGGCTTTGGCGGATTGTCTGTGGAGGTGGAGTGGTGGGGCTGCGATTAAGAGGATGTAGCTGCGTGAGTGAGTGAGTGAGTGAGTGAGTGGGTGAGTGAGTGGGTGAGAGTGGGTGAGGAACGAAGCGTAGGGGACATTCGATTACAGTGCATACACGAGGAGTGTGTCTGGGATCTGAGTGCAGTTGTATAGGGCGAGTCGTTCAGTGGTGTGGTGCCGGCGCAGTAGCGGCACAGCAGAGCGGGAGGTCCGGCCGCCCTCCACGACCTGTGAGGCAGAGGCTGTAGAGTACGACAGGTCTGAAGAGTGTAAGAAGCGTGCTGTGTGCTAGAGAGTGCAATTCTGTGGGTGTGTTGCGCTCCGAACTCTGGCCTAACCTCATATACCATCTATGTACATAAAGGTGCATCATCGTGGCGTCCATGGCCAGGCACTATTCACTATATGGCCTGTGTACATTCCTTGCCCGAGCCCTCGCGGGGCGCAGGCTTGGCCCCCCGTGCACCCGCGCTGTCGCCCACTGCTAAATAAACTCACTACAAGAAAATCCCCTTTTCATTTCGTTGGAGACAAAAGAGAGACAAAAAGGGAAAACAAAAAGGAAACTAAAAGGGAAACCAAAAGGGAGAGAAAAACCACCAGCAACTTTTACAGGCTTGCGACAGGATCCGTGTCCACCTTTCTTCAAGAGATACAGTTGCTGAAGATAGAGACGAAGCTGCGGGACAGTACGATACGTACACACAACTGTGGCCATCTAGATACCAACGAGTCGTAACTTGGCGCATTTTCTACCGACATGAGTTATGAGAATGTAAGTAGCCCGCATGTAAGAGGCAACAAAATGGAGAGCATAAGGGAGAGGAAGGGCAAAAGGAAAGCAACATTCTGCCGGGCAGGGCGTACAGGGACACGCCCTATTAGGCAGTGGTGTTGTGTATTGGCGCCGGGCAGTAACTAGAACTGCCGTGTGTATGCCTTCTCCCTTGTATCTTGGCGTCTCTTTCACCCATTGACCAGCAGTCATACTAACCAGTCTGTCTATTTTTCATATAGTACGAAAACCCTTACGCCACCGGCACGGGCAACCCATACGCGGAAAGCGATGCCTATGAGATGAAGACCGATGTCAACTCGTTCTTTCAAGCTGTGCAGAGTATCAAAGATGACTTGTCGGACTACAACCAGTTAATCTCCCAATTGGAGAGCTTACAGGTGAAGTCCTTGAACGCTATAGGATCCGATGAAGTGTTATCTTTGCAGAACAAGATTGACTCCACTAATACCAATGTGAGAGACTTGCAGTCCAACGAAATTAAACCTAAATTGCAGAGTTTGTACAAGATGTGTGGCTCCAACGTGGATAACCAACAGCAAGCTGAAAATTTGACCGCCCAATTCAGATCGTCAATTGAAAAATTGAGATCCATTGAATCAAACTACAAACAAGCAGTCAAGAACAAGGCTATCGATCAATACCAGATTGTCAACCCATCTGCTGATTACAATGAGGCTGCCGAATTTGTGTACAACGTGGGTAACCAACAGGTGTTTGACAATGCTATTGCCATGTCTAACAGAAAGGGTGAAGCCATGACTGTGCTACAAGAGGTTCAAGCCAGACATATGGAGGTTGAGAGAACGGAGAGATTGGCTGCTGAATTAAACCAGTTGTTCAACGAACTACAAGACTTGGTGTTTGAACAAGACGCTGTCTTTGACGCTGTCAACGAAAATGTTACTGTTGCCCAAGACCAACTGAAGCAAGGTCAGGGAAATGTCATCAAGGCGACTGAGCATGCAAAGAAGGGAAGAAGATTAAAATGGATCTTGTTCTGGATAGCTGTTATTATTGTCTGTGCTATTGTTGGTGGTGTGGTTGGTGGTGTTGTTGGTTCAAGACACTAGAAACTTTTGCGTGGTAATTGCTGCTCCCGCCTATAAAGAGAGTAGTTTAGGCCGTTAGCGCTGTTTCAAATAGCATGGCTTTTATTGCTTTAATTTTAAAACAGAAAACTCAAAAGTTACCAAAACAAATTACTAGGATAAAAGAAGAAGTTTATCTTTCGTCTCCACACCGCAGCCTTTATCCTTACTAGATAGACTCTTATTACTTTTCATTTAATGCTTCCTTCTTGTTTAACATATTTAATTGTTTGTTTTTGTTCAACTTTGTTTCTCTCTCCATCTTTTTCATAGCCCTTTTTCTCTTGTTTTGTTTGCTGTAATAATTAATGTTTTTGTTGTCGTTTGTCTGGTTTCAAGTAACCTGTGTGCTGTAGCACGTGTTACAGAAAAGGGCCAGTAGAAGAGCTACGAAGACCGCTGGCACCACGCCTCTGCAAAGCTGGGACGCTAGCTCGGTGTGGGCCCAGCAAACGCACTACGGGATACTGATTGGAATTTAGGAAGGTGATTTAAGTCCTTGAAACAAGTAGGCGACAATCATAACAAGGGTGGAGTAATCCTAACTCTCCAAACTAAAGAAATACATCTTCAGTCTCTTGAGTTTTAATATTCCAACGCGAAAGTATTCCCAATCTTCACTGAGGCGGATTTCTGTCCATACGAAATGGGCAGAAGAAGATTGAGAAGGCATACGCATTGGGTGGGTAGATTGATTTAGCTGTGCTGAATCCATCTGGCGCTCCATCGTCTGCAAATCCGGCTATAGTTGGTACTTGTCAATTAGAGCCTTCTAACCAGGAGAGCAGCCACTGCAAAATCCCGTTTGCTGCCGCTTCCCGAAAAACAAGTATAAACCATAAGCATGATCGCAGACCAAAGGCGTAGTCTAAAGTTTAATATTTAGACACTCAGTGGCGCTTGCACTGCTCTCATCTACTTACGCTCAAGAAAAGAAGCACAGGTACAAGGAAGAGATGGAAACTACGAAGACTACGACTTTAAACCTCGTGGGTTTCGCCAAGCAGCGAAAACTTTTCTCAGAGGGCGTGTATTTTGGTCTGTGCACTACTCTAGGGAGGTATGTGGGGTTGCATAAATACTGTACGGGAAGGCATATTGAGTTGAAAGTGTACATGAAGTGGGAGGATGAGTGGAAGGATGAGGCGGTATAAGAGAGAGGCTCATTTGGAGCATCCGTGGTGAGTACTTGGCACTGGCTGCTCAGTCCCGGCTCCCACCCACCTCCCGTTCGACTCCGGCTACTCTTCATCGTCCTTTAACATCTCATTGGACATCATCAATCCGCTCACCTCACTGATCACGTTGAACCACGTTAAATACTCATCCTCGGAGCTCGCCTTTAAGGTGAATTTCTTCTTGGTTTTCAGTATAGAACCCGCTTGATCTTTTCCATGGATACCAAACAGTAGCTTGCTCGTGTCCTTTTTATCAGTGATATCTATCAACCCACACTCTGGCAAGTACAGCACCAGATTTGGTTGGTGAGAGTCTAAAGACCTCGAAGTGAACTCCAACAAGTATTTGGATCTAGTTATCACATAGTAGTACGACACAAATTTCTTGTTCAATGTTCCTTCCTTCTTAGATAAAGTCCCTTCCAAAATCGGCTGTGTGGCCTGGTGCTCCGAATTATGGAACGTAACATTGTCCAACTCTCTCTTGTATCCATTCTTAGTCGGTGTAAAGTTGGCAGACGACGCAGCTGCTAATGCTGCACTGGCTCCCACACCACCAATGGATGAGTAGGCTGTGCCTGTTGTCAAACTATCGCCAGCAGCCTTCGTTAGTACCAATTCAGAACCGCTGGTCTCCACAAATCTGGACCATTCTATTCCATCCTCAATCTCACTTAATCTTTTGTTCCATTGAACAAAGTTCTGTACAGACTCACCGTAATGGTTGCCTAACAAAGTTGAGAAACTATTGAACACTTTCTTTGTAGTCTGCAATATCTGTATTTCATAGATCTTCAAACTCTCCTCGTTACTCTGTAGAAAATCAATATGGCTATTTTCCTTTTGAAGCTGAATTGATGCCAGATGCAGCACTGATCTTCTCAAAAGAAAGGGATCGTGAGTATATTCCACTTTTGAAGAATCCGGGCCGTTCTTATCGTACGCACCGACTGAAGTGTCCAATTTATGGACCTCTTTAGAGGATGCAGTGACAGCCTTTCTCAATTCTTTAGTCTCCTTGTTAATCGTGCTTGTGAGCTCCTTTTTCTTGGTCAGGATCTCCTGTTCCAATTTCTTGAATTCCGGTAGAACCTTGCTTTTCAAAGTTTCAAGGGTTTGTTGATCAGACGTTGTCACGGTGTTCTCCAACTTGGATTTAATAAACTCAACAAAATCATTAATGCCTGGAACAAACGATTCCGTACTATCGGTCGTAGTGGCCTTCACGGTTGATCCGCTCACAGGAACGCTGCTGTTTGGGTCTATCTCAAAGCTTGGAAGACTGGCACCTCTCAAAGTATTCGTCAACTTTTCTTTCAATTTCACTTCGTTTGAAATAATAGATAAGTAACCGTCAGCAAACAATTGCAAAAACTGCAAGTACTTGACATACTTGTCATATCTATCAATTAACAACTGTGAAGAATCAGGTTGCGTGTTTTCAATCAAGTCGGTTGACCCGGAATCGGCAGAACCGCCGGCTCTCGTGTTGGCGTCAGTGTTCATATGAAGGCAGATGTTCAACTATCAAGCTGACAAGGTTATATAATTGATAAAGGAGTTTAATTTCAACTGCAGAAACAAGTCAACAAAAGGCTCCATACTCCCTGTCGGTCTTTAAAGCCCACCGAACTTATCTGATTGTACAAAGCCACTGAGATTTTGAGGTGAGGTTCAGCCTCCTCACTCTATTGTAATTTTGTTTGGATGAGTTACCTGTATTTTCTTTAACCCTGTGCATTGGAGCAGTTAGACGTTCAGAATCAGTAATTATTACACGATAGCTAACATTCTTATGAATAAAAAGTAAAGGACTTCATTTGAAAAAGAAAAAGTCTAGGTAAAGTCACTATATCGGGGAAAATATTAAAAGATACACTAAATTGCCACGGTGTCAGGTAAATCATCGTCATCGTCATCGTCATCTTCTTCGTCACCACTCTTGACAAGATCTGCAGATATGATTGCATTGGTAGAGCCACCAATAGTCTTGATTACACTGAGCCAAGTTTCCAACTCGGTACTTGATGAGGCCTTTAATCTGAATTTCTTCTTGGTCTTAATGATATTATTGGACAGGTCTTTACCAGTCAAGACAAACCTAAATTTACCGTCGTTTTGCACATTTGTCAAGTTGGCATTAGGTAAGTACATGACGGACGATGGCTGAGACGCATCAACAGACCGGGAAGCAAATTCTAGCAAAAATCTTGACTTGGTAACCACGTAATAATAAGAAACGTATTTCTTACTCAAGGTGCCTTCTCTTCTAAACAAAACACCCTCCAATACAGGGGCAGTGGATGGATCGTCTTTATGTGGGAAGACAACGTCATCCACGTTTCTCTTCAACAAGTTATTGGAGGCCTTGTACACAGGCATCGCTAAACCAGCCGGCGAGTCAATGGAGAGAGTATCCAGATTGTGTTCCAATGATGCACCAACCATGCTTGTGCTCACTAAATAGTCACTATTCTTTGCTGTAAAATTTTCCCATTCATAGTTGGATGGGATACCTGTAAGTTTGCTGTTCAACAATTGGAAAACGTTGATGTGGTCTCCATGATAATCAGAGACTGCAGTTGTAAAGTTTCCAAAAATTCTCTTCAAAAGGTCTAGAATCTGAGTTTCGATGATCTTCAATGATTCCTCATTACTCTCAAGAAAATCAATGAAAGTATTTTCTTTTTGAACCTGAGCAGCAGATGTATTTAATAAACTTCTTTTGAGCAGATAAGGATCACTACGGAAATCTGAAGGAACTGATTGACTTTGAAAAGCCACGACCGACTCAACAAGTCTATTAATATCCTTCTGGGATGATGATTTGGCTTTGGCTAACTCCTTTGATTCCTTTGAACTACGAGACACAAAGTCTTTCTTTCTGGAGCTGATTTCAGTCTCTAGCTTTTTATACTGTGGCAAAATTTGGGTTTTGAATTTATTCTCCAATTCCAAAGTAGAAGCACGCATTGAATCGATCTTGAATCTCAATGCCTCCATGAAATCATTTAAACCTGCTGCTGCTGATGAAGAATCTGCAGTAGAAGCTCTTTCAGCGGCCGCATTGGATCCAGAAACTGGAACGTCGCCATCAGGGTTGGTTTCAAAAGCAGGATACGCTTCGTTAAGAGTCTGGCTGCTCAATCTTTCGGTTAACTTTATATCGGAAGAGATAATGTTTAGGTAGTTTTCCGAAAAGGTCTGCAGGATTTGAATGAGCTTCAAGTACTTGTCGTATCTGGCAATGATTAAATTAGTGGAATCAGGCTGATTTGACTGCATTAGCTGGTTAGACACTGGTGCTAGTGCTCCTTCAACGTTGGAGTCTATGTTTCCCATATTTCCTTCTCCAGCGGCTTTACCTGTGACAACTGAGGCTGCAGTGTTGGACTTTACTTTCCATATGCCTGGGGAAGAGGTTAGGGACGACATCCTGAAAGTCTGTAGGGGGTTGGGGGCCTAGTATCAGTAGTCAAGTACTCTTGTGAATCCTCAGATAAACTTTAGTGGGGCAGTCCAATGCTCAAAATATCAGCAAACGGGCCCTTATATATCGTGAGCTAAGAAATGTGCAGTGCAGCAACCTATACTGTCAATCAGCAGATAAAATATAGTACGAGAAAACACAATAGCCACACTAAAATAACCTACATTTCTCAGAATCCCGCCTTTTTATAGTTCCCTCGTGTATCCCGTGTTCTCTACGACAGATCTGAATCCGTACGAAATACAGCATAGCAATCCAGTCCATGAGATTAACGGCTCAATTACAAGCAAGTAAATGACGCTGCCCCCGCCCTCCACGTCTGCGCTATTATGCTGAATACGGAGTGAGTGCGCCAGCGGCGTGATGTGACAGCGGGCGGCGCCAGTGTCACTGGCGCTGCCACGGGTCGAGCACAAAGTCAGACGGGTGGCTGGCGACAGATGTGACAGACGCTGCTGTCGCGGGGTAGTGAGCAGTAGACGCAGGCCGTTCATTGGTTTAGAGCGGTCCAAGTTCACAGCAGAAAAGACCTGCTGCTGTGGCCTAAGCTCAAAGAATGAATGTGTGGTAGAGCACATGTGTAAGAGAGAATTTCCACTTTTATGATTGACCCGGAAATGAGAAGTGAGTGAAAGCGGATTTCATGCCTGATAATTTGAGGCTCAAAATGAATCGTGGAACGAGGGCGGCAGGGAGAAATGCTGCCCATGAACTGCGATGGAAACCAGAGGGTGGCATAACATGCAGGGGGAATACACAGCCATCGGCACCACACCCTCCAAGCTACACGTGGGCAACCGCAACAGCACACCACCCAATCAAGCATGGTTGAGCACCACAACAGGCTCCAACCTCCTACGTGTACATGACTGAGCGGCCAACATCTCAGCTACACTCCGTAAAGCGGCACTACCCCCTCCAACAACTCCTGACTAACCACAACAGCACACTGCTCAGCTATGCATGGTGATGACCACACTATGCTCCTGGCCACCAACACCCTCCTCAGCCTCAACGGCTCAACGGTACCCTTATCGCCCTTTTCTCGACGCGTCGATCGACCCATCTTGATAACCCAACAGCTCATCTGATAAGCCGCACACACCGAGTTTTGCCAACAAAACCAAAACGCATCTGTAGATTTTTTTTGTTGAAAAAACGGGAGCGCCAAACACAGTTGTTGGCGTTTTAAATGGATATATATATAAAACAGGGGATCCGGTTGGGGCTGGTTAATAGGCGTAGTGTGGGAGAGGATAAGATCTAGCTTGGACCGTGTAGCAATTTCGGAAGAATCTCAAGGCTATAATAGCTTCAAACAGCGATGAGACCAGAAATTGAACAAGAACTATCCCATGTTCTGTTAACAGAACTGTTGGCCTACCAATTTGCATCTCCAGTGAGATGGTAAGTTAGCGGAAACCTTTGATGTCGCATGGACGCAAATAGCTCCAGTCCAATATACTGACTAAGGAATTGACATTGTGTACTATTGACGCAGGATTGAGACGCAAGACGTGTTCTTGAAGGACTTCAACACTGAAAGAGTTGTTGAAATCGGTCCATCTCCAACTTTGGCCGGTATGGCCTCTAGAACCATCAAGGCTAAGTACGAGTCCTATGACGCTGCCTTGTCACTGCAAAGACAGGTGTTATGTTACTCGAAAGATCAAAAGGAGATCTACTACACTCCAGATCCAGCTGATTTGGCTGCTGCCGAAGCTGAAGCCGCTCCAGCTGCTCCAGCTCCAGCCGCCGTTGCAGCTCCAGTTGCCGCTGCCGCAGCCCCAGTTGCTGCTGCTCCTGCTGCCGCTCCATCTGGCCCTGTTGCTGAAGTTGCAGACGAACCAGTCAAGGCTTCTTTGATCTTGCACACTTTGGTGGCCCACAAGCTGAAGAAGAGCTTGGACGATGTGCCAATGTCCAAGGCCATCAAGGACTTGGTCGGCGGTAAGTCTACCGTTCAAAACGAAATTTTGGGTGACTTGGGTAAGGAGTTCGGTACCACCCCAGAAAAGCCAGAAGACACACCATTGCAGGAGTTGGCTGAGCAATTCCAAGATACATTCTCAGGTTCTTTAGGTAAGCAAACTACATCTTTGATTGCTAGATTGATGTCTTCCAAGATGCCGGGTGGTTTTTCTGCTGGTGCTGCTAGAAAGTACTTACAGTCCAGATGGGGTTTGCCTCAAGGTAGACAAGATTCTGTCTTGTTGTACGCTTTGACCTCAGAACCAGCTCAACGTTTAGGCTCAGATGCCGATGCTAAGGCTTACTTGGACCAAGCTACACAAACTTATGCCTCAAAGGTTGGCTTAGCTTTGTCTTCTGGTGCATCAGGTGCCGGTGCCAGTGCCGGTGCCGGTGGTGCTGTTATTGACTCTGCTGCTTTGGAAGAAGTCACTAAGGAACAAAAGATTGTTGCTCGTCAACAATTGGAGACCTTAGCTAGATATTTGAAATTGGACTTAACTAAGGGTGAGAAATCTTTGGTTAAGGAGAAGGAGGCCACTAAGGTTTTGCAAGCTGAGTTGGATTTATGGGCCGAAGAGCATGGTGAATTCTATGCTTCTGGTATCAAGCCTGTCTTCTCCCCATTGAAGGCCAGAACTTACGATTCTTACTGGAACTGGGCTAGACAAGATGCATTGTCCATGTATTTTGACATTATCTTTGGTAAATTGACATCTGTTGACAGAGAAACTGTCACTCAATGTATCCAAATTATGAACAGAGCCAACCCAACTTTAATCAAGTTCATGCAATATCACATTGACCATACTCCAACCGAAAAGGGTGAAACTTACGACTTAGCCAAGAAGTTAGGTCAACAATTGATTGACAACTGTTCGGAAGTTCTGAACAAGGAGCCAGTTTACAAGGACATTTCTTACCCAACTGGTCCACAGACTACTGTTGATGCTAAGGGTAACGTTGTTTACAACGAAGTTTCTAGACCAGCCGTTAGAAAGTTGGAGGAATACGTCCACGAGATGGCTCAAGGTGGTGAATTGTCAAGAGACGTTCAGCCAACAATCCAAGAGGACTTGGCTAAGGTTTACAGAGCTATCTCTAAGCAAGCTTCTACAGAAACTAAGTTGGAATTCCAAAAGTTATACAAACAGTTGGTTGAATTTGTTGACAAATCTTCCGAAATTGAGGTTTCCAAGTCTGCTAAATCTGTTTTAGCCGACGACTCTGCTTCTGAATCTGATAACGAAACTGATGAAATTGCTTCATTGAAGTCTTACTCTGAGATTAAGAAACCTGTTTCTCAAGGCATTGCGCCAGAGACTGTTCCATTCTTGCATATTAAGAAGAAGGACAAGATGGGTCAATGGATTTACGACAAGACTTCTTCCGCTGTTTTCTTAGACGGTTTGGAGAAGGGTGCTGTGAACGGTATTTCTTACAAAGGTAAGTACGCCTTGATCACTGGTGCTGGTGCCGGTTCCATTGGTGCTGAAGTTTTGCAAGGTTTATTGTCAGGTGGTGCCAAGGTTATCGTTACCACCTCTAGATTCTCCAAGAAGGTTACTGAATACTACCAAGCAATGTACTCCAGATACGGTGCTGCTGGTTCCACATTAGTGGTTGTTCCATTCAACCAAGGTTCTAAGCAAGATGTCGAGAAATTGGTTAACTACATTTACGAAGATGCCAAGAAGGGCGGTTTGGAATGGGATTTGGATTTCATTGTTCCATTTGCTGCTATTCCTGAAATGGGTCTTGAATTGGAAAACATTGGTTCTAAGTCTGAGTTAGCTCACAGAATCATGTTGACCAACTTGTTGAGATTATTGGGTGAGATTGCCAAGCACAAGAGAGCTAAGAACGTCATCACCAGACCAGCTCAAGTTATCTTGCCATTGTCTCCTAACCACGGTACTTTTGGTTCAGATGGTTTGTATTCTGAATCCAAATTAGCCTTGGAGACTTTGTTTAACAGATGGTACTCAGAATCTTGGTCTGCATTCTTGACTATCTGTGGTGCGGTTATTGGTTGGACCAGAGGTACTGGTTTGATGTCTGGTAACAACATGATTGCAGAAGGTATTGAAAAGGCCGGTGTTAGAACATTTTCCCAAAAAGAGATGTCTTTCAACATTTTAGGTTTGATGACTTCTGAGGTTGTTGAAATGTGCGAGGCCGGTCCGGTCATGGCAGACTTGAATGGTGGTTTGCAATACTTGGAGAACTTGAGAGAGTTCACCAATGAGTTGAGATCCGACATAAATGGTACCTCAGATATCAGAAAGGCTGTTTCTATTGAATCAGCTATTGAGCACAAAGTTATTAATGGTGAGACTGCCGATGGCCCATTCAACAAGATTCAGGTTGATCCAAAGGCTAACATGAAGTTTGATTTCCCAACTTTGAAATCTTACGAGGATGTTAAGGCTAAGTCACCATTCTTAGAAGGTATGTTAGATTTGGAGAGAGTCATTGTTGTCACTGGTTTCTCCGAAGTTGGTCCATGGGGTAACTCCAGAACCAGATGGGAGATGGAAGCTCACGGTGAATTCTCCTTGGAGGGTTGTATTGAGATGGCCTGGATTATGGGTTTGATCAAGTACTTCAACGGTTCTATCAAGGGTAAGCAATACACTGGTTGGGTTGATGCCAAGACTAAGCAACCAGTTGCTGACAAGGACATCAAGAAGAAGTACGAGGAAGAGATTTTGAGCCATGCTGGTATTAGATTGGTTGAGCCAGAGTTATTCCACGGTTACGATCCAAACAAAAAACAGCTGATCCAAGAAGTTGTTATTCAACATGACTTGGAGGTCTTTGAAACAGATAAGGTTACCGCTGAGCAATACAAGTTGCAACACGGTGAGCATGTTGAAGTCTTTGAAGTCGAGGGTGCTGAAGAGTATACTGTCAGAATCTTAAAGGGTGCCAAGTTGTACATTCCAAAGGCATTGAGATTTGACAGATTGGTGGCAGGTCAAATTCCAACCGGTTGGGATGCCAGAACTTACGGTATTGGTGAAGACACCATCAACCAAGTTGATCCGATCACCTTGTACGTTTTAGTCTCTACTGTTGAAGCATTGTTAAGTGCCGGTATTACTGATCCTTACGAGTTCTACAAGTACGTCCACGTGTCTGAGGTCGGTAACTGTTCAGGTTCCGGTATGGGTGGTGTTAGCGCCTTGAAGGGTATGTTTAAGGACAGATACAGAGATCAACCAGTTCAAAATGATATTTTACAAGAGTCCTTCATCAACACTATGGCCGCTTGGGTTAACATGTTGCTTTTGTCTTCCTCTGGTCCAATCAAGACACCAGTTGGTGCCTGTGCTACTGCCATCGAGTCTGTTGATATTGGTATTGAGACCATTTTGTCCGGTAAGGCTAAGATTGTTTTAGTTGGTGGTTATGATGACTTCCAAGAGGAAGGTTCTTACGAGTTTGCCAACATGAATGCAACCTCCAACGCGCTCGATGAGTTTGCTCATGGTAGAACACCATCTGAGATGTCTAGACCAACTACTACAACCAGAAATGGTTTCATGGAAGCCCAAGGTGCCGGTATCCAAGTCTTGATGACTGCCGATTTGGCTTTGAAGATGGGTGTTCCAATCTACGCTGTGATGGCTATGTCATCTACTGCTACCGATAAGATTGGTAGATCTGTTCCAGCTCCAGGTAAGGGTATTTTGACAACTGCTAGAGAGCACCACGGTTCTTTGAAGTACAGCTCCGCTAAGTTGGACATCAAGTACAGATCCAGACAGTTGGCCAACAGAACAAAGCAAATTACTGAATGGGTTGAGTCTGAGCTTGATTATTTAAAGGAAGAAGTCGCTTCATTTGCTGCATCTGATGCATCATTTGATTCTGCCAAGTATTTGGCTGAAAGATCCGAGGAATTAGAAAGAGAAGCAACTAGACAAGTCAAGGATGCTCAAAGACAATTTGGTAACGAGTTTTACAAGAACGACCCAAGAATTGCTCCTATTAGAGGTGCATTGGCCACCTTTGATTTGACTGTCGATGATTTAGGTGTTTGTTCCTTCCACGGTACTTCCACTAAAGCAAATGACAAGAACGAGTCTGCTACCATTGATGCCATGATGAACCACCTGGGTAGAACAGCTGGTAATCCAGTCTTCGGTGTTTTCCAGAAATACTTAACTGGTCATCCAAAGGGTGCTGCAGGTGCCTGGATGTTAAACGGTGCTATTCAAATTTTGCAAACTGGTTTAGTTCCAGGTAACAGAAATGCCGATAACATTGATAAGATTTTGGAGGACTTTGAATACGTTTTGTTCCCATCCAGATCAATTCAAACCGATGGTATCAAGGCTGTTTCTGTCACCTCTTTTGGTTTCGGTCAAAAGGGTGCCCAAGCTATTGTCGTTAACTCTGACTACTTGTTTGCTGCTTTGGGTAAGGCTGACTACGAAGCTTACAAAAACAAGGTCGAGTCCAGATACAAGAAGTCTTACAGTTACTTGCATAATGCTGTTATTAACAACACCATGTTTGTTGCTAAAGACAAGGCACCATATGCTGATGATTTGGAACAAAAGGTTTACTTGGATCCATTAGCCAGAGTTGAGCAAGACAAAGAGAACAAATTAGTGTTCACCAAAAAGGGCATTCAAGCCGATCAAAAATTTGTCTCTAAGGCTTCCCAAGATACTGCTGCTGCTTTGGCCGACTTGGCTAAGGCTACTACCAACGGTAGCGGTAAGGGTGTTGGAGTTGACGTTGAATTAATCTCTGCAATCAACCTAGAAAATGAGACTTTCATTGAGAGAAATTTCACTACAGCTGAGATTGCTTACTGTTCAAAGACCGCTTCTCCTGTCTCTTCATTTGCTGGTACCTGGTCCGCTAAGGAGGCTGTTTTCAAGTCCTTGGAGGTTCAATCTAAAGGTGCAGGTGCTTCCTTGAAGGACATTGAGATCTTGAGAGACGCTAAGGGTGTTCCAACCGTTAATCTAACAGGCTTGGCTCAGGATGCTGCTTCCAAGAATGGTGTTAAGAACGTCAAGGTTTCGATCTCTCACGATGATGTTCAAGCCGTTGCAGTTGCCATTTCCGAGTTCTAATCAAGTTATTATTTAAATTTTATTGCCTTCACTAATTTAATTTAATTGTCTTTTATTATATATGCCAGAAAAGTCGTAATAGTATCTTCCTTGCCATAACGGTTGCTGATGGAAGTGAAATATCGTGGGATTAATATCACTGATTTTACGACGGGACGAGGCGTTCACCCACGTACACGTATATTAAAGGATCCTGTCCTATGTATAGTAATCAGATCATAAAAAAGGTGAAATAAGACAAAATAAAAATCAAATGGGGGAAATGCAAAGCAGCATTAAAACATATAGAATATAAAGTACAAGATTAGGCTGACAGAAGCAGAACGAAAAGCATTTGATTTATTGATATGATGTGACAACAGGGTAGCTTAGAAAACATAAGCACACTAATTTTCAGACCTAAGATCCATCAACGCAATGGCAGCCAACTCCTCATCACTTTTCACTGCAGAGCTTGGTTTCAGAGGGCTCTCCGACTTATTTCTCACCATCTCCAAACTGTTGCCCACTTCTAAGGCGGAATTTGAAGGCGTAGACGGAGTAACTATACTAGCCTGAGTCGACCTTCTAAGATTTGAAGGCCCTAGCGCTTGCCAGTCCTCTTCATCTGTGAAGTTGTCATGTTCTTGTGAGCCGCCACGTTTGAATCCAGCTCCAGTGTTAGCATCAGAAGTGACCGAATCTATAGTGACGCTACTCATCTGATCATGCAACATGACTGGATTACTGCGTGGAGAAATATTTGTTCTTAAGAAAGACTGTCTTGTCACGCTTGACGAATTGGAAAATGAGACTCTGGGTCTTCTTTTGCCGCTTGTCACTATGCCGTCTGGAATTGATGCAGAATCTAATGTATCATCCAATGCCGCTTCTATGGATTGGCTTGTGAAGGAAGTTCTTGGCTTTCTCGGTTTTACAATACCACCAAAGGAAGGGCGGCGGCTGTTTGCAGCCGAGACAGATCCACTTCTTAGCATCTGCTTTTTCTTAAAATCTCCATCAAGTAAAAACATGTTGTCGTCATCGTTCAAAGCTGTGGAGGTAGAAATCTTCATAGTGGCACCGTTGGAGTCCAGTTCCAAGTCTTCGTCATCTTCATCGGATGAAGATTCAATTGCTTCATCCAAAAAGTATTTCCGATCTTTAAACGAGTTTCTCAAACTTTGTAGAGGCTGTAGTGAAGGAGAAGTTGGAATTCTTGTGTTGTGTAAATCTGTAGCTGAATTGGTAATGGATTCTCTTCTTACGCTGTAAACACCGCTCTTTGGAGAGGTGCTGAACTTCTCAGCTCCTGATCTTTTCTTGCTTCCTGAATTGCTTCCTATTGGACCCGGCGTGTATGGTTTTTGAATTAGCGATCCAGCTACCATTCCAGCGTCATTTTCAAGTTGTGATTCTGGTGAGGATCTGCTGTTACTGCTACTGTTGATAGCAGTTGCAGACGCGCTATTTGTTGTTGAAGAATAGGCATTGTTGTTAGAAACAGGCTTTGTTGCAGCAGGTGCATTTCCACCAGCATTAGAGACACTTAAAGAATTATTAATTCTGGATTGTACCTCCTCAAGGGTTGATTTTCTAGCTTCCCATTGACCCCAACCGATTTTTTCAAAAACACAGCAGTTGAGTGTATCTCCTGACTCGAGTGCCGCCATTATTAGTCTTCTCTGTTTAGATAAGGAGAGATGGCCAAAAGCAGGCACCTGCGAGACCAAATGGCCTGTCAAGTGTCTGATTGGCAAGGGACCTTCTTTCAACAAAATATTAGCTATTCTATTGGATGTGATTTGGGACGCAGCTGCGATACCCTCAGGAGACGAGGTCGAAATGAGGAACTTGTTAGAGGCTGATGAGCTATGGCTGGGATTATCTGGATCATCTGTTGCTAAACTGCTTGAAACAGAGGACTTTCGTCTATTTTTAGTAGCTGACCCGGATATGAGCTTCTTGTCCGAGGTGGCAAACTTTGAGTCTGGAGAAATGGAGTCAACAGCCATCTCGTCAGCCATACCGTCTGTTGGGGTGTTGGTATCGTTCAACAGATCTGACAGATGTGTTGTTCTAAACGGCTCATGAGGAGCCTGTAGCGGGTTGCTAGAGGCTGGTGGTGGTTTGGCTTCTGGGTTCAGAATACTGCTCAGCGAGCTTGTGCTTGGAACTGAAGAAGCGCCTATTGTGATACCTGTGTTTGGTGTGTGTGTGGGGTTCAAGGACCCTGTCAGGGTAGCCAGCTCCGTCTTGATTGGCGTGTCTTCGGTCGTGTTCAGAAGTGACCTGATCATCCCAATACTGTCTGTTTTTTCGGTTCTCTTGATGTATGACGCGTTGAATATCCCGCTCACTGTCTGCCAATGTGTCTGCCAAGGTGCCTTCTCGTGTGTGCCCGGCGTGTCCTCCAGTGTGTCTCCAGTGTATCCTCCAATATGTCTACAAACGTGTCCACCGCCGCGTCTTCACCTGTGTCCACTAACCTCCTATCGTTGCAACTCCACAATATCCCTTGTTCAATACTCGTCACTATTGTGTTGGGATTTTTCGCTCTTTATTTAATTAGGTTATGTCACTTAATCTAGTTGTGCGACTTCTCGATTTGGCGATTTTTCACTGTGGATTTTTCAGTCCCAACAATAGGTGACCGGGCATCTATATAGGTGCAGCAGCCGGTATCTTAGCCAGGCTTGACGCACCTCTCTGTGGATTGGTGTCGCAGACTGGTGTCGCAGACTGGTGTCGCAGACTGGTGTGCGTGCGTCTCGGTGCTGGGGCTCGGAGGCGATGCTCATGCCGGCAGCGATATGGTCAGCCATGTCGGTACTCAGGGCGGCAGCTGTGCGCCAGAGCCAGTCCGTGCCAGTCAGCGGCGGGGCTCCCCGCTTTGCGGCCAGCATGGCCCGATACCTGGTAGCGCACCCCTGGTGGGGGGCGAGGCCACGGGCGGGACAAAGTACCACATAATTACGATAAACATATATATATATTATGTTATAAGGAAACATAAGAAAGAAGGAACTACACGAGTCAAGAGAGAAGGACATGGGATGAAATAGACAGGGAGGAGCGTAGATAGTAACGACAGGCATTAGCAACAGAAACAGGGGCAAAAGAAAGCGTGGCAACCAGTAGCACAGAGAGTCATCGAGAGCCGTCTGGCTAGGCCATAAAGCGCCCAGGCCAACGGCTCAAGTCTAGACGCTGTGGTTCAACTTGCAGTCCGCGTGTTGCATGCTTTGCTCCTCCTTTTCACTCCGAAGCTGACGGTCTCCTTGCGTCGGTGTAACATGGTTCAAATTGTGCAATGGGCTTCAGAGAGCACTCCATTTAAACAGACAAGGCTGGGAACTTGGACTCGTCCAAAGTGGCAGCAGCGGTCTTGGCAGAAGCTGGCTTGCCACCTCTTCTAGCACCTCTACCGGATCTTGGCTTCTCCTCTCTTGGTGGGAAAGGAGAGGAAGAGGCAATCTTGAACTCAATGTCCAACAAGGTCTTCTCCTTCTTGGCCTTTTGCTTCACCTTCTTGACGGTTGAGGCAGTAATGAAGGACTCCTTCTCCTTGACAATCTTCTCAGCGTTGGCCAACTTGTCAGAACCCTCGTTAGCAGCCTTGACGGTCTTGGAACCCAAAGCTTCACGCTGCAATTGCAACTCTTGGAAGTAGTCCTCAAAGGACTTCAATTGAGGCTTCTCCTCAGCTGACTCCTCCTCGGCGTCAATCTCAGCTTCAGCGTCGTTCTCGCCTTCAACTTGAGCCTCAGCTTCGTCACCTAGCTTGGTCTTCTCAGACTTTGGAGTTTGGGATCTGCCTGACTTGGAGTGTCTGTCAAACTTCTTGTCCTTGGTTGCCTTTCTCTTGGTAGACTTTGGACCTTCAACAGAATCGTTCTTGTTAACAAACTTGGCACCGGCCTCGTTACCAGTGACAGCTGGCTTACCGTTCTTCTTAGCCTTAGACTTGTCAGACTTTGGAGCAATGTCAGCCTTCTTGGTGGAGGTTTGCTTCTTGACGATCTCCTTTGGTGGAGCAATAACTTCGGCCTCGTCGTCAGAGACGTCGTTACCTAATAGAGCAAACAAGTTCTACACAAACAAGAACCAAAGTTTGAATGGGGGTCAAAAATGCCAAAATACGCATATTTAGGAGTTAGTACTTCATTTCTGTCAAATTGCGGTTGAAGCCAAATCTTGTAGCCTTGGAAGAGTTACCAGAAACATCCAATGTGCAGAGAGGAGATGGAACTCCAGCGCACATATGCCTGATTTGTTTGTTCTGTTCTTGTGGTGTGACAGCTACCATCCCGGAATGCGTCACAATCTGATTTTCAACATTGATCACCACCACAATTCCTTGTCAAAGTGAGCGCAATGGGCATGCAGGCCTTGTCTGCAACGTTGCTGCTGAGAGCAGTGGGCAGTCACGGTCCCCGTACCCAAACCCAAATCCAAACCCACATCCACCCAAATGACAATCCGCCGTACCTGTATCTGCCCGAACAGCCTGTTCCGCCTGCAGACTCCCAGCTACCCTGGCTACGCTGCACTGGCCCAGCACCCTGCGCAAACCCAGCCAGACCAAGGTGGACTCACTGTGTGTTGCTATTCTTCGCTTAGGCTCCACTAATTTCACACAAAAACAAAATGCATACCTTGTTGTTAGACATTTTATATATCGATATTTCGGTTAGTCACACTGTCTACCGCCAAATCTCCTCGTGTGCTTCTCCTGCAACTACTATGAAAACTCCATCTATCCCTTTTCTATGAACCCTCTGTCAACTCCAGTCACTTTTGAAAAATTTTTTGTGGACGCTCTTTGGAGCGAGTCTCGTCTTTCTTAGCGTTGCGCGCCCGCCGTCGCACACGCAGTCGTGTGCGCGCGAATTCTTTGCACGGACCGGCGCCCGGGTCTTTGTGTGGCGCGCGGCCTCGGCGGGCGGCAAGTGGCGCATGGTGTGTGGCGGTGCACCTACCGGCTGTGGGGAACCGGCGTGGGTCGACTAGAGGGTCTTTATGATGAGGTTGTGTTGGCGCTGTGGGCTGCGCCGGAATGTATTGCAGTGAGCTCCGAGGGGCCATGCCGGCAAAGTGTGCATGCTTAGCATACGGGACCTGATGGGTCAGACGCTGGGTGACTGCACACGACTCTCAGCAATCGGCACAGACGTCTCTAATTGATGACATCAGCATCACATAAGCTGTACAGGAGGCTGTTATGTATGGCGTTACTGTGTTTAACAATAACTAAGTCAGTAGTTGAGCACGAGACGCTTGACACCACGTAGCGGAGTGTTATCGCTCGAAGATTGTATGTTGCATGAAGAGATCATGCTGCTGAGTCGGCACGGGCTACGGGGTTTCTGATCAATTGGCGAGTCATGGATGTGGGTGCTGCTAGACAGAACCGGGCCTGGTAAAGGACGCTCACCAGGCGGCAATGGATACGGCAGGCATTTCATCAAGGGCAATGTGCACAAGAATCAAATCAGATTAGTATCAGTAAAAAATATGTGCTATTTATAGAGAATGAGTGTCTTTTCCATAGACAGATGCGGCGTTGTAAATACAGTGTCTCATCATGACTTCTTGGAATGGGCTTCGGTGATATACACATCGCCAACCCTCGCGTAGAAACCCTTCATGGCGCTTCTCACATCATCAGTAATGCTTTTATCAAATAACATCGTAATCAGGTCATAAAGTTCCGGGCAGCACTCAACAAAATCCTCGTCATCAAACTCAGACGACGCCTGCAAAATCTCCACAATTACAGGTCTCCAGCTTTGAATGTTACGCGATTGCTCAGTCTCGTCCAAATTGATAAATCTTTGCAGAATGGACACACACAATGGTATCAAGGTGGAACTGATGGTCTTTCTTGTCTCAGATGACACCTTGTGGGTATCGCAGTAAAGTCTGAACAGGATGCTTATATAAACACCAGACGAGGCTGTTTCCTGCTTTAACAAGTTTGGTAGTCGGTCAATGACACCGGAGTTCCAAATTCTAACCCTTAGATTATAGTCCTCGTTGAAGTCCTTGGAAAACTGATAGCTTTTCTCCAATAATTTTGCCAGCTCCATCAAGTTATCAACCGGAACATAATCGTAGTATTCATCGGCATCAAACAATTCAGATAAAATTTGAATCATATGTAACTGCAAGACACACTTGATGACAATAGCTGACTTCTCTTTATTTTTGTCTAGCGAGTTCTTTTGTTGAGTCTCGTCATCTTCTGAGTCATCACCATCTGAGGCAAATTCACCATCAGCATCATTGTGGTCACGGTTTATTTTACCGTTGCTTCCCTTTGCTGCAACTTTTCTTAATGGATCAGCTAAAAATAATTCGTTCGCAGTCGTTAGTTCAAATAACTCCCCAAATGATGCGTTCAATTTTGTCCAGTGAACATCCTCAAAATTTCTAGAATTCTGTAAAACAAGCTCTTTAAGACACGAAATACCAATCTTCGAAATGGTTTCATTTTCCTGGCAAATACACGACACTAGTAATTCTAAGTAACCATCCATCATTCTGCTTAATGTATCAAAATAGGTGTGGAACAAAGAGATCATGTTCCTTAGAGCCTGTATCAAGGTAGTTGATAACCAAACGGACATGTCGTCCTGACTGGAATTGATTTCCCAACGTTTATTCAAAACATTAAAAATTGGGAATAATAATTCTTTACAAATCTTATCCCAAAGCTCCCCTTCAAATTCACCACCATTTTCCACTAAAGCATCAAACATAAAGTTTAAAGCTTTAGATCTCACTTCCAAATCATCTCCCTCCATTATAACATCATGGAAACCAAACAGTATTGGAAACCAAAGTTGCTCAATCGTAACCTCACCATCCAATTCTTTACTGGCAGTTTTTTGTGCAATTATCTTGACAACAGACTTCATACACTGCAAGGAGTGAAGGCTAGTTCTTTGGAATTGTTCATTCTTGGCGTATTCTGTTAAACACACAACCAATGAGTCAAAAGCTTCTTGTTTAAATACCCGGTCAATATGGTCTCTCACAATCAGGTTAGTACACTGAAAACCTTTGGAGACCAATTTTTCTTCGTTTTCCATGGCGGCAGTGGTCAAAATTTGAAGTAGAGTGGTCCAACCCGACCTGATTTTATCAGATTTCTTAAAGATCATAGCTTGAATACAGTCCAAGACCATCTCTTTAATTTGGGAATCTGGGTTATTAGCAATAATATAATTGTATGGCTTCAAAAAATCTTTTTGGAATTTGAAGTGAGACAACTCTTCAATGTCAAAAAAGCGTTCAGATAACTGTCTCAACGAATCAATAGCAAAAAAAGCAATTGCTTTATTGGAATGACAGCCAAACTCATTAAATTTCTCGTTCATCACAACCCATAATGCAGACCATTGGACTCTGATTCTACCCATGTTGTAATAGCAAACATCAACCATTTTTTGTAAGGAAAACATTCTTGGTTGTAAACTTGAACCAGAAGACTCGATTTCATCATGGGCAACCTCAGACAAAGCAGCAACAAAATCAAAAATACCATCACCTTCTATTTCGGAAGATTTTGCAAATACTTTATCAATAGCGACATCTAATTCAGTAAAACTTATGGTGGCAATCAACTCAGCAGGGATCTTTTGGTTAAAATGCTGCTGAGAAGCCTGTTCGGCAATTGATTGCTTTCTACCAAATCCAAAAAAGTTGTGTTGGTTGGATCTGGAACTCTCCATAGAACTTCTGCTGGCCAGTTTAGCATTCAATAAGTCTGGAACAACATCTGAATCAATACCTTGCGCAAGCAACTTTAATCTTTCAATCTGAGAAATAGCAACTAAAATAGTGGACCACGAATCACTCAAGTTTGATTTTTCGTGCACCCCAACTTCTAGCAAAGTGAAAATAGCACTGATATTCTTGGATTTCAACTCACCAGGATTGTTTAGATTGCACAACTGGAGTAATGCCCTGATAAATGATGTTCTAGCGTCAGTGAGGCCAAACATACATGCAAGATGAATAGCAATGGCCATACCCTCTAATAAAGATTTGGTAGTGTCCTCGTCGTCGTATTCTTTGAAAGGTGACGTTAATCCAGCTAAGACAGACATCCAGATATTGTCAAAGATGGATCTAACATGCTCTGAGTTATTGTTTTCAGAAGCAGTGTAGAAAACAGTTTTAGCGCCCTTTTTGGCATTGCTACGGAGGGACTTAACAGCTAACTCTGTCTTATTGGTCATCTCCTTTGATGCCTTGATGTAAGCTTCTCTGCTCAAATCCTTACCGCCAAAAAAACTGGCGGATTGCAAAGGTTGAAAATCACTTGAAATTAAAGCAGCCTGTTGCTCACTCTTTAAGATAATCTCATTGTTTTGAATGTCAGAAAATATAGATTGTAGCAAGTCACGAGATATGTCATTTCCTTCATCAATACCTCTATTATTATTAACAAAGTCGTCTAGGGTCATACGATTTTTCACTTGGGGTGAGTGCTGGTCAGTATTTAGCATAATCACAGAATACGACAAAACGTAGACCGTATCAGCGTTAGCAAAAGTATTTGGGTTATCGTCAACGTATCTTTCAGCAAATTTCAACATAAATCTATCGATCTTTTGAGATTCACCGGGTAATCTAAAATGCTGTAAGAAAAGTCTTAAAGAATCTAAAAATTCCTTGTTCTTAAAATCCATCATATCTACAAAAGCGTGCATGATGGCAATATTTCTTTCGTCACCTTCACCTAAATATTCACCAATAACGGCCTTATCCAAACCTTCTTTTTCCAACAAGAATTTGGCTATGGCTTCAGGTGTATCTTTTTCAATGAATTTATGTGCCAATAAGCTCTTGATACCTTTTTTAGCATTGAAATTAAATAATTTTATGCTATCCAAAAGTGCAGTCTTTCTTTGTTTAATAGTGTCAAATTGAGAAGAATCTTCACTTTCAAGTAAAGCCGATAAGTTGCTACTTGAAACATCCGGAGATGCTGGAATACCTTGGTTAAAGGAGACTGAAGACAAATTCTTCTTGACACCTAACTGTAAAGCTGCTAATGTTTCTTCGGGTGTTGATGACATCAGAGGTTTTCCACTCCAATAGTTCAAAGATCTCAAAAAAGCAACAATGCATTCTATAGAACCCATTTTTAAGCCATATTCAATTGGAAAGCCCATTGACGCATCTGGGTTAGGTGGATGGCTGGATAATTTACTGACGTTTAGTTGAGGAACCGTGCTCAAGTCATATGTCGACAAATTTCTAGTCAAACTTTCTCTAAAATTAACCTTTTGAGTTGGTGTAGCTTCTGCTCTAGTTAAAGACAGTCTGTCCAAATAATCCATAATCTTTTCACAAATGTTCGGCATAGATGGATCACAGTCGTAATTTAAGTACAATTCAATAATGGTTTTCGGACTTTCGCAGCATCTGTGGATAACATCCAATAAATACCTCTTTTGGTGAGCTGTGGATGTTTTCATTTCACTGACAGGAAAATAAATTTCTTCTAGAAACACCGGAATTTCAAACTTGTAATCGTCCCTAAACTGGTCCAACATAATCCAATAAATCTCTAAACTGATCTCATATATTGGAGCAATTTCAGAAGCGGCATTTCTAGACAAAATCATACAGAGATACTTTCTCACTGCATCGACCAATGCGGTCTTCTCGTTAGTGGAGCTGTTAACGATAAAACAATTCTTATTAAGGAAGCATTCATTGTGGTTTTTTAGAATCCAGTATATGATATGCAAGGATAGCAATTTTGATCTTAACGCGTGTGATCTCATATCAATAGAATCTGTCTCGATGATTTTGACAGCCAAATTACTCATGGATCTGAATATTAAAAAGGCATCTTTGATGTATAATTCAGTAGAATCTCCAAAAACCTCATCTTCGTTAAAATGCACGCCGTCACCATTTTGCATGTTAGCCTCCATCTCCTGTAAAGTCATTTTTTGATGATCCTTTGCAGACGGTTCATTGCTGGCTTCAGTAAACTCCGCAAGTATGAGTGAATCGCTGTCATCTGCAACATTCTTCTTTTTCACAGACTTGATTTTATCAAAGATAATATTTATTATTTGGATTAGGGTTGCCTGTGCGATACCTTGGTTAATTGGAGACAAGGAAAGCAAAAAAATGTTGTAAATCTGTCTAATGGCCTGCAATAGAACCTTTCCATGAACAGGCATAGTTTCATTGACAATAGCGCTGGTCAAAACTCTTATCACTTGGAGTTCAACTCTGTCATCAGTTCCCTCTCCATCAAAGCAAGAAATAGTGGCCTGCACAGCGGCTTCGATTAAAAGCACGCTATTGGAACCATTGTTGGTTTCATTATTAGCATCGACATTGGAGTCCATGTCCGCATCTGTTTTGATATCCGGTTTTGATTTTTTGTATTCAATGTAGATAGGTTGTGTGAATATATTGAAAGTGAAAATCTTACTCAAGCAATCCAATGCAATGATTTTAGCGTCCACATTTGGCTTTTCGCATGCCAGTTTCAAAGGTTCGAAAATCACGTCTTCGCCTGGCAGAATGCCTGTATTCAATGTTTCAATGGCCTTCTGGGCAGCTGCCACTACATCTTGATGTTTCTTTGCAATTTCCTTAATAGCGATAATGTTTTCAAAGGACGCCTTGATGAATGTGATTGTAGCAGATTCATTCAAAATGTATGCAGAGCCTCTACGCTTTACAGACGACACCGTGCTGCTTGCAGAGGATCCCTGCCTGTCTCTATTCCCATTGGCGGTTTTGCTCTTATCGATCGAGGATGCCGGATCAGCAGAGTGGAGGCTAGCCGTCGTACCGTTTGCGCTGGTTGTGGCAGACTCTTCGCCCTGGTCAGCACCAGACTTGGTGTTTTCACTGCTCTCTCCATTGGTGCCACTGGTAGTGGCCTCCTCTCCCCGCAGGCTCTCAGTGTCTCCGTGCTCAACTATGGCAATATTGCACTCAGCCGGTGCTTCGGTCTCCTTGTGTGAACCTTGCGGCAGAGCGCTCGCACGCTCTTCCGTGCCGGGCTCAGACTTGTCAGACATGTGTCGCTCGCTCAATTGTACGCTTCTGCTTCTTCTCCGCTGCTGTCGCCTACTCCGTCTTGCCCCGGCTACTCTCTCTCCCTCTTGATTCAACCTGTGCCCCTTACCCACCGCTTGATTTTGCTGTCTTTTCTGTGTTTTCTCAACCTCCCCTTTTTCGCTGTGGCCTTTCGGGCTCCTTCCCCTTTTTCCGTTTACGTGTGAGGGCGGCCGCGGTGGATTTACGTCGCGGCCGGTGGGTGCACCGCCACCAGTGGCAGCGTATCGGTGCAGGAGAGGAGGGAGGGAAGGAATCTGCCACCGCAGCTGCCGAGAACGGTGGGTGGGCTGGGGGGCAGGGGCAGTTGCAGGAGCAGAGTGCTGGCTGTCTACACGGGGAGGTAGGGGAGGTAAAGAAGCAGTGGAGAGGACACGAGAGGACATGATTGGGTGGCACGCACGGCCTGCGGGATTTGAGTCGCCCTCGTGTCAGAGAGCACTGCGTGCTGTCAAGTCCGTCCTAAGCCTAGGCGTAACTAAGCCTTGGGGTCGCGCCGATGATGGCGACGGCCGGGTAACTGCGTGAGGGCGGACTGTGCGGGTGTGGAAACAGGCTGTGCTGGCGGGGCAGGCGTCCACGGCGTCCATATGGGCATTCAGTACTGTCACAAGGAGCAAGCATATAATGAGGTGTATTATTGAAGCCTGGAAAACAAAAACCATCCTCTTGGGATATTTTAAAAAAACAGAGTAGTAGTATATATTGGAATAAAAATACGTAACGTAGGATAGGCCAGCCATGAAACTTTTAGAAAGACATCTTCAAACCCGCACAGGAGCATGAGTGTCGTATGAACAAGAAAAATGCAGAGAGCAGCAGGTGTTAGATGCTTTCCCACTTTCTACCCTCAATACCCTTCAACTCGTCCTGAGTATAAATGTGGCCGTTTGTGAAATATCCAGAGGCAATCTTGGCGTCAATCTCAACCCTTGAGTCTGCAGGTAGCAGCTCATCTGGAATCTCAACTCTTTCAACAATGTCGATACCAGAGTTGACAATAGCGTCGTACTTCATGTTACTCATGGAGAGCATTCTGTCAATTTTTGTGACTCCCATCCAATGCAAAATATCAGGCATCAACTCCTGGAATCTGGCATCCTTGACACCAGCTATGCACTCGGTTCTGTGGAAGTATGCGTCAGCAGTGTCACCACCTCTCTTTCTCGCATTGTAAACTAAATATTTGGTAACCTCACCCAAGGATCTGCCTTCCTTTCTATAATAAGCAACAATACCGTTTCCACCCTTTTGGGCTTCCTTGGCACCTTCCACCAAACCAAAGATCAAGTAGCATCTACAAGAACAAATATCAGACAAGAAAACGTCAGAACCTGAACACTCGTCATGGACTCTCAATGCTAGTTTCTTATCTTTGTTTGTAATGTCTTCAACTTCACCAAAAATGTACACCGTGATACCACCAATTGGTGGACAGAAGGTCTTAATATCTGGTCTAGTAACCAATTCAGGGTACATACCGTTAGTGTCTTCAAATAAAGCTCTTCTCAACTCATTCTCGGTTATAGATAATCTGTCAGCGACACCTGGCAAGTACCAGACTGGGTCAACAGCAATTTTAGTGACCGCCATCTCACCCTCTTCATTCAAAACAATCTTGCCATCTGGAATCAAGTTACCCTTTTGAACTTCCTCTTTAATCTCTGGAATGGATAAGATCGCCTTGGTTATTGACATGGTTGGCTTGACATCAACGTTTTCAGTCTCGGATAAATCCTTGTACAACCATGGGGCTAGGTGACCAAATGGATCCAGTGACACAATCTTACCCTTTTCGGACCATTGTGATTGCTGTGGGAAATCAACTGGAGGATGAGCGTTGGTGTAATCTGGGGTGTGTTTGTGGTCTAATTGTCTAGTACCTATACTTAAGGCATGGTAGATGGAGTATGGGCCTGCATGAGCACCCACGGCATTGTGCTTTAACAATCCGTCTCTTGCTCTGGAAGGAATGACAGGACCTCTTGTCTTTGGGTCTGCAGCGTACCAGTTTAAAGAGACTGGGTTGATATCCGAGTCAGTGACAGAAGTGTTCAATCTGATGGATTTGCCAAAGATGTCTGCTAGAGACCGGTCGATTGGCTTCTCGGTGATTTGGGGTTCCTGCTCAGAGTGGTCACAAGAACACTTGAAGGCAGTAGGCGATTCAACTAAAGAAACAGGGGCCATTGGGAATGTGGAGTTAATACTGGGATATGTAACAGATGATTACAGCGATACGTCTTTAAAGAAGCTGAGCCACTCAGACGACTCGATCAATCTAAAGCCAAGATGGAGACACCGGCTCGTATTTATATCTACGCAAACCACAACCAAAAGGCTGCCATTTCGGATACGGAGTTAAATTGTAGACTGGAGCAAGCCAAAGCGACTCAGCACCACTTACCCGTAGCATCTACCCATCGCACATACCGCAGATGCGTTGACTGCCATGGTCTACAAACCGCCCGTCCGGCTCCACCTCCGATGGCCTCTGTCCGATGGCCACGTTCTGCTACTGATACACGGTTGCTCCAGGTGCAATTATCATAATCCCGGCTTATCGCATATAGTACGGAGCAGACTGCTTGTGCTGGCTATTCCTCCTGCGGGGAGAATAGGGTCGGGGTCGGAGGCGGTCTCGATAAGCGGAGGCTGCTTTCTCCGTTCCGACGGTCACCGACGGCGCCCGGTGGCAAACGAGTGTCTCCGGCTCCGTCGGAGTATGCGCTTCTCCAGAGGTCCAGAAGACCGTGCATGGATGTCACTGTGTCGGCTGGTGGTGTCATGTTGTGCTGCTCTGCCACCCATGCTCCTCTTACGTGTGCACTGGTGGCACACGGTCTCAGGCTACAGCGTAGGCCGCAGTCGATTGGGGTGTCCTCAGGTTACCCGCGTACTCAACGATAGATGGATTTACCGTTGCTTATGTAAGCAGCAACGGACCGGGGGTTTGGCAGCTGACAGGAGCAGTTGAACAGCCACTCAAGCAATGGTTCCCGTGCAGTCAGTGTATGGAAACTGCAATAACAGAGATAGTGGCGTTTGTGTGCAGGCAGGCACGGCTCATCCGTTGGAGTATAGAGTGAGCAGGTACGGCTTATCAGTAAGGTTATAGAGTGGGCTATTATTGCTGGTCTCGTGCCCGTGGTATTAGTTAATTGAGCTGAGGTCTCTCCGTTGCTGCTAGATGCACTGCACAGATTTCAGTGTGTGTGCATTTGGGTATTGCGTCTTCTGTGCAGCTCTAATGCATCTTTAATGTGTAGAACACTTTACTGCTAACTGGCACGGTGTGGACCTCGGGTTTTCGGTACAAAGTAAAAGTATATATTAATAAAACTTTTTGTGGGGATGATGAGAGTTAAAAATATCGTTTAAAGTAGTTGTAGATGTGGAAATGAGCCAAACTCTTGAGTACAGTACAAGAGGGTTCAGTAGCAAGAAAAGACAAAAAGATTAATATGGAAATTGTGAAAGAAAAGAAAAGCAACCAGTTGAACAAACGGCAACAAAAGGACCGGTAAATAGTTATCTAAATGAGTCAAAACGAGGGTAAGAGAAAAGAACTGTAGAATATGCGCCTTTGACCATCTTGTCCGGTGAAACAAAATGCACTTGTTTGTCATAAAAGAAACATGATGAAATAGCAGTGAATAAGAAAGACAAAAGGAAGAAGTTGAATGCAAAGAAATATAAAAAACAAAAGGATCGAATACAATAAATGAATAAAAGTGCAGATTTTGAAAACACGGTCAACCAATAGTGAGTCTGGTTTCGCCAGCCAAGTCCTATCAAATAATTTTAATTGCAGCTTGGCGATGGTTAACCAAATTAGGTACCCATACCAGGAGACTGCCATTTATTTTATTAATTCTAATATTTGCTGTGTTAGATTTGCAATGTCGTCGCCACCATTTAGGTCCTCACCTGTCAAGTTGTTCAAATTCATTTTCCCACTATTGATTTCTTTCTTAATTCTCGATTTTATTTCTGGTTCGTTGGATTCTAATAACTGTAACATAGTCCACAATGCAATATGCTCAAAAGTTGAGTTGCCGCTGTTCAAGAAACTGGAAATAAAATCGGAAATACCATCGTATTTCTGAAGTATAATTGAGTAATCGTTAATTCTAGAGCAGAGGTTGGCCAAAGCAGCAGCTGAGTTACCACAAACTTCTGGGTTGGAAGATTTCGTTAATGGGATTAAAACATCGGCCAATCCTTGATCCAAAAGCTTAGCCTTCAAGTCGTCAGCTAGAGCTAAAATTGCAAAACATGCTGAAATTTCACTCTGGACACTTTCTTGGGCAGTAAGCACCATATCTTTGCATTTCTTAACAGCACCAGCCTCCAATAAAGCCATTCTGTTTCTTTCACTACTGGCAGCCAAGTTTCTTAAAGTGGACACTGCATGGCATTGAATTTCAATCGAATCAGTGTAATCAACCAAAGAGACCAATGGCTTCAAGAACCCAGCCTCAATGATCAATGCTTCATTCATTGGATGAATGGAGATATTTCTGATACATGCAACGGCAGCCAAGACTAATGGTTCATGTTGGGACTTCAACAAGGCAACCAAGTTTGGTAAGCCGCCAGCTCTTACAATCTCTAATTGGTACAAGGCATCGGAAGCCAAGTTTCTCAAGGCTAAAGTAGCCTGGCATTGAACTCTTGGACTTGAAGAGTCCATCAACTTGACTAGTTGTCCGACTAGCTTTGGCTCAGTTGTGGATAACTTCTTTCTATTGATGTCGTCAACGGCAATGTTTGACAAGGCGGTGGTACAGTAGTATTGAACGTCAGGGTCATTGCTTGATAGTAATTGAACCAACACAGGAACAGAGCCGGCCTCGACTAACTCCTTTCTGTTTTCTAATGAATGAGTCATATTTAGTAGGGCCCCGGTGGCGTTTCTTTGAACTCTCAAGTCAAGGGATTTTGCTAGCTTGGTTAAAGGTATCAAGGCACCAGATGTAGCAATTTTAGTCTTATTTTTATCTTGAGTAGCAAGGTTTGTAACACAGCCAACAGCGTTGCACTGTACTTCGATGTTTGAGCTCATCATTTGTCTTATCAATGGAGCTAATCCTCCCATGTCCACAATTAAAACCTTGTTATCATCGTTCACAGCCAAGTTACCCAAGGCTGCACAGGCGGCTCTTTGAACTTCCTGATCAGAGCTCTGTAATAGAATCAAGATAGGTTCTAAGACGTCTCTGGACACAGCTCGTATGTCCTTTTCTGTAATCTCGGCAAAGGCCAATGCGGCACTTCTCTGTAAGTCAATGTTGTCCGAGTAAACCAACGTGCTCAATGCTTTCAATGGGCCTTCAGAGAAAAAGTCAACCTCTCCTCTGTTCTCTAGATAGTCTAGTAATGCGGCAATTGCGTCTCTTTCATTGTCCGCTAACAGTTGGCGGTGTAAGTTGTCCTCCTCTTCTTTGGATAGACAACTATAGCAGCAACCCATCTTTGCGTGAGCTTATCCAAGTAATGTGTTTCTGAAAATGCTAGTGGTCTCCAGCCGGCAGTGATTGTATGGGAAATGAACGAAAGGGATGTCTTAATGCTGCACCGTCTGAGCTTGGTCTGTGCGTCGTACTACGTCTATTGCTTGTGCGCCTTTCCACTAGGTATCCTTCACAGTTACTATCTCAATCTGCAGCCTGCTTACTATCTCAAACTGCTGTCTTAGGTTGCTAGTATCCGTACCTGTGTACCTGTGTCGTATCTATTTCGTATCTGTCTCCTACCTGTGGACTGGCCCCTGGGCTGGTACCTTTGCTTTCATAAATTGTGTATAATTTCTCTTTTCGTGATAAGGGCAACCACCACGCAATGCTACAGAACAAAAAGCGTAAAAACGCTGGCCTGTCCCGCCTGCTTCGACGGCACTAGGCACACCGGGGTGGTGGGGCCAAATTTTTCCTTGTGTTGTGGTGCAGAGGACCGCGGGGACAGCCGTCTCGCGTGGACATTCCTGTGGCCACGGCGTGGAGGTGGGGGCTTCTGCAGCGAGAAGGCCCGGCCGTGACCACGGATGCACGCTTTGGCGGCACGGTGTTATATGGTGTACGGGTGTGTTGTACAACAGAGCAGGGTGTTGCAGGGAGGGTGACAGTGGCCCCAGGAGGGCAGCACAGAGAGGGTTGGTCACACAAACAAGCAGCCATGCAGAGACGCAGACATCGTGTTTGCACATAAACAAACTACACCAACATGCAGTTACACACACTTGCTGTTCATTAAACACAAAATACCTTGCTACTAAATTTTATATAAAACTGCAGCAATCAAAATTGCGCACTTCCTCTGAATTTCGCAATTTCCGTAACCAAAGACACTCTTTCCACTTTGTAATGGCATTATCTTGAAGAGTGAAATGCTACAGACTCTCTCCAGCGTGCAACAAAACCCAGGAATCCACCGATACCCCATGCACCGTCTTGCTATCACAATTCAGCTACCCTACACGTTGCCCAATCTTTCTAAAGGTCAAGAAGCCAGGGGTCGAAAACCCACACAATAGAAGATCCCGGTTTTAATACGTCATGAAATTGTGTCTTTTCTTTGCTTACCACTGGAAACTCAGCAACCTGCGCATCATCCTCCTTCACCTTATACGCTGTCTATCGCACCCTCTGGGACTGCGCAAGCGATAGAGTGCCAATGAAAAACGAGATTGTTCAAGGCACGTGTGCCTGCAACACTTTTGTATTCCACGTTCTACCCACTGCTTCTTCAGCAGCATATTTAACTTTCTCAAAAACCTTGTATTTATGACCCTCTGTAGATGACGGGGGCATATTTTCTCACGCAGAATGTTATGTCTTCGCGGTTGTTCGGTGGTGTTATTGTGAGCGCAGAGAAGAAAACCTTGTTTCAGTCGGTAACACACCTGGCCATCACCACAAGCTCTTCCGAGTCTAGCGATCTGCAAGCTTGACAATCTGCGTATAATCCGTTGTCTGTATAAATTGAGACAAAGAGATGGTACGATGGATAAACCCGTGCATCTTGGTTGAATATGGGATTGTGCAGGCGGAATCATCAACCCCGGGCTAATTACAATTTTCTAAAACACAGTTTGGAGGCGGACTGCCAACAGAACACTGCGAGACACTCGGAAGGCCACACACCAAGGGCTGTATAGATTACACTGCACTACCGCCACATACAGGAAGCTCTCGGGTAAGCAAGGCTGTTCATTTCCCAACAAGTTTATCATCTGTTGGATTAAACTAATCAATTTGACTCCGGCCGTCTCGACACTAGATTCTTTTTGTCCGCTTCGAGCCGTTTGGCGAGATCAGCAAACTGCACATGTTGACTCATATATATATGTCTCTACATAAGCATGAATATGCTGGTGAACATAGTTTCAAAATCAGGCGATTTCGACCCTCGAGATAATAAAAACCTAAAGATGATCTATTATACATAGCACAACATTTGAGACGTATAGTTATGTTTTGGACTTGTACATTCAAAATCAAACTTCGCTGTTGCGTAATTCTTTACTAATAAATAATTTATTCAGTATTGATCTGTATGGATCAAATTATGTATAGCATGACATCGTATCTGCCACATACTCTATCATCCTACATCTTTCCATGCAAAAATGGTAATAGAAATAAACCTTACAGTGGAGGACGGGGGACGCAATATTGCATACTACTATTAATTCTGTAGCAGTGCTTTTGCACACAACTTGAATAAGATGCACGCAGATAAAACACCAACAAAGCTCGTCGCTTAGATTAGACGTAGATTTAGAGCTCATCATTTGATACTTCATCTTGTCTTATGTCTCTTAAGGTTTAAAAATGTCAAATTGCAAGCGCATTCGACGACAATGCAAGAAAGCCCCAGCCACCAAATTGCTGCTTGAAGCTCACAAAAGCCCAAACAGAAAAGAAACATATTCCGCAATTATCTGAGACAAAGTGAAGTGGTACGATTTTTTTAAAGTTCGATACTAACAACAAAGAAATTTTTGTGGTTATTGTTCAAGAGCAGTCTAATTCGAAGCTGCAATCCGTTTGTTCAGTTGCGCTATGCACAGCACATCTTCCGCGGCACAGGTTTCGCTCGTTTTCTGGAGGAGACCCGGAGGAGAAGGAGTAGGAAGATGCGGGGGGGGGGGGGAGATAGCAAGCGAGCCTCAACAGACAGCTTTACCCGCTATTTGCATATACAAGCCATGACAGAACAGACTTCTGAGGCCGCGTTGGCCGTGTTTCACATTGAGTGAGAGTTGAAAATGTACCCAAAGCTTAGCAAGGTTTCAGCTAAAGCTAAACTTTCGGAGTTAGTTAAGACACACATTTGAAACATATTGTACATATTATTATTTATAAACAGATATAGATGGGTGCGCACACAATATACCGCAAGCAAAGCCAGCAAACTCGCGATAGGTCCACATCGTTGAGAGATGAACCCTTTGGCTCAGCCCCATCTGTCTCAGCGACAGCACACACGCATCGCCCGGTCACCACAACACCTTTTGTTATTCCGTTTCCTGAACACCTTTTGTACCTACAGTTGTTGAAAATAACCTCGGAACAATCCTCACTCGCGTGCAGTGGGTCATTCGCTTGTAACTAGTATTGTAACAAAGTAGATACGCGAAAACAGCAAACCTGCGGGAGATCCAGGTCTCGCTAAGAAAAAGGCAAAGGCTCTAGACCAGTGGTATTATATGCACGATTTGTCTGCGATTTGAGCGCTCCCGAGCGTGTGGTGGTGTCTGAATATGAGAGCCCATCAGCGCGGAAGGGATATCGACTTTTGAGGATTGGGGCACTACTGATGATACATAGGTGGACAGACAAATGGTGTAAAGGTACTGACTGCAGCAAGCTAGCATGGATCCAGTGATGTTATCGGGGAGATCCTCAGCGGTAACCGAGGAAACCAATTGTTGTGCATGATGGCTAACAACACACACGTTCATGAGGCATGTCTATTATCATTTTTTCTCAGGGGAGTCCAGTACGGCGCTTGGGTATTGTTAGTACCTTGAGCGATGCCACCCACGTCTTTCTCCCTGCTCTGAATAATCGGAAGTGCAGCGTCGCGAGGTGGCCATGTATGTCCCACGCTGCAGGCGAACTCCAATGCACGGCGAAGCTTGTCGGGATTTGTTCACTCTCTGCTGACTCAAAGCTCATGTTCGCCAAAGGTGCAAAGCTATATCCAATTTCGGCTGTTTTAATCAACTATTTATGCACGATTGCCGAAGGCGCCCATAGAGCTATATTTTATGGCCTGACCTGTCGACTATATTCTTCCATAAAGAAGAAACTTATTATGTACACAGACCAGAAAATTTGTTTGTTCCAACACACAGGCACGTACCGTATACGTGTTCTTGGGATTATTCATGGTAGTGAATTTTCGAGGCGCTCGGATCAATACACAGATTATACAAGATGAGCAACTGTAGTGCCGAAACACTGCACAATCGCATTAGTTGCAAGACAGACCGTTGATTCCTACATATTCTGAACGGGTGTATAACTTTATTTATGTGCACGTGTAGCATATATATATATGGCTCACGTTAAACACACCTCATCGAAAACTGCTTGATTACACCCTTTCTCTCTTCTCCTATAACCCTAATTATGATGACGCAAGCGTTCTGACATAGCTTCAGTTTGAACTTCTAGAATATCAATGTGCTGTGACACAAGTCCCTCATCTGCAGAGATACGCTCAAGATATACTACCTCAATGCTTCTTTACTATTCTTTACTCGTTTGTTTACCATTTACAAAGGGAAATCTCCTCATATGCCACACAAAGCTTCTCTTGATAACTAAATTTCCTGTGATTTTTGCTCTTGGAGAACTTGTCCTGAAAAGTCACTAAGTAGGTTTTTTTCGCGGCTAATACGACATCCCAAAACCACTGCCAACACCACCCAACTTTTGGGTTTGCATTATTACAGCCTCCATCCAAAGTAGTGCCCACAAGCACACCGGCCGGGCGTCTCACCCAGGAATTGGCAAAAAAAGCTTAGACACTTTCTACAGTACCAGCAACCAGGAGGACTGCACAAAGTCCTATTCAGTTGCATTTCAAATTGTTCCATCTTATGCAAAGAAACCAAACTTTTGGAACCAAACACTTTAATCTGCACATTGTGCATCTGTAAGAGGTGGAGCCGCATGCATTGGCCACTGAACAATGTCTGAGAGAAAAAATTTTGAAACTTCCACCGGAAAATCGGGGTGACGAAACCAAGGAGCCAGTAAACTTTTGTGCCGTTTGCGAGAAAGTGACGATTGCTTTTAACGCTAAGCAAATGCAGTAAATGCATTTACATTTTTACTTGCATGAATAACCACTCCGTGTACATTGGCATTTTGCAGCCGATGTTTACGGTATGGTCAGCTTATCTGAAACAATTAAGACCCTCACGGCACAGGCATGAGCTCGAGCTCAATAACAACCGCAAATGCACAGTCTCTTTATTCGTTTTATGGAATAACGTTGAATAGTTTTAAGTTGCAAAAAGTATATGCATGCATAAATTATCTCTCATGTAGGCGCTTTCGGTAATCCTCTTTTGGTTGATGTGATTCATATATAATTATTTATAAGCTAATGTATCCCTTCTCTTCTTGGAAACACCGCTCGCAGCCAAAGCACATCTTGACGGATACATTCTATCAGTGTGTTCCGATCATCACAGAAACATATCTTATATTGCATAGGTATTCCCCAGTGTGTCGAGCAGTCTCAAACACTAAAATTACCCCTGTCTTCCCCCGCAGGCCCAACTGAATCGCACGCACATCACGGCTGATTGTCATTTCCACTTTCAATGATTAGAGAATGAATAACAGCGATACCGACAAGTACACTAAACGACAGGATCATACACAAAATACAAATTCAAACATGTCCCAGGTGCAGTACAGTGTAGCTCAGCAGCCCTCAGAAGAAAGCTTCTATCAACCGCAACCGAGCTATCCCTATGCGCTTCCTCATCAGGTCACCAGTATCTCCCCCGTTTATGGAATGAATAACCCTAATGTCCAATACCCAATATACTACGGTTCCCCACAGTTTGGCTCTTCGTATGTTCCAACACCCACAGCATCACCAGTGTCGTACCAACAGCAGACATCTCCCACGTATGTCTCGAGAGGTCTAACAGGGGCAACCCCAGTCCCTGGTGCACCTGCTTATCAGATCCATTACTCCCAGCCTCAGCATATTGGCATATCTCAATCTCAAGCTCAACAGTTGCACATTCAGCAATCTCAATATCAGTTACAGTACCAGACTCAACCACAACAACAGTTACCGCAGCAACAGCAACTGGTATCTGTTCAACAAATACCCCCATCGCAGCAACCAGGTGCATATCAAATACAGCAACTATCTAATAATAGTCCTCAGCAGTTGCCTATTCATTTGCAGGGCTCCGTGTCAACTACCAACATGTACATGCCACAGCCTTCTGTAAGCGGCCAAATACCGACAGGTCCAGTGAGTGTTAGCCCGCTGAACCAAGTGGTGCTTTCTAGATTTGGATCTCCAGTCTATACTAGTCAAAATTTCCCTACCAGAGGAACTTTGAAATTATCGCAGAGCTTTGAGACGCACAGAAACTCCCCATTATCCATAGGCCATGAAGAAGACCACATTGAAGGTATTTTAAGAAAAAGGTCTTTCAACTCTTCAAGTCCAAAATCTTCTATCGCAGGTGCTGTTTATAATTCAAGTGCAGTTTTCAAAAGATTGAAAGCATCGACACAGGCATCTTCTCCCGAGTCTGATAGCAACTTACAGAGGTCACAGGGTAGACCTTTCTCCTCAAACATTAACGGTAGATTTCTCTTGCACAAAGATATGCGCAGTTTACTGCAGTACATGGAGAAAAAGGAAATCAAGCAACTTCTTGCATACGATTTTTCTGATTTACAGGACGAGAAAGACAAAGGGAAACACAACCAACAGAAAGCAGAGGAGATTATTAATGGTGTGCAGGTAAACCCTGGAAATTATAAACTAGACAACTTTAACGTTGATGGTTTCAGAGAAGGGAATATTAAAGAAAACATGGACAAATTTATGAATGTCAGTTCCGAAAATGGTTCTAAGGTTGTCTATTGTAATGCCATAGGAGAAGATCCTATAGCTAGACAGGTTGTTTACGATCCTTCCTCAGATGAGCACAGCCACTATGATACCAACGCAGATCCGACAGGTAACGACGTAGGATCACCGTCTGGGTCTGTATCTGCCTCCCTTAGTTTTATTTTGAATCCAAACAAGGAGAAAAACGGCTTATCTAGTTCAAAAGGCTCTCCACTTAACTTGCACAATCTTGTTTCTGAGGCATTTGACATTCATGAATATCAGTTTGTGAAAACCATCAGAGACAGTAACGGACGCATACTAAAGCTTGAAAGTATCAGACCTCCGTTGGGCAATCTAAATATCGACCAAATCGGGTATAAATACACTACGGAGTGGGTTAAAAAGACAATTTGCTATCCTAGATACAAGAGCAAAATGAAGATCCACATGGTAAAATCTCAAGAGAATTTTATTCTTTACAACGATTTGAAGATGATGTTTTGGGATATTGAAGAGGAGTACAAAAATCTCAAAGATGGTCAAGGAAAACTCTACTCTGGAAATGATATGTCTCCCATCCTGGATGAGAAAGTCAAGGCAAGATTGTTCAACGGTAAATCCGTCTACGTCAAGTCCAACTAAAATAATTTCTGTATTATGGCATCGCATTGTATTACTTTTCTTCAAATGTATAATTATTAACGACAATTTTTTTCTATATAGCAAAATCAAAAATAAGAGGCCAATCCCTAATGGTAAAGACCACAGAGAGAAATCAGTGAGTACTATTATCTATTTTTAAGTACGTGATTCTGAGGGGTTTTTGATTGGGAGGAAAATTAGCGCAGACAAAGGACCTGTTTAAGCAATAAATAGATGGCGTCTATAATACAACTTGAAACACAACTTTTTCAATAGAACTAACAATACCTTTATGGCAATCCTAGACAAGCCTCATGTTACTGCCTTTTCCGACAGACCAGTCTTGAGGCGATCCGTTTCCAAAAAAACTCAAATATCTTTTCTGTCTCACATTAATCAGGTACAAATTTTTTTGTTTCTTTCTTTTTCAAGCAAAGAAGATGCACGCCGTCGGCAAATCGAATGAAAAGCTTAAATACTTGATCTATCTATTTGGGAACTTTGCATGCATACGCATCCTGTACATTCCACAACTATGTGCGATTGGTTTTCTGCGTCGCATGAAACTCGTATGAATCTTGCATGGAGCCCAAAGGAATAACTCCCGGAGCGCCGCCTGCAAAATTGGGAGGCAACTGTGACTGCAGGGCTTTGACCAGCCTGGCGTGACACTGCTTGCGCGGCAGCGAGCAGTGGATGAGTTGTTCTTCTATAAGGCCACCCGTCACCACCTGCAATCGCGCACCCGCACGCTCCACTGTCGCGTTGAAGAGTTTTGAGTCTTGCTCTGCATTTTGGTACGTGGGTGTTGTATATGAGGCGGGGAAGGGCATCTTGCTTAGTTTAGGTGTGAGCGAGTCCAGTTTTGGTGTGGTGTGATGTACAATACGTTTTCGGACTCGCTTGTCCGAGGTGATGGTGGCCCTTTAAAACGCTTGTATGTATTAGACAGTAGATCTAGGGCAAACTCGTATAGATGGGGTGTCCCGTGAAGTGTTAGGACAATTCTCAAACCAAGCCATGCCATACATTTGGATTAGTGCGGAAGCGATCGAACGAAAGCCAGTGCCGGGGCGAGGGCGAGGGCGAGGGCGGGGGCGACCGCAAGGGCAAGGCGATGGCGACCGCAAGGGCAGGGCAATGGCCGCCTGGGAGGAGGTGCACGAAAAAGAAACGACGGTTTTTGGCTAGATACAGCTGTGAATTATACTGGAGGCGCACTTTGCAGGAAGAGGCAGCTTGCGCTGGCGGAAGTGATTGTACAGATTACTACCCAGTGTGGTTCAACGCTTTTCTCAATGTGTGCATTTGAAACGTTTAGTGTGGTTTGTCTGGTTTAACTTTGAAACCATATATGCATTGTGCTAAACAATACTGGCATAAACCACCGTTTAAAGACTAATACAAAGTTTCTGAACTGTATGAACATGTTAAATTACGTACATTAGGGTAGGATGCTGAGCCCCAGCAGTTTGATCTAGTCTTAGAATTGCTGAAATTCATGTTTCAGTGTCAGTGAAACTGTTCATGATATTAGTCCAGGGAGAACAAGCAATCTATCGCTGAGTATAGGGAATTATCATTCTTCCTAGCGAAGATGGGACGAGCAAAACGTGAATAGGTTTGCAAAAAAGCTGCATGTAAATGTTGTACATAGCATCATCGCAGCCACATAACCTTATTGTAAAACTATTTCCAGCAGGTCTCGGCAAGCTGTTTTTCTAATCATTGCTTAAATTGATCAAGCCTAAAAAGTTGATGGGTAGTATCAGTGTACGTTACACAAGATATGATATGGCCATGGGTTGTAGCTGTCGGCACTACTCCAGTACTACAGGGATGCAGATCCTTCAAAGAAATTTACAAAGTTGGCACTGGGGCTGCGCAGGAGAATCTCCAGGAGCTTCTTTCTGGCACTGTATATTCAAACACATATGTAACTAGAATTTTAGTTGAAAATTCTATTAAAAAGGCTGAGACAATACAAGCCTGAAGCTTAGCTCATGAACATTAAATCAACACAAATTTCAGCTCCTGATTCATGCAGTACACCACATGCGCAGAAGTTATTCAGTTTCTGTCGGTAACAAGAAAGACCTATTATTAAGGCTGGGAACCAGTTGCACCGTTTCCAGATGAGACGCCCTGCTCTTTCTCTTTGCTGTTGTATTGTCATAACGATCAAACCCCGCAAGCTACCGAACGTTTCTTTCACAAAGGTTTTATATTGATAGTGTAGTTATGGGTAGAAGGTTTCACCGCTCAGTCGCTGGCGCTTCTGTGGTCCCCTTACATGTGCTTGGCTACCATGTTCACTTACTGATGGTATCAGTAACAAATAAAGAAGCTCATTTTCACATAAGAGTTGGTGCCACGCCTCCTGCTAGTGCATCCGTCATCACTGTGTTTAAAATGTGTTGTACTCCCAAAATCACTTGGCCAAACTCTGTTTCTGTTTCTATTCAGTACGCCATCAATGCGCACCTACTACAAGGGAAACTATTCTACCTGATTACAACAAAATTGAACCCAACCTGTGTGCATTCTTTTGTTCATTTTTCTATTTATACCTTTGTAGCATCGGTTATATTGTTATATTCTATTATTCTGAATTAACAATCGACTGCTACACAACTGAATGCACTACACCAAGTTTTTAAAAGGGGCTAGTATTGTTTGCCCCTAGTGCACGTCCTCATACTTAGCTATGAAAAACCGAACCCATCCAAACCTTCCAAAATCAGGCTCTCTTGATATAACTGCAAACCAAATAGAAAATCTTGTGTTCTTTGAACACGCACAAACAATCGTGCTAATCAAAATAGGATGCACTAACCGTCATCCTCGGCTCTCACTGGGATCTGCAGCTATGTACACAGCTTGGAACAGAAACCTAACAATCTATTGTGCCCTATTATATTAGCCCTTGACCGTTAAAATTTTTTCTGTCTGTCTCATCAGCTCGCTTAAAAAGAATTGCGAGGCGCACTTCTGATTATGTAATTTTGTACTTTCAGACAGACACGTAGTGTGTCAACAGCGGTGCAGAGGTTTATAGGGCTTGAAAATATCAACAGGCAGCATAGAGAATTATGGTAACCCGTGGTTAGTACATAAGCTAGGACAAGTCCAAAATGCTAGGACACTGCCTGATATATTGGAATAAAATATGGTTGTTGAACGGGCTATGGTGCCGGAAGTTGCCCGCAGAGATCTTAGGGCTCTAGGTGTTTAGGTACCGCATGAGGTATCGTGTTGTCATACGATGATGCCCAGAACTTGATCGAGCACATGAGCGATGCTTGGCACATAATAGTGATGTGCTTTTGTAGCTAGTTGCTGGGCGAACCAGTCCGGGGCTTCAAAGCTCGATTCGCGTACTCCGTTACTGCCACACGCTCCTACTGGCTACGTTTCGCGTCCCGTTGAGCTATGGCTCTTTGGGACAGAAACTCCACCGAAACTGGTTTTGTCTGAACATCCCATAATTAAATCTATATGCCTGGACATATTTGACAAGGGCAGGAAACACCAGACTAATTGCCTTCTCCAATATGGCCTTACGATATCCATTAATGTACCGGCCACCTGACCTATTATTGCATTCCCAACATGACCGCGCGAAAAGTGAGCGCACATATTAAGAAACCAGCCATTTCCTGGGATTGGCTTTTTTGGGGCCCCTGCTCTTTCGCTGTTAGGAATACAATAGAATGACACACCCTAGGCATTATACACGAGCGAGTTGGCTCACGAGCTAAAGCATGCGCAAGTAGCTATGTTTCCGTCTAATAGGCCCATCTTTTGTTGAATTTAGACCCAATGTCTAGTGCCTGCATATTTGCCAGTCTAGTGGACCGCCGGAGATCTAATTTTTGAACTAGATCTGTGTTCTCGGACGTAGAGGCGTAGACACTCAAGTAGACCAAACACTCGTAGGAGCTACCAATATCGTATCCTAGCCTTGCATCCTAATGGAATCTCTTTAAGCATCACAGATCGGCAAGTGCAATGTTCTGATATATTGTGCTATTATTATATTGTATCGGGAGCAGATGGTGCTGATGACGATAGCTTGGCGCTCAAGAGGCCACTTCTTAAAAAGGAAATTCAATGTAAATTACCCAGCCTTTGCAAAACTAACTTTCACTACGACATCCAATGTCATCGCATATATACAAATCTCCTCCTGCAGTTCGCTACATAAAGTTCCTACTGCTCCGTCACTCCTAAACTTAGGAGACATTCGTATTCAATTACCCAGCCACACGCCTTGTTCACGTAACTTATACTTCGCACAACTCTGCTAGTTGGCCCTACAACTTGGAATTCTGCTTCACCTTAGCCCGGCCAAGAGGCCGTGGCGCTACTCGTATCGGCTGTGGTGCAACTCTCTGTGTGCCGCCCTAAACTAGCTCAACGATGCTAGCCTTCTTCACACACCATCTAATCCATCTCTACCAACTAGCTCCAATTTTGACCCTCTCATCTCCAATGTCCCTGGAAGTAGTTCAAGGTACGTATATGCTGCAAGCGGGTTAGACCCAATCTGGTGCAGTAGTGCGACAGATCAGATCAAAGTCAGTGCATGTTAGATTTGGAAAAACCAGCCATGCCCTATAGAAATAGCCAAACTAAAATACGCGGCTGTGTTTTTTTGACATGCTTCTATTGTCTAAACGAGTTTTAGCTACCAAACTAGTGGAAAGATGATACTTGGTGTCCGATCTTTTATTGTTTGGAGAAAGAGGACTAAACAAAATTCGATTTAGCCCCTTTTCACAATATGGCCTATCCGTATGTCTCCCATAATTTGGTAGCACGGAATGGCGGGCATCATGGGACTGTAGACATTTTCACAGCGTATGGGATGCCACCAGTATAAAATGGCTTCTGATTTCCTTAAATCAAATGATCATTAGTGATTTTCCATGAACATGGGCCGTAGATTGTTATTATCCCTTGTTTCCAACAACCGGTCCCATACCAGAATCGATCACTTGCTATATTTGATTCCACACCCAGCTAAGGTAAAGAAATGAAATTATCGAACCACTCCATACTATCTATATTGGCCTCGTTGGCCATTACGTCTGCTGACTTGCTATCCAGTGCAGAAAGCAGTTGTGTTGTTAATTACCATACTACAACCAAGTATGAGTACGTCTATGCCGACGCATCATCAACTACCACCACTGATGGTACTAGCAGCACCCAAAGTTCCTCAGATGCCAAAATTTCAACATTGACTTTTTCAGATGAAGCTGGTTCTTCTACTTCTACTGTTGCTACTACAAGCAGTATATCTTCTCCATCCACAACATCTTCCACATCATCCACATCTTCCACATCATCCACATCATCCCCATCTTCCACATCTTCCACGTCTTCCACATCTTCCACGTCTTCCACGCCTTCCACCTCATCCACCTCATCCACCTCAACCACCTCATCCACCTTAACCACCTCATCCACCTCAACCACCTCATCCATCTCATCCACCTCATCCACATCATCCACCTCATCCACATCATCCACCTCATCCACATCATCTACATCTTCCACATCTACTACATCATCCACATCATCCACATCATCCACATCATCCACATCATCCACCTCATCCACCTCATCCACATCATCCGCCTCATCCACCTCATCCGCCTCATCCACCTCATCCGCCTCATCCACCTCAAGCAGTGTATCTAGTACTTCAACTGTATTTGCTGATACGTATCTAGCAGTTCATAATGAAAAGAGAGAGCTCCATGAAGACACGCCTGACTTATCTTGGGACGATGGTATTGCGGCAGTCGCTCAAGCATACGCCGACAACTATGCGTGTGATGGATCATTGGTTCATTCAGGCAATTACTACGATGGAAGTAGACTAGGTGAGAATCTTGCATACGGTTATTCGTTTTCCGACGGTGGTGCTGTCACCGCATGGTACGATGAGATTTCAAGTTACAACTACAGCGATCCAGGCTATCAAGAAGGAACGGGCCATTTCACCCAAGTCGTTTGGGCTTCAACAGAAAAGGTGGGTTGCGGTTACAAATACTGCGGTTCTTATTATGGTTACTACGTTGTTTGTAATTATCTACCTGCTGGTAACGTTATCCTAAGCGGAGACCCATCTTACTACTACGTTGAAAACGTTCTTCCATTAATTGATGACAGCGATAGCTGATCCTTTTCAATCGTTTGACAATCCGCATTCTGTACCTTAGTCCCGACCTTTTCAGTTCAAACTCTTCTATTCCTGGCCATTTTCAGCTTAATTTTATTTTTATACATGTAGTTTTAATCAAAATTTCCCATTGATATATCCGATAACAAAAAGCCTGTTCAAAAACGCATGCATTACGACATAAGGTTTGTATCTTATTATTGTATAGTAAAGGAAATTGTTCTTAAATAAAATCCACCATTCTACTTGGGATTCCACCAATACTATGAATTTTCTTAACCTCAGCTATCAGTCTCCAGTCTTCAACAGCATCACTATTAGTTTCACATCTAAAGACATCAATGTGAACATTGCTTTTTAATTTATCAAAATTGATTTGTCTTGGAGGATCCTCTGATAGCACTAGATTTATGGACAAATTTTCATGATCTTTAGAGAATTTCACGTCTTTTTCGACAATAAACTGTGTGTATCTATAGAAATTCATTTCCATTAGAGTCTTGGGCAAACTTGCAAATTTCATCGTAAAAATCGTTTTATTCCACCTATTTTGCATAATTACATGTTCTTTCAATCTAAATTTCAGAACTGTAATGTTAGCACTCACAAAGTTGAGCCGTGTAAAATCAATTGTGAGTCCAGCATCATTTAAAATTGTTAGAGCACGTAAAGTGGATGGAATATTGAAGAGATCATCTTTGTGTTGAAATTTCAATGATTTATAAGTAATTGATATTTCTTGGCAACGCCTAGGGACACAGCTATTCAACCAATCAACGGATACCGAACAGCCTTCCAGCATCAAATCTTTCAGATGAATTAGATTGGTTAAATCGCCGACCGCATCTAAGTTAATATTAAAGTTTCCAGATATGACAATAGTTATCAAGTTAACCATCTTTTGAATGAATCGCAAGTCCTGTTTAACTATAGACAGACGGGGACCCATTGCCAGGCAAAGATCATTGAACGATTCGGGATCGTTTTTGTTTAGAACAAAATTCTTCAATTTGTTTAAATTTGAGCCAGATTGATTAATCAAGCTGAATAGTATATATGTTTTGTCAAAGAACTCGAATTGCGGGATTTTGGACAATTCTGTATTTAAACCTTCAATGCCGTAAAAATCATCAAGCATCTCATCCTGATCACCACCCGAGAACTCAAAGTCCAAATCTTCACAGTAGGTCATGGGTAGATGCAATTTGATACGATGGTCTGAATTTTCCAGTATTTTCCAAACCTGCTGTGTTTTAGTATGGTCTGTTAGAGGCAGCGTGAAGTCTTTTAAACCTGGCAAAGTCGCCTTAATTACTTCAGGATCGAATTTATCCATCTGCTCAAGAGATAGATCCGAAATCTTATGCAAACTTGAACGATCGATAGCGTCCATTCTGATCAGGGCCGACTCTGTGGCAGCCCATAGATTCAATGCCTTTTTGATGAAGAACCCGGCTATATCGTCATCTACTTTGTTTAGATCAAAGACTTTTAGAATCTTTATTGGGATTTGGTTTTCTTCGTAGAATCTCTTGAGTGTTGTGAACTCTGGTGAGTTCAGCCGTATCAAATCGTATTCGTTGAATCCTCCGAAATACAATTTACCTTCTGAGAGTAGTAGTTCTCCAAACAATGGTTTTAGCACACTGACAAGTTCAGGGTGCGTGTCAAGATACGGTATCAAGTCCGTCATGTAATGCTTACAGAACGACAATCTGAAGATCCTCATCTGTAGCTCATAGGGAAGCTCTTGGAGGATAAATAAGTACTTCCTGAAATTTCCAAGGTCCTCAGCATCAATGTTTCCGCTGACGCTTGTAATCACATCACTTGACATTGGGACCACGCTCATGTTGGGAGGCCAGGCGTATGTGTCTGTTACTGGACATCCAGGCGCATGCGACAGCGGCTCCTACAACTGCTCGTACAAGTGTACGACAAGCCACTAACTATACTACAACACCGTTCTGTGTATTTCTATTGTACACAAGATTATATAGAGATTCTACAGCCTCTGGGGGCCTCGTAGGGCCCGTGTCCTCCCCGTGAAAATTACGCCGCCGGCGCAGACACTCAGCTTGCGCGCAGAGAAACACCGCAGGGAAGAGCCGGGGCGGAGCCACCTGCCTCGTACGTAATAAATTAGTTGGCACAAGCTAAGGCTGTGGCGGTGGAGGATGAATAGGGCTGTGCTCGATAAACTGCACCGCCATGTCGAGGTTGTCCGCATTCAGCAAATCGCTAGACGCCAGGTGGATGAGCTGATGCCAGATGTTGAGCATCAAGTTTGGTGGGCTGCTGGGAGTATCCCAGACACGGGTAAGCATGCCGAGACTGTGAGCAGTTTGGATGTGGCTGGTAAGATAGGTGAGCTGTGCACCGGTGAGTCTATCGCCGGCGAGCTGGTCGCCGGCTGGGAGCATGCTGCGCAGGGGAGCAGAGGCGATGGGCGAGATGGTTGTGTCAAGAGCGGCTAAGGTTTCTGAGCCAAGCCGACCGTCAAAAAACAAGTCTCTGACATTCTCGTCCACAACCTTGTGCAAAGGAACATTGCCGGACCCGACGACAGTGATCGGCCGGCGCACAAGCGTGTCGTTGGCCTTGTAGTATGTAGTCAAGTACCCTTCCTTCCGCAATTCGCCAAGCTGCTCGTAAACGTGGTCGTATGTGGACGGCCCTGCAGTCTTGAAGTCTATTAATAAATATATGGTTTCGTTCTGCGGTAGCTTGAGACTCCCCGAGCTAATAAGCTGTCTTAGCGGGTCTAGATAAAGAGATTTCAGCGTCCTTAGCCCGTTGATATTCCATAGTTTATGGGAAACATAGAGATTTTCGTCTCCACGGAACAGCATTGTGTTCTTGAAAGACCACACATCGGCTTCTATAGAGCGGCATCCTCTTTCCAATGCGCTATAGAGTGGCTGCACTCTCAAGTAGTCATTGTGAGAATGGATGTTTTTCGGTGCCAACAGGTCAGAGTGAACTAATGGGCCACCTCTCTCCACTAGCTTCACATTGGGTTTGCATATAAATGCGTACTGTTCAAATGGAAAGTCTGGAATTGGAAGAGCGTCTGATAACAGGCCATGTAAGATCACTAGCACTAGAACCAGCTGGATGGAAGGATGGTGCACCATATTTGTAATCTTGGAATATTCCTAGTGTGCGTGTTTTTCTTGGCCTCTTTGAATCGGGGATGCTGGTTCTCTTTTGAATTGGGCTGCAAACCGTATCTGTGCAGAGCAAACGCCAATCTGTGAGCAGATCAAAGTTATGTGTGGACACTTATGTGTTGTAGCGGCCTGTTTGTGGTTCAAGCATGTGTCGGTCCTGGTCAAAGAGTCAGTAAATAGCACTAGCAAAATAGCAAGCTTATAGTGCGGCTTGAGTAAACGCTGTTGGAGGTGATGAGCACCGCAGAATGTGTATATTTGGGGTGAAGAACGTACAAGACGGTTTAGCTCCACCAAAACCAGGAACACAGACAGGTTGCACAGACAGGTTGCACAGACAGGTTGCACAGACAGGTTGCACAGATAGACTGCACAAACAAGAAACCTGTCTGTTCATATATGTGGAGCATCTAGCGGTACGAACCTTCAACATTGGTGAGGCGCTGCACGGCGCAACCCGCCGCATTCAATTAGACCGGACGGGGCCAAAGTCCGTCCCACGTGCCGCAGAGAAGTAAATTTACCGCACGACGTCGTCCTCCCGTCAGAGCCGTTTTTCCTGCCAATTCACACTACCGCACAACGTCGTGCTCCCGTCCTCCCGTCAGAGCCGTTTTTGCGTGCCAATTCACACCATTTGGGAAATATGTCATCCGGACAGTTGACGTTGCCGGTAGGAGCAGATCTCTTAGTCAAATATTACTTATTACTTTTTACTTATTACAGATTACAGATTACTTATTAGTTATTGCATATTGCTTATTAGGCGAGCAGGCGCGATGGCGGAGCCATAAATTGTAGCGCAGACGGACAGCTTAGTCTGCCGTTGATCACTGTGAAGCAGGCGGTTGCATTTTACTAGCGGGCCGGGGGTGTTGTGGAGAGGTGGGTACAGGCCCAGGTGTGCCAGGTGTGGCCAGGAAGAGGTCACGGCTTATTAAGCCGACCTTAATCTCTGTGGCGTGTGGCGGTACCCTTTTTTCCGCGAGGTTTCTTGCTCGGGGTTTCGCCGATTCTGGGCATACACGGGCCTTAGACGTTGGAAGTGTATTTTTAGGCAAGGCCTTGAGTACGCAGATATAGATAGAGAGCACCTGGGCACATATATAGATAGCCAACACGTGAACTTACACCATCCCATGCACAGCGTGATGAGCACACATATCTTAATACCCAAGAGATGAATGCACAAATCCTAATATAAAACACAAACACACCAGCTCCATCCCCTGCTGCCCCTAAATCTCACTCGCCATCTTTAGATCGTCCGCATTTAGATAGTCGCTGTTCAACTCTAAGAGCTGGTCCCACACAGCCAACATCTTGCGTATAGGCCAACTGGGCGTATCCCACACTCTTGTCATCATCCCTCTGGCGTGCGCATTCTCAATGAGTTTGCCAACCCTATCCATTTGGGGCAAAGTTAATCCGGAGCACCCTATCTCCAGGCTCTGCACCATCTCACGAAGAGACCCAGAGCAAATAGGAGATATCTTGGCATCAACGTTCTGCGGAGATTTGTCCAAGAGATCTACAATAGAGTAGTCATAGAAGTAATCCCTATTACTCAAGCTCTCAACTTTTGCTAATGGCGTGTTGCCTGTCCCAATAACGGTGACTGGACGGTATATAAGCTCTCCTGTGGAGTCTTTCACATAAGTCAAATATCCCTTATCTCTTAGTGGCTGCAACTCCTTGTACACTCTGTGAAAGGTCACGTCTCCTTCAGTCTTGATGTCAATAAAAAGGTACAGCGTGGCGCTGGAATCCGTCTCAAACACACCGTACGGGTGGTCTCTCTCGTTGAACTTGTTATCAATCTCGTAGTTGCTATTTTTGTACTCTAAAATGTCCAGCAACGGTTCCACGTAAAGCGAGTACAACGTGCGTGAGCGGGTCAAGCTGATGAAATTGTGGCCTACATAAAGTAGGCCATCTTGCAGCACGGACTCTTCTTGTGCCTCTTTGTCATCAGGAAAGTACCACACGTCCGCCTCGACAGATTGCACTCCGTGCCCTAGTGCTGTCAGCAATGGAGTCTCACGCCAGTAGTCGTTGTGTGAGTGAATCTTCTTGACGGGCTTATCATTAGTAATTGTTTCCAGCAAGTCCAAATCCCGCATTGCCGCCTGCTCACCCAATGACGGGTCTCGGTGTAACATGAGGGGGTAAGCAATGATAGAACCCAAGAGCAGGCATATGTGAAGGGGGTTGGCCGGTATCATGGCTGTGAACCAGAGAGTGGTGTCGGAATAAAACAACTAATGAGTCAGAATACGGGCGGGTTGTCCAAGATCTTGTGCTACGGCACAAACATCCAACGATCAGGCTGGTTCTGACGGTCTGCTCCTCGCGTGCTCGCAATAACCATAGCCAACTATATAACTAACACCACGGCCAACACCATGTCTAACCATAAACGTGGGGAATTGAATAATAGCAATTCTCAAAATACACAAGAGGTGAAATGCTGACATTGGAATGACGTACGCAGACGATTAGTTAAAACAAGATCTATTAGAGAGATGGGTAATTGCTATATATGTGAAGGGGTAAAAGAAGTTGTATGGATACGACACCACAATCGTTATAATACACAAGCTATTAGATTTAGAGGGACACAAAGAAAGAGAGGCACAATTAACGCAAAAAGTAGTTGTACTTACCAACAGTAGCTCTGGAGTCGTCTTTGTCGCCTGAAGCTTTGAAGTCCCATTTCAACTCGATGTCGAGTTCTCTGTTGTTGAATTCGTTAGGTCTGGAGGCCAAGGAACCGGTCACGAACTCGCCCTTTTTCAAGTCGAGCACTTGGTCCAAGTAGAAAACGGTCTGCTTCCAGTGGGTGTAGTTGGCGTGAGGGCCGGTGGAAAAGACCACCTTGTTCTCCTTCTTGCCGTATGGGAACTCAATGTCAAACCAAGACAACACGGCGTGGCACAACTCGTTCTCGGTGGCTTTCAATTTGAACTCACGGTGGAAAGCAAGGTCTTCGATGGTGACGGTGTTCAAGTCAAACTCAATCAACTCGTAGTGGCTGGACACAACAGCCTTGTTTTCAACAATGTCAACCAATGGTTCAGACATCGCAACCTTGACAAATGGGGTATAGTCAAAGCCGTACAGCTGTTCTGGGTTTTCCCAAAAGTGGATCTTGTCTTCTTTGTACTCCGAGTCCTCAATGAGCGCAACTTGGATAGAAGCCTTGTCTGGGAAGATCAAGCCGCCCTCCTTCAAGTATCTGTCTCTGGCCACCAACACGGTGTCCAACATGGATTCGTATAGCAAGAAGTATCCCATCCACTCACTGATGATGATGTCCACCTTGTCGTATGGCAGCTCCACGTCCTCCAGCTTTCCTCTCAGCAGCGTGATCTTGTCCGAGAATCCGTTCAAGTCAATCACTTTCTGCGCCATCTCAATGATGTTCGACATGTCAACCGCAATCACGTGCTTAGCGCCCGCCTGCGCAGCAAACATAGACAAGATACCCGTACCGCACCCAACGTCCAACACGATCTTGTCCTTGAACAGCTCCTTATTTTGCATGATCGCCTTTCTGTACGATAGAGTTCTCACTCTGTCCTTCAACATCTCCTCGTGGATTCCAAAGTGGTCGTATGACGAGAAGTAGTGTTGCTCACTGAATGGCAGCGCCTTCTTGTCGGTTGCGTATGACGTTTTCTCTTCACTCATGGTTCTCTCGCTCGTTCTACTGGCTCAATACCTACTCTGGTGCCTCTTGCCTCTTGCCTCTTTCTGTCTCTATCTCCCTCTTCTTCCCAACAGCCTTCTTCTTCTCCGGCCCCTTTTAACTGCAAAATAAAAAATGAAAATTTTCCTACCCGCAAAACCCAAAAAAGAAATCAACAAAGACGGGAAAAAAGGCTCAGACAGCGACAAGGGGCTCCTTTTCTAGGGAAGGGAATCAGAGAGATAAAGGGATAAAGTAGGGCACAGATGGGGAGAGGGGAGAGGGGAGAGAGAGCGGGAGGCAAGCGCAGTGTGTGGAGCGAGCTGGGGGTATATGAGATAGAGATTGGCAGCGGGACAGGCCATTGCACCAGACAGCTGCACTGAGACAGAATACTGCAGGAGAGGCTCCGAGGACAAGAGACAGGATACGAGGGCGATGGGCCGGCCAAAGCAGACGAGGAGGCCTGTGGACGAGTCGGACGGTACAGGGGGACTGGAGTTGGCGGCACAAGCGGCCAAGCTGATGTTCAGCAAGTCTGAAACGCAGCAGAGGGCGCAGCATGGAGCGGACTCCACCACGAGTTTGCCTTTGGACATTAGGCGGCTATCGTTGAGATCGAACTCCAGCACACTGGGGCTGCCCGGTAACTCGAGCCACGGACACGTCAGCAAGGCGAACAGCCCTTCTCATCCAATTGCGGGCGCTGCTTCAAGGTCCGTCAGAGGGACGCTGGTTGACCAAAGCAAGAAACTATCGGCTTCCATTCCCTCCACCACCCCAACAAGTAGAGCCAGCCTCAGCAGAAAGGCAACCAGCACAGAGACATCACTGTCCGCCCAGAACACGGAATATACAAAATTAGGGCCAGGCGCCCAAGGATCACAGCACTACTTTGATTTGCCAACAAGTTCAAGCTATGACTATTCATCATACAAACCACCGCCTCCACCATCCACGCCGAAGCCAATGATGGCAAGCAAAAATAGCAGTAAAAAGAAGACAACATGGGATTCCGTCAACAAATCGAGCTCCTCTGTGGCATTGGCGGCTGCTTCCACAGTTGCCAAGTCAAAGCCTAACTCCATGGTGTCTGTTGATCAATATCAATTAGCCACAAGAGGAAACTCTGGCTCATCCACTGCTAGATCACCAAGTCAAAATGTATCATCAAGTGGGCCAGTCAACAAGTCACCTGTTCTCAATAGTACTAAAGGTTTCCAGCCCTCACAACTTCCGCTTCTTTCGCCAAATAGGTCTCCATATTTGATTCCAAAAGTACCGCACTCACCCATGCTTAAGATTCCTGATTTTGATATTCTGCCGCCTTCACCAGACTACTACTCACATGGTAAAAAGCGAAAGGATAATATTGATCCTTTATCCATTAGCCCAATCTCTAGCAATGATCGCAGCGCAGGTTCTAACACACACACAAATTTGCCTGCAGGTTTAGATTCTGGTACTGAAAATGGTAGTAGCTCTGATATTAATCAGTTTGCCGATTTTGCTAGTTACGATAGTGAAAATGATTTGCGAAACCACCACTTTGCGGATGATGGAGAACGCGAGAATAACTCAAGAGGCAATTATTGTCCTGTTTTTGACTATGGAAATGATCTAATGGCGAGCCCAATTATACTTCATTCACCGTATGGCAATAACACTATTAGTCCTTTTGGATCATCTTACAGTTTTACTTCGTCTCTCCCTCCAGTGTCCGAAGATGGCGAAATGAACGACTTAATGCATGCGCTAGACACCCATACTGAAGATTTTCGCAAGGAAACTATGCCTGCGAATAACAATATAGACTTCAGTAATGAAGAGATCAATAAAAGTCACATAGGTTCCGGGGAAGCAGATACCAGCTTCATGTATGAGCTGCCTTCTAGCGTACATTCATCCAACTATGATGGAAGCAACTCAGTGTCTTTTCTTTCATCCAAAAATCAACTGGATCCGTCAAATATTAAGGCCCTTGCAACTGGCAATGACCTTCATAATTTGTTATTAACACGAAGAAAGCCTCCCCCTCCACTCTTGACATCCAATATCTCTGACAATGACAACTTTGCTAAACTTCAAAACTACGATAACAAAGATAGCCTTAGTGGCAGCCAAAATGCTAAGAGCGGCATTGAACGAAAAAAGCCACCTGGTGTGATATCTGATGAGTTTGATAAGAGTTCCAATATCATGGAGACTACTGATTATGGTGATATAAGTGAAACTTCTGATGTTGGTTCCTCTTTGTGGGAGAATAGCGAGGTAGAGTTTTCCAATACTTATGAAAACCAAGACGTTCAACTACCACATTACACAATAGAGAAGCCCAGAATTGGACGACGTGAGTCTCTACAGGCGATATATACACAGCATAATCCAAATCAGAATACTGGCTATGGGCAACAAAGGCAAAGAATTAGCAGGTTGCTAAAACCACCAAAAGCAGCTCATGCATCTAATACAAACTCTGGCAAAGATTTGTACCCTGAATTTCAGTCACAATCATATCCACCAGAGTATACAAATGTACCTTCGCAACAGCAACTAAAATTCCGAAAAACTATGCGTAAAGAACCAACCAAAAAGAAGCTTAATAAAGAGAAGTTCAACGAGACCAAACCATGGAAGAATCACACAGACGCCAAATTTATCTCTAAAGATGAGCGTAAGAGGTATGAAGGTGTGTGGGCATCCAATAAGGGTGCTTATGTCACAGATAAATTGGGTAATAATCTACCCAATAGTGACCTGGTTCATGGGTTAGTTGTCAGAGAGATTTGGAAAAGATCTAATTTGTCTGATAATTTGCTTCTTAGAATATGGGACCTTTTGAAGAAAGACAAAGTGAAATTGCATTCTGGTTCATATGATCGCATGGGGCTCGATGGGAATAGCGACTATTTTGATGAGAGGGGCGATGAGAATGATGATGGGTACTTAAACAGAACCCAGTTCACAGTTGGTTTATGGTTAATAGATCAGTGTTTGTACGGTAAAAAGTTACCTGATTCCATCAGCAATGATCTATGGAACAGTGCTTCAGATACTGCTTTGGAGCCAACAAGATTTAAAAAACGGGATATGCTTAAGAAAGTTGTCGGCAAGTAGAATCAGATATCGAAATCGTGTTATACGTATGCATAATTGCATTTCTAATTTCTAATGCTTGATAAATATGGGCCTTTTATGGAATTGAAAATAAAAGAATGAAAAACAATCAAATAGAAATGGTGAAATAAAAAAAGAATTCTCTAGATGCAATAGATCTACTATTGATCGAAACAGGCCCTTGGCCTGATAAAACCTATAAAATTGCCGACAAAAAGCAAATACGCAACATAACCTAAGAAGAAACTGATACTACTAATGCTTACCACAGGAGCAAGCCAAGGCACCCATAGGGTCGTAATATGGTAGAACCATATAGTCTTTGCTTTTCCAGTAAGCAACGAGCTTCTTGTCTTCCACATAAGTCTCATTGGTGACGACTTGAAACACAAACTCGTCAAACCATTTATCACTCATGACAAAGTAACCCTTATGCTCACCATATTCACCCCAGGAGTTTTCAACCTTCCATCTAACAGGCTTGCCATCCACAAGGTGAACACCGGTTAAGACCATAGCATGGGTCATTTGGGATGAACCTGTCATCAATCTTTGCTTTTTGGTCATGTTTATACCAGTACCAAAACCTAGCTTATAGTCCCAAGACTCAACATCTAATAGGCCAATGGTTGTATCTTCAAACTTACCAACATCTGATCCAAAGAAAACAGGTTCATTGTTTTGGATCATGTTGATAGCGGCCTTCTTCAAGTTTGTACTTGTAGTATTGACATACTCAATCAACTTACCACCTTCGATGTTTCCCAATTTGTCCACAGTATATAGACCATGCGGGTTTCTTGGATCGTTAATTAATGAAAAGTAACTTTCAGCGTCATAACCTAGAAGCTTTTTGTAGAACAAAATAGGAGTCGTTTTGATTGAGTGGAAGTTGCCAAACTTATCCTTATATTCCCAAACAATTTCATCCTCTGGCTTTGGAGGGACGCCCAATGTCAAAGACAAAATGTTGTAGATTTCCTTTAACATGGATTCTTTAACAGCTTTGATTTGAGTCTCACCCTTTTCACTATTCTTTAATTTTCTCAAAATCAAAGCAAATTCTCTTAATTTGTCGTTAATCAGGTAATTCAACCTGGAGGAGGCAATGGAAGAGGCAGAGTCTGGGTAAATTGACTTTGGAACCAGACCAAAGTGCGTAACCAAATTCACAACCATATCCCATTGACCACCGTCATTTTCAGGCAGGTTACACAAGAACTGAACCAATCTGGAATCAATATCATCGTCATAGCACTCCAGGATTCTGTTCAAAAACCAGTTACACTTCTCTAATTTGTCATAGAAAAACAAGTAGTTTTGAGAAAACTCAAAGTTCTCCAAGTTGTACTTGGATTTCATGAACTCCTTGAAGACATTGGTTGAGGCAAAAAGCCAGCATCTTCCAGACGACTTCTGGTTGGTGATTGGACCGCCATCAAACTTCACAGACGTGTTAAACAAGTCCACGTTGTTGCTGCTCATCTTAGTGGTGTTGGCGATAATCTTTGTGATGTCGTTGCCCGTGAAGCAGTTCATTGCCAGCTGGTTTTTAGGGTCTGCTAGCAACTCGTCTTCCCACTTGTAAAGATTGCTGATCGACAACGGGTTTTCAGACGCAGAGCCCTCGTCGGCGGACTCGCATCCAACCACTGGCTGGTTCAAGTTTAACACTGAGTGGAGCTTAGACACCAACTCGTCGTCCTCAGCGTTGCATGCCTTGTATTCCGTGAAGGTGGCGCCTTTCGAAAGTTTAGAAGTATTGGATCCCATTTTAGTACAGCACCCGGTATTTAGAGTGATCTCTGCCCTCGATGTCCCCCATCAACCATCTCCCGTGGCAACCAGGAAGAAGGTGGTTGCCTTTCTGATAACAACAGAATCCCAGAAATGCCCGTTTGCCCTCCGCCTATTCAAAGCCCGAGAGCAGCGCCGCACCGCCTGGGAAAGCCGCCGCGAGCCGCAGGGGGCGGGTCCTTTTAACTAGTGGACAAACGGACGTTACAGAGGCAGTGAAGTATAAGGTGCCAGGCCAGCATACAGAGCAAGGGTAGAGGTCATAAGATAGAATTAGGTATTGCACAGAAAAGGGGAAATATAGCACAGGAAATAGGCGGCAGAAAGAGTTTGAGAAACTCAACCGTGAATAAATTTAATCAATCTGTCTGGAACATCAAACATTGGCAAGATGAGCTCAATGAGCTGGAACTTCTCCAATGTACGGAACTCCTTGCTGTCAAACAACTGGTTCATATCCTTAGCAGTGGAAATTTTATAGGACTGGGATCTCTCGCCCTTGAGATCACCGAAGCATCTCAACATCTCGGACCACTGCCAGTTACCGGAAATATCGTTATACGATCTGTAAGGACCCTTGATGACTCTTTCAATAGTGTAACCAGAGTTGTTCAAAATAATGAGCACAGGGTTGACATCGTATCTCAAGATGGAAGATAACTCCTGTAAAGACATCTGCGCAGATCCGTCACCTTCAATGGAAATGACCTTACCTGGTAGGTTGAAGTCCTTCAAGGCCAAAGAGGCACCCAAGGTGGCTGGCAACGCGTAACCAATAGCAGCCCAGTGCAAAGCAGTCAAAAGTCTGGCACCCCTTAGCTTGATATCAAACATCGACCACACAAACGAACAGGTTTCCACAATCAAGATATCGTTAGGCTGTATGGTTCTCTGCAATGTGTTAAACAAACCGTTTTCAGATAGTGGGTACTCTGGTTTCTCGTAGTATGGTCTTATTGGAGAAACTTCTAGAACGGGAGCGGTCGGCACTCTGTCTGTTTGAAGCTTTCTCACAATGACAGGTAGCAAGTTTTGCATGTTGATGTTGGTGTTTAATTCACCAGCAATACTGATATGGTCGATGTTCATAGTGACCAGACCTGCGGCGTTGAGCTGGAAACTACCTGAGCCATTGTTTGTTTCGTTATCAAAGTCACCTAAGTGCAAAACAAAGTCAGCGGATTCCACAGAATTGTTAATATCACTTTGACCAAGCTTACCGTTATAGGTGCCCACGAATCTTGGCAAATCCTCATGCAATGCACCCTTACCCATAAATGTATCGTACAAATTCACTCTGTTATCCAACTTTTCCAACAATTGATTCAAACAGTCATCCATTCTCAATCTACCGATAAAGTAATCGGCAACAATAGCTGGATTCTTTGAGGAGTAAAACATGTCCAAAATTTGATCGGCAACTTTATCCAAAACAGCAGCATCTTGAGTTTCGTAGCTCAAATCCAAAGGTATGTATAATTTTTCAACAGGAATCTTCATCTCGGTCATGTCACAAGGTAGAAAGAGATATCCAGGTCTTGAGTTTCTCCAGACTTCTCTTATAGCTCTATCCACACTCTCGCAGGCTTCATCGACATTGTCCTCGACGGCTTCACAAACACAGCTGACATGCGAGGCAATCTTTTCGTACACATAGTGGTCAGCTTTTTGGTACGTGGTCTTACCGGAAATCAAATGATGTATGTTACTAATGGCAGGATCTCTTTTTTTGGCCAAGGCTGATGTACCCACCAAGTGCAACACTGGAAGATACTCTGAGTAAGCACCGGCAATACCGTTGATGGCACTTAGCTCACCCACACCGTAGGTGGTGACTATAACGGACATGAGCTTTGACACCTTGGAATATGCTTCTGCTGCATAAGCCGCATTCAACTCATTACAGCAACCGATCCAGTTCAATTCTGGAACGTCATATAAATGCTCCAATAGGGACAAATTAAAGTCTCCTGGCACACCAAAGATGGATCTAATACCCGTCTGCAAAATTCTTAGAAATATGTATTCTGAGATGGTGATTTCACTTTTCTTATCGCTGATTGAGCTCAACACAGAGTTGAACTCGCTTTGGGCGGCGTCGGTTTCACTCACTGGGGCCATGATGAATTCTCAATGTAGTTTATCTGAAAATGCTATTAAGACGGTGTATTTGGTGACGAAGTACTCATCTACAGAATCGTAACCCCACAGACACAGACAACCGAAACCATATCCAGGGGCTTGTGAGTATATTTATAGCCAAAGCCTGCTGACGCATGCCCATACCCGGTCGTATCTTGCATGTAGGTTCAATAAAATTTTGTAGCCTGATTCCCCTTCTGTTCCGGTTAATCTGCTACCTACAATAGCACACTTCAAGGCAATAAAGTAGCCTCCCACACCAAATCCACGTACAAAACGCACACTATTGGAGTTTTTTAGCGGTTATGCGTGGGTGAGTGATCATCCTTGGATACCCCGGAATAGCCGGTGTATAGCGCGAATACCCGTCGCCCGCGTCCAGGCCATCCGGCATCTACCCGTTTTATCCGAGTTGGAGAAACCGATGCAACGTTTAACTGGTCACGACAAGGCTACCGATACGAATCATGTTGAAGCCGATACCGATACCACATGTAAAACAATAACTAGTGCCATTTGGAAATGCGCCTGTATCTCAACCGATGAAAATAAAAAGACGTATTCAGCAAGCATCAGGCACCTGGTAAGAAGATATCTGCTTCGCATGTGGCTCAATCAATCAGTGGCGTTGGCATTTGGGAAAACTTCCTCACGAGCTTCCACAAAATGCCACATTAGGCCCTTGGTTAGCTTTAACGGATTGTCCACTGCACTGCCGAAATTCTCTTCAGTCACGGTTCGGGCCTCTATCCGAACAATTCTTCCCACAAACCAGTCTCTGTTTGCAAGCTTTATGTGATTCTCGTTCGGCTTTCCAGTGGTCAGGTTCATTTTAAAATTGTTCAAGTAGTAGTTAGGTGAACCAACATTGAATGCGGCCCACGGCTGTCTGCTCTCTAGCATTTTCGTGCCGCTTGCCCCTTTGTCCTTGCTAGGGCTCTCATCATGGGTCAGAAGCGGCACCAGCGTTTTCAAAAACAACACTAAGTCCCCAACCTTGAAATTTCTAATAGAAATGTGGCTGCTCAGATCCGTGGTGAGAGAACGGAGCTCGGCTTTTTGCTGATTCTTATCTTTCTGGAGTCTTCTAGCAAGCATCTCCACGTCATTGAACCTCCGGAAAACTTTCTCAACTAGCAAGCTCTGGTCCACATGCGACATACTCAAAAAATGATTAAAATTTGAATCTAATTGGTCTGGGTTCAACTGAGCAACAAAGCTGGATACTTTCTTTTCTATGAAACTCTCGCTACAAAGCTCTGAAGTCCTGTCAGCGATATCATTCTCTTTGTCGGATCCTTTGTTGGCTTCTTGTCTGTCTTCTCCGCATTCGACGGCTTCGAAAACCTTGGAACCAGTCTTATTTTCAAAAAGCACAGTGTCATCAATCCAGTTAAGATATCTCTTGGCATCTGCAACAACCTCACTGCAAACCGTGCAAGCTATAATATTTTCATCCTCTTCCTCAAGGGTTGTATCATTGCCAATAAGTTTATTATCTGCAATAGGGGAGCCACTGTGTCTCAACTGCTTCTTTTTAACCCTCAACCCTTTTACTCTCTTCACGTTTAGCGCTCCATGTAGAGAGCCGTTTAGCTTTTCAGTCACTGACTCTCGGATCAAAAGTAAACCAATAGATTCTAAGAGCAAGCAAAATGAAGTCAAATTATTAAAGACCTCAGCACTCAAAACTCCTAGCTTATCCTTGAAAATCTGTAATAACCTGAAAGTACTCTCCAATAAATCATCTTTTAGTGCAATTCTTTCGCATAGCATGCCATTACTCTCAAGAGTATTGTTATGAAACTCTTCAGATTCTTCAAGTTTTAATTTCAATTCATTGATTTCCTTTTGATTGGCTTTGGATTCCCTGCCAAAGTCCACCTCTTTCTGAGCCATATTATCCAGCAAGTCGGAATTCATTGCTCTGAGTTCACTACAAGCATTTTCTAGTCGAATGTTCTCTTCTGTTAGTGCAGCATTAGAATCTCCAACCTTACTTGCTTCGTTCTCTAAGAGTTTGAGCCTCGTGTTTTTCTCTCCTAATTCCTTTTTTAAAAGCTCAACCTCTATCTGGGCAGTCTTCAATTCATTTTCTATGGCGGCTACCCTTTCAATCATTGGCTTCGTTTTAAGATTGTTTACCTCATTCACCAACCTATCATTTTCCTGTGTTAATTTGTTGATTTTTTCTCCAAGATGACTCGGTGGCAAGTTTACAGCTCCTCTACCTAGCCCAATTTCCTTATTAAAAAGAACCGTACTAGAACTGTCACTTTTGAAGTGTTGACTTTGCGGTTCATTTCCATCCTCGCCAGGAGGTTTTCTAACCTGATGAGACCATTGATCATTAAATTGCTTAAATGCCTGCTGATGTAGTAGATTCTCAAGATTTTTGACTCTTCTCTCATAACCCTTGATTAAATCATCGTTTTTGCTTCCCTTGCTATTTCCCTTAGAATTCCCAACTTGAACATTAATTGTTAACCCATCCATTTCATACGACTTGATAAACTTCTTATAAATCTTGAGGAATCCATTATCAAGAGAATCGAACGTTCCTAACTCTCCAGCATTAGCACCTTTCTTCACCACTTTCTCGCCATCTTCATCGATAAATCGATTCGAGTCAGCAAGAACATTTTGCTCACAAATTCCCAAGTCATGCATGCTGCTACCTAATTGTGCAATAACATTTGTGTTAATGCCAGCTTTTTTTAATGATGAAAGATAATTCATCATGTCTTTATTTGTTATATTTTTATGAAGATTGCCAAAAAACTTTATCAATGTTTCTTCGTAGTGAAATTCTTTATCGAAATTCTTCTGGCTCTGATGGGTATCTGGATATTGCTGAGGGGTGCTTTGAACCTGAAGCGAATGTTGTTGTGATGATGAAGAACGACGTTTCTCTTCGCCCTGGTTCACAAACGATTTGCCTCCTTGAGCTGGTAGCTTCTGTCCGTGCAATGGAGGAAATCCATTAATGTTTTGCATTAGCTTATTGAAAGGTGAAAAATAAGTGTGAATATGATTATTTCCCGAACCATTTGGTGTGTTAAGATGATCCGTATTACTGTCAATAACAGAAGGATCTTTTATGGAAATTGTTTGCGTGGCGTCTAGACTTTTTGGGAGGTTTTTGGTTTCGTCAAATGTGATCTCAAATAGGTTATCATTGATGAACAACTCCTTACGGTCTGGAGATAAAGTCAGAAGACCCAAATTATCCCCACCATTAGCTGTGGTGAACGAATCCAGCCACTTCCCTCGATTGTTGGTTTCCATGAATTTCAGCATCTCAAATATCTCATTTGTTTTGTATGCTAACTTGGACATAGAAACTCCATATTTCAAATTACTCAAATTTGCAAGAGCCCATGATCCCAATATTAGCGGTAGATCCTTCACCACAGATAGCTGAACTTCATTATCTTTGAGTAGTTGTGTCTCTTCAGCAATTTCACCGCTTAATATTGAGTTGCACCTCATGATGTGAAATTGAATTTTTGTAATAGTTACCATGGTGGATGTTATAAGCTTTTCTTGCAAGCTCCGTCTGTTGGCCAGTTTCGCCGATTGTGACTCGTACAAACTATTAGAAAGATTTAAGATATTTGGAGCAAGTACTTTTGTCTGTCTGTTGTATAGTTCAATCAAAAGCTGAATTTTCTCTATCGAAGATGGAGATAATACTGTTGAGTTTTGGCTCGTAGTATGTATCAATTCCTCAAATGAAGGTAGCTGCTTGTTCATTTCAATTAATGAAAAAACTTCAACTTCCAATTGCTTGATGATTTTCTTGCTTTCTTCCAAAATCTTGGCATAGGAAGTTGCATCTGAGCTCTTTAAAAATCTGACTTTGTAAATATCATACTCTTTCAGTAAAACAGATTTCTCTTTAATAATAGCATCTTCAATTTTCGATCTCAAATCAACCAATTTGGTATTTATCGAAGATCCCAATGCTCTAGATGACTGCTCACAACCTTCCAAATCTTTGTAGCTTAACAAGGCAGTAAGCTGTAATGAATTCTGTTCTTTTGTTTCTTTGTTAAAAAACCCAATTGAGATTTGTTCCAACTTATTATATTCATCCTTCCATTTATCAGTTAGGGTATTCGTTTGAAGGGTAATGAGTAAGTTTACTGAGTCGTTAAACTTTTTCTCTAATGATTTAAACATGAGACCAATATACTGTATGACCACATTCAAAGATGTTAAAATATGTTCAATATCTTTGTTTCCCTGTGCCAATGCTTCATCTGTGAGTATCGTCTTTTTGAAATCCGACAACAAGGCTGAAGCCCAACTTGAGTTCCTTTTTAATGTATTTAAAAGAAGCCTTAATCCGCCTAGATCAATTTCAAACGAGTTGACAATCTTGGAATTTGTGGAAACCAAGTCCGATAGTTGATTCACTATGTCTGGAAACTCGTCGGACAAGATTGGTGCCTGCATTGGTTTTATCATTGTAATCAATTCTTTAAGTTCAAGTTCCTTCAGTAGCTCTGAAGGGCTATTGGACTTCCCGTCAGCATCATGTGTGGTTGAAACAGGATCAATTTGCTTCCGCTGTATGTTACTCACGTTGAAGAACTTTCTATCAAAAACAAAGATTTCCTTCACTTCCTCATGCACCACCATCATAAATTTTAGTTTGATGCCAAATGGTGTCAAAAGAAAAAGGTTTTCGGGAGCAATATTGAAAGACTCTCTTATGAAGTTCCTTAGGGACTCCATATTGTTGAAGTTGTAAGAGCTTGTGACGATCTTCTCCCCTGTCAGCGAGTGGTAAATCGATAGCGGAGAAGGAATCTGTTTGGTGTCCAGTCCACCTTGAAAGGCTGCATTGTTCGGATACTTATAGATGGACGACATCATTGATATTGGGTTGTTGCTGGCTATTATCGGGATACTCATTGTTGTAGGCAATCTCCGATACTAGAGGCTTCGATCACTCCACCTCTAAATATGCAGACACTCTTTTTATGATACTTCAGTCAACCTATTTTATACCGCTGAGAGACAACGCACGCTTGGGCAATCACACTGACACAACACTCCAGATGGGTGGCAACACTTCTATGGCTCCTTTGCTTATCAGTGACTCGATGTCTGTCCCGCAGATACTCGCTATCACAGTCCTGTCTCCTTTCCAGTCAGTCCCAGTTTGTTCAGACACAACTAAATGTGATAGATCACAGTGCTGCCTGCCTGAACTGTGCTCTCTGCTTACTACTGGGCCTGTGTCTAAGCTCATTACGGCTATTTGGCTTAAAACGAAGGCAACTTTTGTGGAGTAACCGGATGTGTGGTGCACGGGTGTTCTTTGCTGAAGAGGCGGTGTTTGGCCGTTGTAAGTGGCCGGCATTAGAGATGAAGTGAAGGACGAAGAGCAGAGTGGGATGGGGAGTACGAAGGGTGGTTTAGAAGAGTGTTGAAAGCTGCCGAATAGTGGAGGAACAGTGTAACCAGAGCAGGCCACGGTTGGAGTGTTGCACATATACAAAAACAGGTGGAGATGGTGAGCAGTTCGGATATTGTTTATGAGCCACTATCGCTCAACACGGGGGTGAAGTCGAGAGAAGAGATCGACTTGGAGATCGCTGAAGTTAAGGCCTTGATAAATGTGCATCTAAGTGAGCCCTATTCTATATATGTTTACCGGTTTTTTCTGAACAACTGGCCGGAGTTGTGCCTGTTGGCGAAGCACAACGACAAGATCATAGGGTGCATCATATCAAAGGTGGAAGAACATCGTGGAGTGAGATTGAGGGGATATATAGGCATGTTGGCGGTGGAAGTGGAATACCGGGGCTTGGGTATTGCCAAGAAGCTTATTGACTTGAATATAGACAGCATGATAGAGGACTACCGGTGCGATGAGATTATTTTGGAAACCGAAGTGGTGAACAAGAAAGCTTTGAAACTATACGAGAACTTTGGTTTCATGAGAACAAAGAGATTACATAGATACTATTTGAATAAGCATGACGCTTACAGACTCATACTTCCAGTGACCGAGAAGTCCACGATACGGTCAACTTTCTCCACTCCTTTGGACCCTGAGCAAAGCATTGAGTCCAAATACTGATGAACACCGAACCTACTAGCTGGTCTATTATAGCTAAGATTCCGCCTGGATGCTTCATTTTAAGGTTTCATTTTCATTTTTTTTGCTCGTTTTTGTATATATAAATTATGTGAATATAGATTACGCAACACAAAGGCCTTTGGTCGCAACAGATACTCCTGTATCATTCTTATTCTTCGTCCTCGAACTTTGGAGCCAAGTAGAATCTTAGGTAACCGCTGGACAACTTGAATTCAAATAATGCTGGAGCCTTGTCGGTTAGCTTGATGGTTATCTTTGGGGACAAAGTCGAAGCCTTAACGATGTCGGTCAAATATTTAGCACCAAAAGTCAAATTAACAGGCTGCTGCAAATCGATGCGCACAGACTCGTCTGCGTCCTCGAGGTTGGCTTGTGGCTTTAACATGACTGTACCAGCACCGATCGTTCCCTCGGATTTGAACTTGACAGAATCCTTGGTGACAATGATTTGCAAAGACTCACTCAAGGTTTTCATGTCTCTGGCGATCTTTGCAAATTCGGCCGAAGGCATTGTGATCGAACAGTCGTGATCCATATCGTCGATGGTCAACACGTCACTGTCGATGTCCATCAACTTCAACTGGAACTCGGAGATTCTGTCCTTCTTCTTGTCCTCAAACACAACCACCAAGGAGTCTGGGCTGTCCTCTGCAATCAAGGTCAAGTAGTCCTCGTTGTTACCCTGCTTCAAGATTTTACTCAGCGAGTCCAAATCCAAACCCAACACAATGTCTCTGTCACATCTGTATTCCTGGAATAAACTAGAGTCCATTTTTAGCGAGATTAGCAACACTCTCGAGTCGTCAATCGCCTGCACAGTGATACCACTCGTTGGCGAGCAGTTGAAGTTACACAACTTCACAGATTCCTTTATCGATTCAATAACCTACATATTCCCATGCACCCAAAACGCCATCTCCCACTCACAGTCCACTCGTTAGTACTTCTTCACCAATCTCCGGCTTCACTCGCCTTGCTTACCCATCATACTCACCTTTTTCAAGAGACTCGCCTCGTCAAATTTACCTTCTAGCATTCTGATATGTCCTGTTTCTCTGCTTATGTCTACCTATGTGTCTCTAGATGTACTCACGACTCCTGCAACAGTGTCTGTTGCCCGTTGTCCTGCCTCCTCCAAGCAACTACTTCTGCTTCTACTGCTAACAAGTGCAAAAAGACAACCCCCCTGCTCTGTCCCGCCCGCCAGCCCTGAGAGCCCAAGACGCGTCTTCGCGTCACCACCGCTCCTTCCTGTTTCGGGTGTCCTGTGCACGACCGCAGTTGTTTCCGGTGCACGGGGGTACTGTTCTGGACGCTGGCGGCATGCGTGGCGGTGCACAGGTGTACTGTCCTGTACGCTGGCGGCCCAGTGCCCTGGAGACCCACAATAAGCCTGCTTATCTATGAGACTATCAGAGGTTGGCCAGGGCAGCATGGATGGAGAAACACGGTGAGCAGTAAGCGACACTGCTCAAGGAGTGGCGGTGGCTTGAGCATGGACTTTGTGAAGAAGGCGATCTGGGGCCCAGACCCCAAAGAGCAGTTCAGAAACTGCCAGTCTGCACTGCGCAAGAACAAGAGACAATTGGAAAGACAGATACAGGACTTGGGCAATGTGGAAAAGAAAACGAGGCTGCTGATCAAGCAGGCGGCCAAGAAGAACGACATGAAGTCGGCACGAATGTACGCCAAAGAGTACAGAAACATCCAGAAACACACCGAGAGAATGCACGTCTCAAGGGCCACGTTGGACTCGATAGGCATGAAGTTGAACGAGCAGCAGCAGCTGATCAAGATCAAAGGATCGATGCAGAAGTCGACGGTGATCATGAAGCAGATGAACACATTGGTGAAACTGCCGGAGTTGAGCCACACGGTGCAAGAGTTGAGCAAGGAGCTGATGAAGAGCGGGATCATAGACGAAATGGTTGACGATATTGTGGACTCTGCCGAGCTCGAGGATGACTTGGACGAGGATGAGCAACAGCAAATAGAGGATATTCTTAAATCAGTGGTGGGCGAACCTGCCAAAGCGGATGAAGTGCACATGCCAAACACCATATCCTCGCCTGTTATCGAGCCGGTGCAAGCTGAGGTTGAAGAGGATGAAGATGATGACCTGCTAGCCAACATGAGACAAAGACTTAATGCTCTCCAGTAGCGCCTATTTACTCCACTATGCAAAACTCCGCCTTTGTTGCCTACCCTTTACTTTATTTGGGTTTACAATCATTTTAATTTCGCTTTATCACTTGTCATATTTCATTCAGTTCTGATACAACTGATTTTTTGTTCTTATCTTTTGTTTGTTAATCAGTTATAATGGTTACACATGATTATAGCTTTTTTGTTCCTTAGCTAAATAACATCTCACTATACAGAAGTTTAAGTTAACACGCTGTTAGAATTTATAATTGGGAATATCACTCCTCAAACATAAGAGTCTAGAGTGCAATAATTAGCTCACAGTGACTTCCTGCGTACAGTATGAGCTCAAAGAAGCAAAACAGAAAGTCCTATAGCCATCAAAGCGCCAAAATAAGACCAATTGGTATCGCTCATCGCTGCTGCATTTGACCAATCCAAGGTGCTAGAATTGACGTACTTTGTCGTATTATCTATATTGGTACCGCCGAATGTCTCATTACATTTCTCAGAAGAACTACATGCACCATTTCCAGGGACGGTTGAGACACCGTCAATTGTGTCCAATTTGCGGTTATCGGTCGAGTTTCTTGAAGCCATAATTTCATTCCAACTGCTCTGTGAATCACTCAGCGAAGGGACTGGAAGTAAAGATAGTAGATGTATATTATCCACAGAAGCCTCGTCGTTGTATTCAGGTGTGTCAACCGTATTGTCAATGTTATCAATGCTTCCAATGCCAACAAATAGATATTTATCTGTTCCAAATAACTTCTTAGATCCCAATGGCTCTTCTTCGCAGTCATCTTCAGTGTGTCTGAACGGAAACTTTTGTGCACTGGCGTTGCTCTCGTTTTTGTAATCGGCAACATAATCTCTTTTCTGCTTTCTTATTCCAACCAAGAGAAACTTCCTGGCTCCAAAGGGAAAATGCTGCTCCTGCTGATCAACATCTTCTTCGCAGTCTTCCTCTTTCTTCCAAAAGAATGGAAACCCTAGCGCTTTTACATCAGTCTCTTCGATAAAAGTAACTTCCGTCTCCGGCTTACTGCCCCCATTGTCTCCTAGTGCGCTCACAAGGGTACTGTACTCATTTGAGCTCGAAGTTACATATTTGAATCCGTGGCCGTAAAGATTGTCATCGAAAGTAACAGATGAGTTTGATGGAACTTCTTTGGGGATAACATACTGCTCGCCCAATGGTGACAACCAAGTCTCGTATACAACGTGGCCGTCAGCTGCGTTGATGTATTCCCTAATGATTGGAATCCCGGTTCTGAGGTCCTCTTTGGGGCTCGCCGGAAAGTTATCAATGCCTGACGAAATGCTGGATGAAATGAATAACGAGTCTGTTAAAGCCACAAATAAAAATAAAGCTAGCGTAGTGAGTTGGTTATACATCTGTAAAGCTAATCTCTGTCCGTGTGTCGATGGGTCCAGGTGTATGCAAATGAGTGCTTGCTGTCAGCAAATGTCTTTTTAGATGGTAGCAAATGGTGTCCAAAATGCCTAGGCTATCCTTCCGCTTTGCAGAGCTGTCTCAAGAATAATGCAATGATATAAAGGTTCCACCGATAGATATCCCGTAATAAAGCCACTACCTGTTTGCTCTCGTATCTAATGTTCAATGTTCACCACAAGGCATAATTCATCTTCACAAAAGCTAACAAAAGAGTTCAACAAAACGCTTTTGGTATCGCTCCCGGAGCCTTTTGTGTGGGGTAATCAGGTAGCAAGGTGTAGTTTGGCTGCTACCTTGTTTGCTATTGCAAAGTAAGGAGCGGAGAGGTTTGACTGGCGGTCATCCAAGGTGATAGGGGTACCGTTGTCGGATCTCTGGCATATATCTTTGCTTAACGGAATGGACCCCAAAAAGTCTATACCCAGTCTGTGTGACTCCGAGAGCACTCCGTCCAAACCAAAAAGATGCTCTTGATGTGCACAGTTCGGACACACAAACACCGACATGTTCTCCACTAGGCCTACAATTGGCACCTCCACCTTCTTGAACATTGCAATGCCCTTCTTGACATCTAGTAACGCCAAGTCCTGGCTTGTGGAGACAATCACTGCGCCGTCAACCTTGAGCAACTGCGAGATGGTCAACTGCACGTCGCCAGTGCCAGGGGGCATGTCCACTATTAGCAAATCAAGATTCGACCACGCAACATCAAACATCAGCTGCTGGATGGCTTTCTGGACCATCATGCCTCTCCACACTATAGGGCTGTCCTCGTCCGGTAGTAGATAGCCCATGGACATCGTCTGGATGCCGTAGTTCACCATCGGCACCAACTTGCCCTCCGGTGACAGCCGTGGCTCGCCTCTCAAGTTGAACAGCTTGCCTATACTAGGGCCAAAGATGTCCGCATCCAGAACCCCCACATTGAGCTTCAGGCTTCTCAGCGCAACCGCCAGATTCGCCGACACCGTCGACTTTCCCACGCCTCCCTTACCAGACGCCACCAACAACACCTTCCGCACATTAGGCACCGTGTACTTCACTGGGATCTTGGTGTTCGCCGCCACAGACCGTTTAGGGAGCCCCTATAGCATATCCAACAGTGTTAGCGTATCGGTTAGTAAAAGTCTTGGTGCCCAAAAGGCGGGGAAATACACTTACCAATGGGTTCTCGTGCAGCAGTTGCACTGAACAACTCAACCGTCTTGCTAATGTCCGACTCATTTTCCTCGTGTCTCAGATTCCACACGTACAACTCCCTCTCAGACCATTAGTCGTCCTCCCCAGTCCACTCCAACCCCATCTATGCTCTTCCCCAGATCACCCTCTCTAACCGTCTTGGAGACTCCAATCAAAAGAGCTGAAAAACTCGCACGGTAAAAAGCTCGTTTTCCTTTAGAGAGAAAACTTGCTTGGAGGAAGTGGCAGGAGAAGGATGCTGTCAAGAGGAGAGGTGAGGCGGGCATTGGTAGGGGTTCAGGAAACAAGGAGTAGCAGGGTTTCTATACAGGCATCGCAAGATTGGACTGAGAAAGAGGAATGTTGAAGGCACTAGCAAGACAGAAACCGGTGGGCAGGGAGGCCCGATACGGAGCCAGGGTGCTGTACAGATGGAACCACAGTGGCTCAGGAGGCCGGTTGTCGCCTGTGTACGAGCATCTCCAAGAGGCCAAAAGCTTGTTTAGCAATAGCAAGGCTCTTGTAGATAAGATTGACTTGGTGTGCTCGATTGCCCCTAAAAGGCCAACCTACGCAGACTTTGAACCGTCGAGTGTGAGAATAGGAGTTGTTCAATCCAAAGCGATTGAGAGCGGGCGCTTTGTTAACAGTTTGATATACGATCCGCTGGACCCTAGTCACGAGTTTTACGAGCTGATTCAAGAGCAAAGACGCCAAAACCCACAAAAAAATATCCATTTAACGTTTTCAGAGAAGTACCAGCAACTAGAAGGTTGGAAATTTGGGGTAAACTCGCCGATACTCAGTAAGGAGCTGAGACTCATTCAAAATGAAACCGTAGGGGACAATAATACTAAAACAATACTGAAAAGAGAACTTTTCAATGACATAGACTTAATTGAGATAAAGAACCCTCAATATATAGACGCTGCGGGCGTTGACAACGCTGAGACATTAGAATTTGCAAGTCCCAAAGCAAACGCTGAGGATTTGTGTCACATGTACATCTACGTCAAAATGAGTGACTCGGACCCCATAGAATTGAACGATTATCCATCATTGACCATTTTAGATACCACCTTTGATGAAATTGGATCCAACTTCAAAGTCTCGGACACTTTAGCTGTTGATTTGAAAAAGGTGCAGCAGGCTAACGAACTCTTGTCAGGAAGCTCCTCTAAAGTTACCGAATACTTGGACCTGTTGAAGAGGTCCAAAATCACATCTGTATTATTCACTATAAATAGGGACACTAGCGGTTACAGGCCGTTTATTTACCTACTTGAATCCCTGTTAAGCAATCTCTCGAAAGAATTGAAGGCTAGCGATAAGTCTGTATTACAACTCGAAGTGGAGAATCTAAGATCAGAGATTAAGGAGTGGTCTCAAATGTCGCATTTCGAACTACAGTCCAAGATAACACCATACTTGGAAAATGTAATGATTGCTAAGTTTAGTAAGGTGTCACAATTGATCTGGTTCTCGGATGACTTGGCGCTAGTGATGAGTAACGCGTTGATGGACTCTGAGCAAGATATTCAAACTTCCATGTTCAGCTTAGTGAAAGAAAAATGTCATGGTACATTGATACACTCTTCCGAGAAATTGAACTATCTTGAAGGAAAGATCGATTCCATATTACCTCCAACAATAGATCCAGCGAAAATACACGATTCACTGACGTCTAATCCGTTAAAGGATTTAAAGACTGAGGTGACTGCTGTCAAGATGCCACAGATACAGTACGAAGTTAATCAATTGCTATTCTCCAACTTCTTTAAAATCACGTGTCCTGTCTTCGTCGTGACATCAATTGGTCATTTGATAGACTTTATTGATTTGAACACCGCTGTCGCGTTCACTGCATTCAGTCTTGCCGTGGCATCCTATAACATATCCAAAGAGTCCTTCAAATTAATGACTAAGTTCAAAGAATGGTACCTCGAAGCTCTCAGAGTCTCCATCGATCGGAATCTTAACTACTTGAACCAGAAATTGTCCAAAAATTTCGTGGCTCATGGTTTAAATACGGATGAAAAGACTGCAACCATACAACACTTGAATCAAGAATTGAATAATATTAAACGTGTTGAAAGAGACTTGGAGAAAATCAGTTAGCCAAATACCATAAAATAGCCGCATCCATGCATTCCTCCCCCAGTTCTTCTATGTTATCTTGGATCTTTGTATACATATATCTATCTATACCACCCACCAATAAAAGAGAAGAATATATCATGCCTCTCCAGTAACAACTCTACTCTACCATCAATTGACTCCAACCTCACCAGGCTCTTTCACTGCCTATCATTAATTTCTGTGCGGGAGATCTGTCTGGCAAACGCTGTTTTTTGTGCCACAGAAAGCAGACAATAGTCTATTTGCAGTGGTTTAACATTGCCGTCAAACCCTCACCGGGATACCACATGGGATACACGGTAGTAAATTAGGGTATTTCTGCACAAGCTGACCGTGCTGTGTGTTGGGAAAGAAAGGGAAGGATGCTGTCGGCAATATTTGGGTCCAAGAAGTTTAATGCTGAAAAATTTGAGAGGGATTTACAGCAGGTGTCATCAAAGATCCTCAAGACAGAGAAGAGAATACACAGTTTAAGAATCAACAAGTCCTACTATTCAAAGATAATACCGATTTATTCAGTAGGAATTTACTTGTCCTTCATTGCGTATGTGTATGTTGTGAAGAAGAACATCTGGAGCAACAAGTCTCTTTTAGCTGGAGCAATCTCCCCAATAATCATCACGCTCTGTTACTTCACTACAGTATACGTGTATGAGTACTTGATTTCAAGCAGCGATCTTAGATTACAGTCATTGAGAGAGAAACATGAAGAGAGATTGAACGATTTGAAAGAGCAGACTAATTTCTATAAGACAAACGAGCTTTTGACGAGATTTTCGAATGGCGAAGATTTGAAAGAATTGGAGCTGCAGGCCATGGAGATTGACAAGAAGAAGCAGGAATATTTGACGTTGATGAGAGATGGTAAGATAAGTGGGTCTAGCAGCAAGGAGGGTGGGAAACTGTATGATGGGTTTTTAAAGTTTATGATGGGAGAAGATGAGTTGAGTTCTGATTCACGGTTTGCACTTATATGCTACAACTGCTTGCAGCATAATGGCCTAGCTCCACCCAATGTTGCACCTGACAAAGTGAAATACATTTGTCCAAGATGTGGAGTGCTCAACGGGAAGGACGGTGACGGAAAGATTGATTTTGAGCACCAGGACAGGGCGGAGGGTGAGCCTGCTGCGGAGGACACTCCTTGAAGAATTGGGTGCTTACATATCTACGCATAGGGTGAATGCCAATTCAGTTTTAAAATTTCGTGCAAGTAATCTTATAAGTGGATATATATGAGGAAATGATACAAGTATATAACACTAGTAAAACTTTGTATAACAGCTCGCTACACTTAGGAAGTCAAGGCCATAATAGCGTTGACCATGTCACCCTTGTGCTCTCTCAAAGCCTTGACAGCCTTGGCTCTGGAGACGTTAGCTTGGTCGACAATGATGTCAATGTCACCGGCCTCCAAGCCAGACTCGTCAACATCACCTTCTTCCTCTTCTTCTTCTGGAGCGGCAGCGTCAGCCAAGGAGGCAGCTTGCAAGTCGGCGGTGATGGATTCTGGGTCCTTGGAAGCGGCACCAGAGGTAGAAGCAGCAGCTTGGGCAGCTTGTTGGGCAGCCATGGCCTCGGCGTATCTCTTGTTCAAGTCTTCAACCTTGGCCTCACCAAAGACAACGTAAGAGCCACCAGCGGACTTGTACACCTCTGGGGCGTCAATGGCCAAGATAAAGTTACCCTTCTTTCTGAAGGTGACTCTGGTGATACCCTTGACTTGCTTCAAGCCCAACTTCACGATCAAAGCTCTAGCCTTCTTCTCGTTCTTGGACAAGACAGACACTTCAGCGCCTTCTGGGATTTGTTCTTCTGGGATTTCTTGGATCTTAGCTTCAGACATTTTCAATGTTAGTTCGGTGACACTTATGATTAATCTCTCCTGCTACTACCCCTACCTACCTGTTCCTCCACTATTGCCAAAAGAAAACACCTCTTTCCACTTAACACTCCACCAATTACTCGCCCTACATCGCTCGACAAACTCTTGCTGGGCTGAAAAATCGTCGAAGCGGGTTTTCGGGTGGGCACGACCGGTTGCGCAGCCCTGGCCCTACCGCGCCACGCGCAGCGCCACGCCGGCTCTGCACCACTCGCAGATGATGTTTCCGATTACACGCTGCTGCTTTTCGCTGGGGCAGCTTAAGTTCCGATGCCTAAGCCAGGACAGCTACCGGACAGCTACCGGCACACCCTCCAGGACACCTTGAGAACAGCCAGCAGTACACCATGCTGGATCCAGTTTGGCGAAGCAGTATAGCATAGCTGATCAGGCCGCATCGCCTACACCAGTGTGCACTGGCCCGGGTGGCAGCAGGGCCCACGCATCCGAGCCTCTGCCGGGCCGCGAGCCGGCAGGCGCCCCATAATAGAAAATCAAGGCCGAACCGAACAATAGCGAAATAGTCCCTCTGGCTAATTGAAGCTGTCAAGAAACGAGCAAACCACATAAGGTAAACAAGTAGATGGAAATAGGGAAGGAAATGGTCCTGGGATGTCGTGTGGAGTGTAACTGCAGTCGATAGAACGCATAGTGTGTAAGAGTGAACGGGCCATTTGGTAGGATTGATTGGGTACTTGTGCACAGACCGTTGCGCTTTACAGTGTGTATTTTGTTGATTGAGTCTCTGCTGGCGCTTGCATTAACCCATTGAGTGCTCTGACTGATTGACAGATAGGACAAGATGTTTGCCGGTGGTAGCGGTGGTGCTGACACTAATGGCAACATTATGAGCATGGTCAGTAGGTATCTGTCGAGAAGAAAGCAGAAAGACACATCGAATAGAAAAATCGTGGTCAACCTGCCGCTTCCTCAGGACATGACAGACCCGAAAACCAGCCTGCCAAGAATAATGTACCCTAGAAACAAGATCAGAACTACAAAATACACCCCGCTGAGCTTCATACCTATGAATATCTTGTTTCAGTTTTCGAACATTGCAAACATCTACTTTTTGTTCATTCTCATATTGGGAGCCTGGTCTATCTTTGGTGTGCAGAACCCCGGCCTACAAGCCGTGCCTTTGATCGTGATTGTGGTTTTGACTGCGATCAAGGACGGCTTTGAAGACTATAGAAGAGCCCAGTCGGACTTTGAACTCAATACGTCCACGGTTCATGTTGTTCAAGGTTTAGCCAATGCTAATGTGGTGAACGATAAAGTTGGGCCTTGGAGAAAGTTTAAGAAAGCCTGCACTAGATCTCAACGGAAATTTTGGAATTTCATTACATTTAAGAATAAGGATGAATTAATGGAAATGGAAAATATTGAAAACCAACATGTGCGTGAATCCCTTGAATTCGAAGACGGTGAGCATTTAGATCTCGAAGCCACCCTTACTAAGACGACAACAGCAAGTAAAGGACATCGTAAATTATCCAAGTTTGTCCCAAACACACTTACGAATCCTAACATAAAGCCTGATATGACACTAAAATTCGCCAATAGATTCTGGAAAAACGTTTCGACAGGTGATATAATTAGAGTCAGAAATAATGAAGAAGTGCCGTCCGATGCTATTATTTTGTCCACTTCAAACTCAGAAGGAAATTGTTACATTGAGACCAAGAACTTAGATGGTGAGACTAATTTAAAGAATAGAGTTGCATTGCATTGCGGTGCAGGCCTAAGACACGCCAACGATTTAGCCCGAGTTCAGTTGACGGCCGAAGTCGAGGCCCCTAATTTGAGTCTGTACAAATTCAGAGGTGCTGTTAGTTACAGGGCTTTTGAATCTGAAAATGATAGCCAAGGCCATGATGTCTCGGAGCCTGTGACCCATGAAAACGTTGTTTTAAGAGGTACCACTTTGAGAAACACTAAATGGGCATTGTGTCTGGTAATTGCTACTGGTACTGAAACCAAAATTATGCTGAATTCTGGTCTTACCCCAACTAAGAAATCTAGGATTTCTAAGGAATTGAATATATCAGTTTTATTTAATTTCCTTATTTTGTTCATTCTTTGTTTCGTTTCCGCTTTGGTTAATGGCTTGAAATTATATGATAAACATGATAATTCATTCAGATACTTTGAATACAAACCATATGCGGGTTGGTCTGCTGCTGCAAACGCCATTGTTACATTCTTTGCTGTTTTGATCTTGTATCAGACTTTGGTTCCTATCTCATTCTATGTCTCAATTGAGATTATAAGAACGATTCAAGCATATTTCATTTACGCAGATGCAAAGATGTATTACAAAAAATTGGACTTCCCGTGCACTCCAAAGTCCTGGAATGTCTCTGACGATCTAGGTCAAATTGAATACATTTTCAGTGATAAAACAGGTACATTGACTCAAAATGTCATGGAATTCAAGAAGTGTACGATTGCTGGAAAGCAGTATGGAGTAACCTATACCGAAGCTCAGCAGGGTATGGATAAACGAAATGGCGTGGATGTGGTTCAAGAAGTAGAAAAAATGAAACAATTGATAAGTACTGATAGAGCTGACATGGTCAACAACTTAGAAGCATTAAAAAATGATCAATTTAGAGAATCGAAATTGACTTTCACATCCAGTGAGTATGTTAAAGATACCCTTAATGCAGATTCAACACAAAAAACTGCAAATGATGAATTCATGAAGGCCCTAGCTTTATGTCATACAGTTATCACAGAGACTGGTTCCGAAGGTTATGTTGATTTCAGAGCCGAGTCTCCAGATGAGGCCGCCTTGGTTGCGGTTGCTAGAGATCTAGGAATTGTGTTCAGAGAGAAAACAAGCAAAGGGCATGTTATCACAATGTACAATAATGAGAATCCAATATTTTATGAATTGCTAGCAACTATTCCATTCAACTCAACCAGAAAGAGAATGTCAGTAATTTTCAAAGATCCTACTGGTAAAATTGTTTTATATACAAAAGGTGCCGATAGTGTTATTTATGAGAGATTGGATTCAAGGTCCGATGAGAAAATACTTTCACAGACCGCTATTCATTTGGGTGAATTTGCTCAAGAAGGTTTAAGAACTTTATGTATTGCCACTAAGGAAGTTGATCCCAGATTCTTTTCTGATTGGCTTTCCAGATTTCAGGCTGCCAGCGCTTCAGTTTCTGATGACAGAGAATCTCAATTAGAATTGATTGGAGAAGAAATTGAATGTAATTTGACTTTATTAGGTGGTACAGCTATTGAGGATAAATTACAGGATGGTGTCCCAGAATCGATCTTGTTGTTGCGTAAAGCCGGTATCAAACTATGGGTTTTAACAGGTGATAAAGTTGAGACTGCTATCAATATCGGCTTTTCATGTAATTTGTTAGATAATAGCATGGAGTTGCTAGTTATTCAATCACAAGAAGCAGATGTTGGTAATGATGCAGCCAAGGATTTAGTGGAAAAATTCTTATTTGAAAAGTTTGGTTTATCAGGAACTCAAGAGGAGCTCGAAAAGGCTAAAACCGATCACTCCATTCCTCAGGGTAGCCAGGCAATTATTGTGGACGGTAACTCATTGAACACTATACTTGCTGATGAAGAGTTGCGTTTGAAATTCTTACTGCTATGTAAGCAGTGTAGATCTGTTTTGTGTTGCAGAGTCACTCCTGCTCAGAAAGCCAACATTGTTAAAATGGTTAAAAATACTTTAGATGTGATGACACTGGCAATTGGTGATGGTGCTAATGATGTGGCAATGATTCAGGCTGCAAACATTGGTGTTGGTATTGCCGGTGAAGAAGGTCGACAGGCGGTTATGTCTTCAGATTATGCCATTGGTCAATTCAGATTTTTGTCGAGACTATTGTTAGTCCACGGTAAGTGGTCATACAAGAGATTATCTGAAATGATTCCATGTTTTTTCTATAAGAACGCAAACTTTGTGATGGTGCTATTTTTCTATGGTATTTTCTGCAACTTTGATGCTACATACATGTACGAGTTCACATACTTGATGTTGTATAACTTGTTCTTTACGTCTTTGCCTGTTATCATGTTGGCCATTTTAGATCAGGATGTCTCGGACGTTGTTTCATTGGCAGTTCCAGAACTTTACAGACGTGGTGTATTGGGCCTAGAGTGGTCCCAGTACAAATTTCTTTACTATATGTTTGATGGCCTTTACCAGTCTGCTGTAGCCTTCTGGTTTTCATATCTGGTTTTCTACAAGGCTAACTTTGTCAATATGCAAGGTTTGCAGTTGGATCACAGGTTCTGGGTGGGTGCCTTTGCTGCCCATATTTCAATCATTGGTGCTAATTTTTACGTTTTGATGAGACAATATTCGTGGGACTGGCTATCTTCATTGATTGTTTTGCTTTCATGTATCATGATCTTCTTATGGACTGGTGCTTGGACTCAATTCACCAATGCTGGTGGATTTTACAAGGCTGCGTCTCAGCTTTATGGCAGTGCTGCTTTCTGGGTGTGTATGTTTATTGGGGTGCTAGTTGCATTGCTTCCGAGGTTTATATTTGATGTGTTCAGACGTCTCTACACTCCGTCCGACGTGAACATCATCCAGGAAATGGTCGCCAATGGATATTTCAGTGTCTATCCTGACGACTATGATCCAACCGATTCTACACAGCTGAAAATGTTAGATTTGCAAGAGGCCAGCAGCGGCGATTTTGTCAGGGAACCCAAAGATATCGAAAAGCTGTCTCTTGCCCACAGAATTTTGAGAAGACGTAAGGTGAGTGCATCGTCCTCTCATTCATCAGCCACGCGGTCAAAGCTAGACACTCTCAGAGAGCAGATGCTTGAAAAGGGTCAGGCGTCACGTAGATCCTCCTTGCAGATCAGAGCCAGCGAGGATGGCGTTGTCTCCACCGGTGAAGGTTTGATGAAGATTCACTCTAGACTCTCCACTACATCTTGATCGTCTCACCGCTATTGTTTTACTTTTATTCACTTCTTGTCCGCATATTAATTTAGAACATTTTCTACATTTCACTTTTTCCCGTCTTTACTCTTTCCTCTCGTATACTTTAATAGGCACATTGCTCTGTTTTCCTGCCTCCGTCCCCTCCAATCCTACTCCATTTGCCCCGTGTCTCCCCCACCTGGCTTCTCCCAATCTACTGGCCGATCCGAGCTTTACGCGGCAACAGTGCTGGCTGCCCAATTTGATAACGAAAAATTTTGTTAGTGGACTGGACTGGCTGTTGATAAAATGGCAAGAGTTGTGGAGTTGCAGTCCGTAAGGTGGAGAGAGAAGGGCATGAGACATTGCAAGGGCTATTGAGGACCCATAGAGCAGACAGAATGACAGGAGAGCTGAAGACACGGGATGCTCACAGTGGAGAGGCAGGGCAGGAGGCAAGACCCGAGGAAACAGCTAAGGAGCAGCTTCCTGAGCTCACGTTGAAAAACGTGCTGGCGGATGTCAAGGGCGGCCTGGAAGACTTGATGATGAAGCCTGAGGCGTCGATTCCAATCTCGGTGTTTCTAACTGCAGTGGAGTCGGGATTGCTGAAGCTGATCATAGGACTGGTGTCATACACGGAGATTGACTACTCGAGCTATATGCAGCAAATTGACATGATCGAACAGGGGGAGTTTGATTACGCAAAGATCAAAGGTGACACAGGACCAATTGTGTATCCAGGTGGATATGTCTTTTTCTACTCCTGGATGAAATGGTTGACTGAAGGCATGGATGATATCAGATCCGGACAGGACCTCTTCAGGTACTTGTACTTGTTGACTTTTGTTGTTACCTTGGGTACTTATTTCAATGCCACGTACAAGATCAAGCCATATTTTATTTTCTTGTTGATGCTGTCAAAGAGAGTCCACTCTATCTATGTGTTGAGAATGTTCAACGATTGCTTCACCACGTTGTTCATTGTCTTGACGATTCTTTGTTTGCAGATGGCTGTGAAATGTAAGAGAAATGGCTCTGGGTTTTTTGGTGGAATCGTTGGCTACCTCGCTGCAGATCTGTACAGTGTTGCCATCTCGATCAAGATGAATGCGCTGCTATATTTTCCGGCCTACTTGTTGATTATCTACTTCATTTATAGCGAGAATTTGCTGTTGGCATTGACTAACATTGCTGTTCTTGTCGGTGTTCAGGTTGGAATGAATATCAACTTCCTAAACAAAGGAGAAGAAATTAGAGATAATTTCATTAAGAATGCATTCAATTTGGAGAGACAATTTTTGTACAAGTGGACTGTCAACTGGAAGTTCCTGAGCGAGGAGATATTTCTAAGTAACAGATTCCATATTTTACTACTGGTTTTGCATGTTGGTGTTTTGTGCATTTTCATCTTCAAAAAATGGTTATCTGTTAAGATAACAGGCAAGCCATTAAAGAAGTTTCTTCTTGATTTCACTAAATTTTGGAGCAGTACTGTTGATAAGAACAAAAATATCATCTATTCAGAAAATGGCGAGCAGTTTGTTTTGGTTGTTATGACGGTGACAAACCTAATTGGTGTCTTGTTTTCTAGAACATTGCACTACCAATTTTTGTCATGGTACCACTACAGTTTCCCTTTCATCCTGTACCAGTGTGACTTACCGATTTACGTCAACGTTGCGTTGGCCGGCGCCCATGAGTGGTGCTGGAACTGCTACCCAAGTGAGTGGTACAGCTCTCTACTTTTGGTTGCTATTTTAGCCTTTGTGATTGCCAGAAGTTTTAGTGTGGATCCATTCGAGTCCAAGGAGAAAACAGAGTGATCCATTCTGTATATACACACTTTACATGGTCAGTTGAAGGATCCAGCAGTTGTGCTTGGCTGGGCTTTACATAGTCGCCTAACACTAGACCTCTGTCTGTAATATATGATGTAAGCGTTTTTTATGGTGTGTTACGTAATCGCCTGGTAGCCGTTTAAGAGCGTTTTGGCGGCTTTGCCCCTGTGAACGTCCAGTAGTAGACGGACCGGCACTTTAAACACATAAAGGTCTAAGGATTGTATGGTCTGGCACTTACGAAAGGGAGATGAAGACTAAAAGGGATGGTGTGGCACCAATCGAGCGCTTCTGGCCTGTCACATAGGCACCACACAGAATAACAGTGGCCGCGGTGGCTGAAGAATAGAATAGCTTGGTGCTTTGACGCAAAATTATTATTGTACACCGATACACACGGACGCATACACAATAGCAGCCCTCCAGTCAGATACACTTTTTCAAATACCCGAGCTGCAGTATTCCCAAAACTATTTTGGTTTGAAATTGTGAATGTCCGTGCAAGGAAGCTGAAATAGCTTGACATGGTGTACTCTGGACGCTGCAGTGAAGTGCAGCAGTGTGTCTGGGTATTGCTGTATATGTTTATTGTGCGGATGAATTGCGGGATGGACGTGGGGAGCAAGGCGCTACAAGATCGTTTTGGGCCGGCAGGAGAGGCTGTTGAAGGTAGTGAGGCCTCTTAGTAATAAGCAAGTAAGCAATTGGCCCGCCCATTCACTGCTGGCACACATGGTGGACATGCCAGCACACCGGCGGTACCCGAGTGCGTGTCTGGTTGTGCAGAGTCGATTGCGGGCTACATTGCTTGGTCCACGTGAGGCCACGTGAAAAGACTACAGGAGCACACGTTTACGTCCATCACCAGTCTGCTGGAGAAAGCCAGTGGCCAATCCATGGGTCTCCAATACCAAGCATGAAAGCCACCTCAGGTTTAGATTCCTGGATATGTAAGGGGCACGATAATTAGGACGCGTGGCGTAGTAGCAAAGTGTAAATAGAAGCATAAAACGTGTAAGATTGAGCTTATAAAGTTGGGTCAGGTGTCGCCCGGGGATTACGTTGTGTTCGCTGCATTCAGGATCCTGGGTGCTTCTATTGTCGGCGGGGATAGGGCTTTGCAGAATGGGTGAAAGGGTACGTTATGGGAACGCCGGCGGCATGAGCATGCGCATAGGCGAGCAAGACGCGTGCACAGGCAGCGCACAGCGGGTATATAGGTGGATGTGTGGATGTGTGGATCACTATGGGTGGGTCTGTATGTGCGTATCTGCTTGTGTTTATCTCCCCTGTGTAGGTCCGCAATGCACTGGTATAGAACGGAGCAAGCGTGCAGCAATTTCCCACTAGCCGCCGTCGGTCTTAACTCCTGCCTATTTCGTCCAAGCCGTGCACTGTCCCGAGAACTGATCCGTGCTGCTGGGCGTGCGTGTGTGCGTGCGTGCGGTTATCCACACAGAAGCCTTTTCGCTCTGGAACAACATGTTGCGCGTTCTAGCGCAGCCTGCGACAGTCTACGACAGTGGTGCTCCGGTGTGCTCCAGCATGCTCTCTCTACACCATCAGCGTGCTGCCACGCTGTGTCTCTACGCCAGGCCGTTGGCAGATCCGTCCCGTTCCCGGTACTCGGTGCAAGGATGTGCACTTTTGCGCGGTGCCACCGGCGCGCCACTGCACCGCCGTTATGTGCCAGATACCCCTACCCTAAAATATTCGCTGGCCCACTCCTAGTGCACGGCAATTCGCCACACTCCCACGCTCGGTAGCGGCCACGCAGGACCCTCGGCGGGGGCCGTCCAAAAACCAAGTCGCCCGGCTCCCTGTCGCGTTGCACACGCCACGCATGGCGTTTAGCCCGCTACAACTTCCCAATACCCCGTCCACTCCTCTCACCCTCTCACTGTGTGCATTCCAATGTAGCTGGTCTCCCCCACACTCCCACAACGCCACGGCCTCTACTCAGCTCGCGCCGCAGTTCATGCCAATGCCCCTAGGCCCGGAAACGCCGTCAGCTTGTTTCGAGTCCCCACGTACCCCAAGCCGCAAAGATTACACGCCAGGCCCGCCTCGCGGTTACCCCCCCCCCCCCCACGCCACACGTCCTCGCGTCCACACGCCCTGCTCTAGCCTCAGGCGCTCCGTCCACCTGGCCCCACGCTCCAGGGCCCACTATTTCCGCGAAGCCCTCTACCAGCCTGCAATCTCCCTCCCAGCTTCCGCAACCGCCAAACCAGCCACCGCGCGACCGCCTCTCGCCCCTGGCTCCTGGCTCCTGGCTCCTCGTCCCCTCTCCTCACTAAGAGAGACGGCTCCCTCGTCTCTTCAGCCTGCCACATCCTGATGGGAGACAGAATCTCGAACAAAAGCACAGGGGCTCAAACATACATCCTCATAAAAGTGGACTGTACTTGTGCTCAAGCTGAGTGCTGCACAAACCGACGTCTACTTCAATCCTATCTACAGCTTGGTCGCCATATCTGTTAGGTACAAGCAACACACACTGGCAACACACCGGCAACACACGTTCGACCGAAGTTCATAGCCTGTACGCACCTCTCACGTACACAACACTGGATTTCGCCGTTCTCCGACTCTTCGTCCTTACAGTCGGTGGCTCTTGCAATCACATACCGAGCAGTGGGCACAGACACCTGCAACTGCTTTATACACCTGCTCTGGCTGACTGTGGGTCTGGTTTTTCTGTGCGATTTGAGTCCAGCTAATTGCACTACTGGTAACGTCACGGCCCCAATTTGCACGCCGAACACCCAACCGGAGGACCATACAAATACTTTTGTCACAACCCGAGATATCTAGCAAAAGAGTAATAACGGATAAAAGCAAGACTGATTTACTCGAGGATCCTCGTGAGCCCCTGGCAAAGTGATACTCTTAATCGAACCCGAAAATCAGTACTTTACTCAGCTTTTCATTAATTGCATTTTTTGACCTTGAACACTGGACATACATCTTCACAAGCAACACCACGATATTTCACTCATAGCTTGGAACAATTTTGAGTCTACCCGAGAGAGGCCTGAATATATTTCATCAGATTTTATACAGCAACGCAATCTCATTACTGCTTTTTTAAAATGAACAACTCACAGGGTGACAGCAATGCAATGAATCGTCAGAATCTTAACAATAGCGCTAGCAGTACCAATAGCAATAATAACAGCAGCAGCAGCAATAATGGCAATCATAGTAACATCAATAATAACAGTGGTGCCGCTGCAGCTGCTAATAACAATAATAGTACTAATAACAATCCTAAACCAACAGTTTCAGACTCTTCTGCTGTGAACTCTAGAGAATTATTGAATGCTTATATCTATGATTTCATGCTCAAGTCAGGCTTCCAAGCAACTGCAAGCGCCTTTTTTAAGGAGGCAAACATACCTGTGGTGAATGGTAATAACTTTAAGAACAATGGAAATTCCAGTTCGGATTCTTCTAATAACGGTGCATTTAAAGATTTGCCTGCTTCTTATATGACAATGGATGCTCCAAAGGGATTTCTATATGAGTGGTGGCAAATCTTCTGGGACGTATTTAATGCTCGAACCCAAAGAGGTGGTTCTACAAATGCAAGCCAATATTACCAATACATAAGTTTAAAGCAGAGGCAGGAGCACTTGATGAGTCAACAGGCTAATGCAATGGCTGCAAGTCCTATGAATTCTGGTATGATTCAAGGGAATCCCCAGAACGCCGCGTCTATGGGATTGATGAATCAACAGCCTCCACCTCCACATCAACAACAGCAGATGCCACATCAGAGTCCGCAACAGTCTCAGGTGACACAGCAGCAGGGACAGCCTCAGAGTGGACAGCAACGGATGTTTCAGCAACCACCACAGCAAGGTATTCAACAGCAAATACAGCATCCTCCTCAGCAAGGTCCTCAGAGAATGAACTCCAGAATGCAAATGCAAAATGTTAGTGCTCCAGGCCAAAATGTGCCTATGCATCCTCAAGCTGCTGCTCAGGCACAGATGAAGAACCTCCGTCAACAACAACAGCAGCAACAACAACAACATCATCATCCCCAGCAACAGCAACAGCAACAGCAGCAGCAGCAACAACAACAACAAAGCGGTCCTCAACAGCAACAACAGCATCCACATCCACATCCTTCGCAGATTCAGCATCATCATCTCCACCAGCAGCAACAGCATCAAGGAGGTCCACAGCAACAACAGCAACAGCAAGGTGTTCCACAACAACAACAGCCGACACAACATATGAGTGGCTCTGCCTCTTCGGCTCCTTCTCAGGAGGGTCATAGCATTTCAGTACCGGGATCCGATAATGCTAGCATGGCGCCAGCTCAACAAGGGAACACTTCCCCTAATAAAAGACAACATTTGGATGGTTCTGTCTCATCTAGCAGTGGTGATGTGGGAAACCAGGTTACTGGGCCTTCGGCGACTGGTAATACCCCAATTATGAACATAAATCCAAATATGAACATGGGGCAACAACCTATAGGTATGCCGCAAGGTATGATGATGCCTAATCAATTTGGTATGCCTCAACAATACGCAATGTTTGCTGGTGCACAAGCCCACGCACAGGCGCGTGCTCAAGCACAAGGGCATGTTCAAGGACAAGCACCGCAAGGCCCACAGGTGCCTCAAGGACCACAAGGACAAGTTCCTGTTCAGCCACAAAAATTCAACCAATATGTTGTGCCTACGTTCCAACAGGTTCCGCAACAGATGATGATGGCGCAGCAGCATATGGGACAACAGCTTAATCAACAACAGGTTATGATGCAAGGTCCGCAGATGCAACAACAAATGCAGCAAGGTGCACATATGCAGCCTGGAGATCAAAAGGCATCTATTGGCCAGCAGCAACAGGGCGGTCCATATATGCAAAATGGAGACCAAAAGCCTCCTATCAACCAGCAAAATGGAGTGAATCCAAATGATTTCTATAGAGAGATGGTTAAAACAGGTGGTGCCAACGGTAGAGGTAACGACAACGCTATCAAAGATTATGAGAAACAACTAAAGTTGATAGAGTCACAAAATAGAAAAAGACTTGATGTTCGTCGTGGTTCCATTGGAGTTGACCGTGATGTTTCGTCTCCTGTTACAGGGATCCTTCCGCATAATGGCTCTTATGGTGAATACACCATGATTTCGCAACCACAAAAGACTGCGGCCAGCAATTTGATACAGCAAAGGTCCTCGCCTGGTGACAAGTTATCACCAGCTAACAAATCGTCACCTGCAAACAAATCTTCGCCTGCGCCTAATTCAGTCCATTCCAACGGCAAGGCCAAAAAGGCTCCACGAAAATCGAGAAAGAACTCCACTACATCAGTTCCAGCCACTCCGATTACACCTGCAAATTCCCATCCTACTCCACAGACCGCTCTAACCCCACAACAAACTCCCGGTGGTCCAAATGTGACATCCATGGCAGCCCCTTCATCAACTGTGATTCAAACACAAGCTGCCAAGAGGGGTGTCAAAAGAAAGAGCACCGCTACAATATCCGCAATGAGCTCCAATAATGTGATACCAGAGTCAGTCTCCGTTCCCGGCGTCACTTCAACCGAATCCGCCGCCAAAGAAGAGGATGCATTTATGTTGGATCAGATAGCTGATCCAACGAATGCGTCTTCTGCCATGGAAGCTACTACCAGTAACGGTAAAATGGGATCATTAGGTACTCACTCGAACAGAATGAGTCAAGATCTAAATAGTACGGCTGTGGATTCGCACGGCTCAACCTTATTACATGATTTTAACGCTGGATCAAATGATATTTTTGATTTTGATGCACTGCTAACAGGTGACCAAGAGAGCAATGGCAACCTGGGACTGACCGAAGTTTTCAATTGGGGAGAGTCTGTTGAGACAGATGACATCTGAATCTGTTTGCACTATGAATCGTGTTTGTTAGTGTTTAAGGAATGTTTGCCTTAATTGTATTTACTAGTTCCAATATCATTTAATTCAATGATTGCGTCAGTGTGATGTTTTTGTTCTATTTTGTTTTCTCTGTTTACTGTATTCTTTTTTGTCTTGTTGATTTGTTGATTTGTTTTGCTTATGTTATTATTTGTACCTATTTTCACTTCTTTTGTTTGAACAGCACAATTTTCCCGAGTATATTCACATTTATCACTCTCGTTTGTATATTTCGTTTGCTTTTATACTTTTAGTCTTGTTTACTGGCTTTTTCGATGTACAGTTCATATTATCTGATTTCTTTGAAAACTTGATTTAATTTTCAGTGTTGATTCCTGATAGCCGATAGGGTGTAGCCTTGGAAATCACCATTGGAAACCAATGGTTGCTTCACTGTTGTGGCTTGTGCTCATTTGCATTTTGATTTACATGATTTTGCGTGTTTCCCAAGCCGGTGGTGCTCTGTTTGCAGTTAATACTACAGAAATTAGTTTATTGATCGTTTTGTTGATATTATACAATATATAAATGTCGGCATGATAGTAGGGTCAACAATAAAGCACAAGTCACAGTACTAGTCATCTATTTTCTCTTTTGTCTCTGTTTGACCTCTTCGTCTTTACACACATGCAATCTGACGACATTTGGGTAATCTGGTCTATTATACTCATGGCCTTTACTCCAGTCATAACTCAAGGCATAGGCAAACAGAGTTCCGTTTCTGTTAAAGTTAACAACAGGGATGGAGTAGTTGAGAGATGGGAAACCCTTTAATCTGTGTCTGGCGTCTTTATCCCAGAAGCTGAAGGTACCATCGGAACCTGCGGTCACAAATGTGCCAAACATTGGATGGAATGCAATTGAATTCAATGAATATATAAAGGTCTCCTTGGTGGCAGTTTTTTGGTCTCTCTGGCACTTGAAAGAGAATCCTAGTTGTTTCTGTTGTTGATCGTCCACGTATTGAATAGCACATCTACCCTCGATGGAACCAACAGCAAAACCATCGCCCTTAGGGTAGCATGCCAACGATCTGGTTTGTAATTTTAGTGGAGACAAAGAGGATCTGAAAATCTGATCGGGCTTGTTTAGATCTATCACAACGATGTGTCTCTCTGCAGTGGCCACAACCAACAACTTCTGGGAAGAGTCCATGGCGTACACTCTCTCGGGCATATTCAAAGTGCATATTGGATTCTGCTGTCTCATGTCCCAGTATTTAATTGTCTTATCCCATGAACCGCTCACCACGCACTGGGTGTTGGATGGACCGCACTCAACGTATCTCACCACCTTGACAGGCTCGTTGTGGACACCCACGGTCTGTGCCTGCTGTGATTGCAGGTCAAACAGCTTCACCTGTTTATCCGCACCTCCGCTGACAACCTTGGTGCCATCCAGAGACCATCTCGTTGAGAGTACCGGGCCCTCGTGCTCGTACAACGCACGCCCGTCAACCTGTCCGCTGTTCGTATTGATCTCGTAGATTCTCACCTTCTTGTCCCACGAGGACACTGACAGAAACTCCGCCTGTGGCGAAAACGCCAAGTCCGTGATCGAGTCCTCCGGCCCGTTAGGCACCGTTATGTCATTCTGTAGGTCCTGCAGCGTTCCAGCTGATGGCGTCTGCGTGGTTCCTAGTGCCGACGAGCCAAATGTTCCCAGTCTGCTTCCAAACGACATTCTCAATAATCCGCTAGCACTCAATGTCTAGTCCTGTCTCTCGACTGCCACTCTCCCCTCTCTGTACACCTCCTTCCCTTGCCTCTTCTTGCCTACAATCAACCCGGTCTCTTAATTCTTGATGCTGTGGTTGGTTTCCTCACAAATTTTTTGTCAGTCTTTTGCCGGGTAAGTTGGCACGTGACCGCCGCCACGTGACGGAGGTTGAGGTGTTTGATATGTCATTGCCAGTGGGGATTAGGGCTACTGTTAGGTGAAGGAAGGAGCAGCATTCAAACAGGGTCAAAACTAAAAATGGATTGGGAAAAACTATACGTCTAGACAGAAACAGCACTCTCTAAAAGTCTACAACTTCAACAATCTCAAGGACAAGACAGTGTCGTTGATGGTGGCCTCCTCTTCGCCAATGACCTCTGCAGCAGTTTCGGAGTATGTCTCGAGGGGTCTTCTACAGGTCTTGGACAGCATCTCCGAGTGGTGCTTGATGGCGTCCTCTAAGCCAATGGTATCCTTCTTGATATCATATTGGACCAAAACGTCATCGGTCTGCTGCAAGTTGCACTTCTTTCTCAGTCTTTGGATTCTGTTGATGAGCTCTCTGGCAACACCCTCGGTCTGTAACTCTGGGTATAGGTTGATGTCTAAGATGATCAAAACATCGCTCTCGGATCTGGCTTCCTGGCCGGCGTTCACCTTGGACTCTGGCAAGCCTCTCAAAACAGACAAGTCGCCTTCGATTAAGTCAATGTCGGCAACAGTCACCTTACCCTCCTTCAAGTAGGCCTTGACTTGGTCGGAAGTCAACTTTGGTAGAGCGTCCTTCACCTTCTTGGCGTCCTTCTTCAACTTCTTACCCAAAACAGGCCAGTCGGCAACAGCTCTGTACTCGACACCGTATGCTTCTTCATCAGAAGTAATAATAATGTCTCTGATGTTCAACTCCTCAACGATATAGCTCTTCAAGGACTCGACATCCTTCAAGTACTCTGGGTCAGAGTGCAAGACAACTAATTGCTTCAATGGAGTCTTCAATGAAATGGTCTTTTTCTCTCTGATAGTTCTACCCAACTCGATAATCTTTTGCATTCTGGAGACGGCCAACTCAATCTTCTCATCAAATAGAGATTCGTTGACAACCGGGAATGACAAGAAATGAACAGATCTGTCATCCTCGCAGAGCTCCTTTAGAGTTGCCTCGCTGAATAATGGCTTCATCTTATTGTAGATGGTATCAGATAAGTATGGGGTGAATGGAGCCATGGCTCTCACTAAAGTGAACAAAGCATCGGTCAAAGTGTTCAAAGCGTTCAAACAGTCTGCAACACCGTTTTCACCCTTCAATCTCTTTCTATTGAATCTGATATACCAGTTGGTCAATTGATCAATGAAACCTAACAATCTTGGAACAACAGTGTATAATCTGTACTCTTCCATTTCTTGGTGAATGAATTTAATCAAAGATTGGATGGAGGCCAATAACCATCTGTCCATAACGTTCTCGGTCTTGAATTCAGGATCAAATTTAAAGTCGATACCTTCTATCTTCTTCAAAAGAGCAACCTGACCTTCCAAGAACTTATAGGAGTTCCACCATGGCAACAAAACCTTAGAGACAACTTCCTTCACACCTTCTTCCTTGAACTTCAAGGTCTCTGCTCTCAAGACTGGAGAGTTGATCAAATACAATCTCAAAGCATCGGCACCATATTTCTTCAAAACAATACCTGGATCAGGGTAGTTCTTCAGTCTCTTAGACATCTTTTTACCGTCAGCAGCTAAAACGATACCAGAAACAATAACATTTTGGAATGGAGCGGTACCAAACAGATGAGTACCTAAGATGGTCAAAGTGTAGAACCAACCTCTAGTTTGATCTAAACCTTCAGAGATAAAGTTGGCTGGGAAACTGTTTTGGAATTTATCCTTACCTTCAAATGGGTAGTGCTTAGAAGCATAAGGCATAGAACCGGATTCAAACCAACAGTCAAAAACATCATCAATTCTTCTCAAAACGCCCTTGCCTGTCTTGGATGGGATGGTCAAATGGTCAATCTTGTCTCTATGAATATCAGTGATGGTATCATCACCGGTCAATTGTTGCAATTCTTCAATAGAACCAACACAAACAACTTCTTCGAAATCTTCGGAAACCCACAATGGGATTGGGGTACCCCAGTATCTGTTTCTTGACACATTCCAATCTCTAGCGTTGGCAATCCAGTTGGAAAATCTCTTCTCCTTAATGGTGCTTGGGACCCATCTGGTTCTGTCAACATTCTCCAGCATTTGTGGAACAATATCCTTAACTCTAACAAACCAAGAAGGAACAGTTCTGTACAACAATGGAGTATCAGATCTCCAACAGAAAGGATAACTATGTCTAATTTGGGTTGCTAGTAGCATGTTACCAGTCTTAGTCAAGTACTTGATAATCTCCTTGTCGGCGTCCTTAACGTACATGCCCTCAAAATCTGGAACCTCGTGGTTCAGTTTACCATCATCATCCACAGGATTTGGTGGGTTTAATGATTCACTAATGACACCATTGGCCATACAAGCTTCAAAATCAATCTCACCGAATGATGGGGCTTGATGGACAATACCAGTACCGGAGTCGGCACTAACGAAATCGGCGGTGATCACTCTGTAACCGGTTTCGGTAAATTGGTCAGCGAAATAGTCAAACAATGGCTTATACTTCAAGCCAGCCAATTCAGAACCCAAAACCTTACCAACAACCTTGTACTTGGCATCCTTTGGTTTCTTGTATAAAGACTTGATCAAAGACTCCAGCATGATATAGGTGACTTGCTTTTCCTCGTCAAAGATCTTGGAGTACTCGAATTCTGGGTTGACACACAAGGCAATGTTGGAAGGCAAAGTCCATGGAGTGGTGGTCCATGCCACCAAGAAGGTCTTTGGGTCGTCCAACAACTGGAAACCAACGGTGACAGCTGGATCATTCACTTCTTTATAATTCAACTGCGCTTCAAAATTGGATAGGGCGGTGGTGACACCGGTTGAGTAAGGCATCACTCTCAGACCTCTGTACACGTTGTCCTTGTCAAACAGCTGCTTGAACGCCCACCAGACGGACTCCATGAACTCTGGGTACAAGGTCTTGTAGTCGTTATCGAAATCAATCCATCTACCCAATCTTCCAATGGTCTTTCTCCACTCGTCTGCATATGTCATCACAATCGCTCTACACTCGGCATTGTACTTGTCAATACCCATATCCAGCACGTCCTGCTTACCCGTGATGCCCAGTTTCTTGTCGATCTCGTGCTCGATTGGCAATCCGTGGGTGTCCCAGCCAAATCTTCTCTCCACGTGGTACCCGTTCATCGTGGCGTATCTAGGAACAATGTCCTTGATTGTCGACGCTAGAATGTGTCCATAGTGAGGCGTACCTGTCGCAAACGGTGGCCCATCGTAAAATGCAAACTCTGGCTTGCCTTCCGACAGCTTGAGCGATGTGTGGAACGCATCGATTTCATTCCAGTACTTCAGGACCTTTTCCTCCTCTCTTGGAAAGGAAAAGCCTTGTGCTTCTTCTTCTGACATCCTGCGCTTTCTGCTTCTAGAGATTCCTCAGATCCACGCCGGCAAGCCCCTCTGCTCTCTCTCTCTCCTCTCTACTCCTGCTGATGCTCCTTCACCTCTTGCACTCGTCATTTTTCATCAGTCATCCACCGCTCTTTAACCGTCTCTTTTTCTCGCCGCTCGGCTCGTCGAGTCGCAGCGCAGCCTTTTGGTTTCGTCGACTAAAAAATTTTCCATGTGGCGGTGCACGGATGTGCACGGGTGTGCGAGAGTGGCGGCGGTGCGTGGCGGGTGTGCGAGGGAGTGGCGGTGGTGGGAGTGCAGGCCTGGAGCGCAGGCCTGGAGTAGAAAGCAGACGGGCTGGTGTGGAGGGAGTAGGTGACGCAGCATGGGTCGGTGTGGCAGCATGGGTTGGTGTGTAGACACCCCACGACCCACGGAAGATGGCGGCGACAGACCAGAAGCGGGCAGCACAGCTGCACGAAAAGTACGCCAAGTTCCAGAAAGCGCCAAAGTACAACCTCGAGTCCGAAGAGGTGTTCTGCACGTGCCGGAGAGTCGACGATGGAGAGTTGATGGTGGCCTGCGACGGGTGCGACGAGTGGTTCCACTTTAGGTGCATGAAGCTGGAGCCTAAGTACAAAGACCTAGTCAACAACTACTACTGCATCTTCTGTGACGAACTCCAAAACAGAGGCAAGACAGTGTGGAAAAAAAAGTGCAGACTCAAAACCTGCTACAAACCCATCCTGATAGACACAGAGACAGGCAAAGCATCCAAGTACTGCAGCGAGCAGCACGGCGTGGAGTTCTTCAAGCACGAGGTGGCTGCTCGCATGAACGCTGCCGCTGGCGCTGGCAAACTCGAACCCGCACAAGTGGCCCAGGTCCTGCATGAGTCCGGCAACCTCGATGACCTCAAGCGTCTCGGGAAAACATTGCCGGCATTCGACAGAGGCCAGGCTGACGGTGAAGGCGAAAGAGAGGCCGCCATCCAGCTCATTGACGCACAGTCGGCTACTTACAACTCTCTAAAGGACGTTTACGATTCAAAATCAAAATACTTACACAGGCTAAAGGAAAAAATAAGGTTGCTGAATGAAATCTTATCCAACAAGAACGACGGAACCAATGAGACAAGCACCGTGGAATCTAATAGAAAGAAACATAAAAAGGCTAAAAAGAAAAATTCGAAAAAGTCCAACTTTGACATATGCGGTTATGATTCAAATTTGAGGAAAGACGTTGAAGCATGGCGTCTCTTCCAGCAAACTCAAGATTTCCAGTCTATAGTTTCCTTTGAGCCCAAATTCGATAATATACCACTATTCAGAATCAGGAAACAGTACAAACTTCTAAAAGGTATAGACGAAGAAGATGAGGCTGACGAAGAAGAAGATAACACTAATCTAGGACAAGACGGTGACGCAATTATGCACGATGACCCTGAAATTGACGATAAAGCTAGATCTTTGTTTGATCATATGTGTTTAAATGAGAAAAAAAGGTGTACAAAACATGCCAACTGGCACAGCATAGAAGGTGATGATTTGGAATTAAAGATTAGTGAATTGCTAGTCGAGCTCCGTCAGAATGAAAATAGAAAGGCAAGAATTGACAGGGACTTCACCATACGTAATTGGGAAATTTGGGAAGCTGAGACGGCTGCCGCTACCTGAATATCCATTGCTTGTTTCCAAACACAGAAACAATCCACTGTTGACAGTAATATAATTGCACATAGTGCATCTAATATACCCTTCTGAAAACTTTCAAAAAAGCGTAGTAATTCTATCTGTAAAAAAAGAAGCTGAATAAGCATTGAAATACAATAATAAAGGTACAAAGGTTCGGATCATATAAAGCATCAAAAAAATGTCATTTCATTTCTTCATCCTTGTCAGATTTAACATCAGCTTCTTCTTCCTCGTACTCATCTAAAATATGGCGAGGCTTCCAAACTTCTAACAAGCCGTCTTCGGCACAGCTCACCACAGTTGGTCTCAAAACAGGATGCCAGTCACATTCACAGATCCTGCCAGTATGGCCTCCGTGAATAAAAACTAAACACGGATCAACATAATTGCTCTTTTTTTTCTCGTATTCTTTATGGTCAAAATCCCCATAACTCAATTTGGCTATGTCCCAGACCATAACCTTGCGGTCCACAGACGAAGAAAGTAGCAAATTTTCTTTAAATTTTAAATTGAGCACGGATGAAGTATGACCATGCAGAGTTCTCAAAGGAGAGGACATGTTTCTCAAATCCCATACATTTATTGAATTGTCAGCAGACCCCGTCACCAACAAGGTTTCCAACTCTGGGTGAAACTCAACGGCGTTCACTGAACTTTCATGGCTATCGTCAATCTTAATGACAGGAGAGTAGTTGGTAACTGAGGATCTCAAATCGTGAATCTGAAGAGACTTATCATCGCTAACAGAAGCAAAGATGTCATTAACCTTGGTATTCCAGGAAACGTCATTCACGATCGATGAGTGAGTCTCAAATATTCTAGATGGTTTCAGCACTCTGGCATCATTGACGTCGATCTTCAGATCCCATAGCGCAATTTTTCCATCCTCTGCAGAGGACAATAGTTGGTTTTTATTATATATTGGGTTCCACTCCAATCCAAACCCTTCTTGCGAGTGAAACTTCAAAGTCTTTTTAAATGTAGTGGAATTAGCGTCCTTTGTATCGAATATCAAAATGTCACCACAGTTCGTGTGTGTTGCAACCAAACCATTATCTTGGTTGATTCTCACTTTATTGATCTCTTGGGGATGTTCCCATTCCCTTGTTAGTTCAAATTGGTTGCCGTGCCCCTCAAAGTTTGGAACGTCGACTGATGAGTCAACCTCAGGGCTCAATGTGGCAGGCAACGTGACAGAATATTGCCTAAGATAATTTTGAGTTCCCTTGGTCGTGTGAGTCCCCATAAAAATGCTGGTTACTAGAGAGCCCTTGTCCGCTGTGAGCTCATATGAGCTGCCCCATTGAACCGTCAAGCTTGGCCACTCGGTAGAGTATGAATACAACAGGTCATACAGGAGCGGGGATGTCTTCTTCCATATTTTGAACTCTTCATTTATGATTTTCTCATTTTGCTGGTATTTCTCTTTGATATCCACTGCTATATGCATCATGCTTCGGACCAGGAATCGCAACAGTTAGTAAGGCGCAATACGATAAGTAAGGAGGCACTTTCGGGCAGTTCCCGACTTGTCTGAAAACATACGCTTGGACTCCTCGCTCACGGCCGGAGGGGTTGGAGATGTCGAAGCAACCATCTTAATTTGCTTTATCTATTATCTACCTCTGGTTATTATCCCTAGTTGCAACGCTGCGCCTCCTTAGTCACACACTTATCGGTTGGTGTGATCGCATATAAACCAATCCAGTTGGGCTTCTCTTCACCACTTTTTTCTGACAAAGAAGCCCTAAAGCTCAAAGCCTAGAGCTTGTCGGTGCACGGGTGTGCTGTTATCGTGGTTTGTGTGGTAGCACAACATGGAGTGTGTCGCATTGTTGATAAGCAAGGAATAGGCAAAGACCAGCAATAAGGTCCCTTTTGGAGGCTAATTAGGTATTAGTATGTTTTGGAGTAGTTACAGGAGGTGATTAATTGAATTCTTTTTTGTGCTTGCTTGATGTCGTGGTATAGGGTGTGTATCAGCTGAGAGCTACAGAAATTGTAGCAGTTAAAAAAGCGGGTTTACAGTTTAATTAGCAATTTAATATGTAACTGGGTTTATCGTTCCAATAAACAGTAATCAACTACTATCGTATGTTTACACATGTGCTCTTATTTGAACGGACGCTACTATTCTACTAACAAGGTGTAACTACAGCTAGTAACAGGATGTGTTTAAAGGCGTCAAGGTTGTCTTGACACAACAACCGAAGGTGAGATGAAGCCTGTGATGCAATTCCAGGAAAGAACAACTCAATGCAAGAGGAACGATTGCCGGCACAATCTAATCGGAGATAAGATCAGTGATCGATGCGTACGCGTTGCATGTCAGATAGACGCTCTTGCTCGCAAACAAGAAAAGTGGACTAGGAGAGCTGGCGCAAGCTCTCCGGCGACTTATCGGTTTTCAGGTTCCAGTTCGTGGCAGCCAGTTGTGCATGTTGGCTTGCTCCGCTGGGTCCACCTCTGCGGCAGTGCGAAAGCGGCCACCACCTCGTGGATACACAAATGGCAGCTCTCAGCACCATGGCCGTTCGTGTGTCGGTGCCATCCATGGACCCTGCCACGTCTTCGGCCTACCACTCTCGACAACTCGCCAAAAACAGACAATTATGAACCCGGATCAACCAACCACCCACACTGGCACCTCCATTTTCCATACTGTCATCCGAATCCGACGAACCGTAAATAGCCCAAACCACCCTTCGAGTCCATTCCATGACGCGTCGCAGGCGTCCAATGGGCGTCTGAGCGTGTCTTGCCAATCCCAACAGGCAAAACACTCCACGCCAAAAGGGCAAAAGACGCGTCACTTTCTTTTTCTGTCACGCTTTTTTGTCACGCCAGCCAGACACGTACTACGAGCTGCTCTTACCGGCAACCTGTGCTAGTGGGAAACGTAAACAAACGAACAAGAATCCTGTTCAACACCACAAGTCCTGGTTAGCTGGTGGATGCTACACACTATTCTGAACACGATACAGCGTGCAGAAAGAGCGGTGCCAGCCGGCAGTGCGTGGAGTTTCGCACCCAGAGGTATCAAGCACACGAGTACGCGCGTGTGTGCGCACACACAAGAGCACTCGCCGGCGCACTGCTCGAACCGTAGAGGAGACATCGTAATCCACTGCTCTTGACCGATAAATCATGGCAACAACCCCTTGAAACACAGGCCTGTCCGCTAAAATCAGCCTTTCAAGGGTACAGGGGGAGGAACAACAAGGAAAATTTTTTTGCCGGAGGTGCACGCACCCATTAAAACGGCGTGGGCTCAAAGTGGCAAGACCCAGGATGGTTTTGCCTCGAGAGAGACTATTGTTGAGCAGTCCGTGTTTCACAGGCTTGGGTTCCGAATGGTGAATGGCAACAACCCACATACAGCGTTACACACTGACGCGTAGAATCCGTGATCCGTGATTGTCATCGTGCGTAAACACGCTTCTGGTATATAAATCTTTGTGGATTCCCAACTTTTCTATTCACCTGGAACACCTCTTTTTGCTAACTGAGTTGTACTCTGGACATCATCCTAATTCATCACCTAGATTAGAGATTACATATCCACACACACACACCCACACAAAAATGTCTGTTCAAGAAACACCATCTAAGATGACAGCCCAGGCCTTGTCCACTTTGGACTTGTCGTCGGCAGACAAGACCGACTTGACTGCCGCCTTGACAGCCGCCGCCAAGGCCAAGGCTGCTGCTAACGGCATCAAGGAGGAAGCTGAAGAAGCTTCTCCTGCTTCCGAGCACAAGAAGTTTTTACAACAGCACAAGGTGCACAGACATCACTTGAAGGAGTTGGAGAAGGACGAGCCATTGTTGATGGAAAACAAGTCCAGATTTGTTCTATTCCCAATTAAGTACCATGAAATCTGGCAAATGTACAAGAAGGCTGAAGCCTCGTTCTGGACCGCCGAAGAGATTGATTTATCCAAGGATCTTTTGGACTGGAACACCAAGTTGAATGATAACGAGAGATTCTTCATCTCAAGAGTGTTGGCCTTCTTTGCCGCCTCTGATGGTATCGTCAACGAGAACTTGGTGGAAAACTTCTCTGCTGAAGTTCAAATTCCTGAGGCCAAGTGTTTCTACGGTTTCCAAATCATGATGGAGAACATTCACTCCGAGACTTATTCTCTATTGATTGACACCTACGTCAAGGATCCAAAGGAAGCTGATTTCTTGTTTAACGCTATTGACAACATTCCATGTATCAAGGAGAAGGCCGAATGGGCTTTGAGATGGATTTCTGATGACGACGCTTTGTTTGGTGAGAGATTGGTTGCTTTTGCTGCCGTCGAAGGTATTTTCTTCTCTGGTTCCTTTGCTTCTATTTTCTGGTTAAAGAAGAGAGGTTTGATGCCAGGTTTGACTTTCTCTAATGAGTTGATCTGTAGAGACGAAGGTTTACACACAGACTTTGCTTGTCTATTGTTTTCTCACTTGAACAACACCCCAGATGATGCGATTGTTATCAAGATCATTACTGAAGCCGTTGAAATTGAAAAGAGATACTTCACAGATGCTTTGCCAGTTAAGTTATTAGGTATGAACAGTGACTTGATGTGCCAATATGTGGAGTTTGTCGCTGATAGATTACTAGTGTCTTTAGGTGTCAAGAAGCAATACAATGCTACCAACCCATTTGACTTTATGGAGAACATTTCTTTGGCTGGTAAGACCAACTTCTTTGAAAAGAGAGTGTCTGACTACCAGAAGGCTAGTGTTATGGCCAAGTCTTCTGCCTCTGAGGCTCCATCATCTGGTGGCTTCACTTTTGATGATGATTTCTAAACGGTTTGATACTGTTCCGCTTTCCATTTCCGCCTGTGACGGATTCTCTTTTTTCTGGTGAAGAAATGGGATGCCCTTTATCGATGATATATTGGGCATTTGGCGTGGATGCTTATCATCTATGGGTTATTTTTGTTTTACGTTGTGGATCGATATCTAATCTTTTTGTTTCATTTCTAATGTTGCTCCACATGGAGAACCTCATAGACATGCTATCCACTTTAATTTTGTTTGTCGCTTACTACTAGTTACTGGCAGCTTGTTTGCCCGGGTTTTTGTCTTTGTTTCTGTTACTTCTTCTGAGTGGGGTTCGATATTCTTTTTATGCTTTTTTATTCCTTTATCTTCACTACTCCTGTTAGTGGCGGCCGTGTTTAGTTGCACCGACTGCTTGATGCCCCAATAAAATATCTAGACACTCTTGCGTTATTACTGCTCCCCCAGATTCTGCTGTCACTCGTAAACCGTGCCGTGCCATTGCAATACGCCTCAAACGGTTACGGGGGCTACAAAGGCCTCCCGAGTCCTGATGATCTGCACCGCCACCCGCTGCCGACACCACTCCGCCACACGTTGTCGACAAGCGAAAAATTTTCTTCCGTGGATTACGTAACACAACGTTGGAGCTGATTGGAGGAGTCTAATTTAGAGAGGCGGGACACAGCATGGCATAGAAGATGCACGCCTGTTGAAGCAGTGAGAAACAGCAAACACTCGGTTGCTCATGTCCAGAACCACACATACTGGAGCCGGGGATGCGACGGTGGCGTCGCATGCCACACAGCCCGGCCGTCGTGGCCCAGGGCCAAGGGCACAGACCAGCTTTAGAGGGTCTGCCAGGACACCTTTTTCTGGAAGGGCACTTTTCGCTACTGATTTGGAGAAGCGATTTTGGCTGGAGAGCGGGAACAGCAGGGAGGCCTGAAGGATGAAGCGCCGTAGAGCATGTAGAGTGTGAGGGCAGAGAAGTGACTGGGAGCAGACTTGGGAGCAGTAGGTAGAAAGCGGAAAGGTTGTTTGGTACATTGAAAGACACGCGTATCTGTTTTGTGCTGAGACGAAACGAAGCGAGCATCTTGTCACAGACAGCAGCGAGAGCACCCAGAGGACCAGGGAGAACCCGAATTGGACACGGGCCGGCAGTCAACACTACCCACCATCTACTGAGACCACAAGCGGACTCTATTTTCCGGCTTGGCACCTTGTACCCTGCTTCATTTAATTTAGTGGGCCTGCTCACACCAACGTTAGCATCTGAGACCAGAGACCAGTTTGTCTCAACACCCTGCGACTGCGCATTGACCTCACCAGAGAAGGATTCTTCCAGCATTTGATATAAATGAGCTCCAATTCATCCTCTTCAGACAATATTCCCCTACAGCAGCAACAAAAAATGCTTAATCGTAGTTACAAGGAAGCAATAAGGCTATTGAACTCGTTGCAGTCTAATTTTGCCACAATCGAGGCAGTTAGAAGCTCCGGTGTGAACAGATCTGCCATGTTGATGCCAGAAATGATTGAGTGGACAAGAAGAATGGGCTACAAGCCAAGCGACTTTAACAAATTGAACGTGATTCACGTTACTGGTACAAAAGGTAAAGGTTCAACATGTGCGTTTATTCAAAGCATATTATCCCAATTTAGAACTCCTGCAGCCACAATCATTAATAACGAGAGCAATGAAAGACTATCAAACCTAGCCACCACCGCTAATAGTGAAACAAATAGGAAAATCGACGTTAAATCACCATTCACTCCAGAATCAAATGAAAAATTACTGCTTGACCCCACTCCAAAAATCACAAAGATTGGATTGTACACATCACCTCATTTGAAGTCCGTCAGAGAGAGAATCATGATTAATGGTAAGCCAATCAGTGAAGATCTCTTTGCCAAATATTTCTTTGACGTGTGGGATAGATTAGAAACGTCCCAATCAGACGCTGAGATCTTTCCTCACATGGGACCAGGTATTAAACCAGCATATTTCAGATTCTTGACTCTACTGTCATTCCATGCGTTCCATAAGGAAGGCATTGATACTGCTATCTATGAGGTTGGAGTTGGTGGTGAGTACGATTCTACCAATATTTTTGAAAGGCCTACTGCTTGTGGTATAAGTGCTTTAGGCATTGACCACACTATTATGTTAGGTAACACTCTAGAAGAGATTGCTTGGAACAAGAGTGGTATTTTTAAAGCTAATGCTGCTTGCTTTTCCGTCGAGCAGCCAGAGTCTCCGATGAAGGTGATTGAGGAAAGAGCTTTGGAGAAGCAGGCCCAGTCTTTTACGGTCGTTAGAGTTAGACCTGACTTAGAAGAGATAAAATTGGGCTTAAACGGTGAGTTCCAAAAAGAGAATGCCTCCTTGGCTGTCGCCATGTGCCAGGCCCATTTGCAAAGGCTAGGTTTCCAGGTTGACACCGAATCATTGAGTACGGAGTTCATAACCGGTTTGGAGCAGGCCAAATGGCCGGGCAGATGCCAGGTCTTGGAGGACCCAAAGAAGAAAAGCGGCGAGTTGGTGTGGTACATCGATGGTGCTCACACCAAGGAAAGTGTAGCAAACGGTGCTCATTGGTTTACCACCGTGACACAGCCGGAGCACAAGAGAGTGCTTTTGTTCAATCAGCAAACGAGAGATTTCAAGTTGCTTATCAAGGAGCTGTATGATAAGATGGAAACCGGTCACTTGAAGTTTGATCACGTTATCTTTACTACAAACGTTACTTGGTCATCAGGGAGCTACTCTGACGACCTCGTCTCCATGAACACATCCAAGGACCAGGTGGACTCCCTAGAGGTTCAAACCAACATGGCTGGTTACTGGAACGAGCTTGACAAAAAATCCAGAAAGCATATATTCCACGATATCGAGACCTCTGTGAATTTCATCAGAACTTTAGAGGGTCCATTGGACGTGTTTGTTTGCGGCTCCCTACATCTAGTTGGTGGCTTCTTAGTCGTTCTCGACGGTAAATAGACATATCTCCATATTTGTCTCTTGCCCTAGTCCCTTATAGAATTCTCATCTCATTTCGACAGCGCTATCTTTGTCTTATGAGCCCCATCTATATCCGGGCCCCTTTATTTATACACATCTGGCACCTCCCTTTTTAATTTATCTCTACACTCATACATACTCACGCAGGTCTATTCCTATCCGTATGCCCATCTCCATGCCCCTCTACTAGCCCTCTTCCCGTAATAATGCACTGCACTCTGCCAAACCTCCCCAACCTCCTTTCTTCACACTTAACTCCTTGGGAAAAATTCAGTCTCGCTGGCATGAATAAAGGGGATCAACCCTAGAGATAGAAGGCACCGGAAGGGACCACTATTTGAGGATAAGGCGTCTTCAGAAAGAGGAGCGTGGACTGTTGATGGGGTCAGGGAGTATCCACAAGGTAGCTATCAAGTGCCGAGCCACGCAGATTGCATAGAATTTAGAAAGCCACGAGACCAACACACACCATCAACACATTTCTGTGACCTTTTTGAGATTGCTGATCTAGTAGCCCGAGCGTCCAGAGCATTTGACGGACCGGCCTTTGTATCTGCACTTAGCTACATTAGACTTGGAGTCTGGGGTTTGGTTGACATTTGGTTGACATTTCAGAATCAACAAATATGACTAGAAACATCATAGATGAGAGGGCGATATACACCAAGAGAACACAGGATTACACCGAACTTATCAAGAAGTTCAAAGCTTCGGAACTAACCGAGGTGGGGAACTATAAGATTCTGAAGGAGATTGGATCTGGTGCGTTTGGTCAGATCTATGTGGGGTATCATAAGTTTTTAAGGGTAAAAGTGTGCCTAAAGAGAGGTGAAAGAGACACCGAGGACAGCTACAGTGACAATATGACGAGAGAGTACTACTACCTCAGAGAGTTCCAGAGGCATCCACACATTGCAAAAATTTATGAGATTATTTTCACAGAGACTAAGGCATACATGGTATTAGAGTACTACCCAGACGGTGACTTGTTTGAGTATCTATCAAAACGCAAGACGATCCCCCCTGACGAGGCCTTGAAGTTATTCACACAGCTGTTGAGTGCAGTCTACTACTTGCACAAGAATAATTGCTGCCACAGAGACTTGAAACTTGAAAACATTTTACTCGATAGAAAACTCAACGTGAAGTTGTCCGATTTTGGGTTCACTAGAGAGCTGCCTTTTGCCCAGCATGGAACCAAATCTCTACTATCCGAGGTCTGCGGTACAGAGGCATATATGGCTCCCGAGTTGATAAAACGAGAACCATACTCAGGTAATAAAATCGACATCTGGGCACTAGGCGTGATCCTATACACTATGCTTGCAGGTGAGATGCCGTTTGATGATGCTTTGTCAAACGAAGCATTGTCTGATAGAATCTTAAATTCAGAACCAAGTTACAATAATCCAATTTTCAAAGGGGAAATTTTGGTATTACTAAATTCTCTTTTGTCCAAAAACCCAGAAGACAGACCTAGTAGCTTAGAACAAGTTTTAAGACTACCATTATTCCAACCATACGGGGGTATTACACAAATTGAAACAGTGCACAAACTTTTCTACAATGAACATATACCAGTTGAGCTTACAAGTTCAGAAAGAGCGTTACTGAAAAATTTAACTAGAATAGGTATAGACAAAGAAATGCTACTAAGGGCCATCGAAGGAGATCCACTGGACTGTATTTCTGGATTTTGGGAGCTATTGAAGGAAAAAAACAAGAAAAAAAGCCAGAGAAAAAGAATCAAACAAAGAAGCAGAAGCATGCTGAGAATATCAACTTCCAAGTCTTTTATTGATAATGCAAAGATGGCCTTTTCTCCTTCATCAACGGTAAGCAATAACTATTCTAGTAATCAAAACGACTTTCTTTCAAAATTGGAACCAGCAGCTTCACAGGCTAGCCAGGTTGAATCTTCAATTCTGGAACAACCTAACCGCAGGTTATCCGTCAATTCTAGAGTGGCTGCTTCGCACAGGCGCCAAAGCTCTGGGCAGACTGAACATAGCCTGGTGATCAATTTTACCCCAAAATTACAGTTGCCAATAGAAGCAAGCACTAGTAATGACAACAAGTCTCGAAGAATATCTATTTCGACAAATGGAGACGTCAAGTCAGCGAATTCTATTAATAAGAAGAAACACAGGTTTTCACTAATGAAAATATTCAAGTCAAAAAAATCATCAGATGCAATAGAACAGCAGGATGCTAATGAAGACAAGCGCAATGCATCCGTGAGTTCGGTTCCGATTGTTAGAATCCATAAGGGATCGACATCTAAAAGTAAAGATATTTTAAATTTGAACGGCATAAATAGCATTCACCGTTCTATAACAGTGGATGCGGAGACAAGCAATGTGACAGGTGTTGAAATTGCAGATAATTCGTTTGATAAGCACCAGCATCTTGAACCCACATTGAAGAGAAATAGGCCGACTCGACCTGGCTCTGTTATTTCGTCATATTCCATGCAGACCACTTACTCAGAGACTTCCAATGGGTCAGGGTATATGACAGGTTATTCTACGGATAATCCTCACTACTCGAATTCCATTGTACCCTCAGCTAACAATACACAGGTGGTGTCAGCAGGAGCAACTTTGTCTACGGTTACGTCGACGAGTAATACAAGGCCTTTTTATATCAGGGGACTGAGCGATATTTCACTAAACTCCAAAAACCTGGGGAGTCAGCCAGGATCACCAAATTCTTCTTTTACAACTCTATCGAGGTCGAACTCGGTGGATTCATCATCCAGATCCATTAGAGGTCGTTCGTCTCGTCGCAAAAGCAAAGTCACGTCTTCCTCTTCTTCCTCTATGATAACCAACAATTTTTTGCTAAAGAGAGGTAGATCTCCATTACAATCGAAGATGAACACTAAATGGAACTTCAATGTAAGCAATTCTAATGGCAAGAACGTGAACAAATTCGCTGGCAAATTGGGCAAGCAGCAAAGACAGCAACAGCAGATCATCGAAGAAGAGGAACTTGAGGGGGAAGATGAACTAGATGATTCTCATATTATTCATCATGGCGAAGAGGGTGATGAGGAAGAAGTTGACATTGATGACGAAGATGAAGATGATATGATTGATGGGATAGATCGAGAGGGCCATCATGAAATTAGTTTGACTGACGGTGATTTAGATGATGGAGTCATCAGTGATGGGGAAATCATCCCAAGGACACACAGTAGCACTTCAGATAAGGCTGATTGCACTCATGTGTCTACGCAGGACGAAAGTAAGAAACTAGATGAGATAACCGATACATTTGAAGGCGTTACTATTAATGACTGCAGGGTAACTGACAGTACTGCATAAGCTTTATTTTACAGCTTACCTTTTCGTGCTTTTTCAGAACTTTTGTTGAAAGTTATTTGAGAATTGAATAGTATTAGATACCGTATCAATAGAATCAAGTCTTATAGAGTCTTAGGGGACATCGATGTAAAAAGTGATAAGCGAGATCAATTTCCATAGTAGTCATAACAGCATATAAAAGATCAAATCAAATCGCCAAAGAAACACACTCTAACGCCTAAGGAGAATCCAATATGAGCAAGTATCGAAGCTCCTAACAAAACAAGAGGAACTTTTCTGTCATCGTCTGAGATAAAGATGATGCTCAAATATTTGTGAAGTTTAATGGATAGGCTCAATCCACTTAACAAAGCACCAATTCCGACACATACCCATTTGAGTATAGTATCCACAGTATGGTGGTTGATTAGCAATCCTCTAAATATGCTCAACAAGGCCGCTGGGACCCACAGCAAGTTTGCATAAGAATAGATAGACACCAATCTCGTCAAAGGAATCAAATTCTGAATCTTAAAATGGAATCTTAGCAAGACCCAAAGGGCGGCCGGTATTATCACTATGTAGCCGTATAAGAGATTGATTGAAGTGATTATCATTTTGAAGTAATTGACTGACAAATTCGAGTCTTTTGACAGAAACTCGCTGATCAACTGTGCAAATGAGTTACAAAAGAACAACAAGAGTACCAACGTGGCCGTTATCCATATTGAACCATAGAGGTCACCAACCTGTTGAAAGTCCTCCGAGTTCAAGGTCACTAGTGGGTTCAGCGAGTAGTAGCAATTCAAAAAGAATTCCCTTGTGTTTAGATCAAAGAACTGCCTATAATAGTTCAAAGAGAACAGACCGCCTTCGTATGTTTTCTTCACCTTTCTGTGGGTGCTGGCGCTCTGAGTAGAGGAGCTGTTAAATGTTATATCCTGCAAGTCTGGTGTGCGGGCAGCTGCGTGAGCATCGGTACTAGCTGCTGCCGAGGAAGCTGCTTGGTGTGGTTGCTGTTGGTCCGGCTGGATTATGACATCTTCATCGTCGTCTATGCTGAAACTGTTTAAATTCTGGTAGTTTGCCATTTTTACCGCCTGTGTAGTGATTGTGTGTGTCGAAGAAGTGTTTCTATGCTATATGGCTACCAAGAACCCTGTCGGTGAGCCCGGGACCGGTGCTTCAGAGCTGTCCAATTGAATAGGTGTGGGTGTGATGGACCGGTTTCTAACACCTGTACCGTTGAGTGGGTTGGCGGTACGCCTCTACACCAGACACCACATCTGTGCACCAGAGAGCTATATATACACCCGTGCACCAGTGTGGTTTTGGGATGGCATTACGTAACAGGGTATGAGGGCATAGTGGTGGGTGGATGCGTTGAGAAGGCACGAGGGGGACGGGGAGGTTAGCAGCGACGTGGTGGAGTGCAGGCATACGTGCGGGTCTAGAGCTGTATGTTTACGTGACGGAGATCGGATCTGCTAGGCAGGCCTGGTGCGGGAGCCGGCCGGTGCGAATCGATCAGCAGGCCGGATTGGGTGTGGTGTGCTGCGACGCGAGCCGGCGCGGGTCTGAATGCGGTAATGGAGACGATCTCTGTGCTGCACAGGGGAGAAGAGGCCAGGGTCGCAGGCGGGAATGAGCGGCGGTTCTATTTTTAAGTCTGGGGAGTACTATTTGGGACAGCTGAGGGTGGTGAATGGGTAGTGGTGAATGGGTAGTGTAGTGGTGAATGGGTAGTGTAGTGGTGAATGGGTAGTGTAGTGGTGAATGGGTAGTGTAGTGGTGAATGGGTAGTGGTGAATGGGTAGTGTAGTGGTGAACATGTAGTGTAGTGGTGAACATGTAGTGTAGTGGTGAACATGTAGTGGTGGACATGTAGCCCTGCTCCAGGTAGCCAGGTAGCCCTGCTCCAGAGCCAGGTAGCCCTGCTCAGGTAGCTCTGCCCCGCCCCTGTCGCTGCCCCTGGCGCCGCGTGTTTCAGACCGCCCGCCCACGATCTAGCCTCTGCACACTCCCGTTCCCCGCCAAACTGGTCAGGGGCCGCCTGCCCTCGCCGGCCGCTCGCTGCGTGCCGCACGCCACACCCTCCGAAATGTAAACAAACCGGCCGCAAAAAAGAAACGGCCGCAAATCCACCTCTGCGTGGGAAAAACACTGCGCAATAATAGGAGAGAATGCCAAACACACAAATAGAGGAATTGTTGGTGAGAGGAGTAGAGGCCGAGGAGAGGTTGTAGTGGTTGAAGTGGTGAAGTGGAAGAAGTAGTTGCGGTAGTTGTAGGACCTGTTACTTTGTTGTTTTTGTGGTACTTGCAGTCCTCTAGCTGAACTACGCATATATACGCTCGTACACCCCGTGCACAAGAGCTGTCTGCTATACCCGATTATCGCTTCTTGCTTTGCCAGGAACCTCGCACACTGCGCCTGCTCCATCCGCTCGGTACATAGGTAGACCACTCGGCACACAGACACCTGCACAGATAGCTGCACAGAAAGCGGCACAGACAGCGGCACAGACACCTGCTCCCCGGCACAGCACACTGTCCCACTACACCACAGCGTCTCAACAGCTCGGCTTTGTGTCACACACAACACATACCACCGGCCAATCCAACTTTTTACACTCGTTGACCTCCACTCCACACAGTTCGGCCGTCTTCTGAAGTTGTGTTCCTTCTGTTGTCTCAGATCCCTCAGCTCAGGATATATCTTTGTCCCAACCAGCATTAGCGCCCTACATGGCTGCCCAGCTTTCTCAGACTTGAGCTACTCACATTGCAATATAGCCCTCCACAAAGATGCGCCTGAGCACATCCTCCCTTTTAACCATCTTGCTGGCTTCCCAATCGGTCACACACGCCTTGTACCTCCCTACCGACTTTGCTAAAATCCTGAAAAGAGCAAGTGAATCTAAAGTCGAGAGTCTAGAGGCAAATTACTTAAACAATACTCTGTCTCCACAATCATCCGTGGACGATAGCAATTCAGATACAAATTCAAACTCAGATGCAAATGCAGAGACTTCAGTCTCAACAACGTTGGGCGCCACTTTAGATTCTTTCCAATCTATCCTGTCTGCCGATTTGTATTCCCTCACTGCGTCAAGCACAGATTTATCCTATGATACCCAATCAACATCTGACTCCTCTTCAACCTCTTCATACTTGACAGCCTTAACCAGCTCCTCTTCATCTTTAACACCAACTTTGACCAGTGATACCTCAACTACAAGTTCAGAAGTTTCTTCTACCGATACCACTTCATCCGTGTCCACTGACACTGCTATTACGCAAACTACCAATGATTCCACCTCTTCCACGTCTACCACAGAATCTGCTGATTCCACAGATACCAGTACTGATGTAACAACGACTAGCGACTCTTCTTCATCAACTTCATCCACTACTGATGGTACAGCAGTTGCTGCGACTACCACCACCGATGATTCGTCTACAAGTACATCATCATCATCATCATCATCATCATCATCATCATCATCATCATCATCATCATCATCATCATCATCATCATCATCATCATCATCATCATCATCATCATCATCATCATCATCATCTTCATCTTCTTCATCTGCGTCATCATCTTTGGACATTCTTGCCAATGGTGCCACCACTACAACAGAAGACTCTTCATCGGCTTCACTAACCTCTACTTCATCTTCATCTAGTGATACAAGTACTAGTGGAAGTTCCACATCTGGTGATCTCACTTTGGCATCTTCCAGCTTGGAAGCAACGGATTCATCCTCCTCATCTGCCACTGCTTCAATTTCAAGTGTTTCTGTTTCATCAAGCAGCACTAGTTCTTCACTGAATGCAGCAACCACTGTTGCTCAAATTTCTAGTAGTTCAAGTGCTTCAGATCTCACTGAAAGTACTACCACAGGTAATGCTGCCTCAACCGCCCTAGAATCCTCTTTCTCAAGTGTTTCCGCCACGTCATCATTGTCGTTATCATCATCATCATCATCATTAGCATCATTATCATCCTTATCATCATCATTATCATCATCATTACCTGAGACAACGATTTCTAGTTCATTGGTGTCAAGTGAGTCACTAAGTAGCGCTACCACAGCAACTGAAACTTCACAATTATCTGATTCTTTCACTTCCAGTGCAAGTTCTAGTATTGCAACTGTTGACACACAAAGCAGTTCTATCTCTAGTGTTTCTTCAGTTAGCGTGTCTGCATCTTTGACAGTCTCTGAATCTAGTTACAGCTCGCCAACGTCAACTAGCACATCTGAATCCACTAGCGTTGAAGAATCTTCAACATTGCTCAATTCAACCATTGTTGATTCGTTAACCTCTAGTGCTTCTTTAACCTCAAGTGGAGTTGCCGTGACAACAATTTCTGATTCAACTACATCCGCTACTGAGTCTACAATTAGCTCCTCATTGGAATCTCTTTCTAATTCTCAGACAGATACAATGTCAGCGAGTAACTCTTCAGAATCAATAACAACTGCGGTCACCAATACTTTATCCTCAGTTGTTACGTCTGAAGGAGGTTCGTCATGGAGTTTAACTGAGACAACTGGTGATGCAATTTCATCTACCGTTGTTAGTTCACAAGCAGAAGCTACTAGCGCAGCAACTTCTGTCATTCAAACAATACCCACTGCAACCTCCTGGGGCTCTTCCGATACTATCACTACAAGTGGAACTCCTACAGAACCAGGAGTGACAGCTACTGGTACAACTGTTACATCAACTTCAAAATCGACTTCGTCTAGTACGACAAACTGGCTTCCTGGTAGCATTATTATTCAATCAGCAACTTACAGCGATTCAACCGCGTCCACAAGCACTGTTGCAACAACAGCTTTACCAAAAGCGATATCACCAGCCCAAGTCACACAGGCATCTGGAAATTTTGAATTAATTACAATTGGTTTCAAGCAAGGTTTGAACTATCCATTTGTGGTTCAAAGTTCGATTTCATCGGCTCAAATCTTTGAGTACCTGCCAGGTGTTCTAGTTTATCCATTTACAGATATGAACGAATCCTCAGTGTTTGTCAAGCAGTTAGTTCCATATACCTCATCTGATGTTGATTATATTATCACTGTTGCCGAAGTCTACTTTGACTCCGATTACGCAGCCTCGTTGCAGAACATTATCAGTAACTCCTCGTCAGCCCTATACAATAACCCAAGTGCTGCTGAGTCAGCTCTTGCTTCTTTGATTGATAGTGCTATCCCAGTGGAAGGATTGATCAATTCTTTTTCATCATCTAGTACTACTTCTTCTGACGGTTCTAGTTCCGGCAGTGGTTCAGACAGCTCAGACGGTTCTAGTGAAAACAGTGAGATTGAAGAATTAGGTTCGATGGATTCATATAGTTATGCAGTGAGCAGCGTTGGTAGCGCTACCGTCAAAGGTAATAATTTGGCTGGCACAATTGCCGGTTCTGCAGTTGGAGTTGTTGTTTATTGTGCCCTCATGGTTGGTTTATACAGATGGAGACAGCAGTCTATTAGAAAACAGAGAATCGCTCTAGCTGCATCCCAGACGAATTCTGCATATGAGGGCTCAGTGTACTCATCAGATATAGATGAGGACAAAATGAATATGCCTGCATCTCCGCATACCAGCATGGCCAGTCCTAACAACAACCTCAATCACAGTGCCGACAGTAACTTTTCAAGGGACAGTGGAAGTTTGCCTTCGTCTTTCTATAGATTTTTAAACAAGTCGTCTACAGGGTCTTCATCGCAATCCAAATACATGCCAACCATTTCAGCACCAATGAACGCTAAGAATTCCTTAGGATGGTGATTGTTTTTTGCTTGATGCAATACAGCAGTCCCGAAAACCCAAGCTGCTACGGGTTTGCAGATTTTATGTCTTTTCACTTTGATTCACCTCCCATGTCAAACTTGTTATCTTTTCTTGTTTTATAATTTGCTTTTTCTTTATGTTTTAGATCTATGACATCTACATGATTGTTTATTTTGTTTCTAACTCTAGTTCTACTTTTTCATTTCAGACGACTAATAAAATAAAGATCATTAAAAATACATATACACCGTTACAGTTGACTAAGGAATGGGCGTGCAGGCTGAGTCTTCATAGTAACAACTTTAGGTCTTCATTAAACAGCATTAAGTTCCGGTCGAACTGCTCCATAACAGTGAGACTGTCAAGCATACGTGGCTTATAAACTGTTTTCCCCCGTTTCGCAGGCACCTTTGACTGCCTTATAACGTCCAAGTATCCGTACCATCTATCATACTCAACTTCAAACCTATCATCCTCCAGCAGATGCGTTTGCTTTTGTAGTCTTTGCGTCCTTATGATCTGCGGAATGTCTGCTAGTAGATGCAATTTCGAACTGCTCAGCAGCTTGAACTTTGCCGAATCCTTCGAGTTCTCATACTTGAGGATTGAGTTGATCACGTTGGCCTCGTCATTTCTCTTGTTCTTCATCACTGCTTCATCTATGAAGCACAAGGAATTCAGCATAAAGTTCAGAGAGTTGATGCTCCTGTCCACCAAGCTCTCCTGCGATAGTCTCGCAGCATCGGCCAAGTCCAACACCAGCGCCCGCCGGACGTTATAGTCCTCGTAGAACCGGAGCTTGATGTAGTTGTGCAATAACCTTCTAAAGTGCGGTTCATAGTTTGTATAGCTCACCAGCCTCACCATGTTTCTGTACACCGTGCCCATCTGCTGCTCGGTGCTCATGCCTTCCAGCCGGCTCCTCGTGAGTCCACTCGCCCCGTACACCCTATGTATCGGCGACTGGCTGTAAACCATGCTCTTGGTGTTACTTGGTAACCTCACCTGCCGCAGCACTCCGGCCACTTTCGCCGTCTTCATTGTGTCACAACACGCCACGCTCAAGACCCACACTCTGCTCGCCCGTGTCTATCACTAGATCACTCTACTTCTCTCTACTCGGATCAGATATCCACTGCTCCCCTGGCCCTCTGGCCCACTCGCCAGCAGACTCAGCTCCACCGTCTCCACTCCTCCCTGGTGCTCTTCAACTCGCTCAATTCCAGAGCGAGAGGACCCAAGTTGAGGGGCCCTTTTGAAAGGGTGGCGAATCCCTATTCTTGAGTCTGCCTGTGGACTGCAGCTGGAGGGGGGGGGTTGTGAAGCGTAGGACCAAGTCAGAAGTAGCTGGAGGTGCAGGAATTGGCTTTGGGCACGGGAACTGACTTATTACCACAGAATTGGCTTATTAACTACTGCATTGCTAAACATACAGCCATGTCATCCATAGAATCACAAATCGCCGAGGGCAAACTCAGCTACAAGGCACTAACGTTCCAGAACTACTCAACCCCGCTAGCGTTGACCACCATCGAGAAGCCTATCAAGGCAGCTGATTTCGAAGGCAAATCCACTAAGGTGCTCGTCAAAGTCACCGCCGTGGCCCTCAACCCCGTGGACGCCCTTATCCACGGACTCACTCCAAAATGGTTTGTGGGCTCCTCTGTCAAGGTTGCTGGCTGCGACTTTGCCGGTGAATTGGTGAAAGTTGGCGATAATACGAAACACGGTTTCAGTGTTGGAGACAAAGTGTACGGTGTCCTGATGAACCCATTTTCCCAGAACAACGCGTTCAGCGAGTATATCTTTCAAGACGTGAAGGACTTTGGCTACCTTGCAAAGATCCCACAGGGAATGTCAGATGTCCAGGCTGCAGGTATCCCAGTTACCGCAATAACGGCATTCCAAGGCCTGAAACACTCAGAGAACCTGAAAGGCGCCAACATCCTTGTCTTGGGTGGTGGTACCACTGTTGGTACAATGTGTCTTATGCTATCTAAATATTTCGGCGTCAAGACCGTCACTGTTACCTGCTCCCCAAGATCGTCTGAAACATTACTCAAGACCGGAGCTACCGCCTGGATTGACTACAACAAGGGCGCCCAATCAGAATTGAACCAGACATTGGAAATTGTGAAATCCCAGGGTGCCAAGTTTGATTTAATCTTGGACTGTGTGAGAGACGATAGCTTGATTCCTCAAATCGAACACATTTTAAAGGGTGCATCAGAAGGTGGTGTTTTTGTGAGAGTTGATGGATCTAATTATCATGGAGAAGGAGATGCAAAGTTTTCTCACGCAATTCCAAGCTTGTCTTCGGTGATGGCCAGATTGAAGTATGCTGTTGGATGGTCAGACATTAAATTCGTCGTTCTGAGAATGTCCAAAGAGAATACAATAGCTCCAGTTATTGAAGAATTGTGGAAGAGTGGTGATTTTGTTGTTCCTATCGACTCTACTTTAGATTTTTACACCCAGTACTCTGAAGCTTTTGAAAAAGTTAAAAGAAACAGAGCTAAGGGTAAGGTTACAATGACTTTGGTTCATTGACATTAAGCAGTCTTTAGATTTCATATCTCTATTATGATTTATACATTTTTCATCGTTAGGATTTTTGGGTTTGTTTATTTTATGGGTATCTTTGGAAGTACTATCTTATCTATGCAGTGTACAGATCTATTTTTGAAACACTTTATCAGCACGATTTGTTAACATGTTTATAATTTTTCAAATTGTGATTGAACCAATCGTCTAACCCTTTATCTTTGATTTCCAGATCCTTTAGGTTCACAATCACATTGAAAATTTTCAAATATTCAACGTTAGTCTTTATTTTGAAAGCATTAAGTATTTTGAATAAGTTTAAGCTGTTCAAATTTAAGTCATGCTTCGTTAGCGTGGCATCATCAGTACATGAATTATAGGTGATGGAACAACCATTAGGACCTGACATAATTGTTGCTACAGATGATGCAGGAAGTGCATCTAATCCGCTGCTAACTCTCCCACTAGCTTTTCCATCAACTTGATTCTTCACTATCTCAAAATTTATGAAATGCTGATTTGTCAGGGTTGTCTTAAAATTAAACTCAACCAGAGAGACTTCCATAAATCTGACAAGTTTCTGGTGGACTCCGATGAAGTCAATAAAATCAATAAGGTCATTAATAGTCAAGTTCAATTTTAAAGTACTCAACTCTGTGAGATTAATCAGGAATTTGGATAGCAAAGACTTGAAGTCCAGTTTAATCAACTCAAATTTTGTCTCATTAATTGAGTCTATCAACAGATTTTGCAGATTATGATGCTTTCTTGATACTGCAGACAAGTAACACGCTGCTAATGTTTCATAATCCATTCCTAGCACTTCTCTGTGCTGATTCCACCTCAAGTTCAAATACAAAAATTTTAGATCTTTAATAGACGATATCAAATCGGGTCCCAAGTCAGCTAACTCATTATAGAAATCCAATGACAACCTCTCTAAGTTATACACCTCTTCTTTAAGAATGTTCAAGAAGTAAGATTTCACATTCAGATTTGTTCTTGAGTTAGGCAGACTCTGAACAATGAAATTCTCAAATTGCACGGGATCGGCACCGTTTGGGAGTTCTATATCGTTATCATTTATTAGTTCATCAGGGGATAACCATTCGCTGATATTTAGCAACTCTAAACTCTTGAGGTTCTTTAAATTAACCAATTTTGAGAGGTTTTTAGCTTGGTCAGATCTTATTAAAAAATGGTTGAGCTTTAAACTTTGGAGGTTTAACTTCTTTTTCAGGTGCCGTGTTTCAAAGTAATTCCCAACATCAAATTCCTGACTAACTGAATCATCATTTTTGATGTTAAAACTCGTTTCATTTCTTGATGTAAATTTCAGTGGGTACTGGATTGGATAACCTATATTGATATCCAAATGTTTCAATTCTTGAAGCTTGTTCGCCTGTAGCTTTGATGTGAATTGATTCAACCTGAGTCCTGTTAGCAAAGCCATATCATTCTCGTTAACGAGGCTGCCATCTTTTAGGAAATCACAATCCAAATCAACAATATTTCTGGACGGAATCAGATTGATATAGTTTGTCACATTAATGAAACAAGAGCTGTAGTTGAATCGTAGACTTCTCAGATTATCCAATCTGCTGAACATCTGCTTCAGTAGCTTAGCAATCTCCAACTCAATACCTGGCACATCTTTTGAAATCTCAAAATGGTCGATGTACCCACCATTGCCGTATTCCAGGACACTTCTAGCAAACCCTTTGAACCCGTAAGCAGTTTGAATCTTTGTCGACTTGAGTGTTCCCAAAACACACACTTTCCTGATATCATTATATCGCTGCAGCTCTTTATGGTAGTATTGCCTTTGGGAATCCACTATAACTGATTGATACAGTCTCTTCTTGTGAACCCTGTAATTCTGCTTGCACGTAATGGTCAGATGGTAGCAGTCCGCTTGGTTCAAGTAGCTTCCAATCTGCGTCTGCAGCTCAACCGGTAATTTGTCCAACATTATCCTATCCTGCAACAGTCTATCGGAGCGCTAACAGTTTCTCCTGTTTCTACGTGCAATTCAACACTAACTCTAATATGTCCAAATCAAAAACAGTGAAAAGAACTCCAAGTGCAAATGAAAAAGCAAAAACATTTCAGTATCCGTTCCACCTGAAATTACTGTCTGTTCAAGAGAGATGCCTGAAAAATCTCCCTATGAAAACATCAACAAAGCTCCAATGTCCAAATCTTCAATTGTCCTTCTTCTATCAGCACTACACAAGGCTTACTAGTCCAAGACAACGTGGCTCTGTTTCATTTCTATTGGCTTGAACTCGTTATTGGGGCACTTAACGGACTTTCTTTCTCATTGCTTTTTCTAATTTAAAGTTTCTCGTATTTATCGGACTTTCCATGTTGACGCGGGCAGCAGAAACCGCCGCGGTGGTTAATGTGATATAGTGTAGAACAGACAAGCCCAACCGTGTACAAGTTGAGCAGGCGGCGACCGGGACTGGCCTAGTAGCAAGTCACTGAGGATGAAGAGGGAATCAAGTGAGAAAATTGGAAAATTCAAAAACAAAGAACAAATAACGGAGACACAGGACATAAAATATATAATAAAATAAATGCACACGGAGACCCGCAACAATTAACATATCACAAACAACTTGCCGTTATGTTCCACCAACTGATCTATGAACGCATCGCAGTTTTCGTTGTCAGGAATGATCACCAGATCGTTGATGCTAGAGTGCTTAGACTGGTAGTGAACATTGAAAAATTCGATGAATCCATTGCTGTCATTGGATTCTGCTGAAGACCCATCGACAAGAGCGCTCGAGCGCTTTCTATGGCCTTTGACGACGCTGGCAGCCTTTTGTATCGTGTTTTTAGGTGATAACAAGCCGGTCTCGTAGACGTATAAATCGACATTTCTGAACAGGGATTCGTTCTGCCTGATGATGTTTAAAATCTCGTTCGTATCGCTCACCATAACAGAATAGCTCTGGATCTGCCTGTGACAGATCATGGATGAAAACACCCTTAGTGCAACAACATCCTTACTTGTCATCCTTTGACTGCTAATCACCAAATTAACAGTGGAGATGTAGAAGGATTTAGGGTTCAACATGGTCTCAGTAGACACAACAGATTTCTTATCATCAGGATGAGACTGATCGCAGCTCAGCTCTTGATTGTTGTTGATAAACAATCCAGTATGATAGAATATATCATCTCTGCTGGCTTCAACCTTGATCTTAGCAAAGAAATCCGGCTTCTCGTGAAACTCTTTGTTGCTCACAGTTAAAATCATTAAGTCATCCTTGGAATAGTTATTGTTTATAAATAAGGACTTCATATATGTCTCGGGCAATGAGTAAATAATTTCCGAAGTAAAGGGTATAGAGTTAATGTCACTGAACACCTTTAATATACTCAAAGTTGAGTTCAATCCTTGCGAGTTTAATCCTTCGTCATTAACCATTGAGGCATGTAACACGTCTGCAGTTCTATCTGTGAGCATTTTCAAATTAACCGCATGAATAGGCAAAGATGAGTCAACTGACATATGATCAAGTAACATCAAACTATTTGAAATCGTCTCCAAATTGTCCACCGGCACAATCAACTTACCAAACTTTAAATCATCAAAGTTTCTGACAGCCTCTTGTTTGACAGTTTCCAAAGAACTCGTGCCAGCTTCTGCTAACTTCTCTTTCTCTTCTTTCAGCCATCTTTGAACTTTATCTCTGTAAGACTGTGGATAAGCAACAATTGTGAATGGAGTAGTCACAAAAGTGACGACCAAGGCCATGACAATGAACATTGAAAAGGTTTTTGAGGAAATGATGTTGGCCTTTAGACCAGTCTGTAGCACAACAATCTCCACAATACCCTTACATGACATTAAAATGCCAACTGTAAAACTCTCTCGCCAGTACAAACCCAAAAACTTTGAAGTCACTGCACCTGCTGAGATCTTTCCGACCAAAGCAATAATAATGATGGCAATAATGTACGCCCAATCAATTCCACGATCTAAAACCCCTAGATTGACAGATAAGCCGGCTAAGGCAAAATATAGGGGCACCATTATGATATTAACCAAATCTTCTATTCTATCCGTCACTCTAATCACATAATTGTTCTCTCTTGGCACAATCATTCCCACCACAACCGCCCCGAATATACAGTGAACACCAATGATACCTGTAAAAAACGAAGAAATAAGCATGAATGTGAGGATCACAAAGTTAGCGAGCTGAGAAGGTCCATTTGGATTATCGATATCGTGCAAAACGTTGTCTAAAATGTAACGTAGTAGCCACCTAACTGGGAATATAACAAACAAACACCAACCAATTGTGACCAAGCAAATATATGCGGTTGTCTCAGACTTAGATGAGTTTGCCAAAGTGATACTCAAGGCTAATAAGATCCATCCGAGCAAATCATTTGTAATGCCGGCAGCTAAGACGATGACACCGACCCTATCTTTAACCAATCGCAAAGATGTCAAGATTCTGGCCAACACTGGGAAAGCAGTAATGCACATTGCAGTGGCAATAAACACCATGTAGGTTGTGAACTCTATCTCGGGTAAATCAGCGTCATGAGCTCTATATTCGTTCCATAGACCGTAGGCTATAGCGCAACCTAATCCAAACGGCACCGCCATGTTGATTATACCAACCGACAATGCAATTTTAAGATTTTTCTTGATAAACTGTATGTCCACCTCACACCCAACCATGAATAACAAGAGTATTACCCCGAGGTTGGCCACCAAAGTGAGCCCGGGAAGAGCATCGTTCGGAAACACCTTCTGTGTGAACCCAGGAATCCTGCCCATCACCGTAGGTCCTAGCAACACGCCTGTCAGCACTTCTGCAATGACCCTGGGCTGCTTGATCCATGATAATGGTACATAGAGCGCCTGCGACACGGCAATAATCAAAATCGCCTGGAAGATAAATAAAATGTAGGGCTCCGACGAATTGTACGTCAAAGGGTCCAGCCCTGCAATCACACCCGCTGTCGATGTTGCATTTGCCATACCGCTACTAAAAACAGCTTATACACCTGCTGCGCTCCCTGTACAGTGCAGTATTCACGGATCCAACCGACTCTCTCGCTTAATCGGCACAGTCACCCGCTTATATGGCCCCTTATCCAGTTCCATGTTACCTGACAGCCTGTTGATTGCGCCTTATTGAAATGGGTCTACTTGCGGTGCACGGGTGGTTATTATTCTGCTGACGTCAGCGGCCGTTTTGTCGGCCGTTTTGTCGGCTGTTTGGCCGGCCGTTGTGCACTTGAACGTTGGCACACATTCAGTGCTGTGATATGCAGCCACCGGCCCAAGGCGTGGAGTTTGCCTGCAGACGGTCTCTATCACTAGCTCTGATTTTCGGTACACAGCAGCCCAACCGCAAGTGTGCAGTGCAAACGGCTGGTGGGCCAAAATTTTTCAGTAGATGAAGCCACTTTTGCAGGACTGCGGGGCGGTGAGCCCGCCAGGCCCGAGTCAAGACAAGGGTGAAGTTGAACTGAAGTTTGGATGTTGGCAAGAGTTGTGATGCTTGGTAGTGGAGCACGGTAGCACAGTAGCACGGTAGTCAGGTACATCAGATCTGCAGACGGGAAAAATGCTTCCACAGCCAATAGACATCCACAAGTGGGTCGCTGAGAACGAGCACCTGCTCCAGCCTCCAGTGAATAACTACTGTCTACATAGAGGGGGTTTCACGGTGATGATCGTTGGTGGACCGAACGAGAGAACCGACTACCATGTGAACCAGACACCGGAATGGTTTTACATGTACAAGGGAGCTATGTGCTTGAAGGTTGTGGATGACGGGGAGTTCAGAGACGTGATCATCAAAGAAGGCGAGTCATTTCTTCTTCCTCCAAACGTTCCACACAACCCATGCAGATTCGCTAACACGGTGGGACTGGTGGTGGAGCAGGATAGACCTCCGGAATTGAAGGACCAGCTGAGATGGTATTGCTCTAACTGCAGAGAGATCTGCCACCAGGTGGAGTTCCACTGCCATGATTTAGGTACGCAGGTGAAAGAGGGTATCATGGCGTTTGAGAATGACATGGACGCCAGAACCTGTAAAAAATGCGGTACTCTCAACTACTCAAGACCTCAGTAATGGAAGTCCCGGGTGTATTGATATATGCACCTCTTCCTCCCTAACTCCCTTATGACCCCATATCTTTTATGCTTGTTTTCAAAACTGTTTACTTACAGGCTTTTATGTATACCGAAAAGCAAAAATACTATAAAAAGTGCTAAAAATCTAAAAAGAAGCGTATGGTCATTGTACATTAAATAAGATCAACAAACTTCAATTCAAAAGCATCCTTCAGCCAATTGAACAGCTTATCAAAAACAATAGTGTTAGCATTGTCATGCACAATGTTATGGTTAGAATCTGGGAATACCTGCATGTCAAAATTCTCCACTCCTTTGATATTGAAGCCATTAAGTAACTGCAAGCTATTCTGGAAGTGGACGTTGTCATCGGCAGTCCCATGCATAAGAAGAAATCTCTGCACTTTTTTGAAACCTTCCAAATTACTTATCTTGGAAGTTGTCTCGTAATTTTTGTTATCGTTCGGTAGATCCATATATCTTTCTGTATATATAGAATCATATAGTGTCCAATCGGTGACTGGAGCAACCGACATACCGTATTTGAAAGTATCACCCTCATCATATTCTAATGTCTTTAAGGTAGTAAATCCACCATATGACCAACCCCAAATGGCAGTTTTCCGCTCATCTATGTAGCCCGTAGTCGCTATTAGCTTCTTTGCAGCTTCTGTGATATCCCTTGGTTCCCAATTTCCAATTTTATCCTTTGCAAATGATTTATATTTCCAACCTCTTGAACCAGTACCCCTAGGGTCAATGTACCACACAACAGCATTCAAAGATGATGAAACAATTTCTTCAAATCCATAGTTGAAGTTTGCTGTCAATTTTTGAGAACCTGGTCCACCATAAACACTCACTAAAAGTGGATACGTTTTCTTGGAATCGAAGCTTGCAGGTTTGACCTCTAGTATCTCAATATCAATACCATCATCCATAGTAATGGTTCTGAACTCTTTGGTAGGAACAGAATAGGTTTTAAAAGTTTCCTGGATAAGCGCTAAATTGGCTTTATTCTCTAAGGAATCATAATATCCCGATTCTTCCAATCTTGAAACCTCAGCAATTTTGATTGTTGGCCAGTCAGGTCCAGAATAAGTTATGCTTGCAAATCTACCACCGGAGGAAACTTGCATACTGTAAGCACCGATCTTTGAATCATCAGTAATCGTCTTCATTGACTCGACTCCTTCATTTAACTTGACCTGGTAGATTTGTCGCTGGACTGCATTACCCTCCGTACTACCAACAAAATAAATAGCATCATTCAAGGAGTCATAGCCCACAACACCCCCAATAACATCGAAGTTGCCAACAGACAACATTTTCGGCGTGGCAGAAGTGGCACTTTGAAAATGAGCAAGATGATCATATTGCTCGTAAACGATGGTATCAATATATCCCTTACCGTCAGGCAAAACATAAATATCACCATTGTTAACATACCAACCAGAATAATCCCGAGCAGCATCAAATGATCTAACAATTGAAGAAGTTTTCTCTTCACTATTATAGACTCTAATATCAACTTTCTTACTTGTTCTATCAGTCTCCTTGATGAGTAATTCCTCGCTGTTTACCCAAGCAACCTGATACACAATGAAGCCTTTACCCAAGTCAGAGTCTTCATGCAAAACGGTATCAATACTCTCAGACTCTAAAGTGTAAATATGGATAGACAATTCAGGATTAGGAAATCCTGGCTTCGGATATTTGAGCTTTTCAGTATTTGGGTATTTTGAATTACCATAAATTTCCAAGTCATAGATCGGCACCTGTGTATCATCAAATTTAATAAATGACACCTTGGACTCATCTGGAGACCAGTAAACGGCTCTGTCGCTCGCTAAGACTTCCTCTTCATAAACCCAATCAGGTCTTCCATTGAAAATATCCTCTCCACCATCCACAGTGACCTGTTTAACATCATTAGTTTTCAAATTTCTAATGAACAGGTTGTTCTGGAACACAAAGGATATATAATTGCACTTAGGAGAGTAGGAAGCAAATGAAATTTTTTGTGGTTCATCATCGGCAACAAATACTGGCGCAACTTCGCCAGATTCAATATCTAAAGTCCAATATTTGGCAAACATCGAGTGTCTAAAAATCTGACTAGCATCTGAAATGAGAATCGCCTGCTTCAAATCATTACTTATCTCAATAACAGTTCCCCTAAAAGAGGATCCTTCGTATGTGAATTTACTATCCTCGTACAGTTTCTGCTCAAAAGATGGGTCAGATGCTTTCTTCAACAATTGGTACGAACCTGCTCTCAAAACATAGTAACCTTCATCTGCAGCTGCATCTATAGAAGTGGAAAATTCAACAAACTTACCGTTATTCAAGAAAGGATAGAACATGCCAAATCTTTCATCCCTAAGCGTCATTGGTTTCAAGTCTGAGGATGATGTTTCGGCCTTTGGCGATTCCCCCGTGACAGAGTCACTGGTTTCGCTGGTACCTGATCCATCTGTGACTGTGTCGCTCACTCCACTGACATCCGTTCCACTAGAAACAGCATTGTTGGCTTGGCTGGTACCCGAGTTATTCAAGTTTCCATTTTTGGCAAACCCGAGTAGGAGCAGAAGCCATAGAGCCAATATCATAACTGTAGCAATGGCGATTCTTTTCTTTGCCCTTGTAGACGATAGAAGATACTCGAGTCTCTGCTTTAAGGTGATACTCCCAGCAGGGGAGCTGTTTAGAGGGTAATGGGAGCCACGTGGCCCTCTGCCTCTAGTGAAAATTCCGTCATCTGGCTGTGTGTTGGCTGCTGACGAGGGAGTCGAGCTTCTATTGGTACTAAAGTGGCTCTCAAAGTTTTCCTCCTCGTCATCAATCACAAAGTCTCTGATTTGACTCATGGTACCAAGATTTGGGCCTGACCCGTGTGCTTGCAGCTCAATATCATCACTCAGCGGGTCTCCTTTTCTGCTCACCATGGTGTGTGTATCCCCTAGACAGCCTCAATAGTAACCACTCGATCCCGTTGCCCGTCCTCAATTGGTTCAGTGCAATGAGTCTAGCGATCGCAAATCTCACCTTCACTTCTCCACATTACTCCCACCATATCCCCCACTTGTGTACATTGCACTCTACTATGGCTTGGTTTTATATCTCTGGTGCTTTAGGTCCCAAAGGGTTTAGCTTCGTGGGCTAAGAAAAAAGAGCCCAGCCGTGGGGTCTACCGGGGCTACCGGGTGTTGTGCGAAAGAGGCAGGGGAAAGGCCCCGTGGAGCGCTGTGCGATGGGTGGTGCAGCCGGGCATAGTGGGATTTTCTGTGCCAACCCTTGTAGCGATAAGCCTTCTAGTGAAGGGGCAACGGGCGTTTGAACTGGATGGGTGTGTATAAACTAGACACTTTGGATGCTACGTGCAAGGGTTGGAGTATGGCGTCTGTTAGGAGAGAGAGGAGTCCGGAGCTGGAGGTGACGAGGAACTGAGGGGACGCGTTGGGTCAAGTTTGAGCGAGGCTGTGTGCAGGGCTGCTGGGCTGTCCTAATGCGGGAGCCAAAAGACACTTCTCAGACACGTTCTGAAACCGGGTTTTGGCTTAAGCTGACACATGTATCAACCTGGCAGTCTTACAACTGGGCATGCTTCAGATGCTCCGGGCGGCGGCTTCGTAGTAGGACTTCTGGCCCTCTGGTTAGCATGCTCCGTGCATGGCATTCGTCGACGCAGCTACCCTGACGCAAGTGTCAAGACTGCGCATGTAAATCTCCTCAGAAAGGCAGTAGCAGCACCAACCAACGGCTGAAATGGGTTCTCCAATATCTTGCTTACCGGATTATATGGATCTGTCTCACTCCATTGCCACAGAGCCCACCACCACACAGTCTGACTCTCCACAGCTCTCTTGACTGGCCCTTATCAGCAGCTCCAGATGCCCCACTGACACTTGCTTGAATCATGGCAGACGTCTCGAAAGCCATACTGACACGCCATTTCCAAATGGCAGTACGTGTGCATACAATGGCAGAATAGAGAAAGCGTCTTCAATTTGCATTGAAAATTTTTTGGGTGCAAAGGGAACATCAGAAACAGCACGAGTTAAGAGACTAGAGCTCAACCTCCTGGAGCTGATGTAGAGGGAAGAGGTGAGTGCGTCAGGTAAGAACCTACATAACTAGAATTTCACCCACTATTCATCATGTCCACTACCTTATTTGACGACGTTTTCAACGTTCAATCTCTAGATACCGCCAGATATGACAAGGTTTCTAGAATAGTGGCCACATCTACATCCACCAAAGACACAAAGCTCACCTTAGACATAAACACGGAGCTGTTCCCAGTGACCCAGAACGACAACCTAACCATCACGTTGGCCAAGAGTTTGTCCATTGATGACTCTGAGACTGAATTGTTATCATCAAACGGTTCCTGGAGACCACCTAGACCAAACCAAAGAACCTTGATGGATGAGTACGACTATGTGATGCACGGTACTGTTTACAAGTTCGAAGAGGGCTCCAATGATAAGATTTCTGTTTACGTTTCTTTTGGTGGCCTGTTACTTTGTTTGGAGGGTAATTACAGATCTTTGGCCAACTTGAAACAGGAAAACTTATACATTTTAATCAGACGTTAAATCACGGTGGATGTCCATTTTAGATTCCTTTATGTTGTTTGCGTCTTCTAAATTTTTTGGTCCCTCTTTATTAAAGTGTCTGTTCAACAGGCATGTGTACTATATATCTAAAATCTAAGTATTCTTATAACTCTTCATCGTATATAAAGCTCTTTTGCCAATGTCACAAAATCGATTAATAGCATCATGAAGTCGTGTCGAGTGCATAGAATTCTTATGCCTCTGGACCGTGGCTATAAATCATGCAGCTGGGGGAATAAACATGGAAATGCAAGTCAAATGCTGGCAGTTTTATATGCATCTATTTATAACCTTAGTCATAAATCGCTCCATCAATGATGGGCTTCAAATACCTTCTTTCAGGTCGTACTCGCTCAAGCCAATGCCACCACCTAATTTTTCGTAGTTTTCCATAACCTTGGCTCTTTTTTCATTGGCAATACGAACAAATTCGTCCCAATATTGATCATGATCGTATTCGAAATTGATGTCACCTCCGTAATTGATAGCCAACTGTTGTGGTTCCACGAACAACTTGAAGGGTTCATCAAACTTACATTTTTGCTTTGTAAAGTTATCCACAAAAGGCCAGCAGATCTTTAGGAAAGTCCAAACCAACAATGGAATATTGACAAACAAGGCACGCCCTAGTCTCTCAGGATAATGATACTGTAGAATGCTCAAAACTTGCTTACCAACTGAGATAGCTGGAACTTTAGGTTCATAGGTACATGATTCTGGATACTTCTTGAAATCCACGCAGAGACAAAGCTTGTCTTGTCCCTGTGGCATGTAATCTATACTTTTCTCCAACATGAAGATCAAATGCTGAATTTGCCTGAATGATGTTTTGGTATTTTGCTTACCGTTGAACAAAAAAAGACATGGTCTGGTCTCGTTGTCAAAGCCGTACACCAACTGCTTACCGGTTTCATTCTCAACTTTGACGTGATCACTTGCCAGTGTCTCAAACTCTCCACCAGCAATTCCAAACTCACGTCTCCAAGCTATCGAGTTGGTTATTCTCTTGATGGCGTCATCTGTCTTCCAATCGCAGGCTCTCAAGTATCTCAAGAAACACTGTCTCGACAGCCATGCTTTCTCAAACTCATTCAACGCCTTGTGGCTTTCCGGAGGACAATTCTTCTCTAAAGTCGGATACAGCTCGGTTGTCTCAAAGTGCTTCAAGACATGGGCATACTTGATCTTCTGATCTTCGCTCTCAATGTCCTGGTACTCCGGTTTACTCGTCAAATTGGTTGGCGGTTCCTGGAACGGTTCCGACACCGTGGGCTTATCCGCATCCACAACCCACGCCTTTGCCTCTTTGGCCTTTTTACCAAATCCAAACATGCTGTAAAGCTACCTGCTGTCTCACTCAGTTACCATCTCTATCACTCCCTCCTTTAAATCGGAAAGAAACTACGGTGGAATGGTTTTCAACACCGTTTTTTCGTGTCCTTGAGTGCTTCTACGCGGCAGTCGGCTATTTGTGCGGGTACACCTGTTCCCGGATTACGGAGACGGAGGTCTGTCCGGAAGGTGAGAGGAGAGCTTGGATCTATAGGGAGTTGCAGGGCTAACAGGCTGGATAAGTCGGGGAAGTACAGCCAAATAAAAGCAAGTGATGGAATAAAGTAATATATTGATGGCTAGCTGTAGGAAAAATGCAAAAAATAAGGCACACAATCTAGAAAAAATCTTGGGAAGTCCGACACGTACGGGCTCTATGTACAGGGAGGAAATGCGTAAACCAGACGGCTACTCTAGTTTGTCTTGGGTAGCAGACTTGTACATCTGCACGCCCTTGTCGAAAATGTAATCTATAGCGTGTTCGACAGGTTCGTCAAACAGATATGGTAACAAAGGCACAACAGCCAGACCAATAGCGACAGGGCCGTATGTCTTCAAAGCTGCACTGCTGGCATTTTTGAAGAGCACGGAGGAGTATCTGACGGAGGAATGGATGGTGAATGCAGGCAGACCCATGGACGCAATGGACTGGAACAGGGCTCTCTTAGTGGCGAGCAATCTCCAGTCCATTCCGGTATACGAATCTCTGGCGGACTCATTCACCGCGGGTTGTTTGTCCCAGGGTCTCAGACCAGGCATGTATCTACCTTCCTGTCTCATTTTGCACTTCCATGCTTCGTAGCTGACATCGCCGAGGATGTACGACCACGAGATACCGTAGCACATCTTCACCAGGTGTGGGTGCGCCACGGGTCTGAACGACTCGCCGATATCAGAGGTGTACGCCACGTATCTGTGGGACGCCAACAGAATCGTACGGAATCTGTTAGCGTACGCAGCGTATCTCAAGGTTGAGTCTGTCGACGTTGCGTCCTGTGCTGGCTGCATCGCAGACTGCTCGATTTTGTTTAGTTCTTGGGTGGTGGTGGTGGTGGTGGATGGCATCTTCTGTATGCTGTCGTGTGTGCTGAGTCGTATGGATCTAGTGGCCCTGGCGGTCCAGATGCTTTCCGGCAGACCATCTTCTTAAAGTGTCCCACTCTTGCCTATATATAGAAAAAGTGCACCAGTGGCTATCTTTGCGCACGAGCGCAACTCCAGATTACCGATTCCCATCTAGGGCTCACCCACAGAGAACAATAGGTGGCAACCAAAGCGAAACCACTGGCCCCAGATCGCAGCACGGTGCTCTTCTTCACATGGTTGCTCCCACGGCCGTTGTCCCATGGCTGTCCTCACATGGCCGCTGATCACACCTGCCCATCTGGTCTCAGTAGCTGTCATAGTGTCCGTCCACCTACCTGCGCTGTCTGCAGTTTCCCCGTGATACGGCCCATTACGCCTACAGGCTCTTTCACGTGCATCCAGTGGGTATCTTGTCGCTAAACTCCTCGATTTACCGGCCCAGGGATCCACTCAGCCAGGCGGTCCCACCGTGTCCGGCCGCGGGGCCACACGTTTGTTCCACGGTGTTCGAAGCGGTTCTGCGGTACAATAAACTACAGGCAAAGAGACACCGGAGAAGGCGGCACGCGGCAAATGCTACTGGAGGCTTGCAGTGAGTCAAATGATTCAGTTGATCCGAGCAAGCAGCCAGCCAAGTGGGATGGCGGAACTTTGGTGTGGGGCTGAATAGACGAGGTGTGAATAGGGCAGGTCTCCATGTTCGGTCTTGGATGCCATTCGCCTGTGGAGTCAGTGGGATGCGATGTGTAGCTTCGTTGGTGCTATGGCAGCTACGGTGGCGCTGAGCTACATAGGGTGGTGCTGGTTTCGGGTCAGTTCCGGCCCATTACGGTCACTACGTTTTGGTACTTTGATAATTGCACATCTAGAGCGTTCTGGCATACACAAACAGGCAATACGGTTCCATGGCTCGTGCGCCACCTTGCCCCCACTCCCGTCTCGCGTCAAGACCAAGCCCGAAGCACCCCAAATAAAACGTTCATTATAACACCGGCCACAACAGCCATCTTAACACGCCTGTTGAACAACCCATCTTCTTCTAACACCATCAGAAACAACGCAAGTATCCCTAAAAAAAACCCTGTTGACAAACCAATGAACAACTCTTTGTGCTGGTTGGCCTCTCTTGTAAGCCCGGCACCGTTGTTTCGTATCCCCCCACCATTAGCATCAGTGGTGCCTGCACCTGCTCCCACTGCCACTCCGGGTCCAATCCCGGTGCCGGCACTGCCTATATTCGATGGGAACTCGTCAATCTCATTATTAACGGTACTATCGATCCATCTATCCTCTAGCTCCCGCAGCGATTCTTGTGTCTGGTTGTGCAATCTCGCTCCATGAATATCCTGGAACTGTCTTCTCAATTCCTGTATGTCCTGCTGCGAAAACCCTTGCGATAGTAGTCTGTCAAAACCTTTCGGTGCCTCTGACGTGGATTTCGCCGGTTGGAACTCCAGCTCCTCCTCTCGGGCAAGCTCTTCGCTCGACAGGTCCTCGCCAATAAGACAATGTATGTATATCTTCACTGCGGACGCCAGCTCCTCTGCTGTCAGCTCTTCGACTGGCTGCTGCAGCAGGTACTTCAGCTCCTTCTGGAAGTCTGTGTGGTTCAATAGCACTTTACCGTTATGTATCAATTTCAACCGCCTCTTTTTAAGACTCGGGTTACTAGTCCGGATTTTATTTCTGATGTACCCGGTCGACACATCCCTTAGGTTTGAAATTGAGTCAATGGGTATTGTTAGATCTCCTGATCCATTCGTGAACCTTATGACAAACTCCACCGGCCTGTTACTGCCGCCAACCGGCTCCAATGGCGTCGCCACTCTAAGGTCAGATCGTGACACCGGTAGTATGTTTCTTGACATGGCACACAGTTCTATCTTCTATTCCACAAGCTGCTCTATGATCGGTCCCACTCTCTCCGGGGCCTTATTTGGTGTCTGCTCACCTTTCGTCTCCTTTACCCCATGGCCCTCTTATTCCTATGTTACTCAAAAAGAAAGACCTTTACATCCCCAGATGGTCGTGCACCAATGCTCAAAACGGCACCCAAAGTCGTACTAGCCAACTGTTACCCGGCCTTTAAAATTTTTTGGAATTTTGCTGGTTTTTTTTCATTCATGTCCATTGCCGTATAAAAGGGAAGAGGTTTCCCAGAGTGTAGGGAACTGGAGGGAGCAAGGTGGAGTTTTTGTCATATGATTTGCTCCTTTAATCAGTGCGGACAACCAGTACTCATACAACCGTGTTGCTTTTGCTCTAGACTTATCCTCATGGGTAAGCCAACCATAGCCGAATGTCAAAGGCCAATGGAATAGAATTGAAGCGTCAAGTACTTGGAGAGATTAATTATGCATTTCGGGATCATCTTAGTGCCCTTTCGTTCAGTTGCTGATACCATTCAGTCTAAGCGGGGCTGGCAGATCCTACATTCTTAACAGAGAAGTTCTTCTTTATTTGAAGTTATCTAGAATTGTCTCGTGTTTCTACTTGTCCGCGTGTAAAAGAGTAAACTCCCAGATACACCTTACCTGTAAGACGTAGAAGCACCCCTAAAGTAGCAGCATTTCTGTCCTAGGTTGCGGAGTCTTTCAGACACATGGGTAGAGAAACTACGTGTAAGCGTGTGTGAATACAGCCTCTTGATATTGTAAAGCTTGAGATTGGATTTTAGCATAGAAAACACGTCGAATAGAGTTAAATTGTTAGATGGGGTTTATACAAACGCAAATGGGGTAAATAAAGAATAGCAAAATGCTTGAGTTTTGAGATGTCCTCAACCATGGGCAAAACAAACGGGTTTTGCGGGAATTTTGGTTAAATAGCTGAGTCCTTCGTTCTTTGCTTTATAATGGGTCTACATGCAATTGAAAAAGCTATGAAATGCTGCGGAGTTTCAATCAGTTTTTCTGGTTTGAACAGTGGCGGCTAGCAAGACACCTGGCAATTCCTCAGAACCACACTCCACTAGCAACTTAATACCAGCAGCAAACACAAAAATCAAAATCAAAACAGACCAAAAGATCAAGTTAAATGGAACGCTGAAATCCTCCTTCTCACATGATAGACCTGTCCAGTATGATGTTCTAGAGGTGGTTGAATTGACGGTCGATGAACAGACGCATTGATAGTACGACCCAACCTTAGAACAGGTACCATGGCCCGAGCATGATGAAGTGGACTCCTCACACGTAGCCTTTGTTTCATATAAGCCAGCCTTGGTGGATCTGACGACATCAGCATTCATGCCGTCTCTCTTCAAAAGCGAGATGAATTCTTGGTCCTGTTGAGTCAATCTCTGGTGTTGTAGTTGAGATTGCTGGAACTTAAAACTCAAAACCTGTTGCTGGATTGGTAAAACAACAATTGTAGATTCAGCGTTTGGTAATTGGTGTTCTTTCATAGATGATCCAATCAAGCTGCTCAATAGACGTTTACATGTTTGGTAAGTCTGAGAGTCGGCGCCGGTCTTTTTGAAAATGGCGTTCAACGAGTTCAAATTGATAACAACAGTTTCTTTGGTATTTGACAAACTTTCTCTCAAAAAGAATTCCAACTGGGTCAGTTCTTGAATGAATGATTCGTCGTTAATGTGATTCATAGATCTCTTTTCGATATTAGTCTTCTTTTGTTGCGATAGAGTGAAGCCGTTTTTGAAATCAGACCAAATGTCTGCCATTCTTGATTCCTCGTCACCGGCCTGCTTGAAATACTTGCTCCATAGCTTGGACAAGCCAGCGTTTGTTTCCTCGCTCAAAAGGTTGATTTGCTTAGATAGCTGGGTCAACTTGAAACCAGATAGTTTCATCAACTTTTGGGGGTACTCGGACAAAAAGTTGGTGAGCAAGCCCACCGATCTGTCGTCCTTGGACTCAATTGTGAACACGGGGAACTCGTCTTGGTCTAGGAAAAACTCACTAGGCTGTTCCACGCCGCTGATGATCAGCACAATCTTCTGTCTGGCCTCGCCGTCATCCTCGGCCTCATGCGCTTTGCCGACAGACAGCGACCCAATGTCGTCCACATCTTCAATCTTGTAGTATGGCGAGATACCGAAGTCGTCCGCTAAGTTCAATATCGAGTCCTTCTGTGACAGAATTGGCACCTGCTCCTGCTTCGATCCGCCAAATTTGAAAACAGCTACATTATTCACTGCCAAGGCGCTCTCGGCAATCAAAGCAGCCACTGTCCACGTCTGCAGTGTACAAACCCTCATTTCAGTGCTGCAGTATCTATTTCTCTCTGTCTGCTATTCTGCCACCCTAATGCTGTGATATCCACCACTCTCTCCTGCTGGGCCCCTCCTTCTCTCCCTATTCTCCTTATTTCTCTGGCATACGTTTATTGTGGGTGCCTTTTCATCTGTGCTGCAAAAAAAGTACGCAGCCTTTGAGAGCGGCAAAGACGGTGTTGGTGGCACGTGTTTGTAGAATGGCAGGGCCGGTGTTGCAGGCAATGTGTGGATGTCCATGTTTAACGGTGAGCAAGAGATATTGAGCTTGGGGCCAGGGTAACACGGAGAGCAGGTACCGAATGGGAGGCAGGCGAGGGGCGAGTTAGTGTCAGAGTATGGGTTACGAGATTATTGGCCCTAAAGTGCCAGCAAAGGTGCAAGAAATTCGAGACATGAGGAGACAGGGGGCTGAAGGCACGGGGAGAGATGACGGCAGCAAGAGTGGATCGGCGCCAGAGGAGCCAAGGGAACCAAAACTGATCAAGAGGTTTTTTGACACTGGCAAGTCGTTGAACGATGAAGTTAAGCAGGAAATGATGAAAAACATGCAGTCGAGCTCGAGCAGGTTTGAAGAGTAGGAGGTTGGCACGCGTCGAGCAGCCCGCGTAGGCCAAGTGCGCTTACAGAGACATACACGGACTATGGACTGTGGAACTGCGCCGGTGATTAACGGAATATGGTTAGATTAACGAAATATAAGGCAGGTGGGTTGTATAGAAGTATAAAAAAGAAAAAAAACATTCACAGAGCGCAAAAGTCGCCACACATGGCTGTTTAAGAAAGCATTGGCAGCAGGGCTAACGTCTAGGCTTCTTACCATGCTTCTTCTTCTTATCGGATTCTGTGCTCTCGTTCACGCTCTTCAGAAACTTGTACGCCGGAGCAACACGGACAGTCTCGTTCGTATTGGACCAACTGTACTTTATCCCAAAAGACGCTGGCACTTTGTGGCACTCTGTCTGGTCCTCTGACTCTTTGGGCCCACTCATATCTTGCATCCTCTAGCAACGACGAATAAAATAAAAAACACCCGTTGAAACAGCAGCGATGATGCCCTGTTCAGAATGAAACCGAGAGACCGTCTATTTGGTTTTTTGCTTCTTCTCTTTCTCCAACTTCTCGAGCTGTCTTCTGGAACCTTTTAGAATTTCCAAGTGGCCGACTCTGGATGAAATTAATCTTTCAGTTGTGGACACTAACTTTGCGGAATGATGCTTTGCTAGGTCGTAAACTTGCTTTTCCTTTAAGTTGATCTTCTTTGGCTTGATAATCTTTGGTGCATAGTTCTTAGGGTTCTTCTGGTTCTTGGTGACTCTAGCCTGCTTTTTTTTGGAGAGCTTTAGATTTCCTTGAGCCATCTTTGCGGTAATACCAACAATAGATTTTCTCTTTGGTGATGGTCTCTGGGCCTTCTACCAGCCAGTGTGTACCACTTCTTGCCTTAAACCTGTTTTATCTACAGTGTAATTTTTTTAATAAAAAAATTTAAACAAACGTGTTACGCAATGCTTACATAATATTTAAGGTAGATGTAAATTACGTAATGTTTATAAAGGTTACGTACACGCTGACGTGTGCACTGTTGTGCCCCGCTTCTGTTACGTGTTAGTTTAGATAATCCTTGGCGGTATTCTGGCTACGTAAGCGTGGCGACGTGGGTCCCGTGAAGTACACGGTGGGGTAGCCAGGCATGGGTGAGGTTCAAAGACGCATGCAATGGGCAATCCACACCTCAGTTCCAGTGCCCCTACGCATGTACAGCCTTGTGATCTCCTAGCAGCCTCAGCGGTCTCTGCTTGCCCACAGCGGCACTAAAAGCCCACCGGGTGCAAGTCCGAGCTGCCCGCGAGAGCTGAGCAAACTGACGGCAGGCGCCCGTTTTGGTGCCCCGAGAGGGTACAATGTCGGGCTGAGATGCGGTAGAGAGAGACTTGAGCAGAGATATATTAGTATATATGGACGTCTAGACGTGTGGTACGTTTCGGAGGACTTGGGGTTGTGCTTTCCGTTATACGTGCAGCATTGAATAAGAATGGTTAACGTTTACTCCTACGCCGACTCACAAGATGTCGCCATTGCCGTTGCAAAGTACATCATATCCGTGCAAGACGTGTCTTTAGAAAAGTCCGATAAGTTCAGACTGGCCATCTCGGGTGGGTCCCTAGGCAAAGTGTTACAGAAGGGATTGATCGACTCGCCATTGGCATCCTCTGTTAAGTGGGACAAGTGGGAGGTGTACTTCAGTGATGAGAGATTGGTCAAGTTGGACCATGAAGACTCCAACTACGGCTTGTTCAACGAGCTGGTCTTGAAGAAATTACCAGAAATAGCTAGCAAGCCTGCTGTCATCACAATTGATGAGGCCCTTTTAAATGAGGGAGGCTCTAAGGATGCCGAAATTGCTGCTGCCTATGAAGCTGCTCTTCCATTGGAGGGCTTGGACTTGGTGTTGTTGGGTTGCGGTCCAGACGGCCACACTTGCTCTCTATTCCCAGGACACCCTTTGTTGAAGGAGTCTGAAAAATTAATAGCTTACATCCAAGACTCTCCAAAGCCGCCACCAAGAAGAATCACATTTACATTTCCTTACTTACAAAAAGCCGACAACATTGCCTTTGTTGCTGAAGGTGCCGGTAAAGCGCCAGTCTTGAAGCAGATTTTCGGTGATGAAGAGTCCGGATTACCTTGTGAGCTAGTCAATAACTTGACTTCTGTCCCAGTCTGTTGGTTTGTCAACGATCCAGCCATTGAAGGTGTCAGTGTCACGCCATTAAAGTTATAAGCCCACTTACTAATATATAATTCATTACGGTAGTCAAAAGACAATATACATTACTGACAAATAAAGCAAAATAAAAAAAACATAGTAAAATAACTTTGAGTGTACAAAGAGTACTCCAAATATGCTAGGTTCAATTTTCTAACTCCTGCTTCTCGTCTTCAATCTCAAAATCAAGAGCATCGTCAAGATCTAAGTTTTGTACTTCCCAGCTTGTCACTCCTGCATCCATACTTTCGTCCGCAGTCGCACCAGTGACAGTTCTAATGATTTTGAGTTTGATCTCATCACTCTCTTTGTCGTCAATAAATTTATATCTTGGTATCCTGACAAACTCTTGTGCAGCTTGTGTGTGTCCTATAGACATGCCCACCCTGATCAGAGTTTCCGTGGCATTCAAAGAATTGTTCACTAAGTCAGAATCAAATACAACCTTCGATTTTTCAAAAATCAGTAGCACTGTGGAACCTCCAAACTTAAAGTAGCCAACCTCGTCTCCTCTTTTAACTTGATCTCCCACTCTGACACTCAAAATTGTAGATCCAACCATCATAGCACCGACGCAAACCATCAGCACCTTACCAAATTGTGGGGATTCGATCTCAACTATAACTCTCACATTCTCGCCATAAACGTCCAATTTAGATCTGATAGCCATCGGGTTGACTGTGTAGTATTGGCCCTCTATATAACTTATTCGTGTAACAACTCCATCAACAGAGCTATGGAATCGATGATAGTCTTGAGGTGCTAACCGAAAAATGACTATAGACCCTTCATCATAGTTAGATGAATCAAAGTCTTTTCCAATCAGATTAGCGACACTAAATGTGGAGCCTTTAATCCAAACCTCTTTGGATTTATCAATAGATGTGAAAACACAGCATCTGCAATCGGCGCCACTTGAAGCAATTTCAGGGTCCTCCGGAGAATCTATTGGTCTAGCATTAGGTTTCAATTTTCTAAAGAAAAATTCATTGAATGTTTTGTAACTGGACAAATCTTGATTTAAACAATCAGATAAATCTAATGCATAAAATTTAACAAAAGACTCAATATGAGAACGTGAAGACGGTTGATCAAACTTCTTGCCTTGTTTGAGACTCAAGTTTTTCAAAACTTTTTTCACCTTTTCACTGTTCTTTTTTGTCCTTATAGACTTGTAAAGCAATCTAATTCCAAGTCTAACATAAACACTCATCTTTTCCTCTATGATCAATCCACTATCTCTATCTTGAACTAATATATTGGCATTGTTCTTACCTAGTTCAACTTTCCCGTAGGCCAGCTTGACTAGAGCTTTGGAATACCACTGTCTCTTGGCTGAATTGGGTGTGGTGTATGAGTTTTTGATCACCTTAGTAACGGAAGACCAATCGCTCGAACAACAAACTGCAAGATGCCTTATAATATCTAAGTCGGCTTTGGTTTGGCCCCTCTTACCACATGATGGACATGTGGTGATTTGAATCAAATGCTTGGAGTTTTCAACCATGTCCTTTGATTTTTCATCAAAGAAAACTTCAAAAGAATCCACTATCTCATCAAATGTCAATTTTCCACCTGTCCATGGATTCTTCCCTAACTTCTCATAAAATTGGGCAATCTCTTCATCTTCAAAATTTGACCCAATCATCTCCAAGAATGAACTGAATTGAGTTATGTCCATTTCATTTTCGCCATCGGTAGATTGGAAGCTCAATAACAATTGACTGAAAAATCTTCTTCTTAACACTGCGTAAGGTTCAAATTTAACTCTAATCTTCAACTTTGGTCTAAATTCCATGGCCGTTTTTAGTCTTTTTGAAGAATCTTTGTCCATATCCAAAGATATTTCCAAAGTTTTCAATTCTTCTGAGTAGTCTCCTTTCTGATTGACTAACTTGCGTGGGTTTTTACCAAAGATCTTTCTCTTGTAAACCACTTCCTCCTCCTCATCCCTTTGTAGTATACGACAATCAGAATTTTGCTGAATATCATTTGTTATTATCTGATTAACAGGTAAACTTTTAGAGCAAACCTTATCATTAAATGACAAGTGATCCTTGTCTAAAACATCAAACAACAGATCAAAGTTCTTTTCGCTTTCTAAGATATCAAACACTAATCTTTCATTAAATACTGGATTTAAATTGTGTAATCTCCAAGAAGTTCTAAATATTTTACTTCCTAGTGAAATCACCACAAACGGGTCCATGTCAAATCCAGTTTTAGTTGAATTCTTAAAAGGTGGCAACCCAGCCACGGAAATGATCTCCAAATATAAAACACCAGACAAGTTGGTGTGATCCACAAATTTATAAAATGGAAGAGATGTAACTGATCGGGTCTTTTTGTTTCCAGAAAGTCTATTAAATATCTTCTTTTCAGTAGAGGAAGCCGGAGGTGTTAATAACTGATCTGGTAAAGAATAAGTTGAAGAGAATGCCGAGGGACTCTCGTCCACCGAAGAATAATAGTTGGAGCTGCTGTCTTGCAATTGATCACTTGAAGGAGCGGACTGATCTTCAATTTTTATCTTAGCAATGCTATGCTCATTTCTGCATCTGTTGGAGTTAAGAAATTTATCAAGATGTGTTTTTTTGTTATCACTAAGATCTTCTTCTTCTTCGGCGTCTCCATTAATGGAAAGATCATCAAAATCACTATCAATTGAATTCAATTGTTGTTTAGACGAAACGGAATTAAAGTAAAAGTTTTGATCATTAAGCATTAGCAGAGACAATGGCTGTTTACCTTGAGATTTCATAAAGGCATCGTGAGTCTCTAATTTGACGATGTAATCTTTTAAATGGATTTTGATGTGCTTCTCTAGGATGCCTCTTTCATCTTCGGAGTCGTAGCAGTCTTCTTCTTCCTCTTCCTCTTCCTCTTCCTCTTCCTCTTCTTCGGGTACTTCTTCTTCCTCTTCCAATCTTGGCTCTTCTTCATCAATGTTTGGAATAATTCGTATGCTGGGGATTTTTTCAGGTTGCACTGTAGACTTGTCCGTGCATCTTCTAACAGCCCTCTGTTTCGTGTTATTTGACTTTCTCATTTCTCTTTTGCTTAATGTTGCACTAAATTTACAGTCTATAGAACCAATGACAAATCTTTTCTCTTCTGCAGAGGAATAAAGTTTGAAAGTTCTGACTGGTGTTTCATTTGTCTCTGCATTTTCAATCTCTTTCAATAAATCGATCACAGATAGTCTCAGCTCTCCAAGATAGACTTTCTTTGTCCCCCTCTTATCCCAAAATGTTAATGACAATATAAGATAAGAATCTAGACTGGAATCATTCTTTTTCAGCTGCTGATGTTCTAGCTTCTTCATATTTGGATTTTGAAGACGTATTTGCAAGGTTTCATTGAAAGTTGGCGAGATTGAGCCTTTGACTTTCTTAGATTTAACCACAGAGTGTGGGTTTATCTTTGCATGACACACTGCGCTGCATTTGATGAGTTTCAAAGGGATGGACGGAGACTGGATGAGGTTTGCAGAATCCTGTAGTGTTATGTTTAATATCAATCCGGATGAATTACGCTTCTGGCGCATTCGGTTCATTGCTGGTGGTAGCGGTGGTGGTGGCGATCACCTTTTTGTGTATCTCAGCTTTCTGCTCACGGGTTTTCGGGGCTGAGGTTATCCACCCTTTCTGCTGCACTTATACGTTTGGCCTTTGGCCCACATACGAATAGCATCCATTCCAGCAGTAAACCTCATCATGTGATTTTTTGCAGGTTGGAATGCAAATCGGGGCTTTTCAAAGTGCAACCAATATGTTTGTGGCGCAAAAATGGGGAAATGAGCAAAAAAAAGGAACAGGGTTGTGTGCCTTTGCTGGGAATGTGGCAAAACTCGTGAACAGATAGGTATAAGGAACGAGAGCCCGGTCAATGCAGTGTAGTATTGTTTGGACTGGATCTTGTACTAGCTTTGGCAGTAAAATAGAATACAAAACTGATAGAAAGCAGACTACAAAGTTCCATGGTCACCTGAAATTCTCTCTGGTGGCTACAAATCCCGAGACAGAAACGGTCTCCACATCACCCAATACTTGGTGAACCAAGCTCGCCAACCCCAAAGGTTAGTCAACTGGCTCTACAGGTCCCCTGTCTCTTTCCAGTGCTCTCTCCAACAGTTCCCAAGTTGAACCTCCTCTTTTTGCGCTTCAACACCTGCCAAGCTGCCCACAACATGTTTTCTGTCATAAACGCTGCCCTTTTGCCCCGTGCACATTAGAAAATCCGTGCACCGGTGCCGGTGATCCGCTGCGGGCAGACCGACTCCACAGAGGCCGCTCAAGACGCCCCGGGAGCGAAAGCCAAACTGAATTCTCCAACAAAAACCCACAAGCAAAAACTACGGTGGATAGTAAGCAGAGAGTGGAGAGGAGAATTAAGTGTGAACAGGCGGTAGGAGTGACAAGGACGAATACTAGCTAGAGATCGATATACGGAGTATCTGAGGATCTTGTTGGAGTGCACTCTATCTTGCATCTTGACCATCAGAAAGCGGCTGCTTACTTTACCCCAGTGCGAGATAGTGTATTTTGTCGTATAGATCTATACGAGAGCATCTGACAGCATCTCGAAGTAGCTTGGAGAGGAAGACAGAAAACGATACGGATTCTGCATTCCTAAAGTTGGTACGGTGTTGCCAAGTGTTTCCAGACACCACCGATTAGCTTGAAAGTGGATACAAGAGGTGCCATACTATACTGATTATCACATGACATGCAATCCACACTACTGACCAAAGTACTGAGCGTGGGAGACTCCGGAACGCTTGATTCGTCTGATTCTCGGTCTTCTTCAAGACATTCTAGTATATATGTGCATAACCATTGCAAAAATCCGAAACCCCTAAACGTGCTCGAGGCCCATATAGTGCACGATGAGAACGGTTACTTGAACAATATTCTGCCTGAGACAAAAGACATCGCCTTACCGAACCATGTGGCTCCAATCCACGAACTAGCTATTGACATAGGTGGCTCACTAGCAAAATTGGTGTACTACACCAAAGACCCCAATGGAAATGGAGGCGGCCGTCTCAACTTTTACAAGGTTGAAACATCAAAGATAGAGGAGTTTATCCGGTTCATAAAAGAAGTGATCGACAAACATTACAATCATAACGGCGAAAACAGAATCAATGATGAATTGCTTATCATAGCAACCGGTGGTGGTTCCCACAAGTACTACGACATATTGAAAGAGGAATTGAAATGTAATGTCCAAAAAGAGGATGAGATGCAGTGCCTCATCATTGGTTTGGATTTTTTTATCACAGAGATCACAAAAGAGGTGTTCTACTTTGATGAGGTGAACCATAAATATGTTGAGATTGACTCCTTTGAACAGGAAACTCCAGATACTACCCATTATCCATATTTGCTAGTCAATATAGGATCTGGCGTTTCTATGATCAAGGTGACGGGCCCTGGCCCAGAAAATTTTATAAGAGTGGGTGGTTCTTCACTAGGTGGCGGTACTCTATGGGGCTTACTATCTATTCTAACAAACAGTAAGGACTTTGATGAGATGCTAGAACTGGCGTCTCAAGGTAATAACGAAAATGTGGATCTTCTGGTTGGTGACATTTATGGCCAAGGCTATAATAATATTGGATTGAAAGCAAACCATATAGCGTCGTCCATGGGAAAAGTTTTCAAGCAAGTGTATCACAATACTGATACGGAAGTCCCAATGAATGAAACAAGTGGTAAAAAGGATACCACGGTGCAAGATGAAAGATTTGAAAGACTGCAACTTTTTAAACAGGAAGACATTGCCAGATCGCTGCTTTATGCCGTGTCCAACAATATCGGACAAATTGCCTATTTACAAGCACAGAGGTACAATTTGAAAAGAATATACTTTGCCGGTTCATACATTAGAAACCACTACCAGACAATCAGAACCCTGTCATATGCTATAAATTTCTGGTCCCAAGGCTCCAAGAAGGCTTATTTCTTAAAGCATGAAGGCTATTTAGGAAGCATGGGTGCATTCTTGAAACGAGAAGAGACCGAAGTTCCGATGTCAGCTTCTGATAAAGGTAGCGTATGATGCCATGATGTCTATGATGTTTTTGAGCACGGAAATCAATAAACAAGAATCATGATGTTGACCTCATGTATATATATATAGATTGAACTACCCAGTTAATTATGCCTCACGGTTGTGGGACTTTGTTTGCTAACTTACTAAATCTTTAATAATATTATTTATTTGTAATGACCAAAATACACAAATGATACAATTCCCGATAAGTTTACCCACTGAATGATAATAAATATCCAGTTGACAAGAGTGAGTTTACTCTAGCTGCTTCCATAGCCCAATCAACTGGTTTAAGGATTCCGATTGCTCAACAAGCTTTGAGTCTACCACTTGTCCCGATTGCCTTATCTCCACCCACTTGTCCAATTCTCCCTGTTGAAGTTGCGTTTCGCTTTCCAATGATTCAATAGTGTTAGTGATTTTTGATAGCTCAGCGGCGTTGTTCTTTTGCAGATCGGCAAGCTCTTCCTTTTGCAGTTGCAGTTGCTGGTTTTCGGTATCCAAGCCTCTGATCAACTCCTCCAACTCCTCTACCGAAGTCACAGTGTATTCGTCACCTATTTGCAGTGCTCGTTCTTTGTTCAACTCGTTCAGTCTTTCCTCAATCCCGTTGATCTCCTTCTGCAACTCAGAGTTCGATTTCTCGAGTTTGCTCACCTCACTGAGCACCTTGATGATCTTTCTATTCTTCAAGTGGATATGATTTTTAATCTCCGCCACCTTTGATTCCTGTTCTGTGTGCGTCTTTAGTAGCTCTTCGTTCAGCTTGTTCACCTCGTCAATCTGGTAACTCTTCAGCACAGACCCCTGATTCAAAAACCTGAAAAACCGCTCCTTGGAATCCAACTCCTGAAATTGATAATTCAACTTACTCAAATAGAGCTCATTTCTCTGAATTAGATCCAACAATATACGTGGGTTATTAAATATGATCTCCCGATCCAACTGCAACGCGTCCGGCAACCCCGACGTCTCGATAAAGTCTCGGTAGTCCTGCTCGGACTTGAGCAATGGGATATCGTCTGTCTGTAACTCGCCGCTCATGCCACTCTTCTATACCTCCACCTGCCACTTTACTGCCTACACGGCCACCTTCTTCATGTTACACGCCTGCTTAGAAACAAAACATCATCAAGACATAAACAAAAAAGGCCCTGTTTCGCAACCCAAAAAGCTTTTTCCAAGCCAAAGAGCTGATGGGTGAAGGAGATTAAGAGAGGTTAGGGGTCAGGGAAAGGCTAGTAGCAGGGAAGCAGAACATTGAAAGACCAGAAAGAGGCATCTGGACCAGCTGAATATGAGCACAGAGATTATTGCGACGGCGCAGTCCTTCTTGAAAGACGTTGAACTGCAAGTGATCTCGCAGGGCGCCGAGGCGCTTGTTTTCAAGACGGACAAGCACCCTTACCTTCCGGGCACGCTGTCGCCATCGGGTATTGGGAACCAAGAGTCCTACATCATTAAGTTCAGGCCTCCGAAGCCGTACAGACACGCTGTGTTGGACAAACAGCTCACGAAATCCCGAACAGCGTCTGAAGCCAAGCTGTTGAATAGGCTGTACGCGCTGAATATACCTGCTCCGAAGCTGATAGCCATGGATGCCCCGAACGGTATCATTTGGATGGAGTGCCTAGGGTTTGATTTGGAGAATGGTGACGTGAGCTCGCTGAAGAACTGGTTGTGGATGCTGGAGAAAACACAGGAGAAGGAAAGAAACCCCGTGAACACAGCCACCGATGCCCGTGTTGAACAGGTGCTTCACCTTGTGGGCGAGGCCCTGGGCAAGCTGCACCTGCACGACATAGTCCACGGCGACTTGACCAGCTCCAACATCATGCTCGTGGACTCGGGCACCGCCGGCCTACAGCCTACACTCATTGACTTTGGGCTCTCATCGTACTCCAGCCTCGCCGAAGACAAAGCCGTCGACTTGTATGTCTTGGAGAGAGCCCTCACGTCCACACACCCCGTCTACTCCGAGCAGTACAACGACTGGCTGCTGGCTGGGTACGAAGACGCCCACAGGGACGCAAAGTGCCTCAAGAAGCACATCGATGTCATGAGACGTCTCAAGGACGTCAGAATGAGAGGCAGAAAAAGATCCCTCTTGGGTTGACGAACGATCCGTGCCCTACATATCCCCGTAATTCCACTGCTAATACCATCCACCACCCTGGTGTCTCCATCCTGTACACCCTGCTCCGTAGACACCATCCCCGTATGCCCCACTCCTCCCAAGACACCTCATCTGCCCGTCACTCTTGAGCCCACCGCTGCGGTCAGACTTCGCCACCTTTTGCGCCTTGGCTCGATTTGGACCCTCAAGAGGGCATTTTTCTAGTGACCTGGAAAGGAGACACAAGGAGCCAGAGCAGGGCACCGGAGGGTTGAAGGGAGGTAGAAGGAGAGCTGCGTGGAGGGGCGCTAGACGAGAAGAGCTGCCGTTGCTGAGCGAGTCTGCACAAGGTACGAAGTAGAAGCATACAGAGACAGAGAGTGGGTTCTGAGCACACGAGCGCATGCCACAGAGACTGCAAAGCGCAAGAGGACCCTGATACTGTACCGAGTTGAGGTGACGCTTGATTTCAGCTCCGTTTGACATAAACTATAGAGACAGAAGTAAACCTGTGGCATCCACGTGAACTGGTGGCCGGGTAGAACTTTGATTCTGCACTCATTTGCCGTGTTACCGGCGCCGTCCAGACAGTCAAGAACATCCCTGACGAGGCTGCGCAGCCATTCCCCCTAGGCCAACATGACGTACGGTAGAAAACCTTTCCAGAAGTCCAGGAGAACGAACATCCCCAGGATCACCGTGGACACAGGTGACTCGGACACAGTCCCTGGCAAAGTAGTGGAGTTTGATTCCGCAACTGGGGACGGGGTTGGGAGCATATCCAGCAACGATAACCCCTTCATGGACATCGAGCGCACAGACGAAGCCCAAGGTCACTCTAGACTTGGAAGGAGATCAAAAACGTTCATACCTACGCTGATAGACCCGTCAATTGATTCACCAAAAGCAGACTGGAACGAAAGATTCATCTCCCACTCGCCTCCCAAGGGCAAGGCCACACCATATAAAGCATTAGATGCATCGTCTTCTCCAAGAGTCGACCCAATACCGTCATCCCCGCTAGGTTTATCGTTCTTTTCTGATGACAATAACGACCAAGAAGACTTATTCCAAGGACTAAACGCTGCGCTTGGTAGCGACTCTGCCGGTATATGGATGCCGGTGACAACCAACAACCAAAGCGGAGTTATCAAGCCTGCAGCCAATCACAGCAAGAAAGGCAATGCTAGTAACCGTGACACAGACATGACTCCGCAAATTTCAGCAACTGCCTCTTTAGATACCGAAAGATTGCCGGATTCTATGGGCGATTTTGAAGACATCAGAATGGAACACATAAATACAAATACCAATCCAGCAATTTTCCAATACACCAACGAAATCAATACACTCGATATTAATAACTATATAAGTCGAAATGGAAGCCAGATAAGCTCAAGAAATAGCTCTCAGGTTGATATTCAGCTTTCTAACGAAATAGAAAAAAACACCTTAAGGGTGTCACCAAAAAAGAAATCCGCTTCAAATTATAATACACCAAGCACACAGATAAGCTCAGTTTTCAAGGCTTTCTCTACAAATGTTAATGCGAATGCAGGTGATGATTTGGACTCGGTGTATTCGGCGGGGGATGACGAAGATTCCGATAATCTTTTAAATATCGATAGGTTAAGATCAAAACACAGCCAATCTTTTACATTTTCTAGGAATGACGATGACATTAATTCTGCACATGTTCAGTTTGGTGACATATATTCATCACCTGTTTCAGCTGCGAGTAACATAGAGAGTCCAGATGAAGAAGGTGAAGACAGTCTTACTATCTATGAGGAGCCACTTAACAGATCTTCTATTTCCGTTGGAGACAACCCATTTTCTGATGATATTGTGGAGTCCCAAGATGCCGAGCCAACCGTGTTATACGGTAATTCTTTTGGTATTTTTTCTCCTGATTCAGCTTTTAGAAAGAACTGTAGGGACATTGTTGGCAGCAACCAATCAAGCTATTTAATGACATTTATGATTATTTTGCAAACTGTTCTTTTAACATATCAACAATCTGAAGTGAGACGTGGCTATGTGCACAATCAAAAATACACCTGGATTGACTGGATCAATACTGGATTTTATTGTATATATACACTAGAGATTATACTGAAATGTGTGACTTTTGGAGTCTGGGATGATTCTCAAATGTTTGAAGCATTGCAGATCAAGAGAAAGTCTCGTTTGCTCAGAAGATATTACTTGAGATTAAAAATGGCTACTATCGATAGAGATAAGAACAGCGAGAGAGATTTCCAAGAAACCGAATCATTGATTAGCAAGGAATATTTGGAAATGCCACATTCTGCACCACTAGATCAAAACGATCCCAGTAGAAGAAGTGTACTGCACACAGTTACGATGCTTCCTGAGAAACCTAAGGTAGTAAAACTAGTCAGAGCTTGTCTCAGAACTGATTGGAACATTATAGATTTTATCTCAATCATTTCATTCTGGATCTCTTTCGGGCTGTCCATGACTAAAACAGATATTAAGCATGGAATTATGTTGTTTAGAGCTTTGATGTGTCTTAAGATTCTTAGGCTTTTTAATATAACTGCTGGTTCCAGAAGAATTTTGAGAAGTTTAAGACAATCCGCCATATCGTCTCAAGAGGTGTTCCTTTTTCTATTTGTGTTCTGGATTTTCTTTTCTATAATAGGTGTTCAGTCATTCAAGACTTCATTACGGAGACAATGTGTTTGGACGAATCCTAACAATTCTTCTGACACTTACCTGAATGAATTTCAGTTTTGCGGTTCTTATTTAGAACCTGACACTTTAAAAGCAATGCCATATGTTTACAAAGATGGTACTGTTTCCAATCAGATCAAGGGTTTTAGGTGTCCTGTTAATTCTCAATGTGTCCTTGACGAAAATGTTTATGCTAATACCCTTAGTTTCGATAATATTTTTCACTCAATGGAATTGGTTTTTGTGATGATCAGTGCTAATACTTTCACTGATTTGATGTATTACACGATGGACAGCGATAATATGGGATCTTCACTTTTCTTTATTATTGGTCTTATTATATTAAAAGTCTGGTTAGTTAGTTTACTATTTGCTGTGATCATTAATACCTATAGATTGAGTATGGATGAAAAGAAGAACCGCAAAAAGGACCTTACTTTGACTGAAAGGCACGATAGAAACATAGAAGTTTACAATGAGTTTGTGGAAAACTCTAAATTTTTGAAGACTTTCATGAAATTCAGAATCATATTTGTGCTACTTATTTTAGGTGATTTCATATACCAATGCACGAGGTCTTCTAACTCTACCACATCGGATGAGCATCATCTGTATATTGTCGAAACAGCGACCACATACATTCTATTTATTGAGATGGTTATAATGTTTATACCCTTCATTCCAAGTTGGAAAGTATTCTTCTATTCCTGGTTAAATTGCGTTGATTTTGGTCTTGCAGTGATTACATTTTTTATAACTCTGCCTCCTATCAGTTCGAAGTTGGGAATTATGAAGCCATGGCTGAATGTTTTTTCCCTTGCGAGATTTTATAGAGTGGCAGTCATCAACATACCATTTGTTCGAGATTCTTGGTCAAGTGTTTTTATCAGAACAAGACCTTTTCTGGACCTTTGCGTGTTTTTTTGTCTTGCAATTTATTTGATTGGAATAATAGGGTCGAGATTGTTTGAAGGAATGATTTCTGTGTCTAAGTACTTAGATTCTGACCAATTGATCATGCATAACCTACCAAATGTGATGTTATCACTATACGTTATCACTTCAACTGAAAATTGGACAAATGTTCTCTATTTGGCACAGGAGTGTGGCCAAAGTTTGTTCACAAGAATTGCCTCTTCCACATTTCTTATTTTATGGTTTATCTTTTCTAACATGGTGTTAATCAGTATTTTCATCGCTATTATTACTGAAAACTTGGACGTTCCAGAAAATGAAAAGAAAATTAGGCAAATCAAACAATTTTACCAGAGATTGTTAAAGAAAAAGCAATTTGATAATGAGAATGATGAAGGATTGTTCGAGTCCTTAAGACGAAGACTTTTCAAGTCGTCCGGGAGTACGAAGCTGACAAATGATCAGATGATAGAACATATGAAAAAAATCTTGAGAGATGAATACGATGCAAATGCATTACGAACTGGGGTTGATGAATCATGGAATAACGTCGGTATATATGCAAGATATATAAGACCTCAGCTTCAAAAATTCGAATTTTATTGGCTTATAGAAGATAACACCAAAAAAATGGTTACAAAGGTTATGCAGTTATTGCGCATAAGAAATATCACAGAAGATGGTTCTGAAGTTATATCAATATCTAGAGAGAGTGAAGAAACCAGTGAATTTACATCCCTTGGGATTGGCCAAGAACAAAATAATATACGGGAACAGCATAAAAAGAAAGCTTTGGACAATGATAGGGTTCTTTATATATTTGGACCTGATCAAAAACTTAGAAGATTTTGCCAATTATTAGTCCCTCCAAATGGTTTGAGACCAAGTGGTGTGGAGCCAAATTTGATTGCTAAAGATACGTTTTTTGTTGTTATGTTTATTGCATCGATCGCAGTTGTTGTTGTCACCTGTATTGCGACGCCTCTTTACCGTATGGAGAGAGACATTGAAGGTGCTCAGATGTCTTGGATTGTTTATGTTGATTTGATTTTTACTCTCTTGTTTACATTTGAGTTCTTGATTAGGCTTTTAGCAGATGGATTTCTCCCTTATATAGGTTCGAACTGGGATCGTATTGATTTTGTTGTCTTGATATCCTTTTGGATTAGTACTTTCACCACTATGAGGGGTCAATATGAGACATCGACTATTGTTGGAGAATTCAGAGCTTTAAGAGCTTTGCGTTTGCTTACTATTACAAGAAATTCCAAGATGCAATTTCAACTTGCTGTGATTTCAGCTATCAAGAAGATTACAGTTGGAGCTCTGGTCTCTTTATCTTTATTGATTCCATTTTCTCTATATGGTTTGATTCTCTTTACGGATAAGTTAGGCTACTGTCTTGATGGTATTTCAAGCAGAGATGCATGTGTCTTAGAGTTTGAATCACAAGTGTTCAATTGGAATGTACTAAGCCCAAACGCATACGTTGAGCCCTACTTGCAGTTCAACAGTTTTAGGGTATCATTTTCTACTATGTTTCAAATAGTTTCTCTTGAGGGATGGGTTGACCTGCTCTTAAATGTCATGAATATCACAGGTTCAGGAACACCGCCATCTACCTTTAATTCACCAGGAAACGGAATATTTTTAGTTATTTTCAATTTTGTCTCAATTGTTATTATTTTGAATTTGTTTGTCTCAATTATTATCAATAACTATGCTATTGAAACAGGCATGGCATTTCTTAATGACAAACAGTTGGCGTGGTATGAGGTGAAGCGTATTTTGGAGCAAATCAAACCTTCAAAAAGAAGAGATGCTGCATCATTATCGGGAATCAGACGAAAAATGTACCAATTATTGGTCGACAAGGACAAAACCTTCACACGCACTGTTGATTTTTTCATGTTCATCCATTTAATTGGTCTTTTGGTTGAATTTTATCCTATATCAGATACCGGCAATTCCATCAGATACGCATTGTTTGTTGTTTCAACTACAGGTCTCCTAATATTCAATTTACTAAATCTTTACGCCTTTGGTCCTAGAATCTTTTTTTCCAATAGATGGAACCTTTTCAGAATTGGCGTGGTCACCGGTGCGTTCGTTACATCTATTGTTGGCTATTTTGTCTCTAGGCAGTCGGCCTTTGGTAACATCAATAAGCTACTTTTGGTTGCAATTCTTTGTTCACTGATTCCTAGAGTAGACATATTGAACCAATTATTTAAGTTTGCTTCTTCCAGTTTCCCATCTTTAGCATCTTTGTTGTACACGTGGTTTGTGATTTTTTTGGTCTATGCTATTGCCTTGAATCAAAGATTTGGTTTAACAAGGACAGGTCCTAACTCCTCTGGTAATTTGAATTGCCGGACTGTTACAAAATCGTTTATTCTGCTCTTTAGATGCAGTTTTGGTGAAGGATGGAACTACATAATGAGAGATTTCTCTGTGGAGGAGCCGTTCTGCTACAAAAATCCCGATGGACTATCAGATTGTGGCAATGATGAGTTTGCCTATTTCTTTTTCATGTCGTGGAATGTCTTGTCGATGTACGTGATTATGAACATTCTGATTTCTGTTGTGATTAACAGCTTTAGTTATGTTTACAATGAGAATGGTCCACATGCCTTGTTAACTAGAGAGGAGATTAGAAAATTCAAAATAGCTTGGAATAAATATGATCCTCAGGGGACTGGACTAATGGATCCGTTAGATCTACAGCCATTTCTTAATTCTTTAAATGGTATTTTATCTTATAAGATCTATGGAGAGCATTACACAATTCCAAAAATTACACAACAGTGGATTACTAAAAGAAGCGATGACCCATATGACATTGATCTTGACTTTAGAAAGCTTGACGAGGTATTTGCTTGTATTGACTTTGATAAGGTCAAAGAAAGAAGAAGAAGATTGAATAGATTAATAATTGAAGCCCAACTCGGGATGGTGGAGACCGTTGAAGGTCCTCGTATCAGATTTAATGACATGTTATTGAAAGTGGGCTTTTACTCACGTTTTGAAGACAGCACTTGCTTGACTTTAGAGGATTTCATTAAAAGATATGCTTTCTTGCAGAAGGTTAATGCCATTCTGAGAAGAATCAGAATTGAAGCCACAATTGAAATGGTTCTGACCAGAATCAGATTCAAGATGAACAATAAAGATTCGTTGAAGAGATCAGCAACCGCAATCAAGCGATCCACTACAATTGCTGACCTATACACTGTCAATTCAGATGACGTATTTGCTGACTCGCACGCCTCTGACCCGTATAATCCGTTCACAAACGCTGAATTGTACAGATCTGTCTCAAATTCCAGTTTGAATCCATTCATGGACCACGAGAGGTCAGATACCCAAATACCACCTCCCCAAGCAAAAAACGACAAATTCAATTATTGATTGCTAGTTCATGGCATTGTCAAAATTTCACTTTATAAATCTTTACTAACTTTTTTTGTCTTTGCATTATAAATCACCCTTATTTATATTTTAATGATTTACATTATAGCTAAACCCTTGTTTCATAAGCAATAACCATCTATTGAGGTGGAAAATATAGTATACAAGAAAATGAGCAAACAAGCAAAAGGGGTCAAGGAATATTTATTACATATGGAAAAAACTGTACAAGCAATCAGTTGTCTAGATGACTATTTAGATCAAGCTTGCATTTGGGTTAAACCCAAATCATCGTTTTGCTCCTCTGTTCTTTCAAATTCCTCGATTGTCATGTTTGGATCCGCATCTGGAGCGTACACGTTCTGGATATATGATGCAGCCAATGGATCTTCCATGATGACAGTGAACTTGACGTTACCAGCAATGGCAGTATCCAATCTCTCAAAGAAATCTTCCCATCTCTTTTTTGTCTCCTCTTCCATGGAGTCCGAAGTTTGAGTAAAAACTCTTGAGTGTAGCTCTTCTCTGACTTGAGCCAACAAACCTTCTAGTGTAGTGAATCTACCACCTAAAGTACCAGGGGTCAAGTCCAAGTGGAGTTCTGGGATGACCATACCACAAGTTTCTGATTTCAAAATATCTCTGGCCAAGTCTTCAGCATCATCACAGTACAACTTGATTCTCTTACCCTTGTCTGGAATAGCACCACCAGTCTTGACTTCATTAGATTTGTAACCACATCTATCGCACACAGTGGACATAATGATGACATCCTTGAAATGAGGGATGTTAACAACCTTCATGTGAGTTTCACAAGGAGCGTAACACGAGGAACAAGTGGCATGGAAAGTTTGAACCTCATTTTCAAAGTTTTCAATGTCTGTCTGATCTGAGATGAATCCAGTGGAAGTTGGATTTCTTGATCTCTGGTCTTCTGGTTGCTGGGATCTCTCCTTTTCCAATTCTTGTTCATGTTGGGCGACTTCGTCCTCAGAAACCAAACCCAATTGAACATTCTGTTGTGGGGATCTGGTGTACTCAATACATGACCACTTGTGTTGTGGTTCACCTGGAGTATATTCAATCCAAGAGTTACCGGCTGGATCGTCAACAGAGAAAGTGATTGGGAGGGTGCCTTCCTCGCAATCGATGGTGGACTTGACTTTCTTAATGAATTCCTCAATCTTTTCATAAATTTCTGGCTGGGACTTTTGTCTCTCTGGTTGGTCCATCTCTAAATCATCAATCATCTCCGACAACAAACCTTCAACTGTTGTTAACTGTCCTCTCTTGGCAGGAATTTCAATGTCTAATTCGGCAAACTTACACACAGCAGATTCTGATTTAACAACCTGCTTGTTGAAGTCAGCTTTGCCTTCAACTTTCAAGACGTACTTAGCACCTCTGACCTGAATCGACGAGGCGGGTTGCACCTCCGAGTTCTTGAATCCACAGTGCGGACATTCAAATGACATTATCACAATCTCTCTGAAGTATGGAATTGACGTGAGCAACATTCTGGTGACACCTTGTTCATGACAGTTCATACACAACGAGTCAATCTCCTGCACAGGGTGGCCCTCGGCATCCTCTGCACCGGTTTGTCTGATACCTTCGTTGTGGTCAATCTCCTCAGCGTCCACCGTTTCGGCAGCTTCACCAACCGGCTGGAAAAAGTTCTGGGTCTCTTGTTGCTTCTCTTCGTCTGCTGACATGTCTTGTAATTTCTGTTTCTTGATAGCGTTCAAATCTTCAAATTCTTGCTTTCTTTGTGACATCTAGTCTCCACTTCTTCCTCGCAAAAATGCCAATCCTGTCTCGGATTCCTTCTCTAATCCCAAATCCCATCTCTTTATATCAGCCGACTGATACCAATTACTAATTGTATTCTATAACGATAAAAAAATTCTCTTCACACTAACAAACTACAGCAAATCTCAAAAAAATTTTCACTGGAGACAATCAGAAGCATCTGGAACGTCTCCACCTCATCGCGTCACGTGACACGGTGATCAGAGGAGGCCTTCATCGTGGAGGTAGTTGTACAGGAAGCTCTTGACTTTATCGTTGAGGGCCACGTCGAGAGGGCTTTGCTGGTCGTTGTTGAGCTGGGTAAAGTCTGCGCCGTTTTTCACGAGCAAGAGGGCCACGTCGCCGTGTCCCTCAGCCATTGCGTGGTGCATTGGGGTGAACCCGTAGGCGTCCTTTGCGTTTAAAGGCGACTTGCCGACATGGATCAAGGTCTCACACATTCTCAGGGAGCCAATGGCGGCTGCTCTGTGAAGCGGGTACTGGGACTTATTATCTTTGATTCTGGCGCTGGCCTTGCACTCTTTCATGAGGTAGTCAACGATATCGTAGTGGTTCTTGCTGACCGCGTAGTGCAAGCAGGTCTGCCCGGTGGCAGTCTTCAGGTTGACATCTGGGGCCGGTTCATGCTGCACCAACAGCTTTAAGATGTCCAAGTTGCCAATGGAGGAGGCAATCTGCAGCGGTGTCCAGCCAGACTCATCCACCATCTCATCAGTGTCGATCTCAAACTTCTTGGCAGTCATTGGACCGCCGCTGCTCTTTGCAGCCACACACCGGAAAGGATCTAAAAGCATCCGGACTATATCTATGTGCTGGAACGAGCACGCCCAGTGAAGCGCTGTTCTCGAGTCCAGGTCCCTCTGGAGCACCAGTTTCGGGTCCTCAGAAAGCAGCTGCTCCACCGCCGCCGCGTCGCCCTCCATAGCCGCCTTGTGCAACTCAAATGTTCTGTCTGCCATTGCTATCTCTGTACTGGCCTCAATGCGTCCTACCTGCTCAGACCTTCACCACCCACTTGCCCCCATCTCCATATGAGTTGCCCTTCCACCTTCAAATCGGCCCCAACGGCGCCTCTTCACCACGAGTCAGCCATCACGTCAGCCGTCCGCCGCAACGCTGACGTCAGCAAATGTACAAGCACAAAGCGCATAAGCGCTGACGTACGCAATACAGTAATTGGTCAGAAGTGACGTAAGCGGGGGGTTTGCGACGCAGCAAAAAAGCGAGAGGCGACAGGCCCAGCTGAGCGAAGTGGTTGGAGGGCGAAATTGCCCTTTAGTGAGAAACGGGGCGACAAGCAGGGGAGGAGGTTAATAAGGGGATAGGGGAGGGAGTACAGGGGAAGGTTGTGAGGACACATCTAGAAGGAAACCGAAGAAGAAGCACCATAGGTGGTAGAGAAAGAATTGAAATGAACAATCAAGGCTGGGACAAGTTTGCCAGGGACATGCAAAGAAAGGCGCAGGACATTGCTAAACAGCAGCGTGGAGGATCGCCAGCTTCGCCTAAGGGGTTGTTTGCAGGAGTTGGAGGGTTGATATTTTTGGGTGTGGCGGCGTTTGCGTTGGAGAACTCTCTATACAACGTGAACGGTGGTGAGAGAGCAGTTGTGTATGACAGGCTTCAGGGTATCAAGCCGGAGGTTGTGGGTGAAGGTACGCACATCAAGATTCCGCTGATCCAGTTCCCAACAATCTACGAGATCAGAGCCAAGCCAAGAACCATTGCGTCCTTGACAGGAACTAAGGACTTGCAGATGGTGAACATCAGCTGTAGAGTGTTGGCGAGACCTGAGGTGTCCGCATTGCCAACTATCCACAGAACGTTGGGCCAGGACTACGATGAGAGAGTGTTGCCTTCGATTGTGAATGAGGTGTTGAAATCTGTCGTTGCCCAGTTTAATGCTGCTCAATTGATCACCCAGAGAGAAAAAGTGTCTAGAATGGTGAGAGAAAACTTGGTTAGAAGAGCCAGCACCTTCAACATTCTGTTAGACGACGTGTCTTTGACCGCCATGACTTTTTCCCCAGAGTTCTCAACTGCCGTTGAGGCCAAGCAGATTGCCCAGCAAGACTCTCAAAGAGCTGCATTCATTGTTGACAAGGCCATCCAAGAGAAGCAGTCCATGGTTGTCAAGGCTCAGGGTGAAGCCAAGTCAGCCCAGTTGATTGGTGAGGCAATTAAAAAATCAAAGGACTACGTTGAGTTGAAGAGATTAGACACCGCAAGAGATATTGCTCAAATACTGGCCAGATCTCCAAACAAGGTTATTTTGGACAACGAGGCTTTGTTATTAAACACAATCTCAGATTCCAGATCAAAGAAATGATTTCTTAACGAACCCTGCTTTATAATTCCGTTATCCTGTCTATAGTTATTTTTTATTATGTTGTGATTGGCGTTTCTCAGACAAAAACCTCCAAACGTTCTTTACAGCGCCGTTATACTTTCCGTATTGTAACTCTTCTTCAATGAATCCAAGTGCAAAATGATATACTAGTACTTTTCAAAGAAATTATTATACTGAATGAATAGATTATATGTGTGGCTAAACACGGCGGAACAGATAAACGCAGAAAATAAACAAAATGGCCAATGAATGTTAAACTTGAGTCACAGGTTATATTTATGCATGAAGGTGATTATGGATTCAATAAACTAACCACAGAAAAGGAAATAGGTGATACAGAAACAAAAAATTGAAATAAAACACAGAGAAGAAAGTATTAAACTAATAAAGAATAGGATTAAGCAATAACCGACTTAAGAACTTCCTTAGAGGAAACTAAACCGCCATACTTGCCTTCCAAAAACTTCAAGAACTCAATAACCTTTTGCTTAGATTCTTCAGAATCAAATTGGTTCAATCTCTCAATGTTCTCCTCTCTACCCAAAGTAGATTCAGTGATCAACTTTTCCTTTTCAATCTCCTTGATGAAAACAAACTCAAAGATGTCAACAACCTTAGGAGTAGCGTTGACGATGACTTCATTGTTCTCTTGGTATAGCTTCAAAATTAATTCAAAGATTGGCTTGTTCTCTTCAAAACCGTTCTCTAATGGCAGATGGTCTAACAAGGTTGGCAAGATAGCTTGTAATGGAACAGCGGCCTGGTTCTTCAAAGCCATTCTACAGACACAACCACAAGCGTTGGCAAATGTTCTGTGGATAACGTCCTTGGTCTCATCATCACCATCTTCAGTCTTCAAAGCCTCCTTATCGGCCTTGTTCAATAGCTTGGACAAAGATTGTAAAATGGATGGATAAGCAGCAGCCACGTCAATAGAGGCGTTTTCAATTAAGATACCAACACCATATGCAGCGTTACCTCTAACTTCGGAGGACTTGTCGTTAGCTAACTTGTTGACAAACACCTCTAACAATTCTTGAGTGAATGGATTCTCGGACTTCATACCGTTACAGATTTCAGCCAATGAACCGAGAGTAGCAACTCTCTTATTCTTGGACTTGGAGTTGATCTGTGACAAAACAACATCCTTGAAAGAAGAAAAGATTCTAGAAAATTCACCACCAAAAGCAATCGATAGACTGACCAAAACCTCCAATGCAGCATCAAACAAAACAGCATCGGTTTCAGAGGCATCAACCTCGTCGTTTGGAACATCGTCCTCCTCTTGGTTTTGACACAAATGCTCACCCTTCAAGATCAACATCAATTGAGTACATAAATTCTCCAATAAAGAGGAGTCGGATCCCTCAATAATCACAATCTTACCAATGGACTTCAAGTACTCAAACATGGCATCCAAACAGGTCATAACCATGTGCAGGTCAAACTCGTCTGGCAAGATCTCAATGGTCAACTTTCTGACAGTTCTCAACAACTCTAAAACAACTGGAGACTCACCGTGGGCCTTGTACATGGAGTAAACAACCTTCCACATAGTGGATAAGGAGGCCTCTCTGATAGCATAAGAGCTGTCAATTTGCTCAGCCAAGGTAGTCATGGTATCATTAACATATGGAGAGAAACCAGTCTTGGTACCAATAGCCAGTTCAGACAAAGCAACTAAAGCAACTTCCTTCTCAACAGTAATACCAGTGTGAATGTTCATCTTCTCAGCCAAATCAGCTTCATCAGTAATTTCATCATCTTCGTTGAAGTCAAACTCAAACTCATCTTGGCCCAAACACTTGAAGATCTCTGGGACGATCTTGTCCAAGAAAGAGGTAAACTGTTCACCGTAGACCTTGGCCATGTTAGAGATGAAGGCAAAACCAGCCTCTCTTAATCTACCATTAGAGGAATGAATAGCGCTGTAAGAAGCATTAATCAATGGTTCAGCGTAAGAACCGAAAGCTTCGGAACCAACAGCTCTGGCCATTGAGGAGATATTTTCGAAAGTTTGAGCTCTTAACTCAATGTCATCCTCAGTCATACCCTCGATATCCTCCATGTTGGCAATGAATCTCTCCAAAAATTTAATAGAGTTGCTGAAGAATGGAGTGAAAGCTCTACCAGAAGCGTAAGCGACGGAACCAATGGCAGAGACGATGGCGGACTTCAAAGATGAAGATTGGGCAGAATCCAACATTTGGAAAAGTTTGTTCATCAATGGCTCCATATATTGTTTAATAGATTCGTTAGACATGTACTCAATTAAGGTATCCAAAGCGTAAGTTGCATACTTGTAAACCATGATTTTGTTGGTGGAGTCAATGATGGCAATGATTGGAGTCAACAATAATTCATGGAAATCAGCAACATTATCCTTCAATTCTTCACCTAATGAAGCCAATGTTCTCAAGGCAGCTGCCTTAACCAAGATAGAAGAGTCGTTCAAACCGGTAACAATCAATTGAATGATCTTTGGTAGTTGAGTGGTGATGTAATCTGGAGCACCTTCAACACAAACACCGATAGATAACAGAGCAGCTCTTCTTTCAAACTGATCAGCAGATGTCAATAGTTGAGGAACTAATTCCAAGACTGGGGTGATGACTTGGTTTGGTGGTAAGTCAATGGCCAAAGTGTTCAATAATCTTAAAGCTAAGGTACTTGGAGCATCCTCTTCATTCTCATTTTCTTCATCCTCTTTGTTCAAAGCATCTTCAGCCTCATCATCCTCTTCACAAGAAACCTTCAATGCACAGGTGGCTAAGTGAGGACCTAACTTGGCTTGAATAATCTTAGATTTTCTGTAAGAGATACATTGGGTCAAGCATCTCAAAGCAAAACCTCTAATTTCTTCGTCAACCTCCTTGTTCAAGGCGGTCTCAACCATGAAGTTGATAATAGAAATAAAGTGGTTACCGACCAACTTCATGTCCAACAAGATGAAACTGTTGAAAGCATTAAATAACTCTCTTGTCTTTTCAGTGTCATCTAATGTCAAAGAATGCTTCAAGACCAGAATCATACTTGGGAATAAGCCGGAAAAGCTACCGCTCAATTGTGAAACCAAAGTTTCGTCTTCCTCAATGAAGGAAGAGATCACGTCCAAAGCAGAGACAGATGTGACTTGAACTTCCAGAGAAGAGGCATCCTGCAAGGTTTGGGAAAACAAAGACAAGAAACTTTGTGTGTGCTCCAACCATTCCATTGGGAAAGTTTCCAAGACACAATACAAGGTGAAGACAGCCATTTCTCTAGTTTGTTGGTCAGCGTTAGTGGCACCAGAGACCAAGGATTCTAGCAATGCAGGCCAGTGGTTGTTTGGGATATCGATATTGGCAATGGCAGCAATGATTCTAGCAGTGGAGTGTCTGATGTTCTTGGATGGGGCGGTGAAGGCCAGCTGCAAGAGAGATTCTCTGATTGGAGATCTCAATGATTCATCCAAGGTCTCCCATTGCTTAGCGGCCAGCTTCTTCGCCTCCACGGCAGCTAGCTGCTTGACACCATCGTTTGAAGAGGCTTGCAGCACTTGGACCAAGGCAGGCAGCGCCTGTGGACTGCTGTAGAACTGCGTCTTCAACTTCTGTGTAGCAGCCTTGATGGCTGTGTTGTCTGGAGACAACACCATCGACAAGGTCTGCTCCAACTCTGCAACAAATTGTTGGTCCATTTCTATAATTCACCAAAGCTCAAGACTAGCACAGTTATTGCTATTTTCACTACCGTTCCTGGTTATCTACTGTGTATCCGCCCGGCGCCCTACTGCTCCTTCATTAACACCATCAACCACTCTCTTTCTCCTGATTTCAAGAACACACAACAGCCAAAATTTTTCCTTTAAAAAAAAATTTAAACATTTTCAGTGAGTGCACGACCTGAAAATCTGTTTTTGCTTCTTAGGCGAGCGCGTACGTCAGCAGCGAGTGTGCCGACGCGTCGAGCGACGTGCGTCACGTGGCGGAAAGGACAGGCACCGTTGAGACACGAAAGCTGGCGGATTGACGCGTCTTGGTTAAGCGTCATCCTGTGGAGATGCCGGAGACAGTTGAAGCTCTTTCTTTATAAGAGCATGGCATGGAGGGTGGTGGGGAGTCACAGGTATTGAGCGCGTTGCAGGAGATTGCGATGAGCACAGAGCCAGTTTTGAAAAAGCAAAAGTTAGATAGCATGTCCGCCTACCCACCATTAAAAGTGTTTCTACGTTCGGCCAAGGCCACCGTGCCAACCAGAGGCTCGAAGCTAGCGGCCGGTTACGATCTCTACTCCTCGGAGAAAGCTGTGATTCCTGCCAAGGGCCAGGGAATGGTTGCGACGGACTTGAGTATCATTGTGCCGGAAGGCACTTACGGTAGAGTTGCGCCAAGATCGGGGTTGGCGGTGAAGAACGGTATCTCTACGGGTGCTGGCGTGGTTGACGCCGACTACAGAGGCGAAGTCAAAATTGTTCTGTTCAACCATTCGGATAGAGACTTCGAAATTGAAGAGGGAGACAGAATTGCCCAATTGGTGTTGGAGAAGATCGTGCAGGCTGATATCGAGAGCCTCACTGCTGAGCAGTGGGAGTCAGAGACCACAGAGAGAGGCTCTGGTGGTTTCGGATCTACAGGCAAAAAATAGTTGCCTAGGCCATGCGTTTGTCCGATCCGTGTCAATTTTATTACACTTGATATACAATCGTTTCCAACGACTATAAAAACCAGTATATGTAATATTAGAATAATGCAGTGTCCTTATTGGTAGTCATGACGTAGGGTAAAAGAAACTATACGCCAGCAGACAAAAGTTGAAAGTATCGTAGCGTAATAAAAGACCATAGAATGGGCCGGCTAAGTGTTGTCAATATGCGTACAATGAACCGCCGGAATTAAATAAATAGATATATGTTTAGTAAATTAAAGAATAATGCAAAATGTAAGGCACAGCGACAGCTCAAAGGAATATCCATTTCAACACTTTCCAGATCAATCTTAAGATCCCTTTAAAGAATCTCCAAACCTCCACAACAATCCAGATGAGCCATAGAAACATAACAATAAAATTTTCCAAAATGCTGTAAACCACCGTACTCGTAAGTTTATCATCGGTGCTCAACAGGCTGTCTCTCTTCTCCATGATATCTCTGATTCTTAAATTGATGGATGTGTTGATTTCACCATTGGTTCTATCACAATAAAATAGCAATTCCTCTATCTTGATTGATTTGGCCATTGTGGAACTGTTGAAGCTTTCTAAATTCACATCGATCTGTTCAATCTTTTCAAGTAATTGCTGTGATAAAATACCATTTTTCTTCTGTAGTTCATTGAATTCCAAAAGTTTCTTGCTGATGCGTTCTCCGTTGTAGATAATGGAACTCTTGAGACCAATATCAAAATCAGCTATTTTAGCAGTTGACAGATTTAACTTATGTTTCATCCCATGAATCATTTTTACTTGCTCACTGAAGGATACAACATCCGGCTCAGAATTGAATGAATTTCGACGAATATCCTTAAGTGGTGAAGTGGATAAAACCTGCGATTGAGAAACGGAATCAATCGATCTAGAGTTACTTGAATGACTTGTTGTACTATCGGAAGCCTCTGCTTCACTTAAACTGCCTAATCTAGACGTAGCTGCAGGTTCAATTTTAATGATCGGTGTCACTGGTGGTTGTGATAGACTGTTAGAATTCGTCACTATATTATTTGGACTGCTCATCAAACTATTTAAATGTCCCGAAGAGGTCACAGAGCCTTTTTTCATACTGTTCAATCTATAGTACTCATGTCTCGCTAAAGATGCAGAGCTTTCATTCTTTTTAGGTAGGGAATTAAGTAACTTTTCATCATAGTCATCCTCATCCTTATGAAACTCACCGTCAAAATCAGCAAATAGCTGTTCGTGCATACGGGATCTTTTATGACTTTTGATCCCTGATTTGAGAATGTCTGTTGCATGTCGGGATGTACCACTGTTCAAATGATTGGATTTGGTAATTTCATCTTGTAGGCCGGTCACAATCGATGACCTAGGAAACCACAATTCTCCGGTTCTCTTTTTAATATCATTCCAGTGCGCCTCTCTCCATTCAATATCACCAGCGTACTCAGAGAGATTCACTTGCCAAATAAGGTGTGGTTTGCCATGTCGGCTGAAGACCTGGGAGGGCAATTTAAACTTTCCCATGGTGCCTAATCTTTTAAAGGTTTCATTATTCCTCTTTCTAATTCTTCTATTTCTCATGATCTGTAAAGGATTGAACACACCATCAACGCCTGGATACATTGGTTTCCCGTCATCCTCTCGTAAATGCGTTAATCTCTGGTATCTCTCCAACGAGTTATAGTAGCTTTCCATAATAAACTTGACTCTGGCGGCTCTCTTTCTTGTGAAAGCGGGTATCTTGATAATTGTGTAGTGGTCGTCTAACTGAGTGTCTTCGTCACCCGTTTTGTAATTGGTGTTGACTGTCCGATCGTACATTTTGTCGTCTATATTCAAATCCTGCATGAGCCGTTTTCTGTGCTCCAGCAGGTCTTGGGTGTCCCCAACAATAGTTTCCAGTCTCGCCTGCGATAGCTCATAGTTCTGTGGGGTGCTGGGATCCGCAGACGCACTGTATCTGACATCTGACAAGCCTGCTTCTTCCAGGGCCACAACCCGGTCCAACTCAACGCTGCTAGATCTCGGAGCATCTACCGACGCTGTGTTGCTGTTATCCCAGCTGTCTGCGTCCACTCTCCCAGAACCTGCCGTACCGTTCAAGCCCTCTCGCTCAGACACCACCTTTCTCGACACCAATTCATCCTCAAATAGCCTGAAGGTTGTCAGCGGCTTGCTATGTGGGTGTCTGATGGCCTCAAGGGGGACTTCTGCGACCGCCAGCGTCATACTCTTGCGCAAGCTCCACTTTCCACGCTCACGTATCACAATACTGTAACCCGTTCACAGCACAAATGCACAAAATCCAAGTGTACCTCTACCACGGCTATCGCCACCCGAATCACCAGCTCCACAAAGCCTTCTTATCCTACACTATTCTCCTCCATTCACTTGATGCCATAGCAAATGCTCTCTTTTCACCGTTTGATGGCGGTTTCTCTCCAGGCGGAAAAATAGAGGCGCCAGGTTGAGCACCAAAGGATGGCTCAGCGCTCTCAGCATGAGCACACGTTAACAGAGCCCAAGACGGAACATATCGGTGGTGGATGGAGGCATGGCAGTGGTGGACTGTTTGTAGAGGATCGAGGGCACGGCAGAGTGACGGGCGGACACAGGAGCTAGGATGTCATACTACTTTGCTATAGTTGGAACAGACGACTCGCCACTGTATGAGATAGAAATCGGGACATACAAGCAGTCAGGCGACGGCACGCCGTCGCTGCCGCAGGAGATCAAGGAACTGGAGCAGTTCATCATCAACTCATCTTTGGATACGCTAGAGTCTGTGCAGTTCAAATCCAACCAGATCTTCACGAAGAACTTGGACTCGTTTTACGGGTTCACCATCTTCAGCTACTTGACACAGGGCAACACCAAGTTCCTGATCCTCACGGACCTGGTGAAGAACGACGAGTCCATAAGGCAGTTTCTGATTGAGATTAATGAGCTGTACGTGAAGAATCTGTTGAACCCGTTCTATACGCTGAATAGCCCAATCACAAGCGCAAACTTTGACTCGAGAGTTCGCCTCCTGGCTAAGAAATACCTATAAGCCGTGTCGTACGGCTCAGATAAAAAGATAGATCGTTAATCATAGTTATCATTATAAATACACAGGAAATAAATATACAGGAGGCATGAATTATAAGCGTAATGCACAACTATAACACAGCAATCAAGCTTTTGTACCCTAATGATCTGAGAAGCCCCTCAACAAATCCATCGGGTCCACTTTTATACCTTCGTTATCATGGCTAATTAAATATTTCACACGCTTCGACACATCTTCTAACTTCTTCGTGGTCAATATATTGATTGCATTCTTAGACTGCTTTAGCTTATGCACGATAAGCTTGATATTCTCCAAGATCATCAAGATCCTCTCTTCGTCTAATGCCATTTTCTTGGTTTCTAATTCATCAAGGGTCTCGTGCAACTGAGCTAGGATAGCGGAGGCCTTATCTTCTCCATTTCTATCCACAGTTGAAATAGCAGGTAGCTTCAAGGTTTGTGGAATGTCTCCAACCACCGACACGGCCTGATTCCAATTGCTCTTCTCCCTTTTCAAGTCACTAAATTTCTTATTATACACGTCGAATAATTGTCTGTTCTCAACGTTTGAGTCGTTTGGTTTAATAACAATTGGTTTGTCTATTTGGGATGTTGGTAACTCATCGGAGTCAGTATTCCACCAACTCGTATTAATCTTACCCTCACTCAAATCTTTAATCATTTCATCTCGTATCACCTTAGCTATATTCTCAGCAACATTATTCTTGCTGCTCTTTTTAGAGTCAGAGTCAGATAGTTGGATTCTCTTAGCGCACCAAACAAGTAATTGCCTCATTTTATGTGGATCCGGTAGGTTGCTATCAAAATGTTTATAAAGTTGATCAAATGGAATATCCTGATGCGGTTCTGCGACAAAACCATTACCGACGGATGAAATCCTCTTACCTCTGTTACCTAATAATGATCGTCTTCTCTCCATTCTTGTTGATCTCCTGAGAGGACTGGTATTCAATGGAATGGAAGAAGTTTCTGGTTCATTGTTAGACAGGGAGTCATCTGTATGGACATCATCGTGAAGTCCCTTATCGGCTTTCACCTCCCGTTCAAGCTCCACTGTACCTCCTGATTCTTTCTTCACTTTTCTCTTCACTGGTTTATAGGACTCAACGTCTTCTGACTTTGAGTCTAGCTTGGATTCATTTGATCGTTTCAACTTCTTCTTTCTAGTTTTATTGTCAGTCTTAGTTCCATTTAGTCTGTTCTTTTCCGGCTTATTTATCGGTTCAGCTTTAGTGTTGGCAGGTTTGCTTTCAATGGCTTGAGCATGTTGTGTTTCGCTGTCCCACAAAGGAGAATTCATGGAAAATATTCTTGGTTGGTCCTCGTCTTCTTCATCATCATCTTCATCTAGTGTATTATCCAAAATATCCAACAAATTAAACGACGCTGTTTGGCTCTGTTTTGAATCTCTCTTTGTATTTTTACTCTTGGTCTCCAATTCTTTTGCTCTGTTCACCGGTTTTTTGGTGGATGACGGACGCTTTCTCACAGGTTTTGAAACAGGTACTGTAGGCTTGGGTTCTTCTTTTATACCCTTGGACTTTTTAGTGTCCTCAGGTTCCGCTAGTGCCATTTTGCCGATGCGTTTCTTCTTCAGTGGCTTTCCGGACGTCACCATATCAGCTTTCTTCGGCATGGATTCTTTCTGCGGTCTGTCTGGGATGGCCTTGTCCTCACTAGCCTGCTGTTTCAGTCCCTTTCCAGCTTGGAAAAGAGTCGATAGATGGTTTCGACTATCAAATATATCATCAACGGAGCTCTCATCAAACAAGGATACCACTTTTCTTTTCTTTTCTGTAGCTCCCAAGTCTCTTTGAATTGCGGTCTGTGGATTCGGCTGTGATCCCGTAAATGAGGAGAGCTGCGAGCCGCCTCTGCGGAACACAAACTCGTCGTCCTGCTCTATGTCAGGAATATCGTGCTGGCTTCCATGCAAGGGTCCAGATGCCTGGCTATTGGTTTCATTGTTTTTGAAGAGGTGTCCAAGCTTGGTTTTCGAGCTCAGCTTATCCAAAATAGACCCCGAAGGCGCCTCGGCCCTGTTGACCCTGGGGTTCGGTTTCACGCCTCCTGCCTTGGCTGCACGCTTGGTCTTCGGAGGCATCTCTGTGAGCATACGCAGCGATATCACCTTCCTAACACCGTGATCTACGCGTAACTCGCTCTAATGTGTTTCTTCACAAGGAAAATGTCCTGATTCGCCCCTGTTAAACTCTGCACCTTTCAGATACCGCCAGTTCACTCCGTCCGTGCTGTTCGTCAGTCACATCCACCCTTCACCCTCCCCGATGCACCACCCATCTTGGTGTACCAAGGCTCTCCCTGATAAAAACCAAAACAACCGGAGAAATCCACATGGGTCGCACTCGCCTCTTCACGTGGCTCAACTAGGAGGAGATATATCTTAGCGACACGGGTGGCGGGTGGCAGAGAGAGGGAGATGGGGAGATGGCCGCTACGGCAGCAAGAGGGAGCAGCCGGGTCCAGGGACTGGAGGCGTACGTACTGGGTAGTGGATGAAAGGTTGACAGGAAATACAAAACAGGATATATATGTATACGAGTGCACGTGTGTACAAGTGTACGTGTGTACGTGTGTATGTGAGTCAGTGTGTATGAGTGTGGGTAACTTTGTGTAGAAAAGGGTGAGGCACGGATCATTCTTCGGCGTCGTACTGGTTGCTGAACAGATCGCCCATAGACGACTTTGGAAGATCACCAGGGGTCTGGGGGATCGCGCTGCCGTGGCGAGAGTTGAGGATCATGGTGGCATTCAAAGACTGCTGCTGCTTCACGATGGCAGCCATTGCCGAGGTCTGTGTATTGGCCTTCATCAACTGGGCGTGCAATCGTTCTCTGCCCCTCGTGCTGAAGTTGTTTTTGTTGGGGCCCGTGGCACTGGCAGACGCCGAGGCCGGTAGTTGAAGTGACGCCGCCGAGGACGAGGCCGAAGCTTGGCTCGAGCCGGCGCCCGTAGGAGGCGTGCTGCCACCACTACGGCGGGTGGTGAGCGACGGTTGTGATTCGGCGCTGAATTGGCGTAAAGGAGACGCAGCACGTCTAGTATTTCTGCTGATGGAGGCAGCCGACGGGCTCACCGGTGTAGTAGACGCAGGCACAGGGCTCAGAGAGCCAGCAGAGTTATTGGACGACAACTTGGGTCTCGGTGCGACGTAATTGAAATAGTCCTCTCCATTCACATCGTCAGCAGATGGCGACTTTTGTAGTTTCAGAGTGCTGTGAGTCGGAGTGATTTCGGGTGAGATAGACCCGTCAGTGTTGGGAGTCCCTGACAGTAATTTGATAGATGGGAGGGACGAGTTGCTAGCAATCTTGCGGTGTCCCAAAAACACGTCATTAGAGGGGGAAGCAGGCCCTGTTGTCAAGTGCGACGTGCTTTTCACGGAGTGAAACGAGGGTAAATGAAGCGAGGACGTAGAGTTGTTGGAATGGTGATTCATAATAGACTCGGCACCGCCAATACCACTGCCGCTCGAGATCACTGATGTGCCAATACTTGAGGTATCATCAGGTGTTATCTGAATGTTAACGTGCGAAGGATGCGGTGATAACAGGTTCTTCTGAGCTTCCAGGGAAGCCGATAAGCAAAGCTCATTCTGTGTGCTATTTCTCTCAAGTGGGTTAGGAAATGCGGTCAAATCTGTCAGGAAATCAAGCCATCTGGAAGCAGTTTCTTCATCTGCACATCTAAACGTATACTTGCTTTTGCTATCGCCAGATGAAGCAGATGGCTGAATTCTGAGAATAAACTTTCGATCATCCTCTGATGAGGCAGACACTTTGACATCATCCAGCAGGTACGAAGAAACAGGGTTTTTATCTTTCTTTCTATCATCAGTTCTGAATTCATGTAAAAAGTTGAAAGTTAAAACATAGTAAAATTTAGAATATGTTTTAAGATACTTTGATTTCTTCTCTAAATATCCAGTCATCAAAGGTGAACTTATTCTATCCCTCTGATAAGGATACAAAACGTCAGATTTCTTTCTAATTTGTTTCTCTTTCAGCATAGACTTTTTGGCTGTTAAATTCAAGAAATTTCTTGAAGCATCGTTGGAAATGAAGTAATCCCAATCTATACCAAAATCGTTTTTCAAATACCCATTCATCATATCAGACACAAGGTTATCCTTTACTGAGTCTAACTCAGCGTTAATTAGATTCACAAATGTCTTCAAACAATCTTGGACCTCCTTGTATAAAATAGTCTCCAATTCGACTGCCTTGTGTTGTAAATCATAAAACACTTCTTTCAAATGAGCTTCTGTGTATAATTGATCTTTTAGCTGCAAATCTAACTTTAATCTTAACAAGTAAGGGTCATTTTTTGGTTCTAGTTTAGTAAACTTAATTGCCGTTCCTAATGAAGTTGTGGTTTCACCTTTTGTGAGAAGCTCCACAGAAGTCACGTAATCTGCCAGCAGTGCGCCTGTTTTGGCTATTTCAATCTTCAAGGCTTTTGTTTTAAAATCCGATGAATTCTTAAGGGATGCCATTTGTTTAATCGTCTCATTCAGACTTTCTTTCATGTTTTCTAATCTTGGAATGAGCTTTAAAGCTAATTGGTTGTGGGTGATCAGCTCTTTTTCAGCAACACCAGCATGATAGTTATAAAGAGTAGACGAAATAGATAACACTGATTGATCTCCGGGTGGCAAAAAAGATGTTTGAATAAACTTGTTAAAGAATCCATCGCTCTGGATGATAGAGCCAGAAGGAGATGTAGCAGAGTTTCCAGTTCCGTTTGCTGCTGCAGCTGCTAACTGTGAAACGTCAGTAGAACTCACAGTTGCTTTCAAAGCCTTTGAACTTGCGGCAGATTTCAATTTCAATTTGCCTGTGTTTTGTTTCTTAAGTAATTCTAGGTTCTCTAGCATGGCCTTATTTGCCAGATATGTTTGTTTCTTGAATATACTCACTTCTTTGAAATAAAAGACCAACTGCTTGATGATCATTTTCCATATCGAGAACCTGTGGATCATAAGATCCACTGGACGCGGATCAGAAGAGCTCTGGAAGGGAATATAGAAAGGTGATCTATAATTATCAGGAGGTAGAACTTTATGGTTTAATGAGGGTTGTGAAGGCAGTTTCTGGCGGCTCTCTGCCGTTACTGGCTCGCCATAGGATCCTGATAATGAGTAGCTATCTGCAAAATCATGTGCCATGGCGTTGTCTTGATGAAGCTGGTTACCAGAAGAGCCAGAGCCAGCGCTGGGCAACCTTGCGCTAGACATTCTTAAACACAATAACCGTCTGTATGGCGAAGAATTATGTGATTAATATACACGGGATATGATCAGACAGCTAGTGTGTGGGTGTATGAAGCAAGATCTATTTCACTCCCTAAGCTGAAAAAGGATAACGTCTTTGATCTGAATCCCTTTCAAAAATCAGTTCTGGTGCGATCTAACTGTTCAGCCACCACGCAAATGCAAATTTGTTCAATTATTGCAGGTTCTAGTGAATGACTACTGATGACAATCTGGGACAATAGGCCGCTGAGACGGGGTCCAATGAGCCAGCTTAAGTAAAGGAATGGGGCCGCTGAAAATGAGGAAACGAGAATCGTGAAAACTCGTAAGAAACCAGAGAGACCAAACCAAACAGGCTGCAATCAATTAATGTGTATATTGTTGCCTCTGGTGGTGCTCAATCTGCGGAAGTTGAGTCTGTTCCAACTAATGATGCTTAGGTGATACCTCAGTGTAGCTGAATAGTGCTCCTTTGCCTGCCCTGTAGCCTCTTGTGCACATTGGTCCCGGTATAGAAAAGGTGATGTAGGTGGCCAGGTTCCGCCGTACTGAAACAAGGGCGTCGGATCTCCTCGCCTTTATTTACACAGGGACGCCACGGTGCTCCATGGGGAAGGGGCGTGGTGTGGGCCACAAAGGGAGGACCAAGTCCCCCCTGGTGGTGGCATGGCACGCGCTACGCGGTACAAATACGGGGCGAAGTGCTGAATTAAGCGCCCCTAGCACCGGGGCAGATCTCGTAGAGTCTCTTGAAAAGCTGCTATTTTTGCCACGAGGGAGTAGCTCTGATTTGATTAAGCACATGCCGGCACATACAGGTTACATCCGGTAGACAGGCAGATTACAGGCCGGTGGACACGTCACCTAGACATCGTCTAGACATCGCCTAGACACATTGCCATACACAATAAACATTCATAACCCTTATACACAATAAACATACAAACATAACCCTTATCCTCACCAGTCTAATCGGATATGAGAGAAGAGATTCTTTGTCTCATGCTAGAAAGTGACTCTAGTGGAAATAGGTGGATCGTGGTCACCCAGATGCAGTTCTGGTACCCGTCCTCGTACCCGGGGCACCCTGTGTGTCCTGTGGCATCGTGGCCATGCTCATTGGCAGCATGTTCTTGATCGTTTGCATCCGTTTCCCCGTAATTATTGTAAAATAACATATACTGTAGCGTAAGAATGGCCAAGTCCATTACCAAAAGCCCCAACCTGCTTGATGGCTTCAACTCTCCTATGAAATTAATAAATATCCCATTAAAGTTATAATTCCGTCTGTCCTGGTATCGCCGTAGAGCACAGTCTGTAGATGCGTTCATGTACTTTGCTATCAGAGCGCCCATGCTTTTCCACTCCGATGCCCCAGAGTACATTTTGGGCATGTGTACTATTTCCGTTAGCAATTCTATGCCTGTACCTGCAAACTGGTTAAACAGAAAAAGATGGTAGAGGAAACACGACGCGTTGCTCACAAAGCACATCACCAAGAAGCTCTTCAACAGGGTTCTCACCCGTCGCTCAACTTGATCCGGTGTCAAACTGGGCGTCGCATGCGCAATCACCTCCATCGTAGCCAGCCTATCATGGCTCACCATCCACTTCGCATTCATGTGGAATATTGCCTTTGCCAGCAGCTTGATCAACGAGTTATCAAAACAGTACACTATGAACATCTGTAGCAGCACCAATCTGTGGAGAGCGTCCCGCCACTCACTTCGAAGCTTGTTTCTTTGCTTCATCACGTTGCCCGCCTGCGGCGCAATGCTCTCCAGTTGGTTACCTCTATTTGTCTCTGAGATGGACGCATAGTCCACGAGGTTGGCGCCTGACATTGCAACCAGCGCATCGTTCATCCCGCCATCGCCCCCTCTCGGAAAGGTTCCAGGAATCGTATTCGCATCCATGCTTATCTGACCAGCCGATCCAGGCCAACTTCGCTCCTGAAAATCACCCACCTCACTCAACAAGTCGCTCCGTAAACATCCAGATGTTCCGTTCCTCCCCACACCCTCGTATGCCATGTCTTACGCCCGTTGTACGGCTGCAAGAAGCTCACATCAGTGATACCAAGTGGAATCAATTAGGCCGCTAGCCTCCGCCCTGACCTCACCGGCCCCCCGCACAGCCGTGTGGCGCTCAGTGGCGCGCAGTGGCGCAGTGTTGTGGCACAGCTTCCAGCGTTTCCGCGGCAAAAATTTTCGTTCGCCACGCCCAGCGAGGGGTGCGAAGGCGATTGTAGTTTGGCGAAACAGTGGAGGCATCTCAGGTACAAACAAAGCTGACCGGATGAGACTGGAGAAAGGTGAGCAGTAGGGTGGAGAGGGGATAACAGAGGTTGTGGATGGGCAGGATCTCGAGTGTATATGCCAAAATGATGTCGATCACGAAACACGCTCTGAAGAGCCAAAAGCTGGCCCAGTATTCCATGTTGAAATCGTCACGTCCATACTTAGCTGGATTTTCAAAATACTATGCAAACAGCGTGAACTACACTGGAGCACGTGCAGTGGTTCCAATGCGTTGTTATGCCACTGAACCGGCCAAGTCAGGAGATGCCCCTAGTGAGATTGAAAAGTCTGTCGCCTCCAGTGACGCCAGCTTGAAGACGAAAACGGAGGTGGCCACAACATCCAAACCATCGCTGAAGCAGAGAATCAAGAAAGAGGTGCAGCACTACGTTCAGGGAACTAAATTGCTTGGGTACGAGATTAAAGTGTCGTCCAAATTGCTGATCAAGATGCTAGCGGGCTACGAGTTGACTAGAAGAGAGAACAACCAGTTGGTGAGAACAACCACAGATATCTTGAGACTAATTCCATTTTCTGTGTTTGTGCTTGTTCCCTTTGCAGAGTTACTACTACCTGTCGCCTTGAAGCTCTTCCCAAACATGCTACCCTCCACATATGAATCTGAGAAGGATAAAAACGCAAAGAAAGCCTCTTTGGCAAACACAAGATTGAAGGCCTCGGAGTTTATACAGAAGACTTTCCATGAGAGCGGGTTGAACTTGCCAAGTAAGATTGACGAAGACAACAAGGAATTGTTTATTAATTTTTACAAAACCATTCACCAGGGTTTGAAACCAAGTCACGCAGAGTTGATTAAGATTGCTAGATGTTTTAAGAACGATCAAGTCTTGGATAACTTATCCAGACCTCAGTTAATGGCCATGGCAAAGTACATGTCATTGACTCCATACGGTACCGATGAATTGTTGAGATACCAGATTAGATATAAGTTGATTCAGATTATCAATGACGATAGAGCTATTGATTACGAAGGTGTTGAATCGTTAACCATTCCTGAGCTTAAATCCGCGTGCGCATCAAGAGGTATTAAAACAATGGGTGCCTCACCAGCTAGACTAAGGGACGATTTGAATATCTGGTTGGACTTGAGACTAAGACAGAAGATTCCTTCCACTCTCTTGATTTTATCATCAACCTTCACATACGGTGAGCATGCTGATGATTTGGAAAGTTATTATGACGCTTTATTAGGAGTGCTAAGCTCGATTCCTGATGAATTGTATAACGTGGCTAAGTTGGACTTATTCCAAGATGACGATCAATTGAAATTGAACATTTTGAAGGAGCAGGATGAGTTGATTAAAGAGGAAAGCATTCAAAATAAGGGTATTGTTAAAAACGTCAGAGATGACTTGAAGTTGGACGAATACGAAGAAAAGACTGAGCAGATAGGCGTTGAAGAATCCGAGGCTATTCCAAGTAAGGAGGAAGTTGGAGCTAAAGAAGAACAAAAGTCAAATGTCTAAAACAGAGCTCATGTCCATTTGCTGTATATATCCGCTCACCAGATTCATTTTCTGAAACACTGGGCAAAGAAGTATTGTCTGACAATTTATACTTTGACATATTTATGATCATTAAAATTATTTTATTATTTTCATCAACATTTAATCAAAGTGAGAGTAAAGTAACTATTAATTAAATATAAAGAATAAAGGGACAAGAGATTATATATTACCTAAAAAGATTCATTTTTTGTTTTAATCTTATGTGTATATATATGTTCGAGTTTGTATATAACAAGACATCAGCGAAACAAAGCATCTAATCAAACAAGTTGACGATAGAAGCTGGCAATTCAACAATTTGAGTAGAGTAGAATCTCTCGATTTCTCTCATAGCAGCGACATCGTTACTGGTGATTAAGTTGATAGCAACACCCTTTCTACCAAATCTACCACCTCTACCGATTCTGTGAATGTAGTTCTCCTTGTTGGATGGCAAGTCGTAGTTGATAACCAAGGAAACTTGTTGAACATCGATACCTCTAGCCAATAAATCTGTGGAAATTAAAATTCTGGAAGAACCACTTCTGAACTCGTTCATGATGGTGTCTCTGTCTTGTTGAGACAAATCAGAGTGGATAGCAGAGACAGTGAACTTGTTGTCTGTCAATTGTTGAGTCAATTGTTCGACCTTTCTTCTAGTGTTACAGAAAATGACGGCTTGTGTGACAGCAATGGACTCGTACAAATCACATAGACAGTCAAACTTGTATTGTTCTTCATCGACATCAATGTAGAATTGCTTGATACCTTCCAAAGTCAATTCGTCCTTCTTGACCAAGATTCTGACTGGGTCTCTCATGAACTTGGTGGTGACTTCCAAAACGTCTTGTGGCATGGTAGCAGATAATAAGACAACTTGGGTGGTTTCTGGTAAAAATCTGAAGACGTTGTAAATTTGCTCCTTGAAACCAGTGGACAACATCTCATCGGCCTCATCCATGATGAACATCTTAAGGTCCTCAGTCTTGAAGTAACCTCTCTCAATCATAGAGTAAACTCTACCTGGGGTACCGACAACGATTTGAGCACCGTTTCTCAAAGCCTCAATATCCTCAGCGACTGGCTTACCACCAATGGAAGCGTGAACAGTGATGTCCAAGTGCATACCTAAGGCCAAGACAACCTTTTGAATTTGCAAGGCCAATTCTCTGGTTGGAGCCATGATCAAAGCTTGGGTCTTCTTCAACTTCTCGTCGATTCTTTGCAAAGCAGAGATGGTGAAAGTGGCAGTCTTACCGGTACCGGATTGAGCTTGAGCCAAAACATCCTTACCTTCAACAATTGGCAAAATAGCTCTTTGTTGAATAGCAGATGGTTCTTCAAAACCACAACCGAAAATACCTATAAAAAAGTAAAGAGTAAAAACGGACAAAACGCAAAAGCTGTTAGTATATGGAAATCCCAAAAAAGCGGGCATACAGATCTAGAAGCGCAGAACCCAGGGGTGTCTGACATATCAGCTGGTTTACAGTGTAGGATTCTGTGTCAGGTGAATGCAGCTGTGCTTGGAAGGGAGTGTCATGGACAACCGCACTCCTCCCCTAGCCAGCTGGCTCTCCAGTTGATGTGCAACATGTTGCGTCTCCTGCTCCGGGCCCGCCATGCTAGCACACCCACATCACCGTGCAATTATCTCCACCAGTCTATGCCTGTCGCCTGCCCTGTCTCCTGGCCCAATCCCCACCGATCATTAAAACACTTACCTCTCAAGATCTCTTGCTTTAAACCTAATTGGTCAAAGGAGTAGATGACCGTGTCGTAGTTGGTCTCGATCAAGTTGGTGTCGACTTCTTGAATACCTTCAGTTGCCATGATGTGATATGTATACTAGTGATATCTGTGATGGTTCTAGTGATGTCTATGACTCCCCCTGCCCTGGCGTCATGTTGAAGGGGAGTAAAAGGGGAAAAAAATTATAAGAGAAAATTTCTCCTTTGTCGCCTCTTGCCTCTGGCCTTTGGGCCTTGGTGTTTCGCCCTGCTGGTTGATCCACCCTCGACTGTGCGCCGCCACGTCGTTGGCGCCCGGATCCAGTTTTTCACCGCAACCAAGTAGGGTGAGTAGCGACCTGCGGCAGGCGCGTCCGCGCTAGTCCACGCCCCGTGGCCGTGCCCTGTGCCCCATGTCCGTTGTAGTAGCTGCCTGCATTGGTGGAAAAAAGTGAGAAAAAAATTAGAAAATTTTCATCAGCGTATTTTTTGAGGAATAAAGGGTAAGGCCGGGTAACCTCTGGGTGTTGCGAATCGACGCGCCGATAGTCCATGGGTTGTGGGAGTGACGGGCTGGTATCAGATAGGGGGAAGTGGATGGAGTAGAGGGAGTGGAGGGAGTAGAGGGAGTAGAGGGAGTGGAGGGAGTGGAGGGAGTGGATGAAATAGATGAAGGCAGAAATGAGGGGTTACGGTGAAGCTATCGTGGGGCTACCGCTGGCAGCACAAGCAGAAACCTTGACTCGGCCATGCACACTGCACACCTGCACTAAAACAACTTACTGTGGAACAATATTTATATTGTATGATATTAACTATTGATAGTTTAGTAAGCTATATAATAAACAGTTTTTGTCAAGTCAAAAAGCTAGAATGAATTTAATTATTTGTTTGCAACCAACATCTAAAACGCCAGGCGGTAAACACTCACATGTAATCGCAAATCAATCAAGCATCAAAAGACAATTGCCATGCTGAGCGCCTTTATGCAATAAAAGCATTGCTGCACCTCAATTTGAAGGTTTCAAAACCATCTTCTAGACAAAGTAACTTAACGGGAGTAGGACCAGACGTTCTTTAACAAACCGTCTTGTTGAGCCAATCTGTTCAAAGAGTCGTCAGCTTCACCTCTGGATCTGATGTAACCACACAAAGCGTAGGAAACGTGGGAACCAGTGATAGCCTTACCTTCCTCGTCAACGTTAGCAACGTTAATTTGGACAGAAGCGTGATCCTTGGACTTGATGATTCTGTTGGTGGCAGAACACTTTCTTGGAATGTACAATTCAACCTATCATAACGCAAAAATTGAGTAAAAGTTTCGCAAGTTAGTATATATTTCCTTTGTTTGCCTTGTCATGAAATCATCGTCATTTACAGGGGGCATGGATGTACCGAAAATGCTTGAGGAACAGATTTGCAAGTCTCAGCAGTTCATCTTCGAAAGCTGGACACCATTTATTGGTTCAATTTCTAACACCTTTGCTTCAGACGTGTGCAGCAAAACATATAATCCAAAGGTCACTTTCCCTTGTCTTGGAAGATGCAATCATGTGTCGGGCCTGTCTCATACGTCCCTTATGCGGTGAATATGCGCCTTGCTACACTGTTGCCTGTGTGTTCAAATATTCATTTTTCAAAGCGTAATAGAATTCTTCAAAACGCTGCCAGTTGGTGTGTCCTCTGTGGCTTCCAGCACATTGGCTTCACTCTCTCAAATTTCAAAATCACCGCATCTCACACAATCAATACATCTCCATAATGTCATGTCTGATCTAGTGTACTTGAAATCCTGCAAATCTGTTCAGTTTACTGGCACCTTCCCTGCCCTTCTACCGATGAGATTCCACTCTGCTCGCAGGGACACTTACTAATTCACCCTTATCGTTTTCCATTTTGATTAACGTGTATGTGTATAATTATGTGGTATACCTTTTGATCTAATTAAAACCCCTACTCACGCCTTTTACTACAACTAACAAGTTAGAAAGACTTAAAGTTCAACCTACAACAAAATGGAAAAGAGACACCCTCCTCCAGGCAGAACGCCCACAATCCCACCTCCCACCGATTCTCACTATGGTGCTCGCAGGCTTTCTCCCTCCCTCCCAATCCACACTGCGTAGCTTGTGCCACAGCCTCTCGCGCACGTTTCTGTGTTTTGGTGACAAAAAAAATTTTGTGTGCACCGCAGGCTGTGGCATGGGTCACGTGACTGTGTAATGCTCTGAGTTTTTCGCAGTCACAGAGTTATACTGTTTTCAGAAGCGGGGTTTCGGAGCTTCTACCCCAGTTTTCAGAGCGGAGTGAAGAAGAGGATGAGTGGCAGCAGGCTATATGAGGTCACTGGAGTGAGGAGTGGCAGGGTGAAGAAATGATGGGAGTGGAGGATTGGATGAGTACAAGTAGCTTCTATGGGTCACTGGAGTGGAGAATTAGAGGGTAGATGGTTGGGAGGGGAGTCACGAGTAGCAAGGTACAGGTTGAGAGGGGAGTGGACTTAGAGGGTACAGTGCTGAGAGGGGAGTGGACTTAGAGGGTACAGTGCTGAGAGGGGAGTGGAGACTTAGAGGGTACAGTGTCGAGCGGAGAAACACGAGTTGCAGGGTACGGGTTGAGAGGGGAGTGGGGAATTAGCATGACTTCAGATAGACTCTGCGAGGCTGCTCGAGGCAAACCTGCACGACATCATGAGAGTGTACACGTCAGTTTGTGAGAAAACTATCCACAAGTAGTCTGCATCAGGTATCGGGTCTGGGAAAAGCGTCCTAAGTTGAGTAATTAAAGGATTAGTTCTATTGGTGCACAGGAACAAAAGATAAACAAGACAGATGGTGTTTTCTGTGTGTTTTAACACTGATTATAAACCTATGTAGAAAAGACGGTCAGTGCAATGAGACACAACCGGTTAAAATAGACTGCTAGCAGACTTTCCGTTGGCCAAGAGCAACGACGTCCCTATATCACTAACAGCACTGTCACAGTCAAACCCGAGCAGCCAACTCTGGCTTTGTGCTCGTGGCACTGAGCAGGCAAGATCAGCACTATTGTCGATATTCTCGTAGTAGCAGTTCAATGTGCAAACCTTATCGGCACTTTTGTGGCTGTAGTAATATCAACACCATGGATATTATCTTTTTATTTACAATTCAACGCCCACTCCGATAAAGTCAAACACAAGCTTCATAAACACCGTAACCATGGCCACGCCAGCATAAACAAATAATCTCACAAAGATACTCAGATCTAGACGGGGCACAAATGCCCAGCAACTCTTATCATGAGCATGTCCACGCTGGTGTTGATTTTCTTCATCATGAACAGACTGCCCATTAAATAGCCAGCTCTCTTTGATTAATAGTGCATGTATTGGTGAAAACAGCTTCAAAAGAATCGATTTCGAAATGCTTTTCCATAGTACCACACCTGTCACACCAATCACCAAACGAAGTAAAGTTATTAAGATCCCTAGTTGTTCAAATGAGTATGGAACCGAGCAAGGATACTCAATTGAAGTGTTACGAAATGAAGAGTTGGTTAAACACCAATGGCCCCACTCTAAACCCAACAACACACCCATAAAAGCGACACTGTCCTCAAAACAAGGGCAACAATCCACAGGAATAGGATGAAAATATATCAAACCATAGTAAAAAATAAATGACACAATCGGTGGAAAAACGCTCTCTGAAATGATGAACCTGTCCCAAAAGTCAGCAGTTGCAATTCTCAATAGGCAGGTAAAACAGCCTATGAAAGCGCCAATACTGATATCGACAAACCCATGCATACCGCAATACAATCTGCCTAGGACTAGAGATCCTAAATAGAAAGCCAATCCAAACAAAAATGCAAGATTGGTTGATAGGGAGAACTTTTCGTGGTTCAAATAAACCTGCCATAATAATAATACAGTGACACTAGTGGCATTAGCAGTATGTGAGGAAGGGCACCCGTACTCTTTGGCAGTATAACTGCTCAATGTCAATCTATGTAATGGTGGAGATTTAGGTCTTGGCAAACAAAGGTAGTCTTTGACGACACCCGTTAAGTAGATACCCATACCCAAGGTGATAACCAAATCTCTTAAAATGGACAAGTAACCAAACCAAGCTGGGATGGGCAACATCAAGACATAGAAAGTGTGGGAACCAAACAATCCGGTGTATAAGAAAAAAGTATCCAGCAATGGGGCTCTTATGTTGGCTTGCCATCTTGCTAGTATTGGAGACTCCATTTCAACTAGAGGCAATAGTTTTGATCGAATCTTGAACCGCAGTGGAGACAACTTCGATCTGTAGAACGTGTCAGATCCCAACCCGGCATCAAACTTGGACGTATTTGATAATTCGTGATTCTGTTCATTGAGTTGATTTTGCAGAAATTCCGTTGATGAACTTGGAGACGGTGATATCAGATTGGATCTGTGTTTCATCTCGGGTAGCGAGAGTGTAGAACCGTTACCGTCCGAGATCTGCAGGTTCATTTCGCCAAAGTAAGCAAGCAGTGTGTTTCTCTAGAATACCTCAAGATGACCCTTTTGAACACACCCCGTATGCTGTGCTAGACCGGCTTCGAAACATGAGAAATACCGTGTATCCTGCACTGACAACATTCAGCAATGCTAGGCCTAACGCGATAAGTAAAATTACAATCAACAAGTTTCTCGGCGTTGAAGCGGGATCAACTGTTGTGCTACTGGCTACATTTTGCGTCGGCAACGTCGCTGCTTGGCTTGGGGTAAGCTATACTGGCCATTTCCCGTACACGATTTGTAGCATCACTGTGATCTGTCGAGTTACATCATTATCCTGGGTGAATGTTCAACCACACAGCTCTCACGCAGCCGTAAACGGTATTCCAAAGTCCGCGTTTTGCTCTAGACCCCCGTTCTAGGGACTCCCTGTACGCGCTTGCTACTACCAGTACCACCTTTGATCCGGAATCTCTCTCACAGACACACGCGCGTTACCAGTGTGAGTTGCTCCATATCATCGGAGTATCCATGTATGCCAGTCCCTACGTAGCTGCGAGCGCCTGGGGCAGGAGGTCAATCGGGGTGTTGCGGAGTTAAAACAGCAGTGTGGTCGATCGGCGCGCCTACAGAGCCACAAAAGCTAACGGCAGGCCTGGACGCGTCGATCGGCGCAGCCCTGCTCCCATTTCTGAAACGCCTCGAGAATTTCAATTAGAGCGTGTGGTGCGGTTAGGAAGCGTGAGCGCGTTGCAGGCGAAAATTGAGAAAAAGGCCCACAAAAACCATAACAGAAGGCATAATTAGAAGCCAGTAAGGACATCAGTAGTAATTGACAGGGTGAATACGGGGATAAACAGTCAGTAAACGCGTTTTGTGCTCTTAGATACAGTATGGCTACATCTTTGGAGAAATTTACGAAGAATCTTCTTTCGGAGCAAGCGCAGGGCCTTTCACGGTACAATTTGGCAGACCCCTCTGATTTGTCTCGGCAGTTGCAGGCAGAACACGATGCAGAGAGCTTGAAGCAGACTCAGGGCAGCATTGTGGAGTCATGGAGTGCGGATAATATTAAGACAGCAAGACAGCTGTTGCCGGTGCTATTACAGGATAGATTGAAGAAGTACGGCGACGTTTTGGATCTGAACCTAGTGATAGAGAGAACGTTATCAGAGGGCGGCTATTTGCGGGACTCGATAAGTAAGGGCTTGCAGGCGCCTCGTGAGAGTCGTGTTTTGACACTGCAGGATTTCGAAGACACAAATATCAAGGTGCAGAATTTGAAGTACTATAAGCAGGATTTGTATCTTGAGCTGAGGAATGGCAACGCCACGGAAAGCGTTATTGGCAAGTTGGTGGAAGTGGACACTAAGCTCGATGTTCTACAGGAGACCCTTGCACAGCATTATCTGGGAGTCGCAGAGCTAGGGTACGTTCAGGATATTGTTGTGGGAACAGAGTCTAAGCTACTCGACCAAGATTTTGGAAGCAATATCCAGTCGGGCATCGAAACTTCGCTGGAGGACATGGTGTCGACAGTGATGTCGCTGTCTATCCAGCACGGTATCCAATTGCCAGAGCCGGACCTGAAGGTGATGCAAACGTTGAAAGGACGCATTAACTGGTGCTCGAACTGTATCACTGCGCTAGTGAATCCTACTGCGAGCGGGGATGCAGATGTTACTGTTAGTCATGCGGACGTGAATACCAGTATTCAGGAGAAAAACGAGACGACATATGGCGACTTGAAGACGGCGTTCAGCGATCTACAGTTTGCACACAACTACCTCACGAGACAGTACCAAGACGAGAGGTCGCAGTACAACAAGTCATTGAATCAACTAAGGTACAAGCTGTCCAACACACAAGAGCAGCTGAACAACAATAAATTGGACTCCACCAAGCACAGCAAACAGGTGGCAGCGCTGGAGTTGAAGGTTAAGGGATTACAGTCTGAGCTCGAGGCTGTGGTGATGGAGTCGCTCAAGCTGTCCAAGGAGAACAGCCTCCTCAGAGTGGACCGTCTCGGCGACAACACAGCGTCTTCTCCTAACATGTCCACCGCCACGCACGGCGGCGACTGGCAGCCGCCCTCTCCATCGGCCTCTATGCCTTCTACACCTGTTATGGACGACGAGCGTGCAGACAACATGAGCGTCGGCTCGTCGCTGTCCCCCGCTAAGAACAACGTCAGCGCCGGCATTCTCCGCATGGAGTTCAAGAAGATGGTCAAGCAGCTCAACGAGAAGTTCGAGCACGATCTTGACAAGCACAGAGTGGAGAACAAAAGACTCAGAGACCTCCTCAAGATGTACGAGACCAAGTGACCGTCTCTCGCCCCGCGACAGACGGCCTGTCGCGCCCGCAGCCCGCGCGGTTACGCAGCCCCGCCCGCCGTTTTCCGCTCCACAAAATTTTTCCAGTGCCTCGAAAGAAGGAAAAGACAAAGAAGCCAGTTGGGCCCGAGGCGAGTTGCCAGACGTGGAGCGGTGGAGCGTTGAATCAGCGGAGTGGCAGGGAGTGGGTGAGAGGTGACTGAGAGGCGACGGAGAGGTGACGGGGGTGAGTTTGTAACCAGAGAGTGTGATTGGTTTTGGACTTTTCCGGCCGATGTGTATTAAATAGCCATGTACTTTTACGTTTTATAGGTGATATGCTTGCATTTGATCTTAGTCTGTAGGTTTTTCACATACTTGCACACTGCACACTGCATACTGCACTCCTGCACGTCCCCTGGTACTCTGGCACACTGGTTCTGCTTGACACCACCACGGCTCGTGTAACCGTTTCCTCTGCCTTTCATTTCTGCCATTACTTTGCTTGTTGTGTTTAATTTTCATTTGCTCCATTGGTTTTCTTTGTTTTACGCTTTCACGGGTTTTCAGTTCAACACGGTCTGAAAAGGTTCTCTGGTATCCCTACATTGATCCCTCTCCGACTCCTAATTTTCCATACACAAGGCCTCTACTTTGTCTGCATTTAAGTGGCATTTGTTTCACGTCACGTTACCTTCTCCATTGTATTCTTGCATCTCCAACTCCAGTCTCCTCCCTAGTGCACAATGACGACTGCCCAAGCCAACCGTGACCCCTCCCCGGTTCCTTTTAGCTCCCAACTTGACGACATTGAAAAAGCCGTGCTGAAATTCAGAAACGGCGGCAACCAGAGACACCACCAGCAACAACACTACATCCAGAACCAGCAACACCAGCAACAGGCTAACAGGTTTGCAAACGGAAAAAACAACTTCAGAATCACAAACTCCCAGCATCAGTCTCAGCAATTTCATAGCCAACAGCAGCAACAGCAGTTTCAACTCCTCCAAATTCAACAGCAACAGCAACTGCTACTTTACTTGCAGCAACAGAAGCAACACCAGCAACATAAACAGCCACATTCCCAACAGTTCCAGCAACAGCAGGCTCAAGCTTTTACCTCTGTTGCTACAACCACAAACGGTAACATGTTTGCAGGTGGCTCTAACAACTCCATCTTGCAGAAGTACCCAACTAAGCAGCAAGTCCAACCTCAAACTTCCGTTCAGCCTCTGGCTCCGGTTGCATCTCAGCTACAATTATCTCAATTGCAGTCTGCGCCTATTAGATCAAGCACGTCTGTGTCTTCATCAAGCAGCTCTGTCTCCTCTTTCAGCGATGCTTTAATGAGAGATTTGGAATTTGGAGCAACCGCATCCTCTACCAACAGCAGCCTTTCCAATGCAAGCAACGCCAACTCCCTATTTATTGGAGGATTGATTCCAAACGATCTGTTTAGTGACGATGCTTTTGCTCACAAAGCCAAGTCCAACAGCGGCTCATCAAACTTGAGTTTGGCCACAACAGTCTCACTGGCAGGCGGCCAAAGATTAAACAGTTTTGGTGGCTCTACAGGATTGTCAAAGGTCAGCGTGGATGGTTCGAGTAATGTGGAGATCGTCAATGATAACTTTAACGTTTCTACCCGCAGTTATGGTTATTTTAATAAAAATATATGGGGAAATGGTGGCACTGATGCTAATAACAGCTATGGTATGTCTGTTTGGGGTTAATTCCTTATATCCTTTCAATTATCTACGTCATGTTCAAGTTGTTTCCTGTTTTGTGTTTTGCTTAAACCCTATTCGTTTACCATAGTTGTCGTTTTAATTGAGGGTTTTCTGTTCTGTTCAATTTTTGCTTTATTTCTTTGTCATGTTTCACAAGAGAAGGTTTACTAATCTAGACATTTTCACTTTCACTTTGTTTTTTCACTGGTTTTACAAGAGTTTGGTCTTTTTTGATTGCTATCCGACGTTTTCTTGTACTATAACTATATGTACAGTGATTTTGTCTTGGTTCACATTTATGCACTGCGTTTTACATCTACACCTTTACGTCTTTTTCGTGTTTATTTCTGCTATTCTGTTTTTTTAGTTTGTTTCTCATGTTCCTGATTATTTGCTGACTGTTATATTTGACCTCTTGTCAAAGGACCTTCTTTAGAATGTTTGTTTTATACACTTTTTTAATTTATTCTGATATCTCATTTCCAATTTCATTTATATATCAAAATGCCGGTTTTTGTGTTGCAGTTTCTCGTGTGTAAAGAATGAAACAAACATTACAAACTACAAGACACGTTACTTTGTTACAGATAACGATACCTAGGTATTTATTTGGTCTGGATATAACTGATGTAAAGGAGTTGTTTCAACCTATTGCTGTTGATCTTTTAAGGATGATCTGCCGGCTTTTAACAACTCGTCACACAATAATAGATTAGAAGCAATACCGGTGGAACCAGAGATGGCGTTTCTTATAACTCTGAATGAATCCCAGACACCTTCCACTCTAGGGTCCATTGGCTCACCAGAGTTCAAATCCAAACCGACAATTTGTTGACCATCATCCAATTCGTCCTGAACCTCTGATAAGGCATCCAAAGAATCCAAACCTGAATTCTTTGCCAAAGTCTTTGGAATAATTAATAAAGCCTCTGCAAAAGCCTTGAAACCTGGCTTTAACTTACCCTTGTTCGCTTTACAATCTTGTAAGTACTTGCTTGCAGCAAAATAGAAAGCACCGGCACCTGGAATCAAACCTTGATCCTTCAAAACGTTGTTGACTGCTCTTAAACCATCTCTTATGGCGTCTTTGACCTGTTGCACGACGTGATTTTGAGAACCCTTGATCAATATAGTACAAGATTTAGGATTAGAGTTCTCTGTAACAAACGTGAATTTCTCTTCTCCGATAGTTTGCTCATAGACTAAACCGGAGTATCCTAACACTTCAGGCGTCAAACTATCGACAGAGTTTTGAGCTTCACCACCACAACATAGTTGCAATCTTTCCATATTTCTTCTCTTGGCTCTTCTCAAAGCTAATATACCATTCTTGGCCAAAACATCCAATGACATTGGATCGATACCCTTTTGATTTATAATCACAAACCCTTCACCATTAGAACACACTTCGTTTTTCAAATCAATGATTTTTTGTAGCTTCTCGTCGACAAATCTACGTTCACTTTGAACCAATTTTTCACGTTGTTCGGCAGAGGAGTAGTAGAAACTGGAGTTGACCTCAGTCTTTTCGTATTCCAATGAAACGTTCAAAATCAAAACGTGTGCATTCTCGACCCTTCTTGGCATATCTGGGTGTCTGGCACCGTGATCCAACACCAAACCTTTGACGAATTCGGTATCTTTGGCTGTCTGAGTCATCATGGCGATGATTTCAATCATGTGTAAATCCAAGTCGTTGCTATCCTTATCTTTCACGTTCAACACTGCGTCGGTGACGATTGGTGTCAACACGTCGGTCAATTCCGCCGACACTTTAGTGGACAAGGAGGATCTCGCAACCTGCAATAGCAACTCTCTGTCTATCTGTTCTGGCTTGATTATAAACTCGTTCAAGTACTTCAAGGTCTCCTCTCTGGCGGATTCAAAGCCGTCTGTGATCACTCTTGGGTGTATACCTTCGTTCAAGAATCTCTCTGCTTGTCTGAGCAGCTCTCCAACCAATAGAACCACGGTCGTGGTACCATCTCCTGTGATTTCGTCCTGTGCTGAGGCTGCACGGGCAATCATCACCGCGGTGGGCGACTGGATTTGCATCTCGGTCAAAAGCACCTTACCGTCTTTGGTGATCTTAATATTACCTGCACCATCCACCAACATCTTCAAGGTACCCTTAGGGCCCAAGTTGGTGCTCAACACGTCCTGCAAGCCCTGGGCCGCAGAGATGTTCACCTGCAACGCCTGCTGTCTTCTCAACGATTCTGCCTTGGGGTTCAATAACTGGATCGACATCCTTGTCTGTCAAAATGCGTGTACCTGTGCACCTAGAACTCTACTCGGCCAGATTCCAGCACTCAGTCCCACCGCCTCTGTGTATCCACTGAAATTAGTCAGATAAACCAGCCCAACCACTCACACCGCACACACGCTCACAGCCCCGGCCTCTGCCTATCTCCACCTCTCGCCTCTGTGAGATCCATGCTGGCCCTTCCGTTCCCTGTGTTTCTGCCATAATAGAAAATTTTTTTGGCGGTTTTGCTGGCTGCCGGTTTTCGTGTACGCGTTGGCGGGCGCTATTGGCACGGGTATGCATTTGGCAGACGGTGCGTGTGGATGTGGGCTGCTGACGTCAGCAAATTGTTGACACGTGTTCGTTGGTGGCAGTGGCAGCAGCAACGGCGGGCTGCGGGCTGCGGGCTGCGCCGCTGTGGCGCGTGGGTCTGTGTGTCTGTGTGGCTGGAGCGATAAGTGGGTGCTGACGTCAGCGGCGGCCGCGGGGTTGCTTATCTGATACATTGAGGAGACACGATGGGGTTCAAACTGTTGCCCTCCTTCCCAGCCACGATGCGCCAGGGCGGGTGCTGGAAGGGTCGGAGGACACAGTGAGAAGGCAGCACTATAGTGAGGCTGGCAGAAGTAGTGGTTGAATAGTCGAAGCACAGTTGAACCAGTCTGGATTGTTTTCGTTGTCGCCGACCTCAGTCCAGTTGCGTGTCCCACACCTCGCCGTCCTAGAGATACACGCACTACCTATACACCAGCACACGAACCGAACAGACACAATATCAGCATTGGTGACGTGTGGAGCGTTTGAGCAACACACTTGTTGGAATTTGCGCCTGCTGTGTCCCACGCCAGATGATCTCGGAGTCGAGCGGCTCCGTCATACTTCAACCCGTGTGTCTAGGCACATCATACTCAAATGGGTCTCGGAAATCCAACGCCTCCAATAGCATAGCCGGGGCAGGGTATTTGATCAGAAACTCAAACCTACTCTGGTCAAGAGTCACCGGAACAGCGTTGACCCCGGTAGAGAATAGGCCGGAGCGGATCCGTGCCCAGAACAAGCTACAGATCAAATTGAGAGACTCCAAACAAGGCGGGGATGCGCATGGCTTGCCAAACTCCTCTTCCTTCTATAGCAAGCCAATTAAAGAGTTTGGGAGAAACGGTGAGCTGTTTTTGGGGTATGAAAACTCAATTGAAGTGTACGATTGGCGCCCACATAAAAACCTCAGAGATTACCAAAATGGCCTGTTTGATGATGGGTTGAATGAACCCGCAGATGACTTTGCCCTTGAAAGAAACACCTTGCATCTTGTTGCTAAACTTGACAATGTTTTTGAAGGTGGCAAGTTGATAAGGTTGTACCCCTTGACATCGGATAGATTAGACTCCTACTACTTGGCCCTAGCCTTGGTGATGGATATTTATAAAGAACTGAAATTCGTTACGATAGATCTCACAAACGGTATAGTTGAAACTTTGGATTTTCCAAAGAAGCTTTTGTCTTTGTTAGGTCACACAAGCTCTCTGAAGCCAAACGGTGATATCAATTTCACGGTTGAGGCTACAGAGTCTTCAAAGTTCTTTATCATTGCTGATAACTCATCTGGCGAGTTGCTTGTCTATAGCAAAGCAACTTTGAAAAGACTCCAAGGCTATACATTTAAGGCAAAGGTGATCAATGATAAGTGCGTCTTTGACTTTAAAGGAGATTGGCTAGTCTACAATGCTTCATTCAAAGATTCAGTTTTAGTAGGGTTGCAGAACAACCTACCAATTTTTAATAACTTATCACTACTACCTCTAAGACTTGCAAACCAGGGAAATTTGATAAATAAGATTTGGAAGAACTTGTCCAAGACAACGGTGGATTCCATACTTATGCTCTCGGAGATGTCCCACTCGAAATTGAAACATTACTTTGCTAACCCTTTACCTAGCGGAACATCACTTCCGTCTCAAAATGGAAGCAATACACATTTAAATGTAAATAGAGATGTTGGCTGGGACTCTGATGATTCCAAAACACTTCATAATGCGAGAGAGGATAGTTATCCTGGGGAATACTATCGTTTTGAAGGTGACGATTTCATATCCAAGAAATATAACTTTAGAGACATTATTGTGAAGCTGTTTAATACTTTAAATGTCAACTCTAGCTATGTCATTTTGGTTGACTTAGCTGGCGGCGAGATGTCAAACCCTCAACAGGTCGGTAATGTCCCAACTCATTCTATAAGGCCATTGTTTTACTTTTCGCCGCCAGAAGGATGTTCACAAATTTCTTTATCGAGATATGATATGTCATTGACTACTGTTTCAAACAGAGGTGATGATGTCTATCTTTGGGATTTCACAAATTTTTCAAAAGAATTGATACTAATGGACAAGTTTCGGCGTGGTAAGACAGCGTCAATTGTTCAGGATGTTATCATCGGGAGAAACAACATGCATGTGCTTTTGCTTAGCAAATTAAATGGCACTGTGCATTGTTTCGTTAACGAGTTTATGGATCAATATGAGTCTGGTAATAATGGATGGTGTCTTTCTAACATTGGTTGCAAGAGAATGGCAATCTCTAGATCTGGAAGAGAAGCTATGGTTGTTGGAGATAATTGTAACATGGTAAAGATAAAGTTGGCTACTGGTGAGGCAATATGGAGCTATGAGCTACCCAAGATTGCGCAACAACATGTTCCATCCTATTTGTCCAGCTGTGAAGATATCACTGCTTCGAACAGGAGTATAGAAGATGCTAGGATTGATGTTTTATCATGCATCGAGATTGAAACATGCAAGCCATTTGTTTCCATCAGTTCTAAGAAACGCGTTCACTTTGCTAAATTCGGTGAGGAATCATCAGGCTTAGGTGAGCTGTTTGGATTAGACTCTGAGTTGGCAAATTTTGGGAAACCTGCTGAGAACATGAAGGATATTAAATTTTCTAGGACCCATGCCAAAGTTCAGTTTCAGAGTAATGATTTCAGACAACAAACAAATTTTGAGAATAAAGATAACTTTAAAGAAAATGATAAACCTGCTAGTGGTGCAGTCAATAGACAAGTGCTATCCAGAAGAGGTGGCGACTTTGGAGGATTACAGGATTTGAAAAATGCCTTAGAGAGCAGCTTGATGACAGCTGATTGACTTGATATCTTTAATGAAAAACAAAAAAAATTAATCGATATTTGAATTTACGGTTTATTACGGTGTTTTTGTATTTTATTCTGATACGACTTGCAATTTGAACTTTTCTATGTTTTCTAGATTTAAATCTACCAGTATTTTTCCTCTGAAAGCAAGTAGCTGTGCTATCATGCTCTGCCTCTTTTGTAAATTGTTCTAGGTTGCGTCTTTCTCTACTTAATCCACACTGTCCTTTGCCTTTTGCTCGCAATTGGAAGCCATTTATGCAGCCGTGCGACATGGTTGTCTGTCGCGCATATTCCAAAAATATAGCACAAACCAGTTGCACTGCTAATTTCAAAGTCTACGGGAAGTGGGTGCTGACTACAGGCAAGTGTAGCGGTCAGGAGAAGTTGTAGTCATAACGGGAACAGCGAGTGTCTGGGTAGGTTTATTGCCGTTCTAGAGTAGGTGCTGTTCCAGCCCGGCAGTGCGTGGCGAAACGGGTCTCGTGTTAACTCCGGCGATCTAGGCCCGGCTGCTCGGCGACGCTGTTTTTACTTGTTAAAGCGTGTTAAATGCGAGAGTTCGCCGAGGCAACTCGGCCAACAAAGAGACGCGGCGAATTATCACAATACTCAATAATGTGACCGTTTTGTTTGTCAGACCAAAGACAATACCAGGTTTTTTTCAGCAGCACACGGTGGTTTCTTGGCAGTTACCCTGGATGTGGGTACTGACTGATCTCTAAATAGCAGACTTGCAGCCCACGACAGCATGCCCTTGTAGTCTCACGTGTTGCACACGAGTATGCCGGCACATAAAGCCGTGGCCAGAATAGCAGCCCTTAAGCCCCCTTGTTCGGCTCACTGCAAACTTTTCACTTGAAATGTACTAAAAAAACGCTTACACTTTGTCGCGTTGTCATTGGCTGTAGATCGGACCACGTTTTTTTCACCTCGAGTGATTGATTTATTTCCCAAAGAAGAATAAGTATCGGGCAGACAAACTAGATACATGAGCCATGCAGATTAACAAGTCTAGGTGGTATATCTACAGGAAGAGGATTATGTGTGGGGATGGTGGGTAAGCATGCCAGGAGTACTCGTAGAATGTTCAAAGCCGGTACCCTATCTGGCTGGGCGGGGAGAGTCGGAGGCGTCAGATCACATGTGAATGATGTGGCGGTGTGGTGGAAAGCACGTTTAACTAAGTAAAGAGCCAGCCCTTGTAGCACGCAGAGGCCCAGCTGACGGGCGGGTTTCTGGCTGGGTCGTAAGATAAGCATACGGACCATATCCCCGTAGATCGATACGATAGGCTTCATGCAGCTGCCTGCAAATAAGGTTGTGGAGCGCAGAAATGGGAAGTCCAATACGAGCCGACTAGGGACGCTGGCCGCTAAAGAGACAAATTTTGTACGTTTTTTTGTGCTCTTGGGCGTAGTTGTTCAGCTTCTCTCCTGTGTTTGCTTCTTTTCCTCTTTGTTCACATTGTCTCCTACGTACACAATCTGTGTTTTTCTGTCTTTTCCACTACCTGTGTCTCCCACTATAGAACCTTCGTCCTGTTTGCCTGCAGTGGTTTTGTGGCTGACTACCGCTAAAGATACAAGGCTGAATAATCTCATAAGACTCCCGTTGGTACACCGTTCTCCACTTGTAAAGGCTGCATTTCCATCAGCAATCTCTTGCTCGGCCAACCATTCAAGCCCTTTGAACAGAACATATTATATCACTTGCTCTTGTTGGTCCACCGTTCCCGAGGAGGACAACTACGATCCATAGTGCATTTGTGAGCGTCACAGGTAACAGAGAGTGTGCAAGTTGGAGGAAAATTTCCTGGAACTCATTCCATACATCTGTGTGTCATTTGACTTCCCCGACCCTAGAATAGATACTTGGGCGAAATGAGCTTATCTGTTTTCAATATAAGGCATCACAAAGAATTAAATAAGCAGATGAGCAACGCTCAAAGCAAAGATATGGGACTCCAGAGGGCTCAAGAGACCCCAGATGGACATGAACTCCAAAACTACAAACTGGTTATCAAGCCGTCAACAGGCAGTAACCTCGAAACAGTCCAAATCAAGTCAGAAGATAAATTAAAGAAAGCGTTATGGCCAGAGAGCAACAATTCAGAGAATGCGAAAAATGAAGTCCACAGCCATCAAGGCACTTCTAAGTCAATAACGGCAACGACTCAAAATATGATGTCAAAGAAGCTCGAAACTCTGATGACTTCAAATAACAAATCACAAGGATCCGGTCAGATATGTGGTAATTGTGGAACGTCAAAGACTCCATTATGGAGGAGAACCCCCGATGGCAAACTCACATGTAATGCATGTGGATTGTATTATAAGGCTAACAACACTCACAGACCCGTCAATTTGAAAAAGCCTCCACACATGGTCACCATCTCCAAATCTGAAATCAAAGATGGTTCATGCAAAGGTAGTGAGACTTGCAACGGTACTGGAGGGTCCAGCTCTTGTAGTGGATGTCCAGCATTCAACAACAGAGTCGTCGTGCATCAAAACGGCAAATCACCGGGCTCTGGAAAGGCTGGCGCAGGCGGCTGCGACGGCTCTTGTTGCGGTTCTCCAGGTTCAAAACCTGTCTCCAAGTCATGCGTTTCCACAAGAGAATCTTCAAATACCGAGGCAGCATCAAATGATGATAATGAGGGCATAAATTTAGCTCTGGCATGCATGAATTGTGCCACCACAGTGACACCATTATGGAGAAGGGATGATGCAGGTAATACCATCTGCAATGCTTGTGGACTGTATTACAAATTGCATGGTGTACATAGGCCAGTCAAGATGAAAAAGCAGACTATTAAGAGAAGAAAAAGAAATGCAAGTGGAAATTCGACTCAGCAACAAGGTCACCGTCGTATCAAGAGCAATAGCAGTACTAATGCGACATCGCCATCAGGTACCGCTAGTCCAACTACGAGCAACGCTGTATCACCCGTGCTGAACACGCCACATTCCAGCAACCAAATACGGAGTCCGCCTAGAGTACCATTCAGCGCTCATCCAGTTCCAGAGATGAGAGGTAGCGGTCACATCAATGAGGAGATCAAGCTACCGCCGTTGATGATAACCTCTAGAGCCTCTACTTTCATGTCATCGTCAAGTCTTAACTCTAAGTTCCCACCGATTCTGAATCCTTCTTTCACCTCCTCATCAACAGTGGACAGCGGTGTCCACGGTCCTGAAACAAGATTGCCACCTATCAACATTGGGTTTTCTGGTGCACAGTATCCATCAGCTTCACAAGGTAGTGTCTTGCTACCTCCTTTATCCAGCAGGCCAATGTCCCCAATGCACATGCCAGTTTCCACAAACAATAGGATTCCCCAATCACAGCCAGTTTCATACCAAAGGCTTATCTCTCCCTCTACAGCTTCCACTCCAGATCCACACTCACAGACAAAAATGGATGTTAATTCATTATTGAATACCACTAATGAAAATAACCATTAATCTGTGTTTTGTTTTTTTTGTTGCTGTTATGCTTTTCTAAGTTTTAATCTTTTCAAGTTTATTTGTTCAATTGTCCATCTTCATTCCCCCTTACCCAACCCTTCACTTTCTCTTCTGTATAAATATATTTATTTCTTACCATATTCAATATAAATTACACTGTAGCACGATTGCCAATTCACAAGTGCCAATTCGTGGGTACCAATTTCGACCACAAAAACTCTGCCTGTAGTGCTAAACGCAGTCCTATCATGGTGGATTTACCTCCATCTCTCTCGTCAGAGCCAACACCCAACGTTCGTAACGTTTTCAGCTATCTGAAGATGCCCAACTTCTTTTCCCATATAGACCAGGGCATGCATACTCATGTATGAATTCGTGATAGCATTCCTGGAGTGGCCTCCTGGCCCTCTTCTACTTGTGTGTTTTTTTGCATATATGTGTCAGAAACCGAAATTCCACCAACTCTAACAGTAGTATCTGCAAAGCACCAGGACCGCTGTAAGGGCTTCCCCTTAGCTAGCTGCTATTGACCTATGTATACACAGCGGTAGACACAAGCGAAGTTGTGGTGCACGGGTGTACGGTGTGTAACAAAGGTCGTGTCGCGTTTGCTGTTGTTACTCTGTCTGGGTCATATAACATAGATAGAGACACAAACCAGGTACATGCCTGCCACGAACAGCATTGGGTAGCTTGTAGACATTTTGCAAACGTATGGATTTTGAGGCAAAGTTTTGCATTATGATACCAGATCACTCTAGGATAACGAAGATATAGCATTACTCTGTGAAAAGTATACCAAAGACGCTCTGGCATCAGAGATATCCCTCGTTCGAATGAATAATTGGATAGCAGACAAACCGGTACGAGAGCCCGGGAACCATGCTGAGAATCAGCTACATAGCAGTAAATTATTGATCAGGAGAGGCATGCATTCTCCAATATCGCCGATACTGACCACAGTCAAAGACAAAGGCTTGGACATGGACACAGACACTGACACGGACACAGGCAATCGAGCGTGGAACCTTAACGATAAGGATTCCCAAATTGAGAAGGCTCTCACCTCCGTTCCCGCAGTTGGAGACTATAAGTTGGCCGGTATCCGGACCCGGTTGATCAGTTTGGAGTCCAAAGGCAGTAAAACTGGGTCTGAGAACAGCGTGGCACGGTCAGCAAACAGAGAAAAGGTGTATAGGTCCGACTCACAAAAAATAGATATTGGGGATCCGTTACCACTACCCTACGCAGTTGTTAAAGTAGGTGACCCTCTGAATAATAATAACGCCAGCACGAGAGACAGTAGAATGACACATTCGTTTAACAATGAAAGGCTCTCTCAAGACACGGGACAATTAGGTACAGTTGAACTGGATCGTGCCTGTTTTAAGGGGTCCCGTGCTGTGTATAGGAAAGATCCCAATAGATTTCGGAAGATGCAGGGGGTCAGCCGTGAAAGTGTGACTCAGTCTCCTGAGGAGGGCGATCCAACGCTCGCCAGCACTAGCAAAGCATCCACCAGCACTAGCAAAGCATTCACCAGCACCAGCCAAGCGCCCGCCGGCACTATCAAAGCATCTACCACCACCAATGACTCGTTAAAGTACCTACAGCCAGTGATGGATGCTCGAGAGTCACATTCTGCAGTCCATTCAACGCCTTTTGATGCCGCTCTCTCGCACTGCCCCTGCTCTCCGTTCAGCATATCCTCGCATAATATACTTCTTGTATCCCTTTTCGCCTGTCTCTTTATCTATGTACCATATCTGATGGCCGACTGACTCGTCCAATCAAACTTATCTGTATATTACACTCTTGATAAATCCCCTTTCCTCTTATCTGCCGGTTCCTTCTTCATTTGCTTGCGTAATTGATGACATCACATCTCCGCCGCTTTATTTTTGCCTGCCTTTGCGCGTTGTTTGGCTTTAGGCCGGTTGCAAACGCTTATCCTCTTTCTGTACTTCCCCGGTTCTTCTTTGTGAGTGATGCATACGCAGTGCTACTGCTATTAGAAGACAGGAGATTAGCATCCAGCAGTCACAGATACACACGAATTGTACACGCAAACCTCATTGCGTACCCCCACCATGTACGTATTCTCTATCGCAGGCGGCATCTCTATAGAAGAGGGCAATTTTTGCCCTCAGCGCTCTTATCTAATTACGCTTGCCCCTGCGGCCAATCTCCCCTCATACGAGTGTACTGACATGTTTAACTACTTTGCCAACTGGTCCATCGGCCAATACGAGAGTCGGTGGCGTATTGTCACGGAGCTGGTCACGAACAGCTGCAACAGTGTCGATGTGCACGGTGTGTGGAGATGGGATCAAGCAACATGCTCCATAGTGAACAGCCCGGCCAACTGACCTGTCATCTTTTGTGGGTTTCGCGCAGTGAGGGCTGTTGCCATGGGGTTTGGTGGGATCCTGGCCCATCCAAGCACAAGTATCTCTGTGGTTGCAGTGGCGGCCGGTGACTTGCGCCTGGCTCTGTTGGCTGTGCTGATAAAGCACTGTTTCAGAATCGAAGCCTAATAATCAGCCACTAAACTTTAAACCATGAAGTCCCAATTTAAAGAAGAGCATTCATTCGGTAAGTCAGGATTTTATGTTTGGTTTCTTGGTATCGGTCTTACTAACTATCCCATGTCATTATTTCAGAAAAGAGAAAAGCAGAAGCTCTAAGAATCAAGGGTAAGTTCCACGATAGAGTCCCTGTTATTTGTGAAAAAGTCGAAGAGAGTGATATCCCAGAGATTGATAAGCGTAAATATTTGGTGCCATCCGACTTGACAGTGGGCCAGTTTGTGTATGTCATCAGAAGGAGAGTGCACTTACCATCCGAAAAGGCCATTTTCATCTTTGTTAACGATATCTTGCCACCAACTAACTCTCTCATGAGCACCATATACGATCAATATCAAGATAAGGACGGGTTCTTGTACGTTTTGTACAGTGGAGAGAATACCTTTGGAGACATTCCGGGTGTTGAAGAGTTATCCGACTAGATGTGTGAGTATCTTAATTTGAGGATACAACGAATCGTGGTGCTTTTCCTTGTTCTCCTCCTTGATTTCTTATTTCACTAAATCTTCTCTTTTTTGTTTTGCCTTTTGTCCCATGCTACCAGGTTACTTTTTTGTCTCAGTTATTTTGTACCCTGGCTCTTAAGTACCTGGTGTTGTTGCGTATTTATACGTATACGTATTCCTAAAGGTTTGTGAGGTATTTACATGGACTACCTCGCTGGTGTTACTTCAGTTATCTCTATGGTTCCCTTGACGGTGTTTTGTAATCTTGTTTGTCTTTTTTGTTTTTTTTTATTCTCTACTAGCTATAATATTGCTTTACTATTACCATTACTATCACTATTATCAATTTAGTCACTGTTATTGTAGTCACTACATATATACATGATAGGGGTTCCTAATCTGAAAAAAAAAACGGATTATATACAATACTTTATTTTAATTTTAGGATGGTCTCTATTCTAGTTTCAAACTCCTTAGGTTCGACTTTACCTTCACTTAATCTCATGCATTGCCCAATCAAAAAGTTGACTTTTTTTGTTTGTCCCTTTTTAACAATGGCATTCACCACTGTTTCGTTTGCTGTTAATACCTGTTGAACCAAATCTTGAATGTTACTTTCATCCAATGCGGTGTCGTTTTTCAAATCAAAATCATCCAAAAGCTTATTCAAAGGAATGCTCTGGTCGGTGGGATTGTTGACTAGGTGCATAAGCACTAACTTTGCATTATTCTTTGTTAAATCTCCCTTAGAGATAGCCTGCAGTAGTTCAAGGAATTTGTCTAATTTAATTACCTTCTTATCGAATTTCAAATTGGACTTCGATAGGCAACCCATCAGCTCATGCACTATCCAGTTTATTGGATTCGGTATTCCATGCTCCATGCATAGTTTGTATAATTCAACGTAGTATTCTGATAGCTGTCTATCATTTAATAGCACATTAGCGTCTCTCAACTTTAATCCATAACTATTTGGATCCATTAGCAAGTCCAATTTCTGCTCCAAGGATGTAGGAAGGGTTTTCTTTAATTTAGGCAACAATTCGGCAACGTTTAATTTGATCAAAGGAAGTTCAGGATCCGGCATATATCTGTAATCCACTGCATCTTCTTTGGATCTCAACTTGTAAGTGGTTTTGCCGTCCCAACCTCTCGTTTCAACGGTATCTATTTTTCCTCCATTATTAATAACATTGCATTGTCTTTTATACTCGTATCTGATAGCATTGACAATCGCTGAAGTTGTAGGTAGATTTTTTAATTCGATTCTTGAGTGGTTGTCGACTGAAACGTTTACATCCACTCTGATTGAACCGGTTTCAAGCTCACCAGTACAGACATCCAAATTTATAAGCATGCTCTGAAATTTCTTTATGAAAGCTCTAACCTCTTCTACGCTTTCAAAGTCTGGTCTGGTGACCATTTCAATCAATGGGATATTGGATCTGTTGAAATCAATACTGGAAACATTATTCAGCCTATATAGAGATCTTCCTGTATCCTGCTCGATCTGGATCTGTTCAATACCTATTCTCTTATCCACTGGCAATCCATCATATTTCTTGGACAGTATTACATGGCCATCTTTGGCTATTGGGCTATAGTGCTGTGTTATTTGGTATCCTAGAGGCTGATCACCATAAAAATAGTGCTTTCTATCGAAGGACGACACTGGTTTTATTTGGCAATTCAACGCTAGGGCAGTCTTTAAAGCAAAAAGTAACGGTTCTTTATTCAGTCTTGGTTGCGTTCCCGGTAATGAAACGTCAAAGAACGATGTCTGCGAGTTTGGCTTCGTGCTCAACACCGATGTGCTGTTGTGGGAATTGGAGAAAAGCTTTCTGCTTGTCTTTAACTGCGTATGGATTTCGAGTCCAATCTTCAACTTCCTTGATGCACTCATATTGACTTACTTCCTATAAGAGGAGTCCACATCCATCCTGTACTCTATCACTATGGCCTGCTTGGTATGCTGAGCTTGTCAAATATGGTGAAGTGTTGATGAAAATGAGCGGTTGAAAAAAACCAAAAAAGACCCAATTTCCTATAATTTTATGGTTTTCTTTTATGAAGAAAGCGGAAGAATCGGCCCTTGCGCCACTCCTTGCAGCGGAACCTATAGGGGCTCACTCACAATACGATGCTTAACGAACCAGACTCTACATGTGTGCTGTTCAAGTCTGGCATTCCAGAACATTTGGAAGTTGGCTTAGATTTTTTGTTTTTCCACAAGTCTTCATCTAACAACTTTAAAGGAATAAAGCTGATCTCAGAAGGTATACATTTGCTGCATATCACAAACAGTCTTACAAACTGCCGTACTGGTGTGTTTCTTGTGTGTCGTGCTGGTGACGTTATTATATTGAATATTAACGAGGACAAATTGGACAGCGAGACTGAGCTTGACCTTGACAATGAGACAGCTATTGAGATTGACTCTATCTACAGTGTACGTGGCGATCTGGTATACGAGAAAGAGAATGGGACACAAACTGGCTCAGGGGCATGTGAGATGCTGCTCCAGCAGCATTACCAGTATATGGTGAATTTCTCCAATTTTGAGGAACTCAATAGTAGTTGGGAGTCCGTCGTGTCGATGGGCGATAACGGTTTAGACGAGGTGGACAATGGTAAAAGAATGATCAGGAGCATTGGCGAGCGGTTTTTAGACTCCCGATCTGGGTCATACCTCTTCTCCTCCTTGGTTTCCACGAACGATTCATCCAGTCTAGAATTGGAAGAATTGCAGAAAGCCATTGACGAACAAGTGCAAAAGTCGAAGAAACTCGGCCAAAAGCACATTTTTCAGGAGACAGATCAAATTCCATTTAAAAGAATTACACTCTCAAGTTTAGATATTAAGAATAAACGAATGTCAGTGAGGCCCAATACCAAATCAACGGATCAGATAACGAAAGATTACTTAGACAAATCGTGGTTTTTGAGAAATACATATGGAGAGGATCTATTGCTCTTGAAAACTAACTTATTATCTGAGATATCATTCTGTTTTGTAATGATGATCTCATTGAACAATTATTGCTGTAAAGAGCAGTGGCTCATTCTAGTTTCTCTAGTTCTAGACTCGATTGATCTCGTCAACGATGCTACTGAGCTATATGTCAGCATCTTTGGTATGCTTAAAAGTCAATTGAAAGTTATCAAGAAATTGGATCAAGATGATAGTGTTGAATTGATGGTTGATATTAATGGAAGATTGAAGAGACACCTGAAAAATTTTGCTAATAATATGGTTTTTTTCAAAGATTTGAAGATCCAATTTGCATATAACTCGGTTCTTAATCTTCTGAAAGAGGAATTTGATTTGGAGATTGGATATAGTTTAAATGAATCTGAAGATGATGATGATAATGATGCTGATGAAAAGGGGTTTTTCCAACCAGCGGAAGCTGATGGAGAAGATTATGAAGATTACAACTAGCGTATAATAAATATATTGTAAAATTACTATAATAAAGCAAAAAGTAGCAGAGAAAAGATCGGGAATAACGTATCCTATTAAAAGACAAAGAGAAAGCAAAATAATAAATAATAAACCAACACAAAGTCAAAGAAAACCAAATACAAGCGGAAGACAAGTCATGAAAGGAAAATTCGTGGCAATCATTAATATAGTAAAAATGCAGAAATGCAACACCAATGAAAACACAAAACGGCAAAGTGTTTTTGTACATCAGTTCAATTATTGGTTATTGTTCAAAGAGTAATCATAATGAGCTGAAGACCCCTTTAAAAAGTATCTAAATAAGCTTCTTGAAACGAAATCCCATTCGTTTTCTTTGGGCTCTTTGAATTTGAAACGGTAGGTCTCAGGTAGCAAAAACTTACCAATCAAACATTCAATCTCAATAAAATCGATCAAATCGCAGTCATAGCTCTGGCTCAGTTGAACTGATGTATTTTTAGAGTATCCAGAATCATCTATTGATCTCAACAAGGGTGATATCAATTTCGACTGTATTTTGGAAGTGATAGTTCCTGACATGCTCTGCTGTCTGATTTTAATCTGAAAATTCAACTTCTGTTTCTTGGATGAATGCGTAATTTGGACGTTTTGGTCCACTTTTGCATTGCCAGTAGGAATTGATGGTGATCTTGAAATAGATCTCGAAGTTGGGCTGAGTCCATTAGAGTTCAATAAACGTCCATCTAAATCCTGGCTTTGTGCAATGGGTTTATTCTTCCTGTCTATTACCGCCATGCTGTAATTGTTAAAAAGTGGGGAGTCACAAGGAAGTGAATTACTAAGATTGTAAGCGGTATGAGTGTCATCAAAAAGACTGTTAGGCGATTCAGAATTGCGTAGCGGATAATTGGGCAAGATGCAAGAGTTCAAATCAATTGGAACCTCATAATTTTTCAGATAACTCTTATGTTTTTTGCTACTGTCAGTGCTGGCACTATTGCTGTTTCCATGATGGCGATGTGCTGGTGTATCTTCCATATCTTTTCTCTTCTTTTCTTGTAATCTCATCTGTTCTGCCTGTTCTTCCAATTTTGCCCACCATGCAAACTCTTTTAGTTGCAAGATTTGAATATTGGTTTCTGGGCATTTGCTCAACAGGTAATTATGCGGGTTTGTGATCTGAGGTAGAATATAATCAAGCATACATTGACCATGTCTATAACATTCACAGAAATTTTCGACAACAATAGTATGGCTATCAAGCTCTGAACTACCATTCACACTTGCATTCCTCTTGGTTCCACCGTTACTGATGCAGTCGCCAATCCCACTGTTTCCATTCATTCCAATAAAGGACAGTTGAGTAGGAAGGCTTATAGTAGAAGCATGGGAATGTTGTAATGAGACAGGTTTTAGCAACCACAGGTTTTTTTTGATCTTGAATTGGATCTCCACTCTAAAATCACAGAAACTTCCGGGATCTATTGCTGGCATCTCAGAATTATCAACTAAGGAAGATTCTGACCCAGACGACAAAGAGGTGGTGCAGGAGTAAGATGAGCACATTGAAGCAGACGTGATTAGCGGTTGAGCGGTGGCTGCCGACGATATCACCGACTGGCGCTTGCCGTGTTTGAAGCATTTGAGAATGCACCTCTTTTTATCGTTTTTTGAAATAACCAATTTATACCCATGATAGACCGCATAGCATTTAGCTATATCAATCAAGATTTTCTTATCACTGCAATAAAGTTGCGGGATATCGGATGATAGCAGCGTTGCCTCGGCAAAGGCAGCATAAACAGAAGTTTCGTCCTTAGTCTTTGGTATAGCTACAGCTAGCTCACCAGGTAACTGGGAGTTGCTATTAGCAATGGAGCCGAGATTAACCTCAAAAGGTAGCCTGGTAGCAGAATAGTCCAGTTTACAGGTTGACATTGCACAGTGGATGCGCGCGGAGCAGCGGGTTTAGTCAGGTTAGGTGAGCCAACAGTGTGAATTGCATGCCTTTGTGGTGAAGCAAGCTATTCTGAACCTTCAATACAGTGCAAGTCAGTAGCAGGTCCAGAAGTCTGTGCCAGTGCGTGTGTCTCGTGGGAGGAAAATGCCTTTATTTTTATTGTTTTTGACAAAATTCCAAAAAAGAAATTAGCAAGCCAAGCAGCCAGACAAAAAGCTCCAAAGGGGAGGAAGCCTTCAAATGATGCATAATATCCAAATGGTCAAACTTACAACCAGCTACTGGAAGAATAAAATAAGTTTGTGAATTCAAATATCATTGGCAATAGTAATAGGAATGTAAGCGGCAGCTTTTCCAAACAGGTTGGTTGAGGTTGCATTTCCCCGGATCGGTACATGACTCTCGCTTGATCGGGCCGGTAGCAACAGGAACTCACCCCTCTTTTCGGTTTTGAGTGCTCTGACCAGGTTACAGGATTGCGGGGCGTGAAGGTGAAAATGGCACCCCTTAGAAGGCGCTGAACACCGCACCGGGTACCAGGAGAAGCTATTGGAGCAGAGAAGGCGACTGTCGATGCAAGTACAGCTGTGACTGCATATCCGTGCTAATGAGGACGCGATAGCAGGGGGCGGCACGGCGCACCACGGGGTGACTGGCGTGCCACGCTGCATCTTGCCTCCGGCATTCACGGTGGCTCTGCATTTAGCACAGGATATGCATTTAGGAGTCCGTTACATGCACTGGGAGGGGATCGATGGCGTGCACGGATGTGAACAACGGGCCGCAGAGCGTGTGGCACTCAGATGAGGGGGAAGCAGCTCACTGATCCTTCTGTCCACCAGGCTCTCGGTCCAGTGTTCCGGTTTTGTAGTGTTATGTGTGGAAGACACTATCTTTTCTTTTGCTCTGTACCTGGAAGAGCCGTTTAGTCTTCTTCAACAGAGTTTCGAAACTACCTTCTGTACACTGTTATCTGCTGTCTCGCTGTCTCGCTGTCTCGCTATGTCACCCTTCCATTCAAACGAAAAAAGAGGTGACTCTCTCTCCATAGGGTGAACGGAACAGGCCCTTTGTGCAATACTACGGCACTGACGTCAGCAAACGTGTGGGTGTACAGGTAGGGGGGAAGGGGTGCGGAGTACTTTGTGGACCCCGCCTTTTTTATGGGGTTGCTTCGCCTTACTGTACAAAGTGCCGTCGGCAATCTCCTGCACACAGGTATTGTCTGATGTCCTGCCTTGTGCGGCGGTGCAGGTACTCCCAAATGCCCTTCACCGCGTGTGGCGCTGCACCAAGGCCTTCCGGTACCTGTGGAGCCACGCCTAAAGGTGTCACATATCATGTTGTCTTGTCAACTGGATCCTACTGTTACAGAGGAGCTCTCCCAGTAAGCCTACCTACGGACTTCTCGGGAAAAGTGGGGGCGAGTCACCTGGACAGCGTGATTGGCTTTTTTCTTCGTCCTCCTTTCAGCTGCACCAAGTGTTTCTCCGGATTCCGCACCCCCCTCCCCGCTTTTTCGGAGACTAATCAGCTAGCTACTACCAGCTACCCAATAAAAGCTTAGCAGCGATCACCACCGTATGAGCCTGTCAGTGGGCCTTTTATATTTGGTTGTGGCAATGGGTAAATGGGGTGGCCAACACAATAAACACATATTTTGGCGGTCCTTTGTAGGAAGATGCCCCAGGTTAACTGGAAGCTTTTCAAATTTTTCAAAAGCAACAACCAGTTGGACAAACAGATGCGATGACAACTCGGTGAAGAGTAGGTGTGCCTCCCGCACAGATAGATCTACGGACACTTACGTTACTGTCCCCTGTACCTCAAACCCATATCGCAGAATTGCGGCGCTGCGCTTTCTGGCGTGATCATCAACTCCTGCCTCGCCTATGCATGGCCAGTCTCCGCCTTGGCCCGTAGGCCTATGTACTTCTCGCTTAGGTTCCATAACTCTTGGTGTAGATTGTTGAGCCAACGGCAAACCCCAGCTGGCAGTCAGGTTCAACAAATAGAGGTGGTGCTTTGTGGGGTAGCCCCCGTTGCCTGTTGCACTGCTGAGGCTTGAAACCTGCGCTTTAGATCAGACACCCCACCTAACCGGGCGCCGGTTCCTGTAGTTTCCCCACACCTCCACTTTTATCCGTCTCTCCATCTGGTAGATAGGCTCGAAAATTCACCTTTATTCCTAAAATTGTCAGCTTATCACTTGAAAACTCCATTTGTGCTTCAGTTCCGAATATAGATTGCGAATTTGGGGTGGTGTTGTCATCCATGATATTTTCCCTAGTGAATATTCCCCTCTCCACAATATTCTATCAGGGTTCTTTATTATAAATAGTGGCTTGTTTTCTTTCTTTAGGGTTGTGAAAACTGAAGAGAAGTGTATTATTCTGATTATTTCAAAAACCAAGCACTTTCAAGATTAAATCTTTTAAGTTACATCTTATCAGCCACAAGCAAGCAAATTTCAGAAAATGTCCATTCCAACTACTCAAAAAGCCGTTATCTTTGAGACCAGCGGTGGCCCATTGAAGTACACTGACATTCCAGTGCCAACTCCAAAACCAAACGAAATCTTGGTTAACGTCAAGTACTCTGGTGTTTGTCACACGGACTTGCACGCTTGGAAGGGTGACTGGCCATTGGACACCAAGTTGCCTTTAGTTGGTGGCCACGAGGGTGCCGGTGTTGTCGTTGCCAAGGGATCAAATGTCACGAACTTTGAGATTGGTGACTACGCAGGTATTAAGTGGTTGAACGGTTCATGCATGGGTTGTGAATTCTGTCAACAAGGTGCAGAGCCAAACTGTGCTGAGGCTGACTTGTCCGGTTACACTCACGACGGTTCCTTCCAACAGTACGCTACCGCAGATGCGGTTCAAGCAGCCAAGATTCCAAAGGGAACCGATTTGGCACAGGTTGCACCAATCTTATGTGCTGGTGTTACAGTCTACAAGGCTTTGAAGACCGCAGACTTGAGACCAGGTCAATGGGTTGCCATCTCCGGTGCCGGTGGTGGATTGGGATCCTTGGCTGTTCAATACGCAAAGGCTATGGGTTTGAGAGTTTTAGGTATCGATGGTGGTGCCGAGAAGGGTGAGTTGATTAAGTCATTGGGTGCCGAATCCTATGTTGATTTCACTACAAGCAAGGATGTTGTCAAGGACATTCAAGAAATTACTGCAGGTGGTCCACACGGTGTCATTAACGTCTCGGTTTCTCCAGCTGCTGTCTCCCAATCTTGTCAATATGTTAGAACTTTGGGTAAGGTCGTGTTGGTCGGTTTACCAGCCGGCGCTGTCTGCCAATCACCAGTCTTTGAGCATGTCATCAAGTCTATCCAAATCAAGGGTTCCTATGTTGGTAACAGACAAGACACTGCAGAGGCTATTGACTTCTTCACTAGAGGCTTAGTTCATTCCCCAATCAAGATTGTGGGTTTGTCAGAGTTAGCTCACGTTTATGAGTTAATGGAGCAAGGTAAGATTGTTGGTAGATACGTCTTGGACACTTCAAAATAAGTGTGTGAGCTCATTAAAAGGCTACCCATGTTCCATTTTGGGTGTTTTACCCATTGATGAATGAATGATTTCAAATTTATGTCCTTTTTTTCCTTTTACGTCTTGATGACCTCATATTTTGTTATATTGAAAATATACACTTGATGTTATATTACCAGAATTTGTAATGTACACGTGTCTAAGAAGTGAAATTGTAAAATTAAGTATTAGAATGAGATGTATATTCCATCTTTTACAAAAAGTCTGTCATGATATCATTAATAAGAGTTCGAACAAAAATAAGCGCAATAATAGTACTATAAATCCCAATTTCTAATTTGCAACATTAAGTGCTGCACCTTCTGGCTGAGTTATATCCTCCAACAGTTGGTTAACCTTGAAGTACAACTCCACGTCTTTATCATCTGCGACTTCATCAACCTCACGATCTTCTTTATTTTGAGGAACTTGTCCTAAGATCCAATTTTCTCTAAGAACTCTGGTCAAATTTAGTAACTCTTCCGTCAACCTTATTATAGTCCACGTATTTGATTCTATCTGCAGTGTCTCTATAGCTTGGTTTTCAATTGTTTTGTCTCCTATCGAGGATAAGTCTACAATGTCCTGGAATTTCTGAAGTATAAACTCGACATTTGTGTCTAGTTTCGAGAGCAATGGTGCCGTTGTTCTTTGCATTGTAAAGTATGGTTGTATTGTAATATGGCCCAGTTGCTTATCCACGTAAGTTTAATTCCACATTGTAGGCTATTAGCAGGCTCCTCTTTTGTAATTCCTTCAGAAACTACAGCCCTATTCAACTGGAAAAAACAGGATTAACAAAAGAGGGCGAAAAAACAAAATGTCTTGTTATGTCATTAATTACGTACTTTTAAATTATAACGTACGACGGTATCTATGTTGTGCTGGGGCCACCGGCATCCCTTGTTTGGTATTGGTGTGCATGCTTTATTTGAACAAGATAATCATGAAAGACTTTTGTTAATGTGATTCGGGGTTACTGAGTTTTGAGTTTGTTCTTTTATCAGAATGGTGTCATTTGGAAGTTTAACTAGTGCATTAGAAGCTTATTAATGGAAATAATGAATCAAGAAAACCCAGCAAAAATACCAAATTGGGATTATGGCACAATATCCAACAGTAACGAACCATCCACAACGACATCTTCATCTGGACTCCTTATGAAAGGTAAATTTTCTAAAACATAGACAATATTTAAAGCACCTTAAATCATATGATACTGACTTCTTCTTATCAATGATACCGTAACTCTCTCGTAATTGTTTAGAGCAAGGATTCATGGTTGTGGTTCAGCCGGAAGTGTTGCAGAACTATCTATTCCCTATCAGCCCAATATTGCAGAGGAAAATTTTGGAATATAGAAAGAGAATAACTCATCTCGTCTGTTCGGCTGTCAAAGAAGATTTAAGCAGTACTGGGTTCCATAAACTTTTAATCATTACAGGACCATCGTACTTGCAGAACCCTGCGCAATCCAAATACTGCTCTCAATGGATTTCCAAATTATCAGGACACAGAGAATTTTCGGTTCAGTCAAGTATTCGAACACTTGAGTTTGATAGTATTATTAAGGTCTTTGATAGCAAGCAAGAAATAAAACTTGATAAATATTTGATGCAGAATACCTTATTGCTTTCAATGAGAGCCAACGCCACAGACTATGCTCCTGAAGGTCTACCAGTGCACTCTTCAAAGGAAGTTTCTATTGGGCTTCCAATATATCGTACTTGGCTACATGAACTAGCGAAAAATTGCCCAATCACAATGAACATCTCAAATACCATCTCTCCACAGTACACCGCCGACTTTTGTTGCGTTGGTTTATGTGCACCCGGTTTCTTGGAGAGTCAATTACATAGAGAAATTGTATCTGGTTGTTCATATCCCTGTGGCTTTATAACTAAAGATCATGAAACTCACCAAATTTCCAAAGTGAAAGAGGCCATGCTCACCTCTGCAGTACATCACAGTTTCTTATCAGTCACTAAAAATGGATCAGTTGCTCAGGTTGAAACCACCGGTAATAGCGATACCTTTGCTGTGATTCCAATTCAAGGAATCGCATTGGAAACTCTCACCAACTTTGGTAATTTAGATACGGGTTCATACGTTACAGAAAACACTGAAAAATTCATAGTGCAGCAGTTTGTAATGGTGATCAGTGAAATATCCATGAGTCAACAGAAGTTGTCAATGTTAGTAGATGTCGGCAGATTAAGCTACTCTAACTACAATATTATATTTGACATTTGCAGTATAATTATTAAGAACAAAGATATTTTTGAGCATTTGCTTGGATTTATGATTGATTCGGGGGACGAATATCTTCCTAGCGAGTTGATTTTGAAAGAAGAAAATCCTATCGACTATTCCGATAAAGACACTTACCAATTTAACAATTTAAGAACTCAGTTCATGTCCAAACAGGAAGAACAAGTACCAGGGCTCAATAGCTTTGAATCTTTTATATTAGCTGATAAGTTGATTAAAGCGATATCCAAAATGGTGGCCAGTTACATGAGAAAATGAAAGTTTGGAAGCAGCACCCTGATTTCTTTTATTTTCCCAACATATCGACATCTCAAATACCACAGCAGCATATCGGCAATTGTCTAGGTTAATATATAGGGATGTATAATTGCTGGACTTTATGCATTTTACACACAGATACACCCAAATACTCGGATTAATACACACACAATCTTTTAAACGAGTAAATAGCGGCATCCAGCCTGTTAATAGGAAGGCAGATTAATATGAGCTAGATAATTTAATGCTGGATGCTTATTGTTACATGGCCTCAGCGTCCAAGCAAATGCTACATATATAGTACAACCTATGCCGCCTAGCCAATATCAACGCACACAAAGACTTCTAGTTTTATATCATCTTATTGTGATTAAGTTGTTACGTATTCATGCACCCCATCTGAAGTTCCACGCCAGGAGTAACACAGAACACACAGACGCCCATCTGTCTACTGGCTAACGTCGTCTCCGCCAATACTCAGCTTGTCACCGGACAGAGCGTCTGACATCATAGATAAGGTCAGCATTCGACCCGCTCAACAAGCGTCCGCGATCTAGGGGAGTGTGTCGCGACTGACGTGAGAGGCGTAAAAAGTGGACTCACTTGGACGCAGTGGACAGGGACTTTGACCACCGACGAAGTACTGGTTAATGGAGACGTTAGTGTATTGCGGTGTATGCAATTGCGTGCGCAGGGTGTAGGTAATTTACGGATGTCGAACGGCGGGCTAAGACGCACATACGAGATTACCTGGGCGAGGGTGAACGATCAGGGACGGCGGTGAGGGAACACGCGGAAAGTAGTAATAAGCGGAGACCCCGTAGTTTTTCTCCGTGTAGCTGGATCCCCCGGGTGGATCACAGCGTAGGACTGGCGCTGGAAAAGGCATTCTTGCTTAGGGGCTCTGAAGCGAGTATGTCGGGGAAATGGTGTTCTGCTAGTAGTGGCAGCTGTACAGCATGAGCAGCACGCGAGGCCAGGACTGTGGATGTACACAACTCTGTAGCCCCTCTGGCATAGTCAGACAGACCTCCAGCAACTGGCCCGTTTGTGTGTTGCATGGTGCTGCCCACATGTAGCAGCGGTTGGCTGTCGCAGGAAGTGGACAAGGGTCAGGTACTCCGATCCGATGAGGCCCGGAGATACTTTTTTGCGTGTCTTCTCCACACCGCCCGCTAGCGGAGGAATGGGAGCAGGGGCCACCGCAGGCGCGAGCGGGCCCTTCCGCTGGATTGAACAGGGCGCGGGTGAGTGATACCCCAGGACTCGTCCGGAGTCTCCTTATGTTTTTTGTGCGCCAGGGCTGGCGGGCGACTCCCCTCGTCTCGGGCCTGGTTCGTTGTGTGATCATGCACAATCTGTGTGGTGATTCCAGGTGACGGTGTCGGATCACCTGTGCAGTGGCAGTGTGCAAGATGGATTGCGATCCCCCATGGAACGTGTGCCTAGGATGGCACGGTAGATACGCACGTATATTTACATATATATATACAACAATTTTCCACGTATCCAATATCTGAAACTTGCAGCAATTGCGGTCAGTTGCATTTCTTTTCTATTTATTAGTTATCTGTTTTATAAAACATTATAATTGAATTGTCCAACCAATTCTCCACATAGAGCAAATACACACACATATATACAAAAATGACTTTAGATTTCTTGTCCAGAAAGACCGGTGTCATCGTCGGAGATGATGTCAAGAACTTGTTCTTGTACGCCCAAGAAAAGGGCTTTGCCATTCCAGCTATCAATGTCACTTCCTCCTCCACTGTGGTTGCCGCTTTAGAGGCTGCCAGAGATAACAACTCGCCAATTATTTTGCAAACATCCAACGGTGGTGCCGCTTACTTTGCCGGTAAGGGTGTCTCTAACGCTGGCCAAGCTGCTTCAATTGCCGGTGCTATTGCTGCTGCTCACTACATTAGAGCCATTGCCCCAACTTACGGTATCCCAGTTGTGTTACACTCCGACCACTGTGCCAAGAAGTTGTTACCATGGTACGACGGTATGTTGGAGGCTGACGAGGCTTACTTCAAGGAGCATGGCGAGCCATTATTCTCCTCCCACATGTTGGACTTGTCTGAGGAGGCTGATGACGAGAACATTGCCACCTGTGTGAAGTACTTCGAGAGAATGGCCAAGATGGGTCAATGGTTAGAGATGGAGATCGGTATCACCGGTGGTGAGGAAGACGGTGTCAACAACGAGCACGTTGAGAAGGATTCTTTGTACACTTCCCCAGAGACTGTCTACGCCGTCCACAAGGCATTGGCTCCAATCTCACCAAACTTCTCCATTGCCGCTGCCTTTGGTAACGTGCACGGTGTCTACAAGCCAGGTAACGTGGTGTTGAAGCCATCTATCTTGGGTGAGCACCAAGCTTACGCCGTTGAGCAATTGAGCAGCTCTTCCAAGCACCCATTGTTCTTGGTTTTCCACGGTGGTTCCGGTTCTACACAAGAGGAGTTTGACACTGCCATCAAGAACGGTGTCGTCAAGGTCAACTTAGACACCGACTGTCAGTACGCCTACTTGGCCGGTATCAGAGACTACGTCTTGACCAAGAAGGACTACATCTCCACCATGGTTGGTAACCCAGATGGTGAAGACAAGCCAAACAAGAAGTACTTTGACCCAAGAGTCTGGGTCAGAGAAGGTGAGAAGACCATGTCCAAGAGAATCTCAGAGGCCCTAGAAGTGTTCCACACCAAGGGCCAATTGAACTAGTTTCTCCCCGCCCTGCTCGGTTTCTATTAATGTCCCTTTCCTCTTTTTCTCCCCTTAAAACCTTTCCCTTTACTCTATTATTTTCTTTGTAGTTAAATAATATACCTATCCTATGATGTTTCAAATCCTATACCTATCCTATGATGTTTCAAATCCTATTGGCCTCTGTCATTACCCGTCCACCGTCTCGTTCCGGGCAGTCGTGCCTCCACCTAACTCGCCCTCCGCATCCCCTGCCCTCCCGGTGCACGGGTGCGAAAAGTTTTCAGGCGAGACACCGACTCACCTCACTTTGCTTGGAGAAAGTCAACGAAACAGCTGGACGAAGAATCCGAGTGTGGGAACTGCGAAACGGAGACAAGAGAAGGAGAGGCAGGGGAGGAGGTGAGAGCGGGCGTTTGGAGGGGCGGTGATCTGAGCAGAGGTAGCAGAGAGCAGTACACATTTGCAAACACCAACACAGTTGACTCCTAAGCCAGTATCGGAACCATTAGTCTAGTTTCACGGAACTACGCACCAGCCAATTACGCACTGATAGAGAACACCCAAGATCCCGGTAATATTGAGCAATCCTAGGATCGTGTCAATATTTTTGTATACTTTGGTAGTTGTCTCTTTTGCCCAAAACAGACTGAATCTTTGAGAGGTAGTTAACATCGAGTCTTTGCCAGCACACACACATATACATACATATACACATATACACATAAGCGATGTCCGAACAAGTGGATTCCACAGCTGCGGCTAACAGTCATAATAAGAGGGGACAGAACCCTAAATTCAGAAATAACTCAAAGAGATTCAACACATCGTCTAACGCGTCCGCATCTGCAGAGTTAAAACAGAAAATTCAAACCTTGACGGAGTTCTTTCCAGATTGGACTTTTAATGACTTCTTGACCATTAAGGAAGAAATCTCCAACGTGGATATAACTGAAATCTCCGAAGGTATATTGACAGGAAAGATCAATAAATGGGATCAAGTCAGTAAGAAGGAGGAGAAGAAGAAGAGCGCACAAGAGTTCCAGCAACAACCACAAACACAACAGCAAGCACAACATTCACAAACACAAACACAACAGCAAGACCAAGACCAATCAACACAATACAGAAAGACACAAACAAACAGACACACAAACACAACCACTCAAAGACAAAGATACCAAAAGCCAGTTTCCACAGCCGCATCCAAACCAGCTGTTTCTAAAGCTATCGAAACTGCCCAAAAGACCATCACAACCGCCACCTCTGCGACAACTCCAGCTCCTCAACCATCCACCACATCCTCATGGGCTAGTGCTTTGAAGCCATCACCAAAGCCAGTCGTTGTCAAGGAGGAAGTAGTCGAACCAGAAGTTGCCCCTGTCGAGTCAGAAGTTGAAGATGTTGCAGAAGAAGTCAAGGAGGAACCTGTCATCGAAAAAGAAACTCCAGCTGTTGCTCCAGCTCCAGTTGAAACTCCTGTTGCACCAGTTGCTGTGGCTGCCCAAGTTTCCGCACCTAAAACTATGAGTTGGGCTGCTGCCATTAAGAAGACGAAGCCAACCCCAGTCGTTAAGAAGGAGGAGGCACATAAGGAAGAGGAAGTTTTAGTTGAAGAAGCTCCAGCCGTTGAAGAGTCTCACGAAGAAGATGCTGCTATTGAAGAGGTTGAGGAAGTTTCCGCTGAGGTTGTTACCGAAGAAGCTCCAGTTTCCGCTACTGAAGTTCCATCTGCCGCTTTAAAGGGTAGAAAGTTAGAGCAAGAAGATGCTGTTGTGTTACCATCCGCTGCAGACGAATTAGGCTCTGTTGATGGTATCTCTTTTGGCTCAATGTCTTTGTCTGATAAAGAAGAAAAACCAGCTGTTGCTGCGCCAACTGTCGTTGCTGCTGCCACTACTGCTCCAACTGTCACCTCCCCAGTTGAAACCCAGACACCTTCTGCAGCTCAACCACAGCAATCACAACCACAACAGCAACAATCACAACAACAACAGCACTACAACCACAACAACAACAACGGTAACAGTAGCAACTACAGAAATAACAGAAACAACTACAACAACAACTACAACAATGGTAACGGTTCTAGTAACGGTTACAACAACTACAACTCTCAAAAGGGCGGCTACGACTCTTACAATAACAACAACTACTCTGGTTTAGGTGAACTAAACAACTATTTGCAAAACCCAAGAGGTGGCAACAACGTTCAGTACGATCAACAACAACAATATCAACAATTGTTAAACCAGCAACAACAATTGTTCAACCAACAACAGCAATTTTTTAACCAACAACAGCAGCAACAGCAAGGCCAGCAACAATCTGGATTGCCAGGTTCTGCTTCTAACACTCAGGGTAATGCTGATTTGACTGCATCTCCTGCATCTAGTGCTTCATTGCCAGTTAACGGTGGTGTGCCAGGTGCTACTCCAAACATGGGTATGATGGGTATGCCAGGTTCTTATTACCCATACTACAACTACTACATGCCATTCTACTCACAGCCAACTCCAGGTGCTAACCAATACTACATGAACTTCCAAAATCCACAACAACCACAACAACCGCAACAACCACAACAACCACAGCAACCACAACAACCTCAACAACAACAGCCTTCTTTTGGTGGTAGCAACTTCCAACAAAACAAGATGTACAACCAATACCAACAATCTCAAGGTCAACAATCTCAACCATCTCAAGGTCAAGGTCAAGGTCAAGCTACTCAACAAGGCGTTCCACAAAGCAACGGTTCCTCTGCACAACCTTCATCCACCGAGGATGAGTCCTCTGCTAACTCCGCTGCACAAGCCTCTCAACAACAGATGTTGATGCAACAGCAATATTCTCAATATCAGCAATACCAACAATATCAGCAATTCCCACAGCAACCACAGCAACAAGGCTCAGCTACTGTGGGCAACGGAGCTTCAACTCCATCTACCAACCAAGCCTCTTTGAACTTGGCAGGAAATGCTGCTATTCAAAATCCATACCAATATTATCAAAACTTCCAATATGGTGGTGCTGCCGCCGGTGGTGCAAACGATTTCAATGGTAACTCCAGAGGTTGGTTTTAATTGAATATCACCTCACCTCTATATAGGATAAAAAATGAACCAAGAAAATCAGAAGTGATATGAACCAATCGATGATTCTTTTAATTGCACTGTTCTTTTTTCTAAATTTTTTATCAAGATGAAAAGAAACATGAAGAATGTTTTGAAAATGAAAGTGAGCTCATTTGGGTAGATTGGGGCAAAATATAAATCAAATTCGGATGGAGGTAATTAGGATTTTATTTTATTATTTTTTAAAAAATGTTTTGTTTAATTCAATTGACATGAAAAGAAGTGTGATGGCTCTTTTTTGGTCAATTTTGTTTTAGCTAACATGCAGTTATCTTTTTTGATAATGCGATTGAAGAAAATAGTGTTATGAGAAGGGAGTTTTTGTCTTAAGTTGTTGAGAAAAAGCAAAGCTTTCGAGCTTTTGTGGCCATCTCGCTGAGGAATAGTTTATTGAAGTTGAATTATAGACAGAAGAGATTTTTTTGAGTTGAGTGGTGGATCACTTCTTTTAAAACTGCTTGGTTGTGTTTTGTGTCTTGCTTGTGGTTTTAAAATTGGTGATCTTCGACTGACTATAGCTCAGAAATATACGCTTGCTTTTCTTGTGACTGTCTCGGCTTTAGTAATTTTTTACTAGGAATCTTGGTGTTCTTCTGTGCATACCATTTTTATTTTGGTCTTTTGGTTGGTATGCCTACAGAGTCAGAACACAGTTGACTAATATTCTCAAGCGCAGATTGCAGCTGCTTTTTCTCTCGGATGCACAACAGATAGCTGCATTTCCCTTTCTTGTTTCCTTGCTGTTCATTTTGATGTTGGATTATATGTTCATGTATATACACGATTGATCAAGGATCTTTCTCATTCTATTTGTTTTCTTTGTTTTATTTTCCCAGATTTTGTTTTATGGATTTTAAACATCCCATCCCGATTCAATGCGTTATATTTCTTATATCCCACCATTATTCACTACCCATTTTACCTTTCTCTCCCTATCGGCCCTTCTTCTGTTTCTTATTTATCCTAAGAAAACTCATCTACATATTTCGTTACCTTTATTTTTGTCATCTTTCAGTTTCCCCATATTTTTTTTGATTCTTTTCTTTCTGTTTAATGCTACACATATCAAAAAGCACCCGTAGGTTCAGTATAATAGGGAAGGTAGGCATGTTACAGTCACGTGATTTACCACAAGCACTGAGAGCTTTCAGCAGTATCCTGTGCACGGGTGGAGAATGGACGTTCAAGTTACCCGGCCGCTGGTGTTTTGATTCTTGCGCCTGTGCACGGATGTAGACGCACGGGAGATGCGAGAGAAGAGGCCAACACACAGCAGGGACAACCGCACTGGGGAAAGGGAAAAGCTTGTTCTGGGGCAGCAACAGTAGAAGTCAGCAGTGGTGGTCTGTTATTGTGTGGATTCAAGAAAAGGTTCAAAGTCACAGTTCGAGACCCCACCGGCCATACAAATGCGGCCCACCACGCCTTTGTCTCTGCGCACAGAAAAGAAAAACACAGCAATTTGGGGTTGTGCCGTACACACACAGCAAGACGTGGAGTTATCGTATAGCGAAAAAGAGAGAGGGGGGATTGTGTCCTGTTGTGGTGCCGCTTACTACAGAAAGCGGACCAGATATTCTGACGGCACACCGAAGAAGTGCATTGGCAGTGTTTGTGCTGAGCTTGCCTCCATCTAGGGCATCGTAGTGTACCCGCAGCGCACTGTAGTGTTGATACGCTGTGTATTTTAGGCGTGGGCCCGAAAGCATTTTGTGGCTGGGCACCCAGCTTGGGCGGAATTACTAATAAGGTAACAGGCAAAACAAAACACCATGCGCCCCTCATGAGGCAGCACGGCAGCAGGGTTGCGCACCGGGCGGAGTGACGCAGGACACCGGGGACGTAGGCAGCGGTCGGGCGTGGTGCACGCAGCACCTCCCGGGAGGTGCTGTCTCCCCCGCGCGGTGTATATGCTGTTGGGCCCGTACGCCCAGTTCCACGCCGACCGCTCGCGGCCGCGCTCACGCTGGCACCTTTACTGAGCAACCCGCTCAGCTTAACCTCTCCGTATATAACGTTCGCAACTCGCTTTGCTCTGTTTTCGCACACTTAGTATGTTTGTACACTCTTTTTTTAGTTTTTCCTCCTCTTTAATTTCTGCCATTATAATTAGACACATAGTTAACAGCCAGCTAACTAATTAGTATAGTAAGTGTTTTACCCCATACTTAGCAACTCCAATACATCGCCACCACATGTACCTTTTTTTTTTTTGAAAAAACACACACAGCTACCCAACTGCCCAACTGCACAATTGACTTCCTTGTTGTTTGCCTCCTTTAATGTCACATAGTTTTCAGTTCAACCCGCTGCCCAGCTAGAGGCCGGTCCCAGATGCATACGCGGTCCATGTATGCTTGTGCCTGCGTGTGCGGGTGTGTCGGTGCCCACAGATGGCCACCGTGCCGGCCTGCCTGCCATATATCCCAGACTCTCCAGTGGTTATACAGCTGACTGTTGCCCCTTTTGCCCTTTTGCCCACTGCACTTTTTTGGCACACATGGGCAATGGGCAACCCCACGCAAATTTGGCTTGTTCACAGGTCCACAAATTGTTGTGCGACTTGTGTCGCGTCGTGTCAAGCGCTGGCCCGGGTGTTCTGTATTGGGAACCCAGCACCTGCGACCCGCAGCCTGGTTGATATCTGAGGCCCGTGAGCGCTCACTTGCGTGCCCGTGTCGCGAGGTTGGCAGCGCGCCTGGCGTGCGGCTCCTGGGTCGCGCGTGCGACGCGTGGCAGTGAGGGAGTTTTTCTCAGTTTGCTGTTTTTGTTTGTTTTTGTTTTTTGGCATATATTAAGTTGCAATTCCCATATTTTTGTAACCTGACAGGCTCTTTTTCCGTGGTACTAACAACTTGATATTTTGGAATTATTTACTTGGTATACAGAATTACTTAACACTCTAAAAATGGTTAAGAGAGGCAGCACCAGAAAGAAGAAGGACCCAAACGCTCCAAAGAGATCCCTATCCGCTTACATGTTCTTTGCCAACGAGAACAGAGACATTGTGAGAGCAGAGAACCCGGGTATCGCGTTTGGCCAAATTGGTAAAATTTTGGGTGAGAAGTGGAAGTCCTTGAGTGCTTCTGAGAAGTCTCCATACGAAGCCAAGGCTGAAGCTGACAAGAAGAGATACGAGTTGGAAAAGGCCGAGTACTTGAAGTCTCAAGCTTGAGCCTGGATTCACACACCTCGGATACCTTGTTTTAGTTTTAGTTTTAGTCTTTGTTGTACATTAGTCCCTATTTGTCTAAGTTTTCTTGATACGTGTTTGTTTGTTTTGTCTCAACAAAAGAGTGAGCATGGAACTCCTGAACTCCATTCACACTCCTCTTCCCCCGCATCACCCTTCACATTGTGTTGTGGCCGTTTTTGTTTCTTCTATATCTTATTTTCTGCGAAATTGGGGTCTTTGATTTGATATGTTTGTTTTATAAGTTGTATAATTTTTTAGGTGGATCTCTTGAAAACGGTCAACCCTTTTTTTTATTATCATCTATATTCAAATATCATTCTATTCATTTTATGTAAACTCGCTCAGACAAAGGAACTGAAAATAAATTAATTTAGATTAAGCATAACATGACACTTACACAATCCTACTTAGAACAGCAACACCTTCAACGTGATGTGTCTGCGGAAAGAAATCAAAACCCCTTATGGATTCAACCCTGTAATGCTTACCATTTTCAGTCTCATTGATGAAGAATTCCAAGTCTCTGGCCTGTGAGTGAACATTACAAGAGACATACACTATCTTTCTTGGGAAAAATTCACTCAACTGATTCAAAAACACATCATCACATCCCTTTCTTGGTGGGTCCAAAATAACAGAGGTCTGATCCCTTGGGAAACCTTCAATTTTTGTAAACAATTTCTCAGCCTTTCCTTCAATAAAATCACAGTTATCGATTCCATTTAATTTCTTATTCAACTTGGCAAACCTGATCGAATGCGCAGAGATCTCAACTCCTAATGACTTAGTCACATCCTTGGCAATTGACAATGAAAACAAACCGGAACCACAATAGGCGTCAACTAAATAGTTCTCACCTGAATCAATCGATAGGTTATCTGACACATACTTGATCACGATCGGTAGAATAGAATTGTTGTTTTGGAAAAATTCATTAGCCACAAAATCAAATCTCAAGCCATTAATGTACTCGGACACAATAGAGTTGTTATCAGTAACACATGTCTTCTTAAAATTGTCGGTGGTTAAAACACTCAGTTCTCCGTTTTCATCGTGCGAGCCTTTCAATTCATTGCTAGATGCGTTTTCGATCTGAATCTGATCACCACTCTCAAGATCTTCCACTCTCTTGGTGTCTTCTCTTAATAAGATGGTAGCATTCTTATGTTTCACTTTACCTGCTTGAGTTTCTCTTAACAATCTACTTCTCTCGTTCTTCATACCTTGTCTGATAATATTGGTTCCAATTATGCAATCCTCAATGTCCATAACTTCACCTGGATAGTCTCTATCAGGAACAACGTCCTTTCTAAATTCAGGTCTACCTTTACTTCCAAAGCCAACATTTGGAACAACACCTTGATCCACATGCTTGTTGAAGCTATAATGAGGAGTCAATTTAGTTCTATAACCGTACTGTAACGGTGATGCAATAGTGTCCCCAACCTGTGGTAATTTCCCAAGGTGCGTTAGTCTTGGAGCAAAATACTTGTATGCGTTTTCAACAGTTTTTCTTTTAAAGTAAAGCTGATCCTCATAGTTCAACTGCTGATATTGACAACCAGAGCATTTTCCGAAATATTTACATTTAATCAAATCATCGTCTCTTTTATCAGAAGGCTTTGTAATGGTGAGCAGATCGGATTCAACGTACTTGTGTTTGGTTATAAACACCCTCAAGGTGACTAAATCACCTGGCATGGCAAATGGAACCACAACGATTTGTTTCTTATTAGAGTCCACAGGGTTTGGAATCAATGCCAATCCATCACCATTGGATGTATATTTCAAAATTTCCACATTTTCTTCCAATCTATTATTATACTTGCTCCTTAGCTCGTCATCGTTTAAGATATCATTAACTGGATTGGTGATACATTCTTCGGTCAACCCGTATTCTTTGATCAAATCTGGAATCTCATGGTTTAGTAGGACACCTAAAGGCGCTGTAGCATCTGGTGTCTGTTGCTTAGCTTTCTTTCTACGAATTCTCTTAGCACCAGGTTGAACTACCTGTTTCTTAGCAGCAACTGCAGCAGCAGCTGCTGCGATCAACGAACTTGCCTTGGTTTTGCTTTCCGTTGTTGAATCTGCAGAATTCTTTCTTTTGTGGTAAATGTCTTCCATTTTCTTATCGCTTACTGTATCTGCTGGAATATTAGCGTTCTCAGTTGATGAAGTGTTTGCCATGTCAGTACCCTCCTTGGCTGTCAAATATGGGCGATAATCAGCTAGTCTTGTCTTGAAGGTTTTGAATACTGGATTTGTTATTAGTTGTGGCCGTCCGTGTCTAATCAAGCTACTAATTGTTCTCATCAAACTTTATATTTCCGCTAGACTTCTTAAACTATCAAATCTGATAGCCTCTTCAGCTCTAGATCTTGAACCCTATAGATCTAACCCTGCAAAACTCCGATCCAGGTATTTTTGGCCTGTTCCCCTTTATTGTAAAGGAAAATTTTTTTTTTTCAGAAGGACCAGAATAACCAAAAAAGCAAACGGCTGTCAAGCCGCACAGTTGATACCTGTGCATGGCAGTTTAACATTTTGATTAACATACTGGTGCTGGTGAAAATAAAAGCCACATTGGCATGAATCAACCCCCTTGTCTAATAGCGTTCAATATCAGCCTGATGGCTGGTGTCTAAATTGACCACCCCGATGTCTTGGTTCGAAATCGGTTCAAGTACGTTTGTTATGCCTGAATAAGCATCTTTCCTGCACCACTGATTGGCTCAGATCTAACGGCGTGCCCTTACACCCTATATTACCTAAGCATAGCAGCTTTGCAAGAGGTGTACGTAATCAACATAGGTAACGCGTTGGGACGAAACGAGAGGCAAAAATGTATGAGACGCCAATTAGTTTTCCGTTTTTGGCGAAATTCCTTTTTGGGAATGGATGAAGGTGGTGGATTCAAGTTTCAACGGAAGTGAACTATACTAAGGGATGGAGCAGAGAATATAGGGAGTTTGATTTGTGCAATAGTGACTTTATTACCTGTGTGATATATCAGTTACTGTGTTGGCGTATATTTTCATTAAAGAACCAGAACGAAGCACCTCACTAAGACCAAGACCACCCCAATACTCCCAAACATACAGGAACACGATTGATAATGTCCTTTGAAAGAGCCGATGTCTACGCTACATCGGTGTTACCTGGTGAAACTGCCACCGATTCTCAGTTTACAGAGATCATTAAGGCCTTCCGCAAGTTCATTTTGGAGTTCAGACTAGGCAACCAGTTTATTTACAGAGACCAGTTAAGGGAGAACGTGCTGATCAAAAACTATCAGCTGACGGTGCATAATGAACACCTGATTGCGTACCATGACGAGCTTAACAAGAAGCTGATGGACGATCCTACTGAGATGGTGCCTTTGTTTGAAACTGCCGTCACCGAGATCGCTAGAAGAATTGTCACAATCACGTCGGACGAGGACTCTGAAAATACTGCTCTAGCAGGTTCCGTTCCAAATTGCCAGCTGATCTTGCTCTCCAAAGATCAGAGAATTTCCTTAAGAGATATTGACTCCGACCACATTTCAAAAGTGGTCAAGGTGAGTGGTATCATTATCTCGGCTTCAACTTTGAACTCAAAGGCCACACACGTCACACTAATGTGCAGATCGTGCAGACACACGATGAACATGGGCATCCCATCTTCTCTGGGAGCGCCACAGTTTCCTAAGAAGTGCCTGGCTCCACCACAGCCAAATGGAGAGAGAACAGAGTGTCCTCCAGATCCTTATTTGATTGTTCATGATAAATCCACTTTCATCGATCAACAAATATTGAAACTACAAGAAACGCCAGATATGGTTCCTGTTGGAGAATTGCCTAGACACATCTTACTAAGTGTCGATAGATATCTATGTAATAGAATCGTTCCCGGCACCAGATGTGATATTGTGGGTATTTATTCCATTTATCAGGCGAAAGTGAGAAATGGTCCTGGGTCTGCAAATAATGTTGCCTTGAGAAATCCATATATGAAAGTGTTAGGTATTCAAACTGACAGAGACTCCGATTCTGGTAACGGTTTGAGCGGTGTATTCTCTGAAGAGGAAGAAGAGGAGTTCATTGCTCTGTCTAGATCTGAAAACTTATATGAGAGATTCTCCTCCTCAATTGCTCCATCAATTTTCGGTAACCATGATATTAAGAAGGCTATCACCTGTTTATTATTTGGTGGTTCAAAGAAACTGCTACCAGACAGCATGAGATTGAGAGGTGATATCAATGTTTTGATGTTGGGTGACCCGGGTACTGCCAAATCTCAATTATTGAAGTTCGTTGAAAAAGTGAGTCCTATTTCTATTTATACTTCAGGTAAGGGTTCCTCTGCTGCTGGTTTGACTGCCTCTGTGCAGAGAGACACAAGTACAAGGGAGTTTTACTTGGAAGGTGGTGCTATGGTCCTAGCTGACGGTGGTGTTGTTTGTATTGATGAATTTGACAAGATGAGAGATGAGGACAGAGTGGCAATCCACGAAGCCATGGAACAACAGACAATCTCCATTGCAAAAGCTGGTATCACCACAGTTTTAAACTCGAGAACAAGTGTTTTGGCTGCTGCCAACCCTATTTTTGGTAGATACGATGATATGAAGTCTCCCGGTGAAAACATTGATTTTCAAACTACTATCTTGTCCCGTTTTGATATGATCTTTATTGTCAAGGATGATCACAATCCACAGAGAGACATGAGTATTGCCAGACACGTTATGAATGTCCACACTGGTGGTGACAACTTGGATGAACAAGTGGAAGGTGAAATCCCAATTGAAAAGATGAAACGATACATCCAATATTGTAAAGCTAAATGTGCCCCAAGATTATCTCAAGAGGCTGCAGAGATGCTTTCCTCACATTTTGTTTCTATTAGAAAGGACGTGAAGCAGAAAGAAGCCTACTCCTCTGAAAGATCATCTATTCCAATTACTATTAGACAGTTAGAAGCAATCATCAGAATAACAGAATCATTGGCTAAATTAGAATTGTCTCCAATAGCCACCACCAGACATGTTGAAGAGGCAATGAGATTGTTCAATGCTTCCACCATGGACGCCGTCAATGAAGGTAACGCAGATAATTCCAAGATTACTGAAGAGATTACTAAGATTGAAGCTGAAATCAAGAGAAGATTACCTATAGGTTGGTCAACGTCCTACAACACATTAAGAAAGCAATTTGTGGAGAGAGGCAGTTACAGTACAGCGGCTTTAGAGAAAGCTTTAAGTATACTGGAAAGAAGAGAAAGCATTCAGTTCAGACACCAAAGATCCAATGTTTTCAGATGTGGTGTTTGAAATAAACAAACTGCTATCTTCCCCCTGCAGTTTGCAGACTTTGCTACATATATTCTTTGTCGATTTTTATACCTGTTGTTTTCTTTCTTTCTGTCAGCTCTTTGTATCTTTAATAATATCTTGTTGTTTTTATAAAAAAAGCAAAAAAAATAAATCCAGTCAAACAATATATTTACTTAGATATGACTAGACAACAACATGGAATCCTTCCTTTCCCTTAGCTAACCCTTTCTTCACAATCTTTGAAATCTCCTCAGGATCGCTTGTGATACCTGTGAAATTTTCATAACCATCATTAGTAACCAAAATATCATCCTCAATTCTAACACCACCAACGTACATGTACTTCTCCATGACTTGTGTATCAATATATTTAACTTGGTCTGGGTTTTTCAAGGCATGCTCAATCAGGAAAGGAGAGAAATAGATACCTGGTTCATCAGTGACAACCATACCGGATTGCAAATCTCTTCTTAGTCTCAAATATCTCAATAAAGCGTTTGAATCTTCGTAGTTTGGATATCCACCAACATCATGAGTATCCATACCTAGCAAATGACCCAAACCATGAGGGAAGAACCAAACTGACACCTTACTGTCAAAGATCTCTTGCTCTGTACCATTCTTAAATATTCCCAACTCCAAAAAATGCTTGATCAGGACCTTATGAGCCAACAAGTGAAGACCCTCCCAAGAGACTCCATGCTTGATTTTCTCCATAGTTTGCTTTTGCATATCTAGCACAGCATTGTAAATCTCAAGATGTTCCTTTGTCCATTCACCGTTGATTGGGAAACATCTCGTAACATCAGAAGCATAACATTGCCACTCAGCACCGGCATCAATCAAAACGGACTCCTTGCGAGCCATGGAATCGTCGTTTTTAACGTAATGCAAGGTGCCACAATTTGGACCTGAACAACAGATTGGATCATAGGATTGGAATTTAGATCCTTGTCTGATTGAGTGATAAATGAACTCAGCATGGATATGACCTTCGTTCGACTCGATTGGCAAGGCCGACATAACTGCCAAGTGTGAGTTATCTGTTATCTTAGCAGCATGACGCATTAAGCTAATCTCATAATCGTCCTTGATCAATCTGGATTCATCCAATGCATAAAAAAGGTCTTTATCGTTAGCTGTGACCAATTTAGCAATTTCAGAAGTGGCATACTCTTCAATGTCGGTAGTGTAGACCTCAGCATCATCAGCTTTCAAACCAACGATGTCAGAGTGTAGATCGGCGACATACTTAACCTCGTCGACATCATATTTTTCACCTGCCTCCTTTAAGCTTAAAGGTAACCCACTCCACATGATATCGTCCTCATCAATGTCAGGTAGGTATAGCACAAGTTTCTCATCCTTGACATGGAACATAACATAGCACCCGCTAATCTGATCAATACCAGTAAGATAATGAAAGTATCTGTTTTGTCTCAATGGCGCAGTCTGGTCACAGTATGGATACAACTTTAAAGAAGCACCAGCAATCAACAACACAGTATGAGCTGCATCTGGCTTTTTGGACAGAAAATGCTGCTTCACCTTAAGAGCATGTTTCTTAGCTGGATATTTCAAACCCTTTAGCTCAGCTGGACCTTGATCCATTTTTATTATGTCAAAAGTAGATTTGTGTTTATCACACAAGCAAGCTGATTCTGACAGTAAAAATCACAAATATCCGCCTGTTTTGCAAGAAACCACGCTATACTGACTTGCTGCTGCTCAGTATACACTTCTATTGCAAAAGTTGTTTCAAATGTATCAAATGTATCGAATGAATCAAGTGTATCCAGTAATTGCGCTCTTTATCCTCAAATTTGCTGCTTCCGTATGGCTAAGAGGCTGTTTGTCGACAGGAGGTGCTAGAAATACGGGCAATCGACACCCAGCATCCTAGTCGACACAGTTTTTATCGACAGTACACTGGATCCTGGATTTGTCGACTAGAAGAACCCATGCAAACACCAATTAACACAACTAGTATTGAGCCAGTGCTATGGCTCACAGAGCAGTCCAACTACATAGACGACATTGTTGCACGACTCTAGTACAACGTGTTTATTCATGACTCAAGATAACAAGCACAGATTGGAAGAAGACCCACTGGAAGAAGAAGGAGCTAGCAAGCGAGCTAGGGTGGTGACGACAACGGCTGAACGGTCAGAGGTTGCAGGCCACGATGAAGAATACAATAGCAGCGAGTTGGAAGAACAGTACGAAGAGCAAGACATACGCCAATCTAATGATATGACACGAGACTATAATTTATATATTGAGACAATTAACAGAAAGGTTCTTGATTTTGACTATGAAAAGGTCTGTTGTGTTTCGTTGTCTGCGTCCAATGTCTACTGCTGCCTAGTGTGCAATAAGTACCTTAGGGGAAGGTCACAATCTACCGAGGCATTCCAGCATTCAATAGACTCTAACCATCATGTGTTTATAAACTTCAGTACTTTAAAATGCTACATCTTACCTGAAAACTATGAATTGAGAGGCGATGCCCTACAATCTATAAAGGATATTCAATCTTTGATTCTTCCCAGATATTCCAAAGATAAAATAGATGACTTATCCAAAGGTGCTGTTTATGGTAAAGATTTGAATGGCAATGAATATGAACCGGGTTTTATAGGCTTGAATAATATAGGTTCTGAAAATGACTACTGTAATGTGATAGTCCAGTGTTTGTCTCATTTAGACAAATTACGTGATTTTATGTTACTCTATGATGAAAACACCTCTGGTTTGCAGCTTTGCAATGAGCTATCGTTAACATTCAAAACCATCTGGTTTGACAGGCTTTTCAAGCAGCACATTTCTCTCATTAGATTGTTGAAGTTGGTTAGTGTTCTGAGTAAAGGAAAATTCACCATGCATGACGGTAAAAATCCTAAAGACTTTCTTGTTTGGTTGCTTAACTTTTTGAATACCGAATTAAAGTCAACAAAAAAGAACATCATTTCAAATCAGTTTCAAGGAAAGTTATTAACTTCAGCAGGTAAAGAGACAAAATTTTGGTTTTTAACTTTGAAACCACCTCAAACAACACTATTTAAAGATTCTGTTAATTTGACTGTTAAACAGCTAGATATTACCGATCTCTTGAATAATTTACCATACAGAATTACAAAGTTTCCAAAGGTGTTGATATTGTCAATTGACAGAACAACGACACAGCAGGAAATAGTTGGACTCTCCAGCTTGAACAATACTATCATCAAATTTGACCCTGATTTGCTAATATTTGGAAACAAGAAGTATAGGCTAGTGAGTAATGTAATTATGGATAGCTCAAGTGAAATGGACGATGAAGGTTTAGAGCACTTAAAAATTCACTATAAAGTTCAAACACTCAATAAAAGCTCTCAACAATGGTATGAAATTAACGATTTGAATGTTAAGCAGATTCAGAAGGATTTACTCTTTTTAGAAATGAGCACTTTGCAGTTTTGGGAATTGGCGGAGTCATAATTACAGTTACCACCATTCACTTTCCTAGTATAATTTAATTAGAAATATGTAACATATAAAAGAGCAGAAATCTATTAATACTTTTAGGTATCGTAATCTATTTGAATTAAACATCATTGAATAGCTAGCTTGTTGACATTACCTGTTATTATAGAAACTGTGTTATCCTCAATCATTCTCTCTGCAGTTTCACCCAAGTGTTTCTTTGGATCCTGTTTACCCACGTATCTTGTTTTCAATTGATCTTCAGATAATTCTTTCTCCTCTGTTATTCTATCCACATACAACTTAGCAATCTTAACCATCTGCTTGGATGCTTCCAAATTTTTGCATTCTTTATGGTCATAATCGTCCGATTTCAAACCAGTTGTCCATTCCTTCTTATGCAGGTTCAAAAGCATGTCTGTTTCCTTCAAGGTCTTTCTATAGTCGATATTTAAAGAATAGTAAGATCTATTTAATCCGTGGATCAAAGCCTGAATTGTTGGCTTGTTTAGCAAACCAACGTTAGATGTAGTCTGTCTAGGTTCCTGACCTAACATTAAGGCCTGGGACGAGATAGATCTAAATGCATCAATGACGACTTTACCCTTAACGGACTGAATTGGGTCAATCACAACAGCAACAGATCTAGGATTCAACTGTTCAAACGACTGCTGTGTGTTGACATCGACAGATGATAACCAACACCCGAAACCAGGGTGCGAGTGG